>JARYTE010000002.1:0-600000 GCA_031081885.1 Priceomyces melissophilus | reverse complement strand
ATCGATCCCAAAGCTTCAATAGCACTTGATAATAAAGCTTGGTATGAAGCTAGTGCACAATTAATATCCAACCCTGGTATATTATCACATCATGAAAAGTTAGTTGAGGCATCAGAGAGTAACAATGGTAAAGGTATCAGCAAAACTAGTAGCAAAGAGGAGATTGAGCTTTTGAAAATTTCATATGAAAATATTCTTGAAAAGTACCCTCTATTAATAAATTACTGGTTAAGATATGCAACGTGGTGCCTCAAAGTTGAAAGTATAGAAAGTGCTGATTTGATTTATCAAAGAGCGTTATGTTTTCTAGGACATTCTGTGGATTTGTGGACTTCTTACCTTTCTTTCAAGATTGATACAATTTCAAACAATTTGCAAGATGTCTTGAATCTATTTGAAGAGGCAAGATTCAAAGTTGGATATAACTATTATGCCTTTGAGTTTTATAAACTCTACCTTTCTTTTTTGGAAGGCTACTCACATGAAATTGATGGGTTCAAAATAAAATATTTTGCACTCTTGCGAATGATACTTGAGGTACCATTGTATCATTATGATTACTTTTATGACATTATGTTTAATCATATTGGGCTGATGAATGAAGAAACATTGCATTATTTGGTATCAAGACACGATATCTCTAATTTTACTAATCAGGATTTGAAAACTTCATCTTTAAAGTTAAAAAAAATATTTACAGATGCATACATTACTATACAATTTAAAGTTTATCAATTATTCCACTTTGAAAAAAATATTAAAAGAAATTATTTTAGCGATCATCCATTATCCAAAGATGAACTTACCCTTTGGGAAAATTACCTTAATAGCGTGGAGTTGAATTACCCTCAAAGTTTCATAATACAGCTATATGAACGAGCTTTAATACCTACTGCATGTTACAGTAAATTTTGGGTTAGATATGTTGATTTTTTCTTGAGCAAGAAAAAATATTTGATTGCTAAGGAGATATTGAAGAGGGCTAGAAGACTTTGCCCTGACCATTCGTTAACTATAAAGTTGGTAGATTTGGAATTTGCTTGTGGAAACTATTGCACTTCGAGAGATATTGTAATTCAGTATATGCAATCAAACCCTTTTGTCCCAATTCCCATTTATGCCAAACTCTTGAGTATTGAGAGATTTTTCCACAATAGTGACGACGAATATATTCTTCAATTATTCTCAACAGTTATTAATGAAACAAAATGTGATTGGTTTTTCCAATACTTATTGTATTATAGATTAAAGAGTGATCTTGTTATTGCATTTCTCGAAGATTGTAAAAGATCATTTCAGGACTCCGACTTTTTTAAAAGTGCTTATCTGAAAATCGTGGCGCAAGATATTACAATTCTGGAAGCACCATACAATGAGTCCCTTAGTCAATTTGTTCTATAAACATTATAACAAGTTTCCTAGAGATATAAGGAAGTATGAGATTGACACACCTACCCCTAACTTTCTATCAAACATCCAGTTGTTCAAGGGAACATATATGAGATAGACAGCAACAGCAATCATCAAAGATAACGTACTAAAAACAAGAGACCCCACTAATTGAAATTCAATTACATAATTCTCCGTTATTGATATGTAAAGGCCGTGGAAACCAATACCGATAAGTACCAACAATACTGGGGTGCCCAAACATGAATTTATGCCGTATAGTGGATTGATTTTAGTTGCAATAGTGACATTTGTTATGATATCATTAGCAGAATTGCTTATCGAGAAGACAAATAAACCCAAAATATAATCTGAAAGTCTGAAAATTGTTCCATAATTTTTTAAAATTTTCAACGTCTGAACTGAAATATCCGAAATTATTAATAACGAAATCGCTACTTGTATCACACTGATGACTAAACTCTTAAATTTATCTCCAAAAGGGATCACATGTGATATTATTATTACGGTTAGGATTATCGGTATTAAATCAGCCCACTCTAGCTTTAAAACCCTCATGTTAACCATGATAGGGACTTCAACAAAGAACCATAGTTGGAACCACAAATTCTGCCTGAGAATGGATTTGCTCGGTTCTTTTATGGAAGTAATAGGAATAAGAAATGAAAGCGTCTTTTCAAGGGTATGGAAATAGAGCTTTGAAATAGTTAGCGACTCAACTTTGATGAAATCTTCTACATCAGATTCAGTACTTCCACTCTCAACAGAACCGTACTCATCTTCCTCTCCAGAGAGGATTTCTAGAGTTTCTTCGGGATTTAAAATCGAGT
Source organism: Priceomyces melissophilus (assembly GCA_031081885.1). Lineage (NCBI taxonomy): Eukaryota > Fungi > Ascomycota > Pichiomycetes > Serinales > Debaryomycetaceae > Priceomyces > Priceomyces melissophilus. The sequence continues at coordinate 597,760 of JARYTE010000002.1, read as the reverse complement.
CTAACATCTCCTTTTCCAATTCTTTCCCGTTCCAAAAGAGGTATGTAACGTAAATGACATAGCCTATTACCATAATGGCACATTCTGTTTTAGTGATTTTTCCATCCGATAATATTACGAATAGCATTAATAAAACGACTAATAATAAGATGAAGTCTATCATAACATCCTTGTTACGACTTATGCTGAATGGTCTCAAGAAGCTTATGATACCAATAATTACAGTACACATAATTAGGCTCGATCCTATAAGCTGACCTAATACCAACTCAATGGACTTAGCCTTAATTGTGTAGTGATAATTAACGAGATCAGGTAACGCATTAACCAAAGGTATTATCACAAAGCTAAGGACATGCTTGTTTATGTTAAATAATTCGATGATGTTCTCTAATCCCACATAGAGAAAGTTGGAGACAATAACACTCAAAATGCTCAAAAGTAGTATCAAAACTAGCACAAGAAATACGGCCAGAAATAGCCATAAATAGTTTGATGGATAGAATCTCGAACAATAGTATTTCTCTGCAATATTAAAGTAATCCAAATCACATTTATGCCGTATAAACTCACAATAGTTGTCAGAATTCCTCATTGAGCATGTGAGATTGGGCAGAGTCTCCAGTGCAACTTTTCCTACGAATATTAGATAAATTGCGAGTATCGCAAGCAAAAATGAAGCCACTACAACACTCTGCTCCTTTAGTTTCATGGTACTATCTCGTATTTTCATTACTCATTCAAAGATGAAATCTCCTAAATGATCGATAGTTGCTTATCTCTTGATATGCAGGCGCTTACATATTTGAAGAAACTATAATAATCCGTTTTGTAGACTAAATACTACAGGTAAGCAAGGTTCTAGGGTAGACTCAAATTAATCGGCCATAAGACAATAAAGGAAAGAGTAAATTACTTAATAAATATATGTTTGCGCTATTTGCGCCGTTGTGAATATTTATTCACTTTTACGTTATCAGACTTCATTTTTATATCTCTGATACGACTTTTTAGCAAGAGCCCTATTTGCAATTTCTATATCTAAGTTGATGTCTGCAATAAGTGCTTCTGAACAATTGTTAGTATACGCAATTTTGAATTCAATTTTAAGTTGAATCTGGCCCAAAACCGTACTTACCCTTTGTCGTGTAATTAAGTTCTGGTCTAATGTAGCCTAACACATCATAGTAGATGAAAGCACCATAAAAATTCTCTTTGAATCCATGTATAATGTGAACTTCCGCCGCCTTCTCTTTATTATTGAAAAAGGGATTCCATCCTATAGACATTACCATTGGGAAGACTTCCAATTCATCGCTAATCAAGGATGTTCCGTTGTTGAAAATAACTTCTTGGCCATCAGTCCTCTTCTCTTTAGAGAGGCTACGAGAACGATCAGGTCTCACCTTAGCCCAACCAAAATATATTCCAGTATCAAGCGAGTTCAAGGACTCAGTAATAGGAATATTGGCGGTTGGGATACCAAGCTCAGCGGATCCCCTTCCGAAGCCACAAATCACCTTCGCTTCCGATCTAATGGGATATGGTGCTTCAGGACTATCTGGGATTATTGTTTCTGGTCTCATCTATAATGGTCTGTTCTTATCATTTATTTTCCCTGTCTACTATTCTCATTGTGTGAGATTTCGCAATATCAGAATATTAATTTTTGAGCCACCATACAAACTACAATGCTAAAATAATTACTTCATAGTTCTGATCAACATTGATTCTTAATTTAATATTTATTACATACTTACTTAGAACCTTTGTTCCAATTGACCCAACAAGGTTTTAGCATCTTTAGCAAAGTTCCTGATACCTTCAGCCAACTTTTCAGTAGCCATAGCGTCTTCGTTCAAACCCAATCTGAACTTGGATTCATCGTCAACATAGCTGACCTTCTCAATATTTGCAGTCTTTGCCGATTCAGCATCCAAGACCTTTGGAATCTTTTCGGAGGAGTCGTACAATTCTTCCAATAACTTAGGAGAAACCGTCAAGAAGTCAACACCGGCTAAAGCTTTGATTTCACCAGTGTTTCTGAAAGAAGCACCCATTACAACAGTCTTATAACCAAACTTCTTGTAGTAGTTGTATATGTGCTTGACAGACTTTACACCAGGATCTTGGTCACCCTTGTAGTCTTCACCAGTGCTTTTCTTGAACCAGTCCAAGATTCTACCGACGAATGGGGAGATTAAAGTAACCTTGGCCTCAGCACAAGCGACAGCTTGAACGAAAGAAAACAATAAAGTTAAGTTACAGTGAATTCCATGCTTGGCTTCCAACTCACGAGCAGCTTGAATACCTTCCCAAGTAGAAGCAACCTTGATTAATATGCGATCCTTCTTGATACCAATTGATTCATACAAGTCAATGAGGTGAAGAGCCTTCTTGATGGTGGCCTCCTTGTCGAAAGACAAGCTAGCGTCGACCTCAGTAGACACACGGCCAGGAACAATTTTCAAAATTTCCTTACCGAATTCAACCAATAAGCGGTCCAAAGCATTTTCAGCTTTCTCTTTTGGAGTCCCACTCTTACCCTTAGCGTAATCGACAGCAACATCAATTAACTTAGCATATTCATCTTTCTTAGTAGCAGCCAAGATCAACGAAGGATTGGTGGTAGCATCTTGAGGGGTGTATTTGGAAATTTGCTCAAATTCACCAGTATCAGTGACAATGGTTGTACCGGTAGCTTTCAATTGTTCTAAAGAGTTGCTCATTCTTGAGATTATTTTGTAGTCTTAAAATTATACTTGTCGACTATACTAACTAATTTGAGGAATTACAATACTCCGATTACCGTTTGCTTAAGTATCAGCCAGTGGGTGAGGTTGGACCGACCGGAAATGAAGAACGTTCCGGGTAAGTCCGGACTTTGAACTAAGTAGCAACAGAATCTTGAATTAGTGATCAATTATTTATGCGCAGCTCGAACGATCGAGAAACAGTTCCGACATTAATCACCTTGAATTCAGCAGCCCACGCACAAATTTGGTCATGTTAGATTAACCGTACGCTTATTTAAATGTAAAATAATGTGAGCAAAAGAATAAGACATCTCGGATTTCTCGAAGATACACACTAAGTTCCTGGTCATCTAGGTTATATACCCGAGGTGCTTGCAACGACTCCCCGGATATTGAATCCCGCGACAGGCTGTCACTGAAATATGTGGAGCGCATGCTGATCTAAATGGTTCACATGGCTTTTGGGTATCGCGGACTAAGACCCTTGCACCCACACTTAAGATGGTGCAGTGATAGCAATGTTCTTGTAGAAAAATAAGGTATACTTTAAAAATGGCGGAGGGTACTAAAAGATTACTTATCAAAGCCTCTAATGACTATGACCAAGGATTTAAAGTTGTGCTGATAAACACTAAGGTCCCTACTGAAATTGAATCCCAAATTGGGACATTTAGCCTTTGTGTTAGCATCAAAAACTTCGATGGATCTGAGAAACACCGTGATAACAGTTTATATAACAAAGGAGATAAGAAATTTTTAAATGGAGAGCCATTCGATGACAATTCATCGGTATCCGAAAAGCGTGATGGAAACGAAGTACCTAATTTAAGCCTTAAAATTCAATTCAAACCAAAGACCCCCATTAAGGGATCGGATTTAATATTTGGCAATGACTTTTTGGTGCCAATACATGACTATGTACCTACTTCATTGCTAACTACAGGCCTCAAATTCTTTAATTGGTTTATCAATAGCACAGTTAAGGGTGATGTCTATGCCGAGAAACCTTACTTGTATGGGCTGGCCCTCAGTACATTCTCGTATATTGGAATTCAAACTGATAAGACAGTTGGTGATCCCAAAAAAATAGACGAAGATAAAGATAAGGCAGCGGTTGTGGATAATGAAAATTTTGAGGAAAACTTAAATTCGAACTACGATAATTTATTAGACATTCCAAAGACATCCATAGCAAGAAAGAGATTTTTCTCAACGCTGCAAAACGGCGAAAGTTTTGTTTTTAATGAAAATACTAACTATGTCATGCAATTTGACACAAATTTTATCAAATTATCTGATTCTAAGTACTCTGTGAGTATTCCTACCTTCGGAAACCGTACTTTTGATATTGATGTGGTACGTTATGCCAATTCAACTTTGAATAATTTCAATTGGACAATCAAGCTGGGTGGCTTTGATGGTGTAGGTAAGGGTACTCTAGGTCTTATTTTGAACTTTGCATTAGTTGAAGAAGATGGGTTTGAATAGTTATTTTTTAATTGCTATACTAAATATTAATAATGAACTGACTAGTATTACGAGCAAGATCTTAGTGATTTTTATCGATTTGACTTCAACTCTTTGAAGAATACAGGGTCTCTTCTGAAATGACAAAAGAGCCGTTATATCAATGTAAATGAGCAATTTGGCCGATTGCAAAAAACCGTTTCAAGGAGTTCGTTCAATGAAAACTAAAAAGTATGCACCAAATTATATACAGGATGTTAAGCGATGTCTTGTTTTCAATAAGCTTTAAAATATTCTATTGACAGAACTTCTTTGCAAGAAACCAAACTGACAATCCACAGGCCACCTTTTGGCGGTTGTCAGACATAACACGATACTAAGGTAATGTCTGATCATCATAATAGTGAAGAAGATATTGATGACAATTTGCTTCATAAAGTGATTGCAGATTCCATATCTTCCTTGGGCTATGAAAACGCTACAGCAGATATGCTGCTGCAGGATCAGCAGCAAAACGAGGAAAACGTTCTTAGTGAAAATTCACAAGCTACTGACCACATTGAGGATGATGAGAAACTTAAAGAAAGTATAGGGGAAGCTTTGAACGAGTTTTATGCCAGTAGTCAAAACAGGAATTCTCGAGGAACGAATGATAATATCTCTGTGGCCGATGAAGCTCATGCGAGATCAGAAGACGACAGGAAGTCCTCTAACGAAGATATTTCAACAGATAAATCAGACTCAGCTAATCTTGCAGGATCCCAGGTGGGGCATCAAATATCCGAGCCAAGCGTCGCTCATGAGGCTGCTGATATTGACTTGGAAAGTGCTATAGGCGATGCCTTTAACAGTGTAATGAGTGGTCACGAAGGAAGATTAGAAGCTGGCGCCTCGAATAATGCTGAAAAGCAAGATTCTTTCGAGCTTAATGGTAAAGAGGCAAAACTAAGGGACGACAAGAACAATAATGTACAAGAGAGGTCAGAACAACCAGATGATCCAGATGTTGATTTAGATGAGGCTATAGGTAGGGCTTTCAGTGATGTATTTAGTAAAAAGCGTGAGGAGGAGATAGTAAATTCTGAGGCTGAACCTCCAACTTCTAGTTCGAAGCCAGGAAATAACAAGAATAGTGTAACAATAGTCGATGGTAAAGGTGATCTTAATAAAAAAGGTGGTCGTAATATGGATCTCGATCTCGAAACGGCCATTGATAACGCCTTCAACTCTATCGCTCAATCATCTGAAGTCACGCGTATGGATGACAATAATTTCGAGACTGGTTCTTTGATTGGTAGTGCTTTGAATAAGGTGAAGAATTTAACGGTTGAAAAGACGCACGCAAATGATTTCCATAATTTAGATCCGTCGGATATTGCAAGACAAGTGGTTGAAAGTTTAAATACCTCCACATCTAGTACCGATGAAATGAATTCGTATATTCCTAAGGATGTCTTGCGAAACCTTGCAGCAGAAATCACCAATAGAGTTGAAGAACATCTTCAGGGTGACACTGCGAAACGAGGTGTGAACAATGATACCAATGCATCGTTGACTACAGAGTCTCAGGGGAATAAGGTGCATAAGTCATCGTCTTCTGCTGGTAGTGCTTTGAAGCATTCTACTGATAGACAAGGCGAGTCATCGCAACAACAAGGTGATTTAGAGAATCTTGAAATGAACGATATACTTCAAAATGCCTTAAACATGGCCTTGGAAAATCCTCAAGATCTATTATCCAATTTGGAGATGGAGTCTGAGGATAAACCTTTGAGAGTCTCTGAGACGTTATCATCTGATGTTAAGGAACAGAAAATGGCATCCGATAATAATCAGCATCGGATTCCTTCGTCAATGTCTTCCTTTTTGAGTTCGTTGAAACGTTCGAATGACATAGACTTGGGAGATAACAATATCAAAAAGGCTGATACATTTACTCTGCCTAACCAATTCGTACCTGTGGCTCAGAATATTGTCAAACAGCTCATTTCAAAGAAGGATGATCAAGGTCCTTTATCCATTGCGGATACTTTAGCACTCCATAGATCTTCAGGGGATGTTCCTCGTAAAGGTGATTCTCAATTAAATTCCGTAGAGGATATTTTGAAATCTGACAACAGCTCTGACTCGGGCTTGATTAGCTCTCAGATCTCAAAAGTGTTGACAAATTTGTCAAATAAGATAAGTAACAGCCCACCAGGTTCCGAAAATAATGTTCTTCACATAATTAGGCAAATGACAAGTATCTTGACTTCTAAGAATCAGCAAAATATGTCATTCTCAGCTGAAGAAATAATAATGGCGTATAAGGCAAAGGGAAATGATGATATAATGCTCAATTCTTTGCAACTTGCACGGACATATTTGGAAGAAAACATATTGTCAAGTTCTCCTAGAGTAGAAGCAATAAAGATCATTAATACAGTAATGGATGCCTTTGAATCTCAAGGTGTTTCCAACAGTGGTAATATATTTGTCGAGGGTTCTAAGAATGAATATGTTTCTTCTATGAGCACTTCAATTAGTAACATCATAATCAATTTTATTGCAACAAAGGTTACTGGTAATGTTTCATCCGAGAGGCCGAAGGTGGATACCACGGAGTATAAAGAAAGGGTGAGGTTGGAAAATAGAGAACGTAAAAAGAAGTGGAGAGAAGAAAACGCCGAACGTAATAAGGATAATGATTTGAGATCCCGCGTCTTGAAGAAAGCTAACTCCATTTTCGGAGAGGGCGATTCCACACCAAAAAGAATTTGGATTGAAGATGAGTTCACTAAGAGACGTCAGAGAAGGCTAGCCAAGCAAAAAAGAGATGAAGAGAAATCTAAAGTTGGAAGTTATGATGATAACTTAGGCGTACAAAAAAAGTTTCTCAAGGAAAAAGGTGTTGATAGCTTGGTAAATGATCCAAACCTTAGTGCGCCTATTAAAGACATGTTTAATTTAGTGCTTTTTTTTGTACAAGCAGAAAACACACAGGCAGCCTTATTAGCAACTTCCGCTGCAACTGCGGCAGTTGCAACAGTATATGTGTCTCGTAACCCGGTGGATTTCAAGCTGATTGATTCAGCAGTGGGGTCGATTTTGAATTCGGTTATGGAGGAAATTCAAACTTCTGGTCAAGCAGACAAACTTCTTAAATTTACTCAAGGATCGTCGCATCTCACTCTGAAAACTCTGTCACACACTTTACCTGAATCTTCCAAATTAAATCCAGAGCTTACTACTTTACTACAAAATAGTCAAGGCTCTGGAGTACTCTTGAATAGGTTATCCGCTACTCTTAAAGGGATCTCCACAAGAACTATAAATACTAGTCCTTCGACTTTCGACAATTGGCAATTATTGAGTGGTACGAGAAAAAGGAACTCAGAATATGATACTCATCTGCCTAAAAAAGTACACGATGATTCAACTAATACAACAGCTAAGCATTCGACAGTTCTTTCAACTTCTGATTTCAGTAATAGGGGAGTTGATTCTTTTACGAACTGGTCATCACCCTTGAATGTCAAAATGCCGTTTCGTCTCAGACCTAAGTTCAACACTAAGAAGCAATCTCAATTCGCTAAAGCCAGTCATACGTCTTCAGAAAATAGTTCGTATGGTTCTTCGCCTTTTATTTCCCATAAGTTCGGACTTAGATACGAATCAGGATCTAAAGATACTTTGGATAGTCAACTCTCATCGAAGATGCCTGTTCCAAATTTGAGAAAACCTGGTTCTTTCCAAAAGCCCAAGTACAAGCGAGATCTGACTGAAAAGGCAGGTATGCTCACTACAATGTACTCTACATCTTAAGATGATATAGTAAATATGTCTTAAAAATATTTAAAGGGAATTTAATTCATTGCATTGTTTTCTTTTTTTTTTTTTTTCATTATATCTATATTGGAATCTAAATTGGTTTTGTTTGCTTCCAGAGCCACTTGAGAGATTTTTTATATCCCAATTTCAGTAAAGCTGGACCATATTCTTTTCTCAAGTCTCCATGGTATCTGTTGATCCAAGAAATCTCCAGACCGGATAAGTACGACTTGTCAATCAAATCTCTTTCAAAAGGAAACCCAGTTAAGTATTTGAAACTTAAAGACACGTTATCTCTTTCGGCCTCAATTTCACTTTCAATTCTTATTCCAAAGTCACCCTCCACGTAATAACCCGGCTCGATTGTAAGAATGGCACCATTTTTAAAGTATCGTGAGCCACCAACTTCTCCGCCAGAGTTCAGTATAATAAGTGGAAGCTCGTGAACATTAAGAAAACTACCAACCCCATGACCTGTTCCATGATTATAATCTAAATCTTCATTCCAAAGAGGACCACGAGCAAAGCTATCCAAAACAGAGGAAATGGATGCTTTGACTGGTACATGCGCTAAAGCTACAGCTAAGTGGCCCTTTAGGACAAGAGTGTAGTACTTTTTGTATTTGTCGGCATTCTCTTTCAGAAACAAGAATGTTCTTGTGATGTCCGTTGTACCCTCTAAGTAATGCGAACCCACATCGAGTAAGTAGATATCGGAAGGATTAATCACAGCGCTCGAATTTTTAGACGGTGCATAATGCGGAAGCGCAGTATTCGCACCCGTAGATGATATTACTTCGTATGAGAACCCCTGGAAACCCGGTAACTTCTTCCTTATAGAATTAATCTTCCTAGCAGCATCATACTCCCTCAAAATTCGCTTCTTATTGACAAGTTGATCTTCTAACCAGGGAATGAAGATAAGCAACGATAAGCAATCTTTATATTGTGCAATCCGAGCATTCATCCGTTCAGTTTGGTTCTTTGAAAGTTTCATCTCAGCAAGAACTGAGTCAAATATGAGTTTATTTTCCGCATTGAAACGTTCAAATGTGTTAACAAGCCGATAGTTAGTAACATTTTGGTAAGGCAAAACGATTCTGGAGTCGCCCTGCACAATCTTTCGGCTTAAAATATCAATGTCTTCATAGAAAGAAATATATTGCTTAATTTCAAGTCCACGAATTGATTTCAAATAATCAAAAAGCTCATCAGATCCGTTATTAATCTTATAATCTTCAATGTATAAAATCAATGAATCTGTAGTAAGAATTAAATAACTGAAAAATACCGACAGAAAAGGGACATCGCTACCTCTTAAATTAAGAAGCCAGGCAATATCGTCTAAGGCAGTTACAATCAAATACTGTGTCTGGTATTTATCTAATAAAATATTTCGTGCTGCTTCTACCTTTGCGTTTGTATGTTGACCCGAATATTTCAAAGGCAAGTGGAATACTGGATCCTTTGGACGACTGGGATGGTCTACACCCCAAACTTTATCTACCAAGTTGTATTTCGTGAATGGAAAAAATTGAAAAGTTTTCAGTTCTGACTCTTTCTTGCGAAAGAACTCCCCTTCACCGTAGCTCACGAGATTGGGATCTAGTGATAAAACATTACTAAATTTGCTTTTAGTCGCCAAGCTGATGGCATAGTCCTTCCATGGAGGATAACCTGTAATACCTTCCTTTATGAGCTTCCAGTACCTCTGATCAAGTTGCTGGCCTGCCTGTATGAAGTAACGACCATCCGTTGATAAAGCAGCTTCTCCAGACAAAGAATCTGGATCAGTTAGTGAAATTACAGCAACGCCAGCACTTCCAGTGAAGCCTGTAATAAACTCTCTTCTCTTATCAGCTAATGCCGTATATTCAGATTGATGTTCGTCACCTGAGGCAACTATGTACACAGCAATCCCATTATCTCTCATTTGAGACCTTAATTTTTGCAACTTCTCTTGAACTGAAAGTGAACTAGTCAGTGCAGCCACGACACTTTTCCTAACATATTCTGGATCTTCGTTATCATCGTCATCTAGGAATTCTTCTTCGTATTCACAATCAGATTCGTTCAAATGAACGGAGTCAAATTTATTTCTGTTAAAGCAAGAGATACAACTTAGCAGATTAGACAAAATCAGACTCACTATGGAGCTTACTCCTCTTTCTTTAATATCATACCCTTCAGAATTGAACAGTGGTTCTTTTTCATTCAAATATACCATTCTTATCTAGCTATTTAACCCTTGGCTAGGAAGCAGTAGGTATATCGGTTTTAAGCTTAGGCTTGGTGTGGATTTATCACTCTTTTCTCAATATGCAGTATACAATGTAATTTGGCGCCATTTTCGGGTATGACTTGGGAGAAACGGAGGTTCAGCACATGCTGAAGAATATTACAATGTAAAAAGAACCCTAGAGAGCTGTGAAGTTTTAATGGAGTTTGTATTAAGAATAGTTCGCTATTGAAAATTTGGTAATAATCTTAATAGGTATGATTGATCAATAATAAGGTACTATGTTATTCTACGTGTAACGCCTATTTAAGTGTACTATTTTCTACCAACTCATATTGGTGTCTGCCAAAAGATACATTTAGTTGTACGATGAAAATCCGGAATATAAATCCTCTATAGTGTATGCAGGTTAAGCTTTAATTGAGGTTTTGCAACAACTCGAGTCGCGCTATTGAATTTGTTAAGAAACGCGTATAAAAAGTTGTTTGTCAGACAACTATCAAACTAAAAGAATACCATGGGGAGATTAGTAGGGTTAGAACTCTACAACTTCAAGTCTTATAAGGGTAAAGCTACCATTGGATTTGGCTCCGCTTTTTTTACATCCATTATTGGTCCAAATGGTGCCGGAAAGTCCAACATGATGGATGCGATCTCGTTTGTCTTAGGTGTTAATTCGACTCATCTTAGATCGCAAAATCTAAAGGACTTGATATATCGTGGAAGAGTAGCAAATGAACTGTTTGTAGACTCAGGTTTAGCTTCAACTGATCCTACAAGGGCACACGTGATGATAAAGTATGAAAAAGATAGTGGTGAGACTTTAGAGCTTAAAAGAACTATAAACAGAAATGGTACCAGTGAGTACAAGATTAATGAAAAAACCGTCACATCATTGAACTATACGACGGTGCTTAAGGGTGAAAATATTTTGATCAAGGCCAAAAATTTTCTTGTGTTCCAAGGTGATGTAGAGCAGATCGCTTCGCAGTCCCCAAAAGGTTTGACTACATTGATTGAGACAGTCTCTGGATCTGCCGATCATATTTCTGAGTATGAGAGACTCAAGGATGAATATGAAATAGCTCACGAGTTCACCAAGTCTGTGTTTTCTAGGAGGAGAGTATTGAATTCTGAATCTAGGCAGTATAAAGAACAAATGATTGAGCAGAGACAATTTGAAGATCTATTAATTCAAAAGTCCGAGATAATAAAAAAAATCAACCTCTACAAGGTGTATCATAATGAAGAAAAACACAAGGAAATTTTGCAGGAGCTCGAGACAAAGAATAAAGAACTTAAAAGCCAACAAAAAATGCTAAGCCAAACAGAGAAAGAATACTCAAGTATCAAGCTTAAGTATTCTAAGAGATCTTTGGCGGTCAAGAAAGAAGAATTAAGTATAGAAGAATTAGCCCGTGAGACTGAGTCTGTGAGGAGAGAACTCGTACCAATAGAAGCAAATAAGAAGATGTACGAGTCTAAAGTCACATCTACAACTAGAAAGATTGACCAGCTAAGACTTGAAACTATAAAGCAAGAGCAAGTTGTTCAGAAAGTAGCTAAAGAGTTACATACTGCAGAGCAGATGTTTCGGGATTTCCAAGAGAAGATACCAGCAGCTAAAAACTCATCCTTATCTTCTGAGGCGCAAAATGAATATGAACTATTACGTGATGAGTATATGACAAAAGGTGGAGCCCAGTTGGAAGAGGAGATAGAAATAATGTTCAATGACAAGAGTTCTGTTCACTCTACCATTAGGAATATTAAAGGCAGAAAGCAGAATGCCCTTGCAAGAATTTCTGAACTTGAAGATGAGTTGCTGGTTCTAAAGGTCAATGCAGCAGATTTTGAAAGCAAAGTAATGGATACGTTGGCATCCAAACAAGAAAAGGTGGAGGCTCGAAATGCTTTCATTAGAAAAAAGGAAGAGATACACCATGCAGAAATGCAGCTCAACTCTCAGCTTAGGGAAACATTGGTTATTATAGATGAATTGTCAGCGAAACAAAGGGAGTCTAACAATCAAAGGAAATTGAGAGAGAATATAGCGATGTTAAAAAAGCTTCTTCCCCATAAAGCTATCAGAGGTTTGGTGTACGAGTTGGTTAGGCCAACACAGTTAAAATATGAAACTGCTCTCGTTGCAATCTTGGGTAGAAACGCGAATGCTGTTATCGTCGAAACGACTGCTGTAGCTCGTCAATGTATTGATATTTTGAAAGAAAGACGTGCCGGCGTAGCAACTTTCATTCCACTAGACTCAGTTGTCAATGACCTAGTCAATTGGAATTATTTGAGATCTATCCACGAAGGTGCACAACCTGCTTTAGATATATTAGAGTATGATGATATCTCACTTGAGCAGGCTATCCAATATGTGGTGGGAGATGCGTTAGTGGTTGACAACGTTGAGTCAGCTAGGACAATAAAATGGGAATCAAATAAGCGAATTGATAATCGGATAGTAGCCTTGGACGGTTCTGTTATTCACAAATCTGGATTGATGACCGGAGGACAACAACAAGAAAAACCATCATCCGCACTTACTTGGGATAGAAATGAATTAAATAAGCAGACTGAGACCAAAGAAGCGTTAATGAGCAAAATTTTTAACTTGAATGAACAGAGACCGAAAGAAATTGAAATCACTTTACTCAATGATTCTATTAATGACCTAGATTCGAGACTTTCTCCACTCAGAAATTCCCAAAAGCAGGTCACTAGAACAATTGAAGAGCGTAAGAATGAAATAATATTCCAAAATAACGCTATAACTGAACTTAACAATGCAATTGAGGAGAAAGAGTTGGAATCACTTGAATTTGATCGCAGAATTGAAGATGTTAAGCAGAAAATGTGTGAAATTAAGTCTCAAGTCTATGGCTCTTTCTGCTTAAGATTCGACTTGCAAAATGGAATAGATGACTATGAAACACTTCATGGAGAAACCTTACGAGAAAGAGCAAAGGAGAGATCTCAGTATGCAAGAGCGATCTCGTCTTTCTCTAATCGTCTCGAATTTGAAAAAGAGAGACTCTCGGCTGCTAGAAATAGAAATCTCGAAGATATTTTACAATCATATCAGCAAAAGGTTATGGAAACAGAGTATGACCGTAATGAAAAGTTATCAAAGATTGAAGCTTTTCAATCCAAGGTTGAGGTCTTGAGTGACGAACTTAAAAAGTCAAAGGAAGAACTTGAAGATATGCTCAAGCAAAGTAAAGCATTTGAAAGCTCCAAAGAAGAGATCACGTCACTGATATCAGAATTAAGCAAGTATGCAGTAAGCTTGGAAGAATATCTTTTAAGAATTGACATGGAAAGAGTCAACTTATTGAAAAATTGTAAAATCCAGAATATCGATCTTCCATTAAAAGATGGCTTTCTTGATTCTATTTCAATCGACGATCTGTCAGATAAGTTATTGAAGATTATCTACAACATAGAAGTTGACTACTATTTGCTTGATGAGCAGCTAAAAAGTAATTTCAACGTCAGAACTGAACATGAGCTAGAGGCAAAACTTGACGCAGTAATTGAGAGCTTAGAGAAGCTTGCTCCCAATGTTAAGGCAACAGAAAGGTTGCAGGAAACTGAGGCACGGATTAAAGGGTTTGACAGGGATTACTCTAAAGCTAGACAAGCCGAGAGGAAAGTTGCTGAGAAGTTTCAGAAAGTTAGAGCAAAGAGACACGAATTGTTCATGACCGCTTTTAATCACATATCTGCCAATATAGATTCTATTTACAAAGAATTGACGAAGGCCCCTCCTACACCCTTGGGTGGATCAGCTTATCTCACCTTAGAAGATGAAGATTCTCCATATACCTCGGGGATCAAATTCCATGCAATGCCTCCAATGAAAAGGTTCAGAGATATGGATTTATTATCGGGTGGAGAAAAAACTATTGCCGCACTTGCATTACTATTCACTGTCCACTCATTCCAACCATCACCCTTTTTCGTATTGGATGAAGTTGACGCTGCTCTTGATAACTCAAATGTAAGCAAAATAGCAAATTATATTAAAAAGCATGCAGTGATGAACTTCCAGTTTATTGTGATTTCCTTAAAAAATTCCTTATTTGAAAAGTCTGATGCTTTGGTTGGTATCTATCGTGAACAAAGAGAAAACAGCTCGAAAACAGTGACAATTGACTTAAGAGATTATCCTGAGGAAGAATCTAATAATACAAGTCAAATAGTCGCAAGATAATAAAAATAGCTTTTTTACGTAATACATGTTTAATGCGAGACTATATTTAAGTTGTTTCGAATTGGAAAAAAAAGGACGTCTACATCCTTTACAATGAAAAGGTGAAAATTTTAGTGGATAAGCAAGAGCAATAGTTATGAATTCAAGGACGTGTAGGCTGTCGATTAAATGGGTACAAAATCTTTTTGCTTCTCGGATAAGGTTTTGTCGTCATCTCTGCCTCAGCGAAACACCAATAACTGGAGAAGGCTTACATCGCCTGTACCCGCAAGGACTACTCCACATTAAGAAAACACGACCAAAGACGAAAAGAGACACTGTAGACAACACTTCAAAGGAGAGTATTATTTTCCTCGAAGTACAGGAGTTTCTTGATCAAGTATCATACAAACGAGGGGAAACTATCATGTTGGATACCGTTCGTAACTCAGATCCTTTGGTGGGAACTTTTTTATTTTCGAAAAAGCGGCCACAAATAGAGTTAAATAATTTGTTGATTGAATATCAGACACTGGAAGGCTGTGGACTTGCTATTGTTAACAAGTCACTCTATCTTAATGATAGTTTGTATCATTTGCATAATCTTGAGCAGCCTTACTTGATAGTCAAGGTACCTAATACTCTTGTGGGAGATAAGGTTCGAGTTAAGTTACTAATGCATCATACCTGGTACTCCGAGGCAGAATTGCTCCAAGTTCTTAATAGCACATCGAAAGAGACTACCAGAAGAGATGAACTTGTTGTATGTCCAAATTTCAACGTGTGTTCGGGCTGCACTTTGCAGATGATAAACTACGAAGGTCAGTTGGAATTTAAGCAAAATGTTATTAAGAAGGCTTACAAATTCTTTTACCCCGAGCTCTATTTTTCAGAAAGAGCCTCTGAAATTTTTGGTCCTGTTGTTGGGTCTTCTAAACAATATGCATATCGTAGCAAGCTCACTCCACACTTCACTATTGCAAGGGAAACTTCGCATAAAAACGTAGACCTTGGATTCAACCATCTAAATCCCACGAAAGGTGTGGTGGATATTTCACATTGCTCGATTGCATCTGCTCCTGTAAACCAAGGATTAAGTTCCTATAGAAAGACCATATTACCAGGCATCAATAAAAGCACCGCTCTATTGAAAGATAGTAAGAAGAGATGGGGTGAGACTTTACTTTTAAGGGAAAGTTTAAGAGTTAATCACCAGGATGGAAGCACGCAAAATGTCTGCTTGACCAATCCTAAGGCAATTGCTACAACAATGATATCCGATCATCTCTTTCAGTATCCTGCTTCAGAATTTTTCCAAAATAATAACTATATCTTGCCTGATGCGTTAGAATTCATAAAATTTCACATCAACGAAAGTAATATGGACTTCAAATATTTGATTGACTGTTATTGTGGGTCTGGCTTTTTGGGCATCTCACTTTCAAAAGAGGTTATCCAAAAAGGGGGAAAGCTCCTTGGAATTGAAGTATCCAAGAAATCAATATTATATGCAAAGCATAATGCTGAGCTTAATGGGTTAAGCACACCTAATTCAGCTGAATTTGTAGAGGGTTCTGCAGAAGCCATCTTCTCCCATGATATATTCATGAAAGATGATATTAAGGGTAACGAGTCCGTAGTTATTATTGACCCCTCAAGAAAGGGCACCAAGGAACAATTCATAAGACAACTCTTGTACTTCAAACCAAAATTAGTCATTTACATTAGCTGCAATGTATTTACTCAGGCTAGAGACCTATCGTTATTGCGTTCGCTTCAAGAACGATATAATGCAGCGTATAATATAAAGTCGATAACAGGCTTTGACTTTTTTCCCCAAACTAGGCATGTGGAAAGCATTGCTATTCTTGAGCTCTTGAAATAGTCTTATGTACATAGATTATTATAAATATATATATATATGTATATCTTATATTTACAAAGATTTTTATTTAATATGCTTGTTCAGAAGTAGAAAGAAATTCCTCTATAATATCTGACATGCTTTGAATGCCCCAATCTCTTCTCTTTGCTTGAGAGTCGCTTTGTACAATACTGGAATTTTTGACTTTCTTTTTAAGGAAGTACTGAATTCCACGAAGCAAGCTAATATCATCTCTGCAAGGGAGTAGTTTCTCTATAATTAACTTTTCATCATATAGTTTTCCTTTTGATTTATGGGCTGCATCACTTCTATGTTTAGATTTCTTAGCAAGCTTATCAAAAAATGTTACAAAGAGACTTTCAAGGAACAAGTTAGCATCGTCGGACGACGACAAAAAATTGACAGTCCTCAAGAAAGGTAAGCCCAAGGCTCCTTCAGCCAACATGAATCCAAACAACCTTCCAGTATTCAATAATTTTCTCAATTGAGTCTCCTCATCCTCATCTTCTGCAGCAAGAGATCCAAACTCACTATCTTCATCAGATCCTTCTAGCAATTTGATCCAATCCCAGAAAAAAAATTGAAACGCCTTACGGTAAGCATGCATACTGCAGAGCTTTGAAGCTAAAACACCATAATAAGGATTCCAAGCTGGCTCCAACCTTGTACAATGAATCACAACGATAGGAATTTCTCTAATCTGTGACTTTTTTAATCTCAATTTCTCTAACCGAGTCATACCATCTATATAATCACTTGCAGACATAATAGCAATGAATATAGCACGTCTAATATCAGTATTCATCCTTTGGTTCCTGGCAAGCTCCATCCAGTTTGGCTCAGAAAAACCGATAGTTTCAACAGTTGAAAAGCTTCGTGTTGCAGATTCTTTGGGCTTTTCATCCTGGCCTTTCCAGGCAGCACCCACAAGCCACCATTTTCCTCTTTTTTCGACATTTTGGATATCATCTAGTGTTACTTGTATCGGATTACCGCTCTTGGATCCAGTTAGAGAGACCAAAATCTTCTTTAATCTGACTACCAACAGGCGGGTTACTTCACTTACTTTCAACTTTTTGCTTTTCAAGCTTGCAATCGTTTCTATCAAATACTGCATTCTAGGACTGATATCAGATTTTTTTTTCGAGATTTCTCCCACAGTGAAGATAATCTCTTTCAATGCAGAAGGATCATCTGACCTCATTTGGTTACCTGAATTTTTAATCAACCTCAATAATAGTTCAGCATTTTCTTCCGTAAATTCATTAAGCATATCTTTAACAATATCAAAGATTAATCGCGAGGATACGAGCTGAAGAGCATAAATTGCGGATAAAAGTGATATTAAGTTTGAGACCTCTTTCGAACTATCAGGAGCTTTTCGAAACTCATAGATCTTTTCGACCAAAATTTGTACAAAGTATGCACCCAATTCACCTCCAGTCAAAGTATGCAAACAGACAACAACTAGACCATGTATAAATACGAATGTGTCCAATATCCCACTCTCCTGAGCAATATTCCCAAAGATTATATCCATGATTGTCTCGCTCACCTTCTTTCTTGAATGAAGATTGAAAAGATTGTTTAGCTCACTTACGATAGAGCCCACATTTGCCTCGGTTAACTTGTTGAAAGAACTTTTTACTTGTTTCTTTAAACCAACATCCTCTTCTGATTCGTTATCTTTGGACTCCAAAATTCGCCTCATAGCTGGAGGCACGTATTTTTTTAGTTTCCTTTGATCTTTAACATTTTCCTCAGACTCCTGTTCGTCTTCTACTGGAGGGCCAAAAGGATTTTCATTCCTTGGGATACTCGACTCTTCCTCTATGTCATCATGGTGATCGTTGTCATAATCGTCCACTTCACTGTCAAAATCATGAAAATCGTTATTGTTATCTTCAAGCTTGTCCGATGGCATATCATCGTATTCTTCGCCAGAACCATAATCTAAATCCAATCCGTCAAGTAATCCGCCGATTGTGTCATTTTCACCAGTCTTTTGTAACCTGGCATTCTTTCCGCCTTTTAAGCCTAATTTTTTTGCATAATACTCAATTTCTCTGTCATCTTGCTCAAAAATGTTAGTACTTGATGTCTTCCCAGTACTTTTCAACGTTTTGTTCCTTTTAGCTTCACCCTTCTGGTCGTATTTTAATTCCATCAGTTTCTCCGGAAGGGATTTTGCCTTTTTAATTTTCTCTTCTTTAATTTTTCGAAGCTTTTCCAATGGATTTTCGTAATCTTGTTCTTCCAGGTAGCTATCAATATCAGAGTCCCCAAAGTCATTATCCCAGTCAGAACCACCTTCCTCATCATTTCCAAATGTTTTATCAGCTTCATCGTCAATATCTAAATCATCATCTAGCTCATCACTTAACTGGTCTTCGATTTTGTCCTCCTTAACAATTCTGAAACCTCCATCCAAAGACTTCCTCTTGCGTTTCAACTTATGTAAATCAGCTAGAGAGTCCTCTTCAAGTTTGATCCTCCTTTCATTCTCATTGGTATCCTTGATTTTTCTGTTTTGTTTTATACTAGTATGTCCTCTTTTTGCCTTCTTGAGTTGTCTTTCCTGTTGTCTCCTATCTTTTCTCGAAAGGTTACCACTCTTCCTCTTGCCTCTAGCACTATTTTGCAGAAACCTTTCGTCTTCGTCGTAACTTCTCTCTGATTTGATCTGATCTAGTATAGTACCAGGGATTCTTATATTATGACCCTCCGCACTGCTGTTTCTTTTTTTACTCATGTTAGACAGTTACTGTGCGTCTTCGAGAGGCATCTCTCCATCGTATCTACGGGCGAATTTTCTTACCAAGTATCAAGTCTTGCATATTATTGAGAAGTATATTTCGCCCTCGTTTGTAGGATGTGGTATTTCCAAGTGATTTGCTACTTATAATAAGCTAATATGAACAGTTTTCTTAACAAGTTCCGATTTGATACAAATAAGATTAAATGGGACATTAAGTTCATTGGAGATCTTTTCGTTTTGGCGGGAGCTGGCCTCTCGATGTACTATATTGTTAATACCTTACTCACGGATTACATCGATAACTCTGTTAACAATAAAGAAAATGATAAAGGCAGCAAAGGAGTTTTAAAACGTATTCAGGCTCTGAACCCCAAATTAAAGTCTCTTAAGTTGAATTCTTATGAGAAGTCACTTTTAAATTCTTTAGTTATGCCAGATGATATATCAGTTACTTTTGATACAATTGGTGGGTTACAAGACATTATAGATGAATTAAGAGAGGCTATTATTTTACCTTTAACTGATCCTGATCTTTTTTCAGTTCATCTGAACTTAATTCAACCCCCAAAGGGTGTGCTTTTTCATGGGCCTCCTGGTTGTGGTAAAACTATGTTGGCAAAAGCTATCGCCAAGGAAAGTGGAGCATTCTTCTTACTGATTAGAATGTCCACGGTAATGGATAAATGGTATGGGGAATCAAATAAAATCACAGATGCCCTCTTTTCTCTTGCAAATAAATTACAACCATGCATTATATTTATTGACGAGATAGACTCCTTTTTGAGAGATAGATCTTCAAATGACCATGAAGTCAGTGCATTGCTCAAAGCGGAATTTATGACTTTATGGGATGGGCTCAAGTCTAATGGCCAAGTTATGGTAATGGGAGCCACGAATAGAAAGGGTGACATAGATGAAGCATTCCTCAGAAGAATGCCAAAGTCTTTCTCCATTGGGAAACCCAATACAGAGCAGAGGAGAGCCATTTTGGAAAAGATCCTTCACGATGCAAAATTAGATGACGATAATTTCGATCTAGAAGTCATAGTGTCCAATACAAAAGGTCTGAGTGGTTCGGATCTTAGGGAATTGTGTAGGGAAGCTGCCATTTTACCCGTTAGGGAGTACATCAAGAGTAACTACAACCATGTCTCCGGAAAAGTTAACAAATTAGATGATAGTGACTCTCCTGTAAGAGCCCTTAGGACTTCTGATTTCATTAAGCTGGATTGGATCGTACCTGGTGTCGATTGAGCTAATGTCGTGTAAAAGACGATGTGAGGTGGAAAGTAATTGTTACCCGGTTTAAAGCTTCGAAATGCAACCTTTGAAATTATTTTGTATTTTAAAGATTTTTAATGTATTTTTTTCAGGAAGTATTTTAGTTCCTAAGAAAAACCATAGTAGTTTAACTTTGGTAGCAATTTAAGTATTATCTATAGTATGTAATACAAATTTTGCACTAATTTTCGTGTACATTGAAAAGTGGTTTCGATGATAGAGTTAAGAAGGTCCATAAAAATCCTGTCATTAGATTCAGTTTACTCAATGGCTTTTTCGAAGATCCTTATACCTTTATTCTGTGGTATAATGATTCAAAACGAAGCCAAGAATAACTTCAATTCTAATTTACATCACCCTTTCTTGTTAGAGAATATACAATCAAAGATTGGGACTGGTAGAATATCTACCAGCATTAATTAGTTTTGGAACATGTCTCTTTTTTTACTATCTATTTATGCTATGATAAAGTAGATCTGGTTATTTATTTTGTAATTATTATCTTTTCTTCAGTAGCTTGCTCTTGTGTTTCGCATTCATCACGAAAGAAATCTAGAGGCAAACGCATATAAATTTGAAATTAAGGGTCGCATGAGATAAGTGACATCAAACAGCATGATTAGGCGCAATTTGACTTTATTATATAGGTCCTCTCGCTTTGATGCTTTACCAAGGGGAAGCCTTGGTCTTAGGTATACTGGGGAAAGAAATTACCGTTCAGATCTAGGGCACTTCAAATCAGAAGCTGATGTAAATGAAGTTGATATATCTGCGTCCACTACGGGTGTGCTCGATTTTAAAAAGGGATCTGAGATTGTATTTTATTTCGATCATGTATACCCATACATTGTATCCAAGTTGAATCAGAAAATAGGTTCGGTGATAGTCAAGACGTGGTATGGACCTGATAAGCTTAAAGCTAATATTATGCATCTCGCGAACTCTGAGGAATCTCCTCTCGATGAAACTGCAAAAATAATAGAATTTGTCCCTCTTCCTCGTGATGGTGGAGCTTTTGCAAAGTTCTCTATCCCAAAACATGTTTCTGCTAGAGACTTTATTAAGCAAGTTATTTCGAACTTTAAGAGGCATGAGGATACGTATAATTCTAACTACGTAAGACGCCTTTCTAACTCGATATGGAATCATTTCCCTGGGTCTTTCCCTGTGAAAGGTACTCCATGGATTGAAGACTTGAGAAGATATCCAAGTAAGAATCTTAAGGTGATTTTTGAAGGACCACCGTTGACTGAAGAGGAATTATATTTGCTTTTCAGGCGTTATGGGATGATGCATGATATTGTTCCAGCTTCTTCTTCAACACCCTTTGCAAAAGTTACTTATAATAACGTACGTTCTGCAATTTGCGCTAAAAATTGTATTACAGGGGTTCAGCTAAATGAAAACAAAACTTCTTTGCACTTGCAGTATATTCCATTCCAAAGGGATATTATTAAAGATTTTATTGTAAATCATCAAAGAATATCGATACCAATCATAATAGCTTTACTTGCCGCATGCGCTGTTCTTGTCTTTGATCCTATCAGAGAATGGTTCATGATTCAGAAAGTCACCCGTAGATATTCAATTGACAGAGACAATAGATACATCAGGTTTTTTTATACACCATATCAAATGATGCTTGACTGGATTACTAGCGGCTATGACTATATTGATCAACAATTTCAACATCCCGATGAACCTAAGCTTGACATGTTTGTGAGAAATAATGAAGAAGACTATAGTGCTTTATGGGATGAGAGACAGGAGCTCTCAAGGCAACTCAAGTTGTGGATATATGAGAATGTCAATACTTACATTATTGTGAGAGGTCCTAAAGGTTCAGGTAAGGAAGAGTTCGTCCTCGATAATACGTTGAAAAGAGACCCACAATTGAAAAACAAGATTCTTTACATAGACTGTGAATCGTTATTCAAGGCTCGTTCTGATACAGCTCTTTTGAAGAATTGCGCTTATCAACTAGGATATTTTCCTCTTTTTACTTGGGTCAATGGTATATCACAATTCATTGATCTAGGCGTTCAGAGTATGACTGGACAAAAGTCTGGTTTAAGTGAATCTAAAGAGGCACAATTGCAAAATATGTTCCTGTTGTCATTACAGACCTTAAGATCCGTCGCATTGGATGATTATGACAAGTATAAGATGGCAGTGAAAAAGAATAGGGCAGAAAGATTGAAGAAGGAAGGAGATAATTCACTTCTAGGGATTGAAGACGAGAATTTGAGAGAAGAAGACTATTTACAACAATTTCCAGAGGCGAAATCAATTGTTGTTATCGGGAAATACAGTAAGAGCTATGATACAAAAAATAGTTTTGTTCACAAAATGATTGCAGATTGGACATCCCAGCTAGTCCAGAGTAACTTAGCTCATGTTATCTACATCACAAATGACGTTGGAAGTTTGGAATATTTGACAGAATCATTACCAAATCAAGTCTTTAAAACCGTTGCCTTGTATGATGCTTCTCAAAAGAACGCGAAACAGTTCTTAGTGTCTCAACTTGGGGAAAAGTTCCGAAAAGATGAATCTTTGGACGCTTGTTTGGATCCTTTGGGAGGTAGAATGCTTGATTTGCAAGCCTATATTCGACGCATTAGATCTGGAGAAGGGCCAGAAGAAGCCGTCGCAGAGATGGTTAATCAAGCAGCTGAACAAATCACTACATTCTTTTTGAATCATTCATCTGCAGTCTCTAATGGAGAAGTTTGGATTCCATCTCAAGTGTGGGTTATCATAAAGCTTTTATCCCAGTATGATAAGGTGACATTTGAGCAGCTTCTTCAAACATCCATTTTTGGTTCTTCTTCTGAAGCATATTCCACATTAACGATTCTTGAAAATCATGATCTTATTTGTTTGAAGAGAGAAAAAGGTTTGCTAGAAAGTATATGTTCTGGTAGACCATTATTCAAGGCAGCTTTCAAGGAATTGGTAAAAGATAGAATGGTCTATAAACTATTTGAAACGGCATACTTGAATCAATTAATCTCGAAAGAAGTTACAAAAGTCAGAAACCTTGAAGATGAATTAAGTAAAATCAAAGATTTGAAATTAGAAATCAGAGTCCCTTATCTTATTGATAAGATAAATGCTTCTAGTCAGAAAATAAAGGATTATGAAACTCAGGTAAAGGCTCTTGACGAATATAGGGGCAAAGAAAAGTCACGTTCATTTCTTGGGTTTTAAGTACTAATTGTAAATGTTAGCTTCAATGGTATGTAAGTTGGTTTAGTCTACCCGTGCCTTCAATAGTTCTTCTATCAATTTTTACTTAGCGTCGACTTTGAATAGTCGCCGTGTTTCACTCTTCTGTTCGCTCACAGTAACGAAGATGTCATTATAATAGAACAAATCAATAAATTTATATTTATAAAGCTTAACTAATGAAATAATTAGACTTGAAAAAGCGGTGCATTCTTTTAACTGTACAAATCGTCTTCCTCTTCATCATTTCCGAATGCAGCACCCAGCGACTCGTTGTTACCTCCTCCAGAAGCATTTTCAGAGAATCTAAAGTTAGAGAACTGGCCTCTAGATGCCTGCAACTGCTGAGCATAAGCCTCGTAACGACGCAATTCTGCCTCAGAAACAGAACGCTTAGCTGTTTTCATGGCTTCTTCGAAATGTGCTCTAGTTATGTATGGCACTGGATCCTCTTCCTCTTCTTCTTCAGTCTTCACCATCTCAACATCTTCAGTCTTCGCCTCATTCTTTGCTTCTTTAGCCTTATCTAATCTCACTTGAGCTTCGATAGAATCCTTGATGGCAAACTTGGCAGCTCTTTGGACGATGTAGGACAAATCGGCACCAGAGAATCCATTTGTAATCTTCGCAATCTCTAGCAAATCAAGACCTGGTTCTAATGGTGTGTTTCTTAATTGTGCTTGCATGATAGATAATCTAGCTAATTCATCAGGTAATGGAACATAAATTAGTTGATCCAATCTACCAGGTCTAAGTAACGCGGGGTCAATTTGATCTGGACGATTGGTGGCACCGATAACGAATACATTCTTCTTTTGATTCATACCATCCATTTCAGTCAACAATTGATTCACCACACGGTCAGAAGCACCACCAGCATCACCATGAGAACCTCCTCTTGCTTTAGCAATAGAATCCAATTCATCCAAGAACACAACGGTTGGGGCAGCTGCTCTAGCCTTATCGAATATATCACGAATATTAGACTCAGATTCACCATACCACATACTTAACAATTCTGGGCCCTTAACAGAGATGAAGTTAGCCGAAACCTCAGTAGCAACGGCCTTAGCAAGCAAAGTCTTACCAGTACCTGGGGGACCGAAGAATAAAACACCTTTAGTTGGTGATAAACCAAACTTTTGGTATTGATCTGGATGCAAAACAGGATACTCTACGGTTTCCTTCAACTCGCTCTTGATAGTGTCCAAACCTCCAATATCATCCCAGGTGACGTTGACATTCTCAACTACGGTTTCACGCAAGGCTGATGGGTTGGAGTTTCCTAAAGCAAATCTGAAATTCTCCATAGTAACTCCTAACGAGTCCAAAACTTCAGCATCAATCGTCTCCTCTTCAAGGTCAATAAGATCCATCTTTTCACGAATTTGCTGCATTGCGGCTTCGGAACACAAAGATGCGATATCAGCACCAACAAAACCATGCGTTTCAGAAGCAATCGCCTCCAAGTCTACATCTTCGTTTAATTTCATGTTCTTGGTATGGATTCTCAAGATTTCCAAACGACCACCAGCATCAGGAACACCAATATCAACTTCCCTATCAAATCTACCGAACCTTCTCAATGCAGGGTCAATTGAATTCGGCCTGTTAGTAGCTGCAATTACAACAGTGTTAGATCTGGCCTTCATACCATCCATCAATGTCAATAATTGAGAAACGACTCTTCTTTCGACTTCACCATTAGTTTTATCTCTCTTCGGAGCAATAGAGTCGATTTCATCAATGAAGATAATTGATGGGGAGTTTTTCTCAGCCTCTTCAAAAGCCTTTCTCAAATTTGATTCAGATTCACCAGCCATCTTTGACATAATTTCAGGGCCATTGATTAGGAAAAAGAACGCACCAGTTTCGTTAGCAACTGCTCTTGCCATCACTGTTTTACCAGTACCAGGAGGACCATACATCAAAATACCCTTTGGAGGCTTTATACCAATTGACTTGAATAATTGAGGGTGTCTCAAAGGAAGTTCAACCAATTCTCTAATTTGAGCCATTTGCTTTTTCACACCTCCGATATCATCGTAGCCAACTTCATTCAAATTGTTTTCTTCATCTTCACGGTTTATTGGTTCACCCTCGCAATGGATAATTGTATCTTGTGCCACAATTGCGATTTCTTCTGGATCAACTTCGACGACCTTAAACTCGACTTGTCTCATACCACCTCTCACTGTGAACAAATCGCCTCTTCTAACAGGCCTATAAGCTTCAACGAAATATGGCTTCAAGTAGACATCGAATAAAGATCCGGTTATACCTTCAACAGTATCAGCAATAGGTAATACAGATATTCTGTTGGCATATTTGATATCAGGACATGGATGAACAGTTACAATATCACCTAATCTTACTCTAAGGTTATTACGTACGCATCTGTTCACTCTTGCCACACCATCATCCATATCATCGTCAGCTAATACAATTAAAACAGTATCTTTTCTCTTCTTCCCCTTAACCAAGACGGTATCACCACGGAACAACTGAAGTAATTCCATGGTATTAGACGACATTGTGATCACTGAATTATCATCATTCACGGCATCATCTACCACCAAAGCATTATCCTTCTTTTTTCTTCTCAAGATAGCAGTGGCAGTTCTGTCCTCTGCTTCATGAGCTCCGGCAGCATCAATCAATGATTTCTTATCGGGAGCCATATCTCTATTACCTTAGTATAGACGTACGACGAGCTAACTTTAAACTTGTGGTTAATTCTTGCAATATGAGGTGTAGTTTATCTTCTTGACACACCTTTACTCGTTTGAATCTATTTTAAATTGACAATTAATGTTTGACTTCTAATCGGTTCTCTCTCTCAAGATTTCAAAGTTGCCACCGACCACACAAGACCGGTCCTGAATGGTAATTATTTTGTGCAACTTCTCGCAAATCAACTTTCTTCGAAGGCCTTCCTCAGAAATCTATCGCAGTTTCTTTAAAAACGGAGACCATAGTAAG
This sequence comes from Priceomyces melissophilus, assembly GCA_031081885.1. Lineage (NCBI taxonomy): Eukaryota > Fungi > Ascomycota > Pichiomycetes > Serinales > Debaryomycetaceae > Priceomyces > Priceomyces melissophilus. The sequence continues at coordinate 571,150 of JARYTE010000002.1, read as the reverse complement.
ACATAAAGAGTAGCATAATGGCAACCAATGTATCATGTATTTTCTGCAAGATTATTAAGGGCGAGATTCCATCCTTTAAATTGATTGAGACCAAGTCAACCTACTCTTTTTTGGATATTCAACCTACAGCGGAGGCACATTGCTTGGTGATTCCAAAGTATCATGGTGCTAAGCTTCACAACATTCCTGATGAGTACTTGGCAGACATTTTACCTGTTGTGAAGAAATTGACCAGAGTATTGAAATTAGACGACAATAACACTCCTGAAGGTGAAGGTTATAATGTGTTGCAGAACAACGGTAGAATTGCACATCAAGTTGTTGACCATCTTCATTTCCATTTGATTCCAAAAAAAGATACTGAATCTGGTTTAGTTGTTGGGTGGCCAGCTCAGGAGACCGATTTTGGGAAATTAGGAAAGTTGCATGAGAGCTTGAAGGTCGAATTACTGAAGTATGATGAAAAATTGTGAGTTTCTTTGGTCTTGTTCTTTAACTGCTAGGTATAGATGTACCATTTTTTCAAGCTCTCTACTACAGTCTAAGTCATTAATTACCTTATATTTACGAAATGAAATGACATTATAAAATCCCTCCAATAAATCCACCTATGTAGCCTACTATGTAACTCGTAAACCATGTTAATGTTGCTGCTCCGAAGGGAAAATAACTAACTGAGTAATATAATATTGCAAACAATTCAATGAGCCCTGTAATTATACTCAACACAGTACTCTTCAAGACAATTGAGCAATATAAAGTCGAAAGTACAGATGAAAAAAATATAACTGTAAAGACCATTCTCTCTCGAGATAAAAGGTGCCTGACGTAACTATTAGGACCATGTAAAATTCCAAATGAAACAACAAATAACAAGGATCCCATTGACCACAAAAGTGCCACCTTTCTCGGCTTCAATGCTAATACAGGAAACATAAAAAAGCATATAATAAAACAAAACAATGAAGCGGTGAGACAACAGATAAATCCAACGAGTTTCTCAAATCTTGACAATTTGAACCATGATGGTTCTTGCACCTGTTGTGTAGACTGTACAGTTGTGGGTAAAGAAGTATAGAGATTGTTAGCGCTTGATCTAACATAATCTGTCCAGTCTGAGAGGACTGGACCTACTCTCTCACCGGCATTTGAATTGTTGAATTTTGATCTCAACTCCCTGAACTGCCGACTAATTGAACTCTCAGGTTCAGCCATTACTTGCAAGCTTTATAAAAGAGTAGCCAAGTTGATGAAACGTAGATATTAAAGTGTTTGTAGCAGTCAAAATCACGTGTGTTTCTTCGTAATATGAAGGCGTGCTTGATCACCGAAACTCATGTTCTACAATTACGTGCAGACTAAATACTGAAGCTGAAATCCTAGTATGAAAGAGTGGATTCGCTCCAGAAAACATAACATTAAGCTTCATAAAAAATGTATCGTATTTCAGGGAATTAAAAATAGTTTAGTTGCCTAAAACATCCAGGAAAAAGTCATCGGGATTGAAATAGTCTCGTTGGTTGTTGCCGCCTTGAAATTGGTTTTGAACCTCTTGCTTCACAGTCTTATCTTCAGTTGTGGAGCCTACCTCTTCGAGTTTCCGTTCCAATTCTTTCCGAGTCTTATCTTGCTCCTCTAAGACATATTTCAAATGATGGAGATAATCGACAGACTTATTCAAAATCGTACTCTTATTAGGTTTCGTTTCTTTGACCTTTATAGATGATAATAAGTAAACAATTTCACGAGAATTTCTCGAATTTCTTTGTAAAGTTTGAACGGCACAAAGAGGAGGATTCAAAAGAGAAGGGGGCACCAAAAGTCCTAATTCTTTTATTCTCTCTTTGATTAAATCTCTCCTTCGCCTTTCAACTGCGTTATGAAATTCTCTTCTTCTTTTCAATTTTTGTTCCCTACTTAGCTGACGTGTTGAAACTTCTCTGTTGTTTGGTTGACTATTAGGAACGGATGTGCTCAAATTTGCTGCATTGGTCTGAGGTGATAAAATGGGGTTGTTTTGAGGCGACAATATAGGATTGGTTGTGGGGATGCTTGAACTTTGCTGGTTGTCCTGAATAACATTAGCGAGAGGGAATGCTGGGGGAGAATTTAAATATGAATTTGGATTGTAAGATGAAAAGTTCAACGTATCAAAGGAATTGTTATCGAAAGCGTTGTTATCTGGTGATAAAAATTGTGGATTTGCTTGTGGTGATAAATAAGAACCAGAATTAAGATCAAGGGCATTCCTGTTGAAAGACATGTTGGATGGCCCACTTATACTATCGTGTCGCGACATTGACGGGCTCAATGGGTTTGCACTAAGGGATCTAGACAAACCATTCTCCGATACGGGGTTAAAGTTTTGAAAACTAGCAGTCCCTGATCCCTTTCCTGAAGGTGAGAAATATTGTGGATCTATGAAACATCCATTATTGGCATCGTTATAATTGTTAGGTGATATGATCTCATCCAAATTTGAAGGAGCGTTCATAAATTGAGGAGGCAGCAGTGCCTGTTGACCCGGAAAGTTGATGGACTCGAGGTCTTCTAGGAATGGGTCGGTGCTGAAGTAATTTGAGTTAAATTCATTATTAGAATTACTAGTATCAAGCTCGTTTCTGCTCGTATAAATATTATTAGTAGTCACATTGTTGTTATTGTTAAGGCTATTGGTGTTGGTGTCACCATTAAAGAAAATATCATCTATTCCATTGTTCTTGTCTGTATTTTTAAAGCTACCGGACTCTCCAAAATCCCCGTAATTTAGCCCCAAAGTGTTATTGGTGCTGCTTTTGTTACCATTAACATTGTTATTCCCGAGTACCGCATTTATATCGGAGGGACTATCTTTTAAATATTCTTCCATTCTTCAATGGCCTCTTTTATAAGATATCAGTCAATTTATTTTGCTTTATTTTGGCCGGGTTTACTCTTACTTCGTGAGAATTAAATGTCTCCTTCGTTTCGTGCTCATTATCAGAATTCTTCGCGCTGGTTTACCCGCAATTATCTAAAAATGTCCTACCCCAGCTTGGATTACAAGACAGGTACGACATTATTACGTCTTGCTTAATTAAGGACTGATTAGCAGAAAAGTAGAGCCTAAGAGATAATTGAAAGATGTATATATGTAGCACTATCTCAATGTTATTCTTTTTATATCATCCATCATCATTCATGCTAATTACGAGATCAAGAATCTACAAAAATCCTTGCATGCATACAAAAAGCAACTGTGCAAAGAATACAGCAAGCTTCAAAATAAATTTTCTAATTTTCTCCAGCGTTGACCCATAGGTTAATGGTGCTCTTTTAATTTTAAGTGTCCTTCAGTGAATTTATTTCGTTTTGCGCTTATTGATAATCTTCTTCTTAACATGTTTCTTCATTTTAACTTTTCTCTTTTCTTGCTTTGATGTCTTTGCAGCAGCCTTTCGCGCCTTTTTTTCCTCCTTGTCCTCGAGGCTCTTACGATTCGGTATTGGTACCTTTTCAACCCATTCGTTTGGAGCCTCAGTCTCGTCACTATCTGATTCTTCATCAGATGATTCCTCTGATGCAGATTCAGAGTCTTCTGCTTTGCCTTTAGAGGCGTCTCTGTTTGTATGTTCCTTTGTCAATTGATTGAGAGTCTCGAGTTTACCCTCTGAAAACTCACGGAAGTCTCTTTCGTCAAGATGATTTAAGGATCGAATTAAGTGCATAGAACGGAATATTTCATCTTGCAATTCATCATCACCATCCTTTTTGAACGGTACTTTTTCCAAGTATCTCATTAACTCTAGTTTACTATTGTCAGATATTCCAAGGACAAAATTATTCTCGGTAGCGAATTTGAATATCGATTTCTCTGAGTATATATTGATACCCTTTTTGAAAAAAAAATCATTAACATTCTTGATGTCCATTCTCAAGAAATCTAGAGCCATTGGGTGTTCCGGTTCAACCGACTGTGAAACATCAATGATATATAACTCCTCATTGTGTACTATTGAATTATATTCACTCAAATCAGCATGAACTAACCGACAATTCTGATACATCTGCCTAATATACACCAACATTTGCTGGTAAAAGCATCCTATCTCATCGGCATCTTCAAAATGATAATCTTTCAACTTAGGAGAAGGCTGACCATCCCCTCTAGTCAAATACTCCATTACTAACACGTGTGAACTAAGATCTATAGGCTTAGGGCATAAAATATTATTGACATATAGTCTCTTCAAATTTCTGAATTCTTTTTCAGCCCATAACTTGACCATCTTTCTAGGATTACTTTGATTTTTAGTATTTCTGAACCTAAACTCTCCATCCACATAACGCTCTCTGTCCTTGAAAACTAAAATTGAAGTCTTATAAATTTTTACAGCATATTCTTCTTGCGTATCTTCCAACTCTCCATGATAGACATTGGCCTCCTTACCTGTACTGATGCATCCATTGATCTTCGATATAATACCCTTATTGATGATTTTTCCTAAAAATCGCATCGTTCGTGGATCAAGAACCTGTTCAACAGTTGCTCTATTTGCTCTATCCTTGGTCGTCTTGACTCCCTTTTTGTTGTCATCTATGCGTATCTTGTCTGCGTATCTTGTCACTATGTCTACCTTATCAGATAATGTTTTTACGATTTCTAAGTCTTTTCCATTAAGCTCCTCTTCATCTGAGCTCTGACCTGATTTTGAATTGTCATCATTCCATTGCCCATTATCATTATATTCTTTCTTCTGTTCTTCAGCTATCATATTTCGTATATTATTATAGTTGCTGAAAATCTTAGAAAGGCATCGAGAATAAATTTTACTGCAGATTGCAATACGCTTTTTTAACTGTATAAAACAAAATTCAAGGTGAAAATTGGCAGGCTGTAATAATGACAATTGGGTCAAGTTTGATATATGTTCTTCCACAGGTATGTTTTTCATCTTTCTCCATGAATGCTTTTTCAGTTGACTAACCGTTTGTTTAGAAATTTTTTTGGGTCATACCTCTCCATATAGGAGTTGAAATCATTTTGTTCATAGCTATTTTCAACAAAGCAGGTGGAGCATATGGTGTTTTGTCTATCATTACAGGTCACCCCATCAACTTTTTACAGTGGCTTTACAATTTGTTGGCGTTGATGGTATTACCATTTTACATCTCTGGTCTCATCAATCTTCGAGTTAAAGCTGTAAATGTTCAGAAAACTTCTTTAACCACGTTGGTATACATTTCTGACACAGTACTAGGAAGTCTTTACACGTTATACTTCATATATTTTTGGTTTAGTAACGAAGATAAGGCAATTTTCAATGGGCCCACTTCTGAATCAAGTGCCCAAAGAAGGGACATTGAGACAGGCCAAACTAATACCAACAGTCAGGGAGGCACTCAGGTTGATCTTAATTCTTCTGATTCGGCCTCACCTGCCAGAGAGTTGTTTTTGACTCTGAGTACCATTCTTGTTGTCACTATAGTGAGATTTTATCTGACTTTGGTAATACTTTCCTACGCAAAGGCCCTTCTAAAGCAAGCTTCTTTATCTAAAAGATATGGTGACGACAATGACAATAGACCTACAACTTTCGAAGATAATAATGGTAAGGGCATAACAGGCAAGATAAAGATTTATGTCAATGATCTTGAAGTTAAATCCGTTGATATTTTGCAAGACTTCTTTGGTTGATTATGGCAATGAGCTTCACTACAAGCCTTAAAATGCATTAAAATTCTTATGGTGTAATTATATGTGTAGACCCTGTTATCTAAATATGCACTTAATACAAATTTCCTAATGCGAAAAAGTAATGATACTTTTTAGCCACTTATCTTGATGTCATTTTTATATATGGCTTGAAGAAAATGGGTCTGAGTTTCAGCTCGGAAGGGGCAAACCATCAAGAAAATAAGAATACAATTATTGAACTGCTCACAAAAGAAGAGGTCATTCAATTATTTCGGGCCAGATGCTACGGACTTTTAAAAGCTTCGGAGATAAATACGTTAACTAGCAGACTAAATATAGTCAATGTTAAGGAATCGAGCTCCCTTACATGTGGAGACTTTTCTTTCCTATTAGGATTGACAAATGGAAAAGAATTAAGCTCAAATCCAAATGAAAAGAAGTTTCATGATGCTCTTAAGTTATTATATGAATCGATCAAGGTGCTTGGACATTTGCCTTTCCTAAAAGATTACCTTGATTCGGAACAAGAGGGATTACGTCTTCCGAACTTAGTAGTGGGTTTGATGTTTTATTTAAGACGCCTTAATCGATTAGCTCCGGATATGGATTATTTGGCGATTTTGTATATCTCTCTTAGCCTTCCAGGTATGAAAGAGGGGATGAAAAAAGGTGAAAATGAGAAAAGAGAGGAAGATTGTAAAACTGCAGCATTGGAAGAGGAGTATTTCACCGGTAGTAAGGAAACCATTGATATGAAATTATTGAAGAATCAGGTAGAAGAAGATAGCATTGAACAAAAGGCTAATCGAATATTGTGGTCTTCTTTGGGTAATATCAAGAATTTTGATGGGATTGATATCAAATCTTTAGAGCTCAGAGCTTCGGATTTGCATAGTATAATAACCTTACTTTTATTAATAACATCGTTTTGTAATGTACCAGATCTGAAATACATCTTGGAAGATATGGTCGATAAATGGACACAGTTTGCAACTTGTGCTCTTAATATTGTTCGTTTTTTTAATGTTGATATAAACGAAAAAGACATACACTATAAACGTATAAGTTTCTCGGAATTTCTTTCTGGAGTCAGTGATGGATTATCGTACCTATTTTACATTCCTTTACCAAATTTAATAAGGTACTCATTACTATGTTCACTCAAGGTGGGAAAATCGAAGATTAATTCGAACCAGCAGGAGAATAAGACTATTCGTTTTAGAGAATTTAAGGGATCATATCTAGTGAATGAGTCTATGATCGCATATCTTGGGGTAATCTTGAAGTCTTTGAAATCCGAATGCCAAGTAACGAAACATAATTTGATCAAATTATACGACAATACAGAATCTGGGTATTCTATAAGATTGTTGGAGCTGAAAATATTTAAGTGGAGAGCACCGACTATTATGCTTGTATCTGGTAAAAGATTGAAAAAGAAGACTATGAGGATCAACAAGAGATATCATAAATTTGATGCAGAATTCCCACACTACTTTAAGTCACAGGATGACAAGCGCAATTTATGGCAACATGATAATGAAGTAATAACGTATGCCATTTTAGTAGCACAGCCATGGAGAAATTCGAACAAAAGGAATTTTGGTGACGAAAATACCCTAATAGTTCAAGTTCTGCCCAGGCTAGATTTTTATCGAAGCATCAAGAATCCCTCTCTCAACGGAGAGCTGATTTATCTTAACACCCTTGGATGCGGTATAGGGTTTGGTAATAATCAACCCTTGTACAAGAATAGTCAAAGGAAATATTTCCCGGGTGATGTGTCCCTAACGGTAGAGTCTAATCTAGAGTTTGCTGTTTTCAGGCACCTTTCAAAACCTACTGGAAAACTATCATCTTTCTTTGAAAAGTCAAAGCAACATCAAGTCAACGATCAAGATTTTGAAGATAGATTTATGATCACTAACGTGGAGGTATGGGGCCTTGGCTCCACGAAAGAGCTAGAGGAGCAGAAGAGACGTTGGGAATGGGAAGAACAACAAGCTGAAGCAAGTAGATCTATTAATATGAAGAAATTGGGGGAAGATAGAGCTTTCCTCGAAATGGTTGGTTTGGTGGGTGATCACAATGCTAGCGGCGGTTCTGTATAACACTTTCTTTAGTGAACATCATGTATTCTTTTTAATATGTCTGTAATAGGATCTAGGTTCGACTGAAGCTCATCGCAACAATTATACCTGCACACAGAATAAATATATTCAAAAGCTCTGGAAATTTGTTAAAAGCATAAAGAACAAGTCTAGTCCAAGATGGCCAAGGGAGAAAAGAGAAGTGGGTCTCAAAAAAAGCCAGTTACTAAAGATGAGCGTTTTTCGTCTGTTCATTTTGACCCTAAATTTAAAGTTCCTAATGTGAAGAATTTTAAAGTTAAAGTTGATGATCGGTTTAACAAAGAAGAGCTCAAAAAACTCAACCGAAGTTCTTCAGGAAACAAGGCAAAGATTGATAGATATGGTCGCAAGCTAAAGCATCGGGATAGCAATCATCTTGACCACTTTTATGAATATGAAGATAATTCAAATAAAGAAGATCAAAATAAAATTAGCAGCGATCATGAAGAAGAAGCAAGTTCAAGTGAAGATGGAAGTGAAGACGATGATTCCGATTACTCGGGCGCAAATAAAGATGATCAAGTGTTAGTTGACCGTGCGAGGGGAGAAGGTATAGGATCTTCTGACTCTGAATCTTCTCTGCCAGACTCTGATTCTGATTCTGATTCTGATTCTGATTCTGAAGATGAGTCTGAAGAGGAATCAGAACTCGAAATCGACCAAACTAAACCCGAAGAAGGCAAGCCAACTAGTTCATTTGCAGTTGTGAATATGGATTGGGACAATGTGAAGGCAGTTGACCTCTTTGCCACTTTTTCGTCATTTGTTCCATCTGGAGGTTCTATTAAGTCAGTTACTATATATCCCTCTGAGTATGGGTTAAATCAGATGGCTAAAGAAGAGACAGAAGGTCCACCAAGGGATTTGTTTAAGAAAAGAAGTAAAAAGCATGACATAGATGCCGATTCTGATTCTGATTTTGATCTCGACCTTAAAGACAAAGAAGATTTGTCGAAGGCAGCGCGTAAATTATATGAAGAGGATGATGGTGAATACGATTATGATAGCAAGGCATTGCGCAGATATCAATTACAAAAGTTGAGATATTACTACGCCGTATCATTATTTGACTCTGTGGAAACAGCTAAGAAAGTTTACGAAAATTGCGATGGAACAGAGTATGAATCCACTTCCAATATTTTCGATTTAAGATATGTTCCAGAAGATATGGAGTTTGATGAAAGTCAAAAAAAGGATGTTTGTTTCAAAATACCTTCGAATTTCAAACCTAATTCGGCTTTTATAACTGATGCTTTACAGCATTCTAAGGTGAAGTTAACCTGGGATGAAAACCCTAAGGAAAGACTTGACCTTTCGTCTAGAAGTTTCAGTCAAAAAGAATTAGATGAGATGGACTTCAAGGCCTATTTGGCGTCTGACAGTGACGAAAATGAAGAAGAAAAGGTTGGACAAGATAAGTACAAAAGTTTATTAGGAAACACAGATATATTCGAAAACAGTAATGAAAACGAAGAAGATGTGGATATGGAAATCACTTTCAACCCAGGGATCCCAGATGATCAATCACCGGAAAGAGTTGGCACTGGTGAAGAGAAGGAAGAAACAACAGTAGAACAGTATAGAAGGAAGGAGAAAGAGAGGCGTAAGCGTAGAATGGAAAAGTCCAAGAAAGAAAAGAAATCAGAGAATAGCTCACAATCACCGGATAACGTAGATGCTGATACCGAGGAAAGAGCTTGGCTAAGTGATCTTGTTCAAGATAATGAGAATGAAAACAAACAACAACATTTCAATATGAGAGATGTAATCAAGGCAGAAAAGGATAGGAAAACGAAATCAAAGAAAAATGGAAGGAAATACGACTCTGAGAATCTTCAAGATGACTTTAAGCCTGATCTCAATGACCCCAGATTCCAAGAAATTTTCGAAAACAATGATTTTGCTATAGACATTACAAACTCAGGGTTTAAGAAAACTCAGACAATGAAGAAGATCTTAGAAGAACGTTCTAAGAGACGTGAAGATATCACCAAGAGTAGCCAACATTCTAAAAAAAGGAAGGCTGATAATAATAAAATTGATGCGAATTCAAATGACGGACCTAATATTAGCGCATTAGTTAAAAAAGTCAAAGTGAAGCAACAGAAGAAGTAGTTTACATATATATAAATAAATTTTTTCTGTCTAGAAACTCTAATAGATTTTGCACCCATATTTTTTGTTCACAATGCCGTGGAAAAACTGAAAAATATCGAACACGCGTTCAAAGTGATCCGAAAATTAATTTTAACCAAGCAATAACTTTACTTTGCTATCAAGCGTAACACAACGTACACGATGCTTCCTTTTAAGGCATTGAAGTCTTTATTTGTTGTACTTGGTTTAATCCATATCACTAATGGATTGCACTTCTATGTGAATACAGATGAAACAAAATGCTTCTATGAAGAAATGTCAAAGGATACATTGTTGGTTAGTAAGATTGATGCTTATGAACGTGAAGATCATGGAAATGAATACATAAAGAACAACAACCTTAAAATACATGTTACTGTTGATGTAAGTTAAGTTTATTAGCCTCCACAAATGGTCGTAAATGTGTTGTTAAATAAGGTAAATTTACCAACACTATTTTACAAGTCGTTACTAACAATGCTCTAGGAAACATTTGACAATGACCACAGAGTCGCCAGTCAAGCAGTTAAGGAAGAATTTATTTTTACCTCTTTAGATTCAGGAGAACACAGAATCTGTATAACCCCAAGTTACAGCGATGGTAACGTTGGTAAGACTCACAGAATCTTTTTCGATATCGTTACAGGTCTTGCCCTGGACTATGTGGATTCTAAATCAACACGTAAAGTTGACGAATTAACCGCTCATATTCAAGACCTAACTAAAAAATTGTCGGGAATTCACTACGAGCAAGAATCTATGAGAGAAAGAGAGGCTGTCTTTAGAGACCAATCAGAATCTACAAACTTCAGAGTAGTTAAATGGTCTATTATTCAATTTATTGTGCTTGTTGGTACCTGTGTATACCAATTGCATCACTTGAAAAGTTTCTTCGTCAAGCAAAAAATAGTGTGAACAAGTCTCCACTCAGCAGCAATATAATCACACCTCTTTATTTTAGTTTTCTTACTTTATATGTCATAAATCATAGGCGATTCTGAAAGAAACTATTAATAAAACTTTTACTGTAGAATATGATGTACATATCGCGACATCATCGGATTCCTCTTTCTTCTAATTTTGAATTATGGAACTTCCCAATAACGATCTTTTAAGCAAATTGGACGCTTTGCAGCGAGAGAATGAAGATCTTAGGGGTCAGATTCATAGCTTTCTAGTCAGAGATGGAGAAAAATCAACAAATAAAGTCATAAAAGATACAAGCGATGACATTACACTAAATGAGTACAAACGATATGGTAGACAAATGATAGTGAAAGAGTTTGGTTCTTTGCAATCGCAACTCAAATTGAAGAGCTCTAGGATATTAGTGATAGGAGCTGGTGGCTTGGGGAGTCCAGTGTTGCTCTATCTCGTTGGCGCTGGAGTAGGTACTGTTGGGATAGTCGATGATGATGTAGTAGACATTAGCAATTTACATAGGCAAGTGCTTCATTCTACAGATACAATAGGACTACCGAAGTGTCAGTCTACCGAGCTAAAACTTTCCAACTTGAATCCACATGTTCAGGTGGAAACATATCCCGTGAGGTTAACTAATGATAACGTTTTTGATATTATTGAGAAGTATGATTTGATTCTTGATTGTACTGATACTCCAGCTACTCGATATTTGATAAATGATGCCTCAGTGTTGTTGAAGAAAACTGTTGTAAGTGGATCGGGATTAAGATCAGATGGTCAGATTTCCATATTTAATTTTCAAAACTTTGGCCCTTGCTATAGGTGCTTTTACCCATCTGCTCCATCTCCTGAATCTGTAACATCTTGCTCTGATGGTGGAGTAATTGGACCTGCTATCGGATTGATTGGGGTTCTGATGTCTCTTGAAGCCATAAAAGTTCTCACTGGTTACTATACGGTAGATAACTTTAAACCATTTCTACTTTCATATACGGGATATCCTACTCAACAATTAAGAAGTTTCAAAATGAGACCACGGAATAAGGATTGTGTTGTTTGTGGTCTTCATCCCGTTATCTCAAGGTCTTCAATTGTTGATGGTGAAATAGACTACGTTGCCTTTTGTGGGAGGGTCGATCACAATGTGTTGGATGACAAGTACAGAGTTTCTGTAGAGGATTTCAGCAAATTGGACTCCGATAAAATTGCATTGATTGATGTGAGACCCGCCGTTCAGTATGGAATAACAAAGCTTCCTAATTCTTTGAACATTCCATGGGATCCCACCTTCAAAAAAACTGATTGCATTAAAGAGTATTTACCGCACGATGTTGATGAGAAAAGCAATATTTATGTGGTATGTAGGTATGGAAATGATTCACAATTGGCAACTAAAAAATTAGTTACAGAATTTGGATTTGAAAATGTCAAGGATGTCAAGGGCGGGTTAAATAGATGGAGTGAAGTCGTAGATAATACTTTTCCAAGATATTAATATTATGTTACATATGATTATTAATAATTTTATTAGTTAAAATTAGGATCTAGCCGTTCTATTAGTAGTAAGCCACTTACTGTGCCCGCTGCGTATACTGAATTTCCCACAATGTTATCGTTCCATGCAGAGGAAGATATGATAATTTTAGGTGGGGTAGGATTTATGTCACTAGCCTTATCGACTGATGCTTGCTCAAAAGCACTCGATAGTGCAAAGTCATCATTATCGTCAATGTAAAACTTCCATAATCTCAAAGGCACAAGGGATTTATTCGTGGTCTTGGCACCATTCAAAAACTTTCTAGCATAGTTGAGTACATATATCTCACCCAGAGTACTTCCAATGATACTCAAAGGATGTCCAAGTATTTCTGAAGCCAGTAATGCCGAAACTGCTCCATTGACTTTCATTACGACATTAGGGGTATCTTGTAAATTTCGGAAATATGATACACTAATCGCATCGATTGCATAAGATCCTAAGAATAGTCTAAGAATATTGTTTTTTGCAAATTGTAAAGTAGAATTTGTCGGCGCCACTAACAATTTGGCTTGACTGATATTATTGTACTCGAATGCGTAATTTTGGATTCCAGAAGTGTTGATGAAAAGAACGTACTTACCCTTCTCTGGTTCTCCTATTGAAATAGAAAAAATTGCACTATCTGAAACTCTTTGCATAAAAGATGGAATTGATACATTAAGTTCATCTTCAAAATCATTATTAATATCGCTTTCGCCATATAAGTCTTGAAAGAACGGTAAAAGAAACTCTGCAACATACCCATTCAGTAATCCTACTAACACCCTTCCCTTTCCAATAAAATCATAGCTTGTAATTTTATTCATGTCATTAGCCCGCTTAGAGCTGAAATCCCTTACTCTATAAGTGAAAGATGGCTGATCTAAAAAGAAGTAATGTACATTATTAGTTGGTATTTTTGGGATCTTGAGTAAATGTAAATGTCCACTCGTAAACGTTCCAACAAGAACACCTAAAGTGTCGGTAGAGGATGAGAAATCCACGGGAGCCCACGCTAAGTCATTAGTCGCGCCAATAGAATCTGTAATTATGAAATAAATCAATTCCGATGCATTCTTTTCAGAATCATACCGCCATATTTGGATGGCAGATTTTACAGTTCCATTCGTATCTGGCTTTTTAAACAAACTCAAATTCACATCGTTTATGTTTTCATCAATCCCATTATGGTTGCTTATAACAGATAAACCCAAGTAATGATATTGAGTACTCTTTCCAGAAAAAAGCCACTTCATCGAAGTTATATGTCCTCCTGTATTTATTAACAAAGCATTTCTCTTGAATGGCCCTTTAAGACTGACTGGGGTTTTGAGTTTCACTTCTATGTTTTCATTGATATTGTCATTCTTCAACTTTAACTTAATGTTAGCGTCTGATATCTTGAAATGATTCAACGCTTCGTCTTCGCTGGCTGGATGGAGCTTCATGTTGGCCAAACTTGTGCTCTCAGCCAATTCAGGAATACCATTTACAAATTCCTTCGAGTCTTCGAAAGATTTTATTGTTTTGATTTCATCGTTGTAGAAAAGGCTCTTCTCCCACGCAGCTTTGTAGTTCGAGATAAATTCATATAGTTTTGACTTGGTTCCATAAGTATGTCTGAATCTTGGTTTGAACGATAGATCACGCAGAGGCTTCGAAGATACAATGCCGTCTTGATTCTTGCTCATTTCATATGTCGTTATCGTGTGTATTAAAGATAATCTTCCCACTCATATATATCTAGATAACAGAAAATTGTTAGAATAATATAAACATTAGAGATAGGATGCGCACTTTAAATTCTCTATAACCATTATCTTTCAAATCTGATGCGCTCTATTTGAGTATGGTACTTGAAAGCAGCCGCAATTACGAAATGAGTCCCACCACAGGGATCCACCAACATGAGAAGAACAAGCGAAAGTTAACAGTGGAGGATGATTTCTTCTCTTTAAGTACCCAAGCCAGCAAAAAAAAAAGTCGCAAAAGAACCAAAGACAGAGAGAAACCGAAAGTCAATTCAGAACAAGACTCTATCATACTACAGGAGAACATACATCATGATAGTGTAAACCCAAAAACAACCAATATCATCGATTATAGTATCGACACACTGGAAAAAGAGGCACTAGAAATTGATCTATCTGGCCATCGAAGGACAAACAGACTGGATCATCATGAGGATGAGCCTAAATCGTCAAGTTTGTTGTCGGACGAGCTTAAAGAATTCATAAGTAACATCGATGATTCGGATGATGATTTTGAGTTAGATGATCAATCTATGACACGGTCTAAAAGGAGCAGTGATTACGATTTTGATTATCAGAGCGAACAAGAGAGGCGCTATATAATACGGGTAGTAAGTAAGATACCACGGCCTCCCCAGATTAAAGAAGAGATTATTGTAGATTTTGGGACCAAAGGAACTAAATCCTTCTCCAAAATAAATGATGCAATTGTGAATCATTTCCGAACAATCTATGACCGATTCCCAGATTTCAAAGACATCGTTCTGCCTAATGAATTATCACTAGTGTGGTTGGAAGGTAGGTTAGAAATTAAACCCTTCTTTAAACCAAGTACATTAAGAATTCCTCCCAAAGGTGATATATTTACGCAGCGTATGAATAATATGCCACCAACGTCTTTGACCTGCCTCCTTATTCCAAAGGAAAATGTAGATTACTTCACAGAGATCTATGAAGAATTTCAGGACAAAAAGAATGAAAAACAAGAGTCTTTGCATAGTTCTGATGACGATAGTCTCATTGAATTAGAAAATGTAAACGAGGATTACTCATCACCTGGTTCAAAAGACGTACTACTTAAAAATGATGACAGTTCCGATGCTCAATATTTTGTAATTGGCCTTAAAGGTAAGGATAACAAAAGACATGAGGTTCAAGTGACCAAAAACACAGTGATAAGTAAATTGTTGGATTTTTATATTAAAATCAAACGTCTCGATAATAGCCAAATTTCAGCTGCAAAGCTAGTATTTGATGATGAAGAATTGGACTTGGATCTGACAATAGGGGAAACTGAAATCGAGGAAGACTTTGAAGTTCAAGTTTTCCTATAGTTGTACCATATATCACGAAGTATGTTATAGAGCATTAAAAATGTACGATCTAATGTAGTCTATATATGGGTTCCGACACACATTTTGAGTATTTGAAGTGCGGGATCGATTTGATGTATGTTAGAAGTCAACGTTTAGTGTTTTCGATCTTGAAAGTGATTATGACAATGGATGACCCTAGCAGTTCTTTGAAATACGCGAAAGATTTTATTGATTATGTCAATGCTTCTCCAACGCCTTATCACGCAGTAAAGTCAGTGAAGGATAAGTTAAGTGAAAAGGGCTTCACTGAGTTGTCTGAAAGAGCTAGCTGGAGTAAACAGTTGAAAAAAGGCGGTAAATATTATGTTACACGTAACGGATCTTCTTTAATTGCATTTACTGTTGGAGGCAATTTTCTGAATGGAAATGGAATAGCAGTTGTTGGCGCACATACAGATTCACCTTGCTTGAGAATAAAACCAGTTTCAAAGTACAACAATCAAGGTTATATTCAGATTGCGGTAGAACAGTATGGTGGTTTAATCGCTCATTCATGGTTTGACCGTGATTTGTCTATTGCAGGAAGAGTATATGTATCTGAAAATGGAAAGTTCTTACCAAAGCTATTAAAGATCGATAAGCCTCTATTAAGAATACCTACTTTGGCTATACATTTTAAGAGAGAAACAGGAAATAAGTTTGAGTTCAATAAAGAAACTGAGTTTGTTCCTATAGCTGGACAGACGGCAAACTATTCAAAGGATAAGAAGCACAGCTGTGCAGATGATCCTGATCTCAAGCTCACAAATGAGGAGTTCGAATCGGTTCAAAGCATTGTGCAGAGGCACAATGAGTCACTAATTGAGTTGATTGCCAAAGAGTTAAAGGTTCAGCCTAGAAATATAGAAGACTTTGAACTAATACTTTTTGACCATCAAAAATCGGTGATTGGTGGTTTAAATGATGAGTTTATTTTTTCTCCAAGGTTAGATAACTTGACTTCTTGCTTCTGTGCTACTATAGGATTGCTTAGATCTGTCCCAAAATTGGATAACCAAGAAGGCATTCAAATGATATCTTTGTTTGACCATGAAGAAATTGGATCAGTATCTGCGCAAGGTGCTCGCTCAACTTTTCTACCAGATGTGATCAGAAGACTTACTAGGGTGGACTTTTCTGAAACAGGTGAGTCTGTTGACTACTTTCATGAAACCATGTCGAAGTCATTCTTGGTATCTTCTGATATGGCACATGGTATTCATCCAAATTATCTGAGTGCTTATGAAGCTAAAAACAGCCCACAGTTAAACCTGGGTCCAGTTTTGAAAATCAATGCTAACCAAAGGTATGCAACAAATTCTGCTGGAATTGTGCTCTTGAAAAAGATTGCAAACTTGGCGAAAGTTCCCTTGCAGCTTTTTGTTATCAGAAATGACTCTTCATGTGGATCAACCATAGGTCCTTTGCTAGCTTCGAAAATCGGCATCAAAACGTTAGATCTTGGAAACCCCCAGCTCTCGATGCACTCAATTAGAGAAACAGGGGGATCTTTTGACATTGCTTACTTATGTAACTTGTTTGAAGCTTTCTTCGAGAATTATGTAGATATTGAAGAAAATATTTTTATTGAAAATATTTACTAAAACCTATATACTAAGCATTATTATATTATAATTCAATTACGTTATTTCAATGGTAGTACATTCTGTGCCGACTGCCCAATAATATTACCTTCTGGGTAATATGAGCAAACTATGTAAGTTCCCCAAACTGAGCCGCAATACTTGAATGCACAAGCTAATGAGCTACTGCTGTTCCATATCATTGCAGTGAAATGATTGTATGTCAGTTCAGTTCCATATTGATAATTATCACCCTCAGCATACCAGGCATTTATAGAACCGACGGTAGTGTAACCAATGGCTAAATTTTCTCCGTAGGGCCCACCAGAATGCTTCAACTGACCACTACAGTCATACTGAGATGCAAAGTTTGCAGCATAGTCTAACAATGTATTGTTCCATTCTAGATTCTGAGATCCATGAAGGGCTCTTTTGGAATTGTGTTGAGTTAATGTGAGCCATGCAAAAGTCTGATTAATAAGTCCTTCGAATTCATGCGCATCTATCATGACATCAGATTCTACTGATGCCAGTGTCAATGATTCCTTTTCACTTTCAGAAGTATATGAGGATGTCGATGGAGATACTGGAGTAGATTCGTGTGATTTTGATATTTCAGGATGGCTATTTGGAGCTACTAGCACCTGAACTTCTTCCACCAATGTCACAGTTTTTCCCTGAATGGCCAAAAGTATTAAGAAAAGTATGTAAAGACAGCTATATAACATCATTAGGAAGATAACTTTCTAAGAAACCATCAGTTTCAACATAACTTTAGCTTTTTTAGTCACTGTTTATTCAAGCAATGCTGAGACATCATGACCTTGACCTGCGTCATAATATTCGTACACTTTTGCAACTAATACTTGCAACTCCAAGACGCTGCTGAAACATTACACGTGACTTCTTTGATCTACGCTAAAATCTAATGACTAAGAGACACGTATCCATGATATAACAGTGACAAGTCTCTCTGGGTATAATGACGTCTGTGGTATTAATGTTCTTTGCTTTATTGGGGTTATCAAGTGCCTTTCAATGTGTGCCTCTTGTTGTGGCATCACATACACTTATAAAAGGGTTGAAAGATGAAATTGAACCGGCAAATCATCATATACATAATGTAACATCAGCTTCCAATATGTTAAAGAAGCTTGTCACTGAATGTTCTTCAGATGAATACATTATCATAGACCAACCAGGCTTGACAAATTATGATCTCACTGTGAGCAAAAATGACAACTGGCAATTTGTTAGAAAATATTTGGAACTTTCTTCAAGCGTTGTATCGATGCCTTGGGTAAGAGAGCCCGTTGACATCAACTTCATTGAAAAGTACATCATCAAAAACTGTGACGCAGAAACGATAAATGTCGTCCACGAGGATGAAAATGAGGTGAGCTCATATATTGATATAAGAAAGAAGATCATCAAGATCCAACTAGAGGAACTTCCTCGAGAATCACCAGATAGAGATAATGAGATTCGAAAGCATGACGCACTCATCAGAAATATTATTCGTAAGCTTCCGTCCCCGCATTATACTGTGATTTTGACTTCGTCAACTACAACAAATATACATCCAAGGCCGATGAATAATCTCATTAATGAACCCGATTCCTATATTCCATTTAATGATATCGTGAGTCACCCGTCTAGAGATCAAGAGATTGAGCGAAATAATCATATCAGAGATATACCACCTGTGTGGATTCCAGAGAGAAATACTATTGACCGCTATTTGCGAAGGAGAAAAGCTGATGAAGTTCATCTTTTGAACCCTGATTTGTTGAAAAAACATCAAACTTTAGTTACTACAATTGCTCTTATGGCACTCTCAGTTGTGGTTTTGAGCATGAAACTGTTTGTGACTAGAGGAGGTCCCAAGAACTACAACTTGATGAGCGCATCTAATATTAAAAAACAGAATTAAAAATATATGAAAAAGTGATGCCACATTTGAAAACTTGCTGAAATGTTAGAATTTATAGAAGTGAAATGTCCATAGCGATCAATACACATAGCTTTTTCCCAATGTTTCTTTCACTAATAATTTTTAGATTGTAGATAAACTTTACTATTAGGTCGTGTTTGAGACATATATAGATATGCGTAAAGTTGCTGCACATTCAAGAAGTAACGAAGGGTAGAAAGTTATCTCCCTTTCAAAACTTTTAGAAATAATGTACGACGATTTTGAATATAAAATCGCTCCTTCAGATAGATTTGAAGATAAGACACATATTGTCATAGTAGGGGGAGGAATAATTGGTGTATGTACTGCTTACTATTTAGTGAAAGATCCCAACTATGATTACTCAAAGTATCACATAAGTATATTGGAAAGTGCAAAAGTAGCAGGCGGAGCAAGCGGTAAAGCTGGTGGCTTATTAGGAACATGGGCATTTCCCAAGGAACTCTCCGTGTTGTCCTTTAAGTTACATGAACAATTGGCTAAATTATATGATGGCGATAATAGATGGGGTTACAGAAAATTGCCTGCAGTGTCAATTGAAGCCGACTTGACCAAGTTACCGGAACGTTTGGAAGGTCATCTGGGGATCAAGGAAAAATTTCCCAAAAAGTCATCATCTGCTGAAAGATACTTGAAAGGGAAGATTCCTTCGGATTTTGATTGGATCGACACATCCTTACTTGAAGAGTATGCCACTATAGGCGATAAAGAGGAAACGGCTCAGGTACACCCTTATAAGTTCACAACGTCTATATTAAAGGAAGCCATTGAAGCTAGCAATGGTTCTTTGGACTTGATACTGGGCAGAGTTACTGAAGTCACTTATTCCAGCAGTGGTGTGGCAAATGGTGTAAAATACTTGAGTAAGGATAAATCTGAAATTAGTTTGGACGCTGATAACATTATAATAACAAGTGGCCCGTGGACACCCAGGATTTTACCAGATTGTCCAATATCTTCTATGAGAGCACATTCTATCACGATTCAACCTTATCAGGGAAAGCAGGTTTCAGGGTATGCCCTATTCACTGAGCTTTACACAGGTGCTTCTTCTTTCACTAGTCCTGAGATCTATGCTCGGCCAGATGAAGTTTATGCCTGTGGTGAAGGAGACACAAACAAGCCACTCCCTGAAACATCAGATAAAGTTGAAGTCGTAGAATCCAAATGCGATGAGATCTTTGACAATGTGGGGAAGATTTCATCAAGGTTGAAAAATGGAACGGTGACTGCTAAGCAAGCTTGTTACTTACCTACAGTGAGCTCTGCTCTGACGTCTGGTCCTTTTGTGGGTGCTACTAATGCCAAGAATCTCTTTGTGGCATCGGGCCATTCCGTTTGGGGAATCAACAATTCAGCAGCGACAGGAAAGCTTATGAGTGAGATTATTTTGAAGGGCAAGGCTGAATCTTCCAATATAAAGTCATTGTCGCCCAAATTATACTTTGATGCAAAGACCACTTGATTTGAAGTCTTTCGAATATTGATTGATCTACATAGTTACAATAAATGACTCCTGGAAACGTACCTGTTATTTTATTAATATACTTGAGTAATGAATAGTAAAACTACACATCAAAAATGCCACTTAGCTTCTCTTGGCGAAACGTCTTGGGCCTCTTTGAGCAGAAATGGCAACGGTTTGGATTGGGATCTTCAAACCGAGAGATTTGACCAAGTCAGAAGTTTCGGAGTCAACTTCCAACTGACCGTTGGTGTGGCTCAAGTCCAAAGCAGAAACTTCTGGAACATATTGATCCTTTCTTTCTCTCTCCTCCTCTTGCAACTTGAAAGAGATACCTCTAACTGGACCTTTTTGAATACGCTTCATCAAATGAGTAGTGTAACCAGCAATCTTGTTTCTTAATCTCTTAGATTGAATGACAGCAAGCTCATCTGCCAATCTCTTATTGGTTTCGAAATCCAAGGTTAACTTTGGGTAGAAACGTTCAATCATGACCTTAGAGGCCCTCTTAACGGTTTTAGTTCTAACGCGACCCTATAATAAGGTTAGTATGAGTTCTCATTATTCATTGTGCTGGTCTAAACATCACTTGAAAGCCTAAGTATTTAATTTTACCTTAGTTAGGAGTCGATATCAAACCATTTAGCCTTTTGATATTATATGAATGACTTATTTCCCAAACTACAGAAAAAATTAATGAACATTCTAGTAAAAACCCATCATAACAGCAGTTTTTCATAGGTCAAAATTTCAATATCTTCATTTAGAAATCATCATAAAAGTCCTTCCTGACGAAAGAAGCTTTCCCTCCTTTTGAAAGCCTACGAGCTATCAAGCATGTCTCGACAGTATTCATTGTGAGTTTATATGATGTGAGGTAACTTACCATTTTGAATAATTATCTCTATTTTGTAGGACAAGAGTAAGCAAAGTCGTGAAAAAATTGTAAGCTTCAGTTTATCCAATGCGTCTGGCACCAGAGGGTGGTGCCTGTGAGTGAAAAAAAATTCAACGGAAAAAATGGCTAGATGCAGGATACACACAAAACTGGAGCACATGATCAAGGTGACATTTATATGGGTAAGAGCCCTCCTTCGCTTCAGAGCATGGAATTTACGTATGTAATATAAATTATAAAGTCCCCCCCACTTTAAATTATTTCCTATTATGACTTGGTCTCTGATTTCAAAGGTCAATTCAGGTTGAATTGAATTGCGATATAATGGTTTTATAAGCTAGAATCAATATGCTCTGTAATATGCATTGGGCTATTATGAATAATAGAGTACACCTCGGCTAAGTCGTTACATAACGAAACATTATGAATTACAGTTTTTTTTTGGGCTCAACTTTTAGCTATGCAAAAAGAGTATAATGAGTTGAGCTTTAAGAGAATATAGTATCAAGTGAATACTATAAGCGTTGGGTGCAAACACGATGAACCCTTTTCATCAAGTGCAAGAAATGCGCTGTAGTGAAACTTGTGATACCTTTTTCTTTTAACAGCTGATTATTCTAATGACATCAAACAGTTTGTATATCAATAGCTGTGACATCAGGTAAAGATCTCTCCCTTCTTACTCTAACCAGCAATATGTCCTGCATTTACCTAAAAATGTCTCGTTTTCACAAGTGACATATGTCGCAGTTATCCTGTTAACGATCACCATCGAAGTCGATTTGCCTTTCCTAGGAGAACCCATATTGTGCTTGAACATTAATTATCAGGACTTAAAATAGGACATAGAGCAAACATATAATAACACTCATCATTTTTGAACTAAAATAGCTCATAAGAAAACCATTTTTGATTGATTGGTTGATTGATTGTTATTACTTTACTTTCATCGTGAACGTGTTATTACAAATAATCGCGTGCATATAAGAGTCCTCTCTTGCGGAGCATCAATATGGAATCTAAGACCAGGTTATACCACTGTGATGTCTGTTCTGCCGATTGCACCAATAGAATAAGAATAAAATGTGCAATCTGTACTGATTATGATCTATGTATCCCCTGCTTTTCTTCAGGATTAAGTACGGAGGATCATAAGCCGTGGCACGACTATCAGGTTATAGAGCAGAATACATACCCTATTTTTGATGGAGATTGGGGTGCCGATGAAGAGACATTGCTCATCAAAGGCTGCGAAACATATGGGTTAGGAAATTGGCAAGATGTGGCCGATCATATAGGCAATAGGTCAAGAGAAGAAGTTAAGAAGCATTACTATGATATTTATTTGGAGTCAAGAGACTATCCGTTGCCAGAAATGCAGCATGATTTTTCAGATATCTCACCTTTGGACTTTTTAGAGAGAAGGAAGAAGAGATTAGAAGATAGAAAAAATATGCCCTTACCTCCACCTAGATTGAAACCTGCATCGTCGGTACCTTTGAATCATGAAATTCAAGGCTTCATGCCTGGGAGATTGGAGTTCGATCATGAGGCAGAAAATGATGCAGAAGTTACTGTAAAAGACCTTATATTTGATCCGGAAGATCTGGCAGGTGATATAGAACTAAAGTTGACTGTCTTGGACATTTATAATTCTAGACTTACAACGAGAGCTGAGAGAAAGAGAGCTTTGTTTCTTAATAATCTATTAAATTATAAAAAGAATATTACTATGGATAAAAGGAAATCCAAAGAAGAAAAGGATTTACAAAGGAAAGTTAATGCGTTCATTAGAATATTAACCCCAGAAGATTTCGAATCGTTTTCAAAGGACATTTTAACTGAGTTAAAATGTAGAATGAGAATTCAGCAGTTGCAAGAATGGAGAAAGAATGGAATAACATCATTGGAAGAGGGAAGTAAATTTGAAAAAGATCTTTTGATTAAGGCAGCCCATTATCAAAGGGTGGGAAATGGAAGTTTGAATGGAAGATATTCAAGCATGAACTCTGGAGCAAGTACACCGCTCAATTCTCATGCTAGAGCTAAATCTCTTGCTGGATCACCTCAGCCAGAATTTAAGCCCAAGTCGACGGGGTCAAGAGCTCCTTTAGATATTTCACATGCTGCAGATTTTGAGTTGCTTTCAAATGAAGAAAAGCAATTGTGTGCAACCTTACGTATTTTACCAAAACCGTATATTGCCATTAAGAACCAGTTGATGAAAGAAGCTGTGAAGAACAATGGCATTCTAAAGAAAAAAGATGCTAGACAGGCTCTAAAAATAGACGTTAACAAGGCGTCTAAAATTTACGAATTTTTTGTGCAAATGGGCTGGTGTGCTCAAGCTTAAGTCAGCATATATTAGAGGCTTTAGATGTAGTTTAGATTAATGATAAATTGTAATATACATGACATCGTATAGAGTGAATCATGTGTTGACGCATGCAGTCTTGGTTAAAAGTGCGCATACAGCTGTCAAGATTTTAAGGAATTAATAGTCAATCTAATCTTTACAACACATAATGAAGATATATTCTTTATTGGCCATCCTTTGCTCTGGGTATGCTGTTGGAGAAGAATTAAATCTGTTGAATTGGTATCCTGTTGACTCAAAGGGCAAGATCCCACTTGAACTTGAAACATTCGAGTATGGGTCACCAATCTCTCTTGACTGCAGCTCAAGAGAAATAGAAAGGGGTGAAAATGAATTTGATGAAAAGGGAAAAGTGATTTATCGCGCATTCCCTTCGTGCAAGGAAACAGGCAGACCATTGGAGTTCAGATATGGTATCAATGAAGACATACAATGCACAATAGAATTTACAGACAAGTTATATCATTTATTTCAATTATACGTTCATGAAGACGCACCATTCAGCTGCCGTTTACCCCAGAGTAGTGAATCGAACTATTTGGAGAAGGGTGGTGCATCTATCCCACTTATCTTCAATTTTAGAGGAGAAGCAAGGGAATCCCACTTGAGGATTGATAACAAGCTTAACGTTATAATAGTGAAACCTTCAAGCAGTAAGTCGAAACAAAACACAGTTATGAGTGCAGTTGGCTGGTCCTCTGGTACCAATTTAACGAGAATAGTCATTGGTAATGAATTGCCTCTTCAATTGGCTGTAAGATGGTTTGATCAATTGGAGAACGAAGGCTCAATGGCAGGTAATAATCCGGGATTTCTTCCATACTCTGATGGCTTTTATAAGCTTCCTAACCCTAGTAATGCGATCTTGTTGAGATGGCTCTTATATTTACCGTTTAAGTTCGTTATGTCTGTGGCCTATATAACTGTTTTTGGTCTTACATTTGGTGGACTTGGATTGCTTTATTATATCTTGACAAAGGCTGCAGGGAAAAATCGGAAACTCAAAACGATTGACGATGAATCAGGCTATAAACATGACTAAGCACTCCGGCATTTTTGAATGATGATCTCTATAAGAGACTTTATCTTCTCGTTAGAAGCACTTTGTGACTGCAAGAACTTTTCTGATAAGTAGCTTACATACATCTCACTCAACTCATATTTAATCTTGTCAGATGACTTCACTTTGTAAGCAATCAATTTGTTAACTGATAATTGTAAATTATCTGGAAAGTTGGGGTCAAGTAAGTTGTTACTCCTTATTGGTAATGTTATATCCAAGAAGACAGTCTTAACATTATCAGGATATTTGCGTTGTAAGTACTCCAAAGCGTGTAAGTACAAGTGATCTCTATTCAAAATCTCAAACTTATCATAAAGGTTCAAATACTTTTCAACAATGGAGATTGTTGTCCTCTCGATGTATCCTTGATCTTTCTCCTTGTCCAACTCAGTCAATAGAGATGTTAAGCACAAGTCAAAGGCTGTCAATGCTACATCTCCTCTTAATGCTGGGTTAGTCTCAGGATTTCCCAACATATTCATATCAGCCTCTGGAAGATGCTTCAAATTATCTTCGAATTCTTCACCAGAAGGTAACTGAATTTCATCATTCTTCATTTCATCATCTTCGAAATCTATTTGATTGTCTGAAAGCTTCTTTTTCACCTCCTCCTTGTTCATTTCATCTTTTTGTTGCTGCTCTGTGATCAAACCGAGCACTTTTCTCCTAGCCAATAATTTGGACACATAAGTCAACTCGAACTGAGAGTATGCCATCCATAGTTCTAAAGATGTTGGGTTAAATCTGAGTCCTCTCTGGTAAAGACTCCTTGCCCCCTTGGCGTTTCCATTTGTTACAAACTCATAGTTGGCAGCTGAAAGCCAAGCATCAACGTTTCTTGGTTGCAACTGTAGAAGTTTTGAATATACCTTGTAAACTATCTTTACTGCTCCATTTTGCTTGGAGAAAATCAAATAGCGGGCCCAAATATTTAAATTGCCGGGATATCTCTTTGCAGCTCTATCATATATGAATAAGACTCTACGCACGCCAGCCCAATCAGAAATGCTAGGTCTCGTATCGATTACTCCCGCCTTATTCAATCTACTGAATCTTTTCCTTCTCAATTTTTCCAAGTTGCTCTCAAAATCGCTATACTTAAGAAAGTCTGTGGGTTTAGATCCTCTGCCCTGTATTCTATGTTCAAAATCAGTTCTTCTTCTCATTATCATCTTAATCTCATTTTTATCGAAAAGGCCCTTTTTTTGCAAGTCTTCCAACTCAGGGACTGATTGCTCAAGGTAATATCTTACTTTCTCTGCCATAATTGTCCTGTGTTGTAGCTCCTAATAATCTTGAATACTTCACAAGTGCTTGGATTTAGTTTTCGTGAGATGAGGTACTCTCTAGACAGGAAATTCACGAAAAAAAATAGACACTCAATTTCTTCAATACAAAAAGCGATGAGCTACTGTATTGTTCACACTTTACTATGATATGGTAACCTATGGTAATCTATTTGTTCGTAGGGCAAGGCTATGCAGAAGTCTAATATTTGAAATGTAACCAATAAAATATTTATCTCAATGCCTACTTCACTACATACTTCAGGCTTCTATGTGGAATATTTGCTATAATACTATCCTTGGACCTAATATCTTTTCTACGAAAAGGTGACAATATGAACAAACTCTGGAAAGTTAACTGGCATTCAAAGCATAAAAAAACGAAATAAATGTTCCAGGAGGGGTTCGAACCCACGACCGTCGCGTTCCTCACACGACCGTGACTTATGGTATAACCATATCGTCGTAAACACGGCTATAAGCACGAAGCGCTAACCTCTGCGCCACTGGAACTCATCTACCTCGCTGAAAATTCGAACCCATGCCTCATGACGATTTCTACCAATTGGCCACTGGGAGGAAAATTCAGAATTTTATGAATATTATAACTCCATAAGGTAGAGTTTATTTATGGCTAACTATTTTATAACTACACTCTGCCGTATTATCTCTCTAAATTATATACACAGTGACTCGATAAATAATTAATGTCAGAATAAGAAAATCGACTCAAAGCTACAAATTAAAGGATACTATCTCCTTGTAGTTTTTAGAATTAGTTAAGCCCCATTGACAGAGGCTATACATACCGCTAGGCTCAAAGATTCTTGTAATTAAAACCAATAATCTCAATATAATATGCTTCCCTCATCATTTTATTTCTCATAATACCTATCCCTGAGCGGCTACAGAAGACTATGACGATCATTCCCACATTTAAAACGTCGACACCGTGTTCTTTTCTATGCAATTGTACTCAATAACTTGCGATCAGTTTCAATGGCAAGCAAGAGACCTTGTGAGAAAAAAATCTGGACTCTTTGATCCACATATGTAATTCCCTACGGCAGCTCCAACCACTATCGCAATCATCAACCAGCCAGAATAAGTCATGAAGACTAACATTAGCATAAACGAATATCCAACTTGAGAAGCATAAATCAATGATCTTTTCAATCTGAACTGACGAAGAACACTGGAGTTTGAAGTTGACGAGGTTCCCACTAAGACGTTTTCGTAAGATTTCTCCCATTTAGTACTCCAATTTCTCAAAAGCTCATACCCTGCTCCTAAAAGCACGAGTGCAATAAAAGAAAAAAGAAACACCGGAAATGAACTAAGTCTCCACCACTTGAATACAACACATTTATTTTTCCAGTCCCATGTAAAAACCATCTATCATATGTTAGTATTGCTTATGTAATTATATCTCTATACATCGTAACTTACACTCATGGAACACATATCGCTATTACCGCCGTCATGCCCACCATGGTCACCATGATCCATGTTTGGCATTGAATGATTCATTACGAAAGCAGATTGCGACATTCCAATATCACTTCAAACTTATAAATACGCCGCAGTCAAGAGTTTGAGATAATTAAAGATTATTCCGATTTTCAGTTCGGATTCCCTTTAGGCTAAAAAAATGAGACTGCAACATAATCTGCTTGTTTTTAACTACAAGTGTCATCTTTATTTCTCACAGCAGCATTGTTGTATGTGAATTCGTTCTAAGGTTACCTTAAATTCCTGATCATTGTAAGTCAACTATGAAATTGATAGACACAGAAGAAAAGGCAGCACATATCGAGTATTTTACAGCAGAAGGTGCCAAAGGTATTGTCTATGGATCGGTGCTTTCTTTTGCTATCTTTGAGTACTTGAGGTCATTCAAGAAAGCCAAATTCAATTCTTTTAATACGAGCATAAAGGCATGTATCTTGATCATGCCCACAATTTCAATTGGTGCCTTTTGGGCGGATCAAGGTTCAGTCGAGTTTGATAGAAGATTGTACTCTACTCGAAGTAGCAATGTGATGGAAGAATATCGTTCGTGGAAAAATATGAAGTTTCATGATAAGGCTTTACATTCACTCAAGGAGTATGAGTACCAATACCTTACTGGGGCATGGTTAGCTTCTTTGTATGGGTTAAGAAAGTGTATTAATAGGGAGACTAGTTTAAGTCCTTTAAAAAAAGTCAGCAGAGTTAACAAGTTTTCCGGTGCATCTACACTTCTTTTCATTTTGCTTGGAACCTTTATCTACAACTATGACCATAAATCTTCTAAGTAATTTATTGGAGGCTTAATGAGAAATTTTGTCTTCAGTGTCGAATATCGACATGGGTTCTTTACCATCATTGGATACGAAGCTCAAAGAACTATTTTGTCTACCACTATGTAAAGCTTCTTGTCTATGTATTTCCATTTTCAATTAATAGCATCGAGTAGATTTGTATGACACGACAAAATCACTTTAATAAACGAATTTCCTATAATTCTAGGTAGATATAGAACCAGATTCTGTTCCAAATGGTGAAGCAGGGATCAAATGGATCAATATAGAGCCAAAACTGCAATCTCTAGTCTTTATTATCCTGCATATATTATTAGCTATGTGGGAAAAAAAAATGTCTTCCTCATGATGAATGTTGGAAATAGATATTGAATTCTCAACATTATAATGCCCCCAAAAGGAAAGAAGCAGAAAGAAACCCCTAAGGATGAGAGGTTTCAAGCAGTCATTTTGACTGACTCTTTCCAAACTAGGTTTATGCCTTTGACGGCCGTTAAGCCAAGATGTTTATTGTCGTTGGCTGGTGTTCCCCTCATAGAATACACTCTTGAATTTTTGGCCAAGGCCAACGTTAATGAAGTCTTCGTTTTTTGTTCTTCTCATGCTGATCAGATTCAAACTTATATCGAGAACTCCAAGTGGGTGTCCAAAACGTCTCCTTTCACAATTACTACAGTGATGTCACTTGAATCGAGGTCTGTTGGAGATGCTATGAGAGATTTGGATAACCGTGGACTCATTGTAGGTGATTTCTTATTAGTTTCTGGAGATGTTGTCACGAATATTGATTTTGAAAAAGTAATGTCATTCCATAAACACAAAAAGCAAATCGACAGGGATCATATAGTTACTATGGTGTTGAAGCCTGGAGGACCATTACATAGAGCAAGGTCTCACTTAAACCCGGCAGTGTTCATGATTAATAAGGAGACTGATAAGTGTATATACTATCAAAGCATACCGCCTGTTGATGCCAAAAGATCAAGTATAGATGTGGATCCTGAGATTTTAGAAGATGTTGAAGATGACATGATTTTAAGAAATGACTTGATTGATTGTCTGATAGATATTTGTACTCCTCACGTACCACAAATTTTCCAAGAGAACTTTGATTATCAAACATTAAGGTCGGACTTCTTAAGAGGAGTGCTAACTTCAGACTTGCTAAGAAAGTCAATTCATGTATTTATCGCTGAGGAATCTTATGCTGCTCGTGTTGAGAGTTGGGCTAGTTACGATGCTGTTTCTCAAGACATCTTAGGAAGATGGTGTTATCCGATTGTCCCTGACAGGAACTTGCTAGGACAAAACACGTACAGTTATGAAGCAGAACATATTTACAAAGAGGATAAAGTGTTACTTGCTCAATCTTGCAAGATTGAGAGCTGTACTTCAATTGGAACAAAGACAAGTGTTGGCGAAAAATCGTCAATATCAAGTTCCGTGATTGGTAAGAACTGTAAAATAGGGAACAATGTGAAAATCACCAATTCATATATTTG
Source organism: Priceomyces melissophilus (assembly GCA_031081885.1). NCBI lineage: Eukaryota > Fungi > Ascomycota > Pichiomycetes > Serinales > Debaryomycetaceae > Priceomyces > Priceomyces melissophilus. Next base: position 541,204 of record JARYTE010000002.1, on the reverse strand, counting down.
GGATGATGTAATCATTGGTAATGGGTCGGTTATAGAGAATTCAATTATCGCTGAGAGTGCATCTGTTGGTTATAGAGTTCAGATCGAATCTGGTTGTGTTGTGGGTTTCAACGTTAAAATAGGTGACGACAAGCACTTGACTCGCAACTCACGTTTCATAGAGTTTCCAGTTAAAAAGAGTAGTTCATTTGATGATGATTCCTTTAGTGATGATGGATCTGCGTCTGGTCAAGAAACTAGTGGCCTTGATAGATTATCATTGAGCGGCGGAAGTAAAGGGTTTTGGTATAGCTCTGATGATGAAGATGAGGATGAAGATGAGTCTGGATTCGCTGCCCCCAATCACTATAACGGAATTATTTATCAATTAAATTCATTAAACCTCTCAGATGAGTCTATTGCATCAATTTCCAATACTAAACGGAAACGTCGTCATTCAAGAAATAGAAGAATGTCGACGACATCTGTTGTATCTGACTACGATGGTGCAGTATCGAACGAAGATGAAGATTTTGAAAAGGAAGCAATAGCTACTGTTAACAGGTCACTTGAGAATAATCATGACATCGACACTGCTTTGCTTGAATTAAATACTTTAAGAATGTCCATGAACGTCACATACCACGATGTTAGAGTTGCTACCACCAAGTCATTGGTCTCAAAGATAGTAGATTTCATTAAAACTGGTACTTTGCAGCCAAAGGAAGCTGCAGAAAAGATCATTAAGTCATGGGGCTTGCTCTACAAAAGACAAGTGTTTAATGGAGAAGAGCAAGCTGATTTATGCCAAATACTACAAGAGACTGTTTCACATTTGGATGTTTTGTATAATCAGATAATTTTGTTTATTGCCGTTCGTGTCTTATACGAATTAGACATTTTGGAAGAAGAAAACATCTATGTCTGGTGGGACTCTCCAGCATCCACTAGTAATGATAAATTAAAAGAAGTGAGAATTTTGACTGGCCAGTTCGTAGATTGGTTACGCGATGCTGAAGAGGAGAGTGATGAAGACAGCGAATAGTCCATAGTATTGAAATACCCGCCGTTTATGTAAGTTACGGTCATCGTATATATTTTCTAAAAACACATGCTGCCTGTACCATCGTATAAATACTGTATATAGTGTGAGCTGGACATCTCGTTCCAAGACGTGTATGTGAAAAGGTCTTTTGGCTGTTGATTGAAGACTTGGTCTTGGACCTAAGGTATCTGATGACGCTTCCGATAGAGTATGATGCTCTCATTGTTGGAGCTGGTGTTGTGGGTCCTGCAATTGCTACAGCATTAGCGAGGCAAGACAGAAAAGTGCTAATTATTGAAAGAGATTGGAGTAAATCAGAAAGAATAGTGGGTGAACTCTTACAGCCCAAGGGCTTTAGGGCTCTTGGCGAGTTGGGTATGGCGCAAGCGGTAAATAATATTGATGCTATACCAGTGACAGGATATTACATTAAATACAATAATAGCTCGATAACAATCGAATACCCGGAGAAATCTATTGTACAGAAAACTTCGCCCTTCGTACCTGTCAATGAAGCTGTTTTTGACACAAATGATTCAATATCTGATGATGATACCCTTAACAAGGCGGACTGGGATAATGATGAGAGGGTGAGAGGTGTCTCATTCCGCAATGGAGAATTTTTGCTGAATTTGAGGAAGATTGTGAAAAATGAACCTAATGTTTCTTCTATAGAGGCAACGGTAGTGGATATCATCTACGCTGCTAATGATCCAGATCGCGTGATTGGTGTGAATGTTAAACAAGAAAAGAAACATAAGGAATACTATGCAAAGTTGGTGATATGTTGTGATGGTATATACTCAAAGTTCAGAAAGCAAATCTCACCATCAAATGTACCTCATACTGGGTCGTATTTTGTAGGTTTACGATTAATCGATTGTGAATTACCAGAAAAGTTTCATGGTCATGTTATTTTAGGCTCTCATGCGCCTATCTTATTATACCAAACTTCCAAGACAGATACTCGGATTTTGTGTGCTTACAGATCAGATAAACCACCCTCTCAATCAAACAATGAGTTATTTTCATATTTAGAACAAGAGGTGTATCCAGCATTACCAGAGGAATCAAAGCCGTCTTTTAGGAGAGCTCTCGAGACCAAGAAATTCAAGGCAATGCCTAATCAATATCTCTCCGCTAGAAAGCAAGGAAAAAGTCCCAAAGGGTTCATATTACTTGGTGACGCATTAAATATGCGGCATCCCTTAACAGGAGGAGGTATGACCGTAGGACTTTGTGATGCTGCTTTGTTGGCGAAATTGCTCAGTCCAGAAAACATAACAGAGTTGGATGATTATTCGAAATTATCTAAATTAATGGCAATGTTTCATTCTCAACGTAAGCCGTTGGATGCCGTGATAAATACCCTCTCTATTGCACTTTATACATTGTTCGCTGCTGATAAAAAGTCATTGGTGATTCTTCAAAAGGGCTGCTTCGAATATTTCTTGAAGGGTGGTGACTGTGTTGATGGCCCCGTTGCGCTTCTCTCCGGGACCTTGCCCTCCCCATATACCTTGTTTTATCATTTCTTTAGTGTCGCATTTTTTGCTATTTACATTAACTTCAAGGAACGTGGGTTCCTTGGCTTTCCAATTGCATTATATGAAGCATTTGACACGTTAATCACAGCTATAGTCGTTTTTACTCCTTATTTATGGAAAGAATTAGTATGTTAAAACTACTTAGATTAATAACCTAAATCTGGATAACTGAATACCTAAAACTTCTTACCTGCATACGATAATAGAGACTTTATCCGATAATCTGAATCTGCGTCATCAATCTGTGCACGTGATGAGATAGACTTGAAATATGCTCGGAAGGCGCAGAAAGTTGCTAGTTATCTCGCTGGGGCATAATCTAAGGGGAACAGTTAAGAAAACAATTGAGTCATGTCAACATCTTTGGAGGAAAGTTCGGGTCTTTTGGGTCATAGGCAAAATGCTGTGCAGTCTTTAAAACAAAGTGTCATTAAAGCTACGGTTGCTACAATTAAATCGTCGCCGGTTAACTATTTGTTATTTTTTGTTCCGTTAGGTTTAATCGCCGGGGTACTTAATTGGTCTTCAAGTGTTATCTTTTGGTTCAACTTCTTTGCTATCATTCCGTTAGCTTCAATTTTGGCTTTTGCTACGGAAGAGATTTCAGAGTATGTTGGTGACACTGTGGGAGGTTTACTCAATGCTACATTCGGCAATGCCGTTGAATTAATTGTTTCTGTCATTGCCTTGAAAAATGGCCAGATTCGCATTGTTCAAGCAAGTATGTTGGGATCGATTTTATCCAACTTGTTGTTGGTTCTTGGATGTTGTTTCTTTGCTGGAGGAATTACTAGAGTGCAACAAACTTTCAATCAAACCGTAGCTCAAACCATGTCATCGTTGATGGCTTTGGCATCTATTGGATTGATGTTGCCCGCAGCTTTCCATGCCACTCTACCTCAACCTTCAAAAAAGGATGTTCTCTCTGGAGAATCACCTGACGACTTGATTCTTTCTTTGTCAAGAGGCGTGTCGGTGGTTCTCTTGATAATCTACTTATTTTACTTGATTTTCCAATTAAAAACCCACAAATCCTTATTTGAAGAACAAGTTCTGGATTCTGATGATGGTATAATTGCAACCTCAGTCCCTGATGGTAGCAGCACTAAAGATGAGGATGAACATCTTTCTGTTCCTTGTTCTACTACAATTTTAGTTTTAAGTACTCTTTTGGTGTCATTCTGTGCTGATTACTTGGTAGGTTCTATTGATGACATAGTGGAAACCTCAGGGCTCTCAAAGACTTTCATCGGTTTGATTATCATCCCAATTGTGGGTAACGCTGCAGAACATGTCACATCCATAATTGTTGCTATGAAAGATAAAATGGACTTAGCAATTGGAGTCGCGGTAGGATCTTCTCTTCAGATCGCTATTTTTGTGACACCCTTCATGGTTCTTGTTGGATGGGTCATTGGAGTGCCAATGTCGTTGTATTTTTCTACATTGGAGACCTTGATTATGTTCGTCTCTGTATTCATAAGCAATTTGGTGATTCTAGATGGAGAATCCAACTGGCTTGAAGGAGCTATGCTTTTGAGCAGTTACTTAATGATTGCCTTGGCGTTCTTCTATTATCCAGATGCGGCACTCGAGTGACAAATTTTCATAAAGAATTTCGTATAAGTATTATATAAAAAAGAAGTCATATAAATATAATGTAACACTATGACATTGTTCTTAAACTTGCATCACTTTTAGATCATCCCGAGCAAGTTATTTTGCAGCTACTAAATTTATAAATATTGTGCTAGACAAGGTGAGTGCATATGACCTCCCTCACAGCACTTCATGGTAAGCCGTTTTTTCAGTGAAGTCTCCCTGGAACATAGTCCTAATCGCGTTTCGTGTTTCATTTCCTATCGGCCCATTCGCGTTTCGAGTAGTTACCATTATATCGGATAGGACTTACGTACTTTGGAAAATACAGAACAAGGCCCATAGTCAATCTTCATCCGTACTTTCTCCCATTGGATAGAGTTTGGGCTACTCTGCCAAAGAGCACATTATTGTCAGGAAAAATGTTTGAAGCAATCAATGTACTTGCCACGGCAATTTTATGAAATAATTGTCTATTACAAGTTCTAACTTTGCCGACGACGCACATGCATTCGTCAATCATAATCGTTAAGAAAAGTTCACTAAAGGGGCTCCTACTCCTTTAGCATAGTTTCTCGCTATATGTATCATACCCGGTTACCTATTAACTACGTTATTTCACTGAGCTGCCTCTGTTACCGCCTTCGCAGCCCCCTACGTAACTTTCTTGGGTAAAGAGTTTTCTAAATTCCATTTACAGAAGGTACGAAATGCAAGGGCCAAAATCTAGTTTTCTGTCGCGCTCAATTTTGCATCAGCGCGCTTCAATAATACTATGACATTTGCTCAATTTGGAAATATTCTTTGGCATACACTCCTATGCGCACCAGGAGGTCGCATTTTTCAAAGGATTCGTCAAAGGTATTGATTATCAGCTATAAAAATACAAGTACTTCCTTGAAACAAGTCCTAGCTCTTTAATCCGAGAAGTCTAGTTGTGCGTGAAGTGAAACTAAACATTTCCACTTTAATTCAAGTTGATACCTTGTGGAATACCTTGAGGGTTTTGAAGTCTATCTGATATTTATCAAAAGGACCTGGAACAAGGTTTCAAACATTTTCAAAACCCTTTTATTTTTTCATAGACAACCTCAACAAGCTCTAGAGCTAAGCATCGTTTTCTATTCAATTTTGCATAGCTGCTTCTTGTCAGATTCATAACCTTTATTGATCAGATTATATATTAGAATCAAATTAAACATAAGGATACCATCCAGAATGTCTAATAGAGATGCTTTAAAGGCCTTTGCAAGACAAAGAGTCAACCAAGAGATGGTTGATTTTTTAGCTGCCACTACGGAATCGGTTATTCAAGTTAAATCATCATCAAGATCTTATAGGTCGTTGGTTAATACTAGTACAGAATTTTGTCTTGTGTCTAAAAAGACAACCTCGCTTAGAACTTTCATCAAGAATTTAATTAGGTACTCTAATGTCCAAACTCCTACATTAATGGCCAGTTTAATTTATTTGAATAAGGTTAGAAGTTTACTCCCCGCTAATGCTGTTGGTATGGAGACTACAAGGCACCGCATTTTTTTGGCTTCATTGATACTAGCAGCTAAGACATTAAATGATTCATCACCTTTAAACAAGCATTGGACTAAATATACCGATGGGTTATTAACCAATGAAGAAGTTAATATGGCTGAACGTGAGTTGATCTCATTGTTGAAGTGGAATCTTACTATAAAAGAAGATGAATTGGTTATTGTATTGCAACCTTTCCTTACTTCAATTAAGGAGGAAATGGCTAAGAAAATGGAAGCTGAAAGTATGGAAAGAACAAGTTACTATAAACTTTCTAATCACCTTAGTAATAAATCGATATGGTCTATTGCTTCATCGTCATCTAGATCAACATCTTACTCGTCTATTTCATCGCTTGGATCTACGCGTGGGTCGAATTCAGCTTATTCTTATGGAAACAATGAAACATTTAATTCTGTTGGCAGACAACCTTTGGCTCCCGTGCTGAATGGCTTTTTAAATATACCTCCTAAACATTCTCACTATGGAAAGGCGTCACCTTTTTACAAAACCCATCTGGTTGATGGACATAATCTGCATTTGAATGAGACTAGTAGAATATTGGCTTAGAGTTAGTCCGGCATAAATTCTTTTTCTTTTTTTTTTCATTCAGTTCTACGCTAATCTTTTTACGCTATTTGTTGCGTTCGTGTGCATTTGGATATTTATACATAATAAACAATTTTTGTATCTACATTAGTTTATATTACTCAAAAAATTAGTAGTTCACTTTATGGTTGACTTCAGCGAGTCTTGTTTGGTCCGTTGGAAATTCACTTTATGTTGGGGATACTTATTCGACATGAAAACTTTTGGCAGCATTCATCGCTCTATTAGTGTTTGATAATCTTCTACTGTTCAAAATTACTTTTTTTCCGATTGCCCTCGTTAAATACGTTGGTAGTTGTGTCTAGAAGAAGAATAAGTTTACGTTTTACTTAAAATATTGAAAGTCATCCTATGTCTATTCACATAAACAATATCAGTACTAATGTTGATGAGGATCTTCTTTTGGAGGATCTGGGTTTACTGTGATCATTGTATCAATTCTCAATATAGCAATACAGGCCTCCAAAGCTGACTTCAAACTCTTGATTTTGGAAATTGTGGGTTCCAAAACACCATGGACAGATTCATTAACAATCTTGCCATCAATCAAGTCCAAACCATAGTTTTTGTATTTCTTTCTCTTGGCATCCGAAGGTAATGCTGTTTGACTTGCGGCATGATAAGTCCTCAATCTAGATACAAGATCAGAAGCATCTTTAGCTGCATTCACGGCTAAAGTCTTGGGAATAACAAGTAATGCATTGGCAAACTCAGCAATAGCTAATTGTTCTCTTGAACCGACGGTAGTTGCAAAATTTTCCAAATATATATTAAGAGCAGTTTCGACAGCTCCTCCTCCTGGTACTACGTTCCCACTTTCAAGAGTTCTTTTAACAACTGATAAAGAATCGTGTAATGATCTTTGCATTTCATCCAAGGAATAATCATTCGCACCTCTTAATATTATAGATGAAGATGAATGTTGCTTAGTACCTTTAACTAAAATACACTCATCGTCACTAATCCTGGTTTGAGCAACTTCATCCGCGTAACCCAAGTAAGATGTATCAAATGATTCTTCACCCTCTAAGTTGGATAAGTTACCCACTAAGGTTGCACCAGTTGCTCTCGCAATTCGTCTAAGATCATCTTTTTTACAACGTCTTACTGCCATTGCGTTAGCCTCGACAAATTCCTTTAAACTCAAATCATCAATTCCCTTGGTTGTTAAAATGACATTTGCACCAGAGTTCAAAATCTTTCTGATTCTCTCTATAACAATACCATATTCTCTTTTTCTGATTTCTTCCAACTGATCTGGATCATCAATGTTGATTTGAACTCCCATAGCCATTCTTGCCTTTTGTAGATTGATATCCAAGCACGCAATTTTAGCATCCTTAACAGATTTCACCATAGCTTGAGAAGCAATAGTGTTGTTGAGGGCATACCCTTCAACTAACATAGATTCAGTAGCTGACTTACCATGAGCTTTTAAAATGTTCACAGCCTTCACTGGATATTTTACCTCACCTTTAGAGTTTTGGGTCTTAACGGCAAGAATTGCGTCGACTACCATCTTACTAAAGAACCCCGAGTCCGGCCCAATGATTTTTGACGACATCGAAGTTTTGGCAATATTCACAAGAGTGTCTTTTCCTAAGGATGATACTGGAGTCGATAATACTTCATTGATGTAAGGAATAGCTTCCCTCAAAGCCAATCTATAGCCTGATATGATTGTAGTAGGATGGATTTTATTTTTGACTAATTCGTTTGCCCTCCTCAATAACTCACTAGCAAATATGACTACGGAAGTAGTACCATCGCCTACTTCTCTATCTTGTTGTTGTGCTAATTCCACCAAGATCTTTCCAGCAGGATGTTGAACATCTAAAAGTGACAATATTGTGGCGCCATCGTTTGTTACTGTTACATCACCAATGTCATCCACCAACATCTTATCCAATCCCACAGGACCAAGAGACGATTTAACAACATTGGCCACCGCCTGTGCTGCTAAGACATTTTGGTTTCGGATATCATCACCGCTTACTTTCTCACCACCTAGAAAGAGTGTGTCTGAACGTGCCGCAGAAAACATTCTTAGTTAGATTTATGAGTGTTTCTCCAGAATATGAAAATCCTGAAAGCTAGTGTTGATTCATTTGATGAGATATCCGGTCGGTGGACGACTTACAACTTTTTCGCAAAAAAAAAAAAATCGTTGAAAGAGTTCGACAATATGCTAGAACCTACCAAAAATTATACTAACGCGTTAAATACTCTATTTTCAGGTAATGTAGTCAAAAATGTTTGTTCATGTTAATGGAAGACATACCACAAATGTCGACTGTCTTTTTAATCGATGGACTATATTAATCCATCAGTATTTTTAAAAAATGAATCAACACATTTACATTTAACAAATTTTGCGTTACACTCGCTCTGATATTCGCCGATAATTGCATCCCAGTTGCTCTTTAAGAACCCATTACAGAATAGTGGAAGGTTTTATCCCAGATAATGCTACTTGCAATTACCCCAAAACGTAAGAAGCTTATGTAATCAGAGGATTCCAAGTCGCACGCTAAATAAACAAATATACCTTCGTAGCAGCAAAGCACTAAGTATAAGGCGATTAGTTCCCAATTGAAGATCGTGAACTACTTCAATATGATGAATATTCGGTTATTGAACCACAGAATCTTACCCTGGGTTTCTGTGAGGGCCTTCTCTACTGGCTTTAAATCAAACTTTGGTGTTACACCATTGGCGGCTGCTACTACTAAACGGTCGTCATCTTCCAAAAGCCAACAAAAGCTTTCTGTCGAGCAAAGGAAACAGGTTGCAAAATCCAAGAAGCAACTACAATCGCTAAAATTAAAACTTTCCAAGGAAAAGAGTTTGTTCTCTAAATTGCAAAAAAAATACAGGGATGAATCTCAAAGTTTAAAGGCAAAGGAAAAGGAGAGAAAACAAAAGGCTAAATCCAAGATCAGCGCTATTAAGGAGAAAGAAAGACAGAAAAAACTACTAGCAGCTGCCACCAAACCTTTTAGAAGATTATCAGCTTACAATTTTTTCATCAAGGAAAATACCTCCTCGAATACTTCATTGAAAGAAGCCACAGATACTTGGAATATCTTGAGCGAAAATGAAAAGGATCGTTATAAAAGATTAGCCGATTCCTTTAACGATGAAAAACTCAAAATCTATACCCCAAAGCCCAAAGCTCCTGCTGGTGGGTTTGCATTGTATGTTAAGCAAAATTACTACAATGATGGGAGGACGTTTGCCGAGATCAACAAAGAATTAGCATCTGAATGGGGTGCATTGAGTAATGCTGAAAAGCAGAAATATTCTTTGAGTGAGGCTTCCAAAAAAGAGTTTGCACAAAAGTTGCAGGTTTGGACAGATCAAAGATTGAAGCTTTACAGAGAATCTAGATCTAGTGCATCCTCATAGTTTCCTAATGACTATACCTTTAGAACCAGAAAATTTAATAAAGATTCAAGTGTTTTGTACCAATAATAGTATTTTTGCTCTATACCTTGTCACGACCGTAATATTTACAAGCAGAATAACATATTAATAAGATATTGCTTATATTTAGATTTTAAAAATAAAAATATGAATGAGTTATAGTAGAAATAAATTGACCTCTATCATATTTAAGTAATGAGGCGGGCATTAGTCTAAAGAACCGACACATAAGAATCGATAGCAAATTAATAACATGACATGTGTGCAACGTCTACGGGATTTACGGTAAAGACGTTACCAAGATTGTTGATCGATTCTGGGGTCATCTTAATTTAAATCTTCAGGCTTTTCATCTCTTCCATCATGGAATAAAACATATAGCGACAATTATAAAATAGTACATTTCTTCGACTTTTTGATCACTGGAGGCTCCAATGCAGCTACTATAGCTTCGTCGAAGACTGTCTTCAATCCCCTTTGAGTTAATGCAGAACATTCAACATACTTCACCGCTCTTAAATCTTTGGCCAATCTTTCACCCAGATCACTAGAAATAGGTGATAATTTTTGCCTCTGCAATCTTTGCAAAATCACTTCATCATTTCTCAAGTCAGTTTGAGTACCCACAATCAAACAAGGTACACCAGGACAATGGTGATGAACTTCTGGGAACCATTTTTCTTTAACATTTTCGAAAGATGCAGGCGCAATGACAGAGAAGCAGACTAAAAACACGTCCGTTGAAGGATAAGATAAAGGTCTTAATCTATCGTAATCTTCCTGTCCGGCTGTATCAAATAACCCTAAAGTGAAAGGTTCATCACCAATCATCACAGTCACTGCATAATTATCAAATACTGTAGGTACATAATCGGCAGGGAATTTACTTGTTGTATAAGATATCAATAAACATGTCTTCCCGACGGCACCATCACCGACAACAACACATTTGATGGTTTGCATTATAACTTATTGATCTAAACTTTATCGGATTGAAACAATAACTCGAAATCACTTTTCAAGACTAAGATGTGCTTTTTTTGACGGCAAACTTAATTTAAACAATTTAATTTATTATTTGGTTCGACTTTCGCCTTTTGTTGTTCGTGTGGTCAGAAAATCTTACAACGCTAAAACTCTTTGAAAACTTTCCCGCTAATCACTTGACACTCAAAATGAAATATGGTACTTTTAAAATGAGCTCTATATGGTGAATTTAATATTAAAAACTACCTATCTCTTAATGGGTTCATCAATGAATGTTATGATAGGCGTCGTGAATGGATCCCTATAATGTTTCTCAAAAATTTGGCTATGCCCGGGTAACCCGTTAGAAAAAATTCACGCGACATGTTTCGGAATGACAGTAAATGCAGGAATTATTCACCATTGAATTAGTTAATTACTACATATTAGATTAAATCATATAGAATGTGGCATTAAAAAATTAAATTACAGGGAAATTTATCACTTAATATTCATGAATCCGCTGTCTCCTTGCATGACATCCAAATTACTTGTGATATCACTTGGAAGATTATTCGTGTCAATAAGACCCTTTGTAAGTGAACCTGTGGGGTCGAACTTCGTGATCTCTTCGTCAATTTCGCTTTCTACTATTGAAGGTCCCCCTCCAAGAAAATCTAGCATCATATGTTTTCCTCCAGCTCCACCAGCGTATTCTTCCACATCGACAGGAAGAACTTGTGAAACTCCTTCGAGGAACCATACTCTATCTTTCATTTCCGTCGTGAAGGATCGAAGAAGTTTATAGTAAGATCTCATGATTCTCATTGCATTATCATCTCCGGTCATAAGTAAAGAGAGGAAGTTTTTATCTAGTAGTGCTGGAAAAGCAAAAATCCTCAAAATAAAATCAGATTTATATCTCTCTTTATGCAACTTGTTTAAATAAGCAAGGGTAATTAGGTAAGGAGAGTCTATCTCCAATGGGAAAAGATCAGCTATTTCAGAATCGTGACATTTCAAATTATCAAAATATTTGTCATGGTTATCATTGGCACTTTTAGAAAGGTTGATCTTTTGGTTAATGATGTCTCCCAAATCTCCTAAGTCCACCGAAATAAACTTATAGAATCTGGAAGTTTCTGTTAAGGGCCACACTGCTGTTAAAATGGTGGCTGCACCTTTTACATGAAAGATCCATGCAGAGGCAGGTAAGGATTTTGGGGAGGTCGACAGTGGATAAGATGCATTGGCCAAAGAATCCATAATTAGGATCAAAGCACTAGCCACAAGAGCATCAGTGTTATCGGTATTAATATTTAAAACTGCTGCTCTCAATAATCTTAAGGCATCACCTCTATGAGATGTGACACATTGGTCCAATCCCTTTTCAGTTCTGGATAAATGGGTAGCACTGAACGCAAGTATTGAATGCATCAAAAAAGGATGATCAAAGGCCAACATTGGAATATCATGATTCCATATGTTACTATCCGAAATCCCTGCCGCTGTTATGGTACGGGAAACTTGAGTTGTATAATGATACATGAGCTTCAAATCAAGAGTATTAAGTCCACTGGAATCAGAACCTGACATCATGTTACCAAGCAGAGTATTATTGAATTTTGGCATCAGAGTGTTAACATTCGGGGATATCTTTGGAGTATATCCATTATTTACATTGCTTGATGGTTCATTCAGATCCTGGCGGAAACGTTTAGAGATCAGTGGTTCATTCTTGTCATTATTGCATTGCGTATCGTCATTCAGCTGCATAACTGGAGCGTCGGGTGTATCCTGTAATTTATATTTGTCGTTAAAATCATTATCGAATGAAGAAGTGGAAAAAGTCGTACTGCTCTTCGTATCAGAAGAAGTGTCAAACTTTGAACTGTTGAAGCTATTACTTCTAGAGCTGTTGAAATCTGACACATTGTTTTGTTGCGCATATACGGAACTATTGCCACTATTGCCACTATTATTTTCACCATACTTATTGGAATTATTGTCGAGACTTCCCGTAACTGCATTCTGCGATTGAGTGTCAAGAAGCAGTCCTAAGCTACTCAAATCAATTGGAAGCTGAGCCAAGGCAGCCAAGTGCGTTAAACTAGCAAAATTTCCAAGATTACTTAAATCTCCACCCAATCCACTTAAATTATTGACAAGATGACTCAAGCTTAAATTATTCAAATGACCGGCTTGTAGTAAGGTATGTGGAGCTGGTATCTGCCCATTGTTGCTCGCTTGTTTATAGGACATATTAACAGGACTTGTGTTAGTTGATTGTGGAGGCAGGCCCCTCAGCGACAGAGGAGATACCAGATCGCTCACCTTACGCCTCTTATGAGATATATCATCATTTGGTAACTCATCCTTTTGGGAGTCGATAGTGTAACCACATGTAAGATTCATATGAAGGCATTTATTACATGCTGGCCTTGTCTCATCGCATTTTACTCTTCTTCGTTTACATGTAGAACAACCGTTTCTCGACTTTTGATGGTATTTTCGTTTACCTGTAGATGAACGACTAACTTTCACATCATACTCCTGATCCTGTTGTCTCAGGATTTGTTCCAAATTAGCTTTAGTTGGCATCTAGAAAAACACGCTTCGCATACAAATACGAAAATACCCAATTGAGCCTAAAAAAATCGAGGAATTATAGCTTCTAGAGGTTCACAGTCTCGTTTAAAACCTTCTGCAACCCTTTGCTTCAAATCTTTGATAGTTCTATACGTTCAGTAATCACTATAGTTGAATATGCGATTACCTACACTTTTCGTCGTATAGCTCGTTTAACTTATATAAATTTTTCTGTGTCGCACAAGGCGAAGTAAATGATCGCACCCACGTATATATATTATCAGACAGTCTACCCTAACAAAAGTTTGATTTAATGATCCAACAAAATTGAACGGACATGTCCGTGAATCCTATCCGTTTAGTTCCTTTAAGGTACATGCCAAAGTTCTTTCGGCTTGTCTTTTAATCTGCACTCATCTAAATTCGGAAGCTATGCATGTGGTTTTACATGTCGCCCATTGGAAGGCCTTCTCCGAAGGGTACCACACTGGGATCGATTAACCCAATAGAGGATCACATGTAGTCATGTAGCTGTTTAACTTACCTAGCCCCATACGGCGACATCGACCAAATTCCGACTCTTTTCTTGGGAAGAGGCGCGCATTTACATTCTATACTGCCACTTTGATACTTCAATGTCGCGGAATTTGTATTCGATGAATAGCTTCTAGTAAACCTTGAGTCGTATAACACTTTGTTTGACATGGGTTCATGAGGTGTAACTGGTAGGTGGTTTGTATACGAGTCTCGAATTCCAATGGAATCGATCTAGAAGGGAACAGAAAAGGCGCTGCAGGATTTACGATACAGTCATTCTCATAGGAGTAATTCGGAGTATTTTTTTGCAGATAGCTGGGGTACGAAGAAGGCTAGGAACGGATTGAGCCGCTGGTATTTCGCCGAAATTTGTTAGAAAATCGCTGATCCTTCGGTGAATAGTTTGCGGTCGTGTATATTGTCAGGATCCTCAATTTTGTTTCTAATGCATGTCACAGTATAGGTCAAAATTAATAGAGTGATCGGTGAGAGATTCACACGTCAGGGAGCATTAAAAAGCATCTGAAAATGAGTGTATACGAAACCCCACTCTTTAAACGTTGGATACGAGTAAGTTTGACGGGGGCAGCAATCATAGGAACAGGCGTTTTTCTCTTCAAATATTCGGTGCCTACTGACGAGCAATTGATCGCAGCACTTTCCCCTGAATTGAAAGCTGATTATGAGAAAAATAAAGAATTCAGAGAACAGGAACAGCAGGTGTTGATGGAAAATGCTAAAATTACTGCCGCAAGTAATGACCCGATATGGAAGACAGGAATAATATCTTCTCCATTCGAGAAGGACACTAGAGGCAAGGCACCTAAATTAGTAGATCATGAGCTGTTCTACAAACAAAAAGCTGAAGCCTATAAACATGAAGAACAGGAAAAAGCAAGGCAAGAACTTCTTGAAAGAGAGAATTTAATACCAAAGAAAAGATGGTGGTCCTGGCGTTGAAACATGTTACACAGACGAATCATTTTGGAAGCTTTATATATATTGGCTAGTAAATTAATTATCTTCGCATATCATGCATGCTATAACTATTCATTACTGATCTATAAATCTATTTTAGTTCCTACTACGATGAACCTGTCACCTACTCCAGAATCCCTCTCCAGACATAGCCAGGAAAATACTACCTGCACCTCTCCTTCCATTCTGATTGGTGCCATTACTCTTTTGACCATTTGCTCTGTCCACTGCTGATACTATTCTATTTATATTGGTATCTATTACCATGCCCCCTTGAACTATCTCTTCCAAAACAGTTTGTAAGACTTGCCATCCGAATACTAAATCAAGTTCACATACATTGCTGAAACACTTATCGAGACATTCTACGAATACCTGAATCAAGTCAAGTATTCCAAGTTCTGATTCCTGGTCATCTACCACGAATACGAAATATAATGTGGCATAATGTCTATAGATCACTTTAATATCTTCCAAGTCTTCCAATAAAGACGGTGAATTTAAAAAGGAACTCTGTTGAGGAGTTCTTATTGAAACTAGTTGATGCACTTGCTTCAAAAGAAGTCCTTGCGTAGCAACGTCAACTGGAGTATAAAATTTCATTAATCGAGGTAATCCATCGTTGTTGACTTGTATATGTTAGCAACTCTCCTTTCTCTAGACAAAGTTTGCTCATACTTACATATTAATACGGAATGAATCATTTTGAGTACACTCTTATCAAATATCGTAGTATATAACTCAGATCTTACATTTGATATTGGTAGTGCACAATCACAATTTTTGTTTACTACAGGTTACTATTATCTAAGTAATAGTTTAGTCTGCCGTCCAAGTAGGTGATTTTAGTGATTTTAGTGATTTTCCAACTATTTCCTTGCTAATGGTTTGTAGAACTTTGTTGCACTCAAAGAGATATCCAACTAAATAAATCGTGTGGTTTTTGCAAAATCTGGATAAAATCTGGGAAAAGCTCTAAATTCTCTTAGTCTCTCAGATTCATTCCTCTGCATACAAAATATCTCCGGAGACAAAGGTGTCTGTTATGTATCTATAGTATGTCTACATTAGTATGCCTGCGTGGTGTGATGAAGCTTTATTATAGTTTTTTTCCGGAATTTCGGCATCAAGGCTCTTCAGCCGTTGTTACTCATTTTAGAGTTCACGTCGCAAGAAAAGTCAATGATCGCCACTAACTAAAGCTTGAAATTATTGACAAACAGCTATGTCGTTAGAAGAAGCCAAGGAATTGGATGTTCAATTCCAGACATTTAAGAAAAATTTCGAGATTCCAACTTTGAAATCATTGGGGGTTGTTGATGAAAAAGCGGATGATGATTCTGAGACAATCTATTTGTGTGGTAATTCCTTAGGTCCCTTACCGAAAGACACAAGAAAGGCCCTTGAAATCGAGCTAAATGCTTGGGGAGCTAGAGGAGTCGAATCGCACTTCAATCATCCATATATAAATGATGGATACACTTCATGGGTTGATATAGATCTTCCTTTGTTACCGTTAATCTCTCCAATCGTAGGGGCCCATATTAACGAAGTCGCTGTAATGGGATCTTTAACGAGCAACTTAAACGCAATGCTTATGAGCTTTTATAAACCAAGAGGATCAAAGACAAAGATTTTGTTCGAAAAAAATGCATTTCCCTCTGATTATTATGCTTTTCTTAACATGGTGAAACTTTTTGGATACGATGAGAGTCATATCATTCAGCTCTCTCCTAGAGCTAATGAATTCTGCTTGAGAACAGAAGACATTTTAAAAGCGATAAGTATTCACCATGAGGAATTGGCTCTTGTATGCTTCCCTGGTATTCAATATTACACTGGTCAACTATTTGACATCAAAACTATAACTGCGTACGCAAAGAGATATGATTTAACTGTAGGGTGGGATTTGGCCCATGCAGTGGGTAATGTTGTATTAAAGTTACATGAATGGAATGTTGACTTTGCAGTTTGGTGTAGTTACAAATATCTTAATTCTGGTCCTGGGGGAATAGCCGGGATATATGTTCATGAAAAGTACACTAAAGATAACTCAAAGAAGAATTTCCAACCACGGCTTGCAGGCTGGTGGGGTAATAATCTGGAGATTAGGTTTAAAATGATTGAGGAGTTTGATCCTATAAATTCAGCCTTATCCTACAGACAGTCAAACCCTTCAGTATTAGATTGTGTGGCGTTACGTTCATCTTTGGAAATTTTCAAGAAAAAAGGGGGAATCGAGCTGCTCCGTGAACATAGTATCAAATTGACAAATTTTCTTGAGAAGATTCTCACTACTTCAAAATATTCAATCGATGACCCCAATGATACTAAATCTCTTGGGTTTAAAATAATTACCCCTCGGAACGAGGAAGAGAGAGGTTGTCAATTATCGCTTTTGTTCCAACCACATAGTGAGGACCAAGATAAAAACACCATGGAAAGAGTCCTCAGATATATACATAGCCTAGGTATAATCTGTGATGAAAGGCGGCCCGATGTCATTAGATTGGCACCAATTCCTTTATTCAACACTTTTGAAGAAACTTTCGTCGCTGCTCACCGTCTTATAGAGGTATTAGATAAAATAGATAAGTCAACATAGAAATACTTAACGTGAAAGATATGAACGAAATCGTTCAAAAATGAAAATCAAAAATGAAAAATATAACAAAAACAGTCGTTTCTACAAAATCAAAATACAAAATCATTTCTTTAATCATTTCTTTATTATCAAGTTCCTAAAGAGGTTATGATTTCAAAAAACCCTTACATCAAACTTATAAAGTGTGGGATTTATGGAAGTCATTACCAGCGTAAATAGCTCCATCACCCAATTCTTCTTCGATTCTCAAGATTTGGTTCAACTTAGCCAATCTTTCGGATCTTGCTGGTGCACCGGTTTTGATTTGACCAGACCTCAAACCAACAGCCAAATCAGCGATAGTGGTATCTTCACTCTCACCGGATCTGTGAGAAACCATGACACCCCAGCCTGCGGCGTAAGAGTCGTTAGCAGCGTTGATAGATTCGGTCAAAGTACCAATTTGGTTGACCTTCAACAACAAAGCATTAGCAGCTTTTTTCTCAATAGCAGTCTTGATTCTGGTGATATTAGTGACGGTCAAGTCATCACCAACTATTTGAGCCTTGTGGCTGGCCTTTGCATAGAAGTGAGACCAAGATTCCCAGTCATCTTCAGCGAATGGATCTTCAAGAGAAACAATTGGATACTTTTCAATCAATTCGAAGTACAAATCAGCCAATTGTGGACCAGTCAACCACTTAGATTTGTCAGACTTAGGGTTCTTGAAGTCCAAGTCATAAAGACCATCCTTGTAGAATTCCGAGGAGGCAGAGTCCAAGGCAATCTTGATCTTACCAGTGTAACCAGCCTTCTCAATGGAAGCGACAATCAAGTCTAAAGCTTCTTCGGCAGTGCTGATGTTTGGAGCAACACCACCTTCATCACCGACATTACCAGCAGATGCACCATACTTTTGCTTAGCCAAGGATTTCAAGTTGTGATAAACTTCGGAACCAATTCTCAAAGCTTCAGAGAATGATGGTGCTTCAGTTGGAACAATCATGAATTCTTGGAAAGCCAAGCTACCACCAGCATGGGAACCACCGTTCAAAACGTTTTGGAAAGGTACTGGCAAAACGAACTTCTTTTGGCTAGCACCAGAAAGATCAGCCAAGTGCTTGTAAAGTGGGACGTCCTTTTCAGCGGCAGCAGCTTTAGCAACAGCCAAAGAGACACCCAAAATAGCATTGGCACCTAACTTGGACTTATTTGGGGTACCATCCAAGGCAAGCAAAAATTTGTCAACTGCGACTTGATCCTTTATGTCGAGCTTTTCCTTGACTAAAGCTGGGGCAATGATGTCATTGACATTGGCAACTGCCTTAGTGACACCCTTACCGAGCCATTTGGACTTGTCCCCATCTCTCAATTCCAATGCTTCATGGACACCAGTGGATGCACCAGATGGAACAGTAGCTCTGAAAAGGCCCTTTTCGGTGTGGATGTCAACCTCGACGGTTGGGTTACCACGGGAGTCGTAGACACTACGTGCTAAAACTTTAGTAACTGCCATTGTTGATAAATACGTTGATCAAGAAGTTTCAATTGATTCAATCAATCGAGTTCTTTAAACGCCGCAATTTGGATATTCACCGACGTATTTATAGACGTGCAGTTTCCAGGGTGCGTAATCGAGTTTTTTTTTCAGTGGATCACACACTCCCGACCAGCCGAACTTAACACTAGAAGCATCGAGAGAAGTGTTTCAAGTACCTGCCACGAATGACTTGTTGTGGTCTGATTACATTTGTACAGCATATTGTGAAAGGTGACGATGTTTGTAAATGAGAGTGAATAATACTTCGTCTAAATAACTTACAATTGTAGAGTCGTTTATCAAAGAACTTAATGGAAACCACACTTCTTTAGTGGCTTCGATCCCGATTCACCCACAAAGTAATGGGCCTGATACGCTAAATAATAGGGCGAAGTAGCAATTAGTGCTAATATGTTAAAACACCGCTGTAGCAAACCTGCAAATTGATCTTGATAAGTCTTCCCCAGAAACAAGAGTAAGTAACCCGGAGGGTTATGGGTAGGCTTTTCCTACACCCGAATATCTCCAGGACAAGTGGGGGATCTGGTAATAATACTTATCTGTCCCCGAGGTTAACGGTAAATGCGATCAAAATACGTTCTGAACCCAAATACACACCACGGTAAGTCAAATTCATATAAATGAATGTTCATCGTGTTAGTTAATCTACCGTCTTGTTGTGACATAATCAACAATAAACCAAAAAATAGTATCACGTGATAAATACAGATATTCTTTTGTTTGAAACTTCTCGTTCTTACTTCAGAACAGTGAGTTGATAGAGGAATGGATAAATATACTGCTGCTAAAGAACAGCTCGAGAAGCAGATAATAAAAAAGAAAGAACTTGAAGTTCTTTTGAATAAACTTGAGGATAACATCTATGAACAAGAGAACGATTATTTAAACACGAGTGCATTCGGAAACATAGTTAAAGGTTTTGAAAATTTTGGTAAGGGTAATACAGGTGGCTCTAATAAAAAGCGACTTCAAATTACTGACGAAGATCATATTTTCAGTTTGAGCTCTTCAACATTTGTGAAAAATTTAGCTAAAAGGAAGGGTCAAGGACAGAAAGA
This sequence comes from Priceomyces melissophilus, assembly GCA_031081885.1. Lineage (NCBI taxonomy): Eukaryota > Fungi > Ascomycota > Pichiomycetes > Serinales > Debaryomycetaceae > Priceomyces > Priceomyces melissophilus. The sequence goes on along the minus strand of JARYTE010000002.1, from coordinate 521,196 downwards.
TGACTTTGACAACTATGAAGATACAGTCGAGCAGCCCCAACAAACTCAAACTGAAAATGGTGTTTCAAATGGTAATGGTAACATAGCGGAGACAAACTCTGACCTGCCGGGGTCAAATTTTGGACGTAAGAGAAAGATCAGGACTTTTGATGATTGAGATGCAATACTCTATTGTTCCTCGCTAATGAGATATGACTTAATTTCCTTTACTTCAAACTGCACTTACAACATAGATATTAAAGATATTAATTTAATAGTATATATACAAGTTGTGTAAAATTTATTGACGAGGTGCGTAATCATAAATCCAAGGTTGATTTGGTGGGAAATCAGAAGGTATCCTCATCTCTAGAGGATATCTCTTTTTCGATTCGGTTTTGTTTGCATGCTCGAATAATTCTGGAGATGTTTCCTTTAAGTCATTCATGGCATTCACTATGCTTTCATATTGCTTTTTCAAATTGTCTTCTTGTCTTTGATATTTTTTTTTAGTGTATAGTTTCCATGCATTTTCGATTGTTTTGTGCTTAACAAAATCTTCATTGCAAAGATTAAGTAACTTTGGCTGCTTTCTAGATGCCGACAATGCTGAAAGTTGATTCACTACCTTTTGTGTTGATTGTGTAAGAGCAGATTTTTTCTTTGTACGAGCAAACTGCTTGAATACAGCAGCCGTTGACACTATACTTTTAGAAGCCTTAAACATTAGAGTTCTTTTCTTATGGGGCCACTATCAACTTTGGTGTGCAAATAGCTTGAACTGAAAAAAATTACTGCTACCCAAGTTAATACACAAAAAGAGACCACGCACCCCATAGTTAAGGAAAAGTACACACAAAACCGTAAACTATGGTGTTTCATTTAAATTATTATATTTGCTTTCTTAATTAATTAGCCATAAAAATGTCTGAAAAGAAAGACTCAGCTAGTAAGGCAAAGCAATTCGAAGCTGAAGAAGAAGAGAAAAGAAATAACGAGGCTTTGCCCGAGGCGCCTCCACCTTATTTCGAGCTGGGTTCTTTGCCGCAGCCAGCTGGCCCTCAACAACCTAATTATGGTCCACCAGCAGGAGCTCCTCCAGGATACTCCAATTCAGAACAGAAGCAAGACAACTATGATCCGTTGAATGATCCTAATGTGTATAAAGTTTCACCGCAGATTGTGGATATAACAAGGTCTAACCCTGCTCACTTGAACCCCGACTACATACAATATCAAGAAAGAGATAGGCAAAGATTTGCACAAGGAGATTTTCCTAAGCCAAGAGAAGCATTCAGACATGGCGCTCCATTGGCGCCAGGTAGAACCGATCCTACTAATCTGACCGGCAAGGGCTTCCCAGGAAGAAGTGGAGTTTCTTACAAGAATGCTGCTAATAAGTAAGATATAATTGTGATTCTCACTAGATTTAAGTCGTAACATTGGATTTCATTGTTCACTTTTGCAAACTCTATATGCGCTATATATTTGTTAATTGTCATGCATCAGCTAAATACATTTTCTCCATTGTAAGTCCAACCGCCAAACTGCTTTTGTATGCTATCAGTTAAGAAATCGTTTGCAACAGAATCCTGGGGTCTTTCATTTGTGAAATCTTGGTCAAAATTAGAAGTATCCAAAAGACTCACGACGTTAGGCTTGAAAGGAGGTAAATAGTCCTTATTCAATAACTTGATCCAGTCGATATCCTTGAAGAACCTATGACTTTTGATCTGCTGGGCATCATTCAAACGGTGCTTTGGATCCTTTTGTAAAAGTTTGATCAAAAGATCTTGAGCATCAGTATTTTCTAAAAATGGTGGAAACTTCAAAGGATTCTGAAGAATCTTTCTGTACATGGTTGGAACATCTTCATCATAGAAAGGAGGTAATCCAGTCAACATCTCATACAAAAGAGTTCCTAAGGTCCACCAATCAACCGATCTCGTATATCCCTGATTTAATAATAATTCCGGAGCTAAATATTCTGGTGTCCCACAAAATGTATTGGTCTTATCATCATTGGACATATTCAATTTGCAAAGGCCAAAATCACATAAAGCTATATGACCTTGGTAATCTAATAATATGTTTTCTGGTTTTAAATCTCTGTAAATCACATTCAAATCGTGTAAACTTTCTAAAGCTGTTAAGAGCTCAGCAATATAAAATCTTGACCTATCCATTGAAAATCTACCCTGTTGTAAATGCCAGAAAAGTTCCCCACCATTTATGAAACTTAAAACCAAGTAAAGTTTTTCTGGGCTTTGGAAGGAAAATTTCAATGGTACAATAAACGGATTATTTATTCGTGCGAGAACTGTTCTCTCAGCCAAAGTATGTGTAACTTCCATTTTTGAAACAATATGTTGTTTCCTTATTGTCTTTAATGCATACACTTGTCTAGTATCCTTCTTGACAACTTGCATAACTTTTCCAAATGAGCCCTTACCTATAACTTTCAACAAACTAAAATTGTCAATTGCCAAGTGAGATCTAAAAACAGGCTTGAAATCTATAGTGAGCATCAAATTCCCTTTGCTTGCGTTTGATTCACCTTTAGAGTCATGATTCGAGAATTTTAAAAATTGATGATTCATCAATCTAATGGGCTGATTATGACATCTTAAATTTAAAGGCAATTTAATGTTTCCTATTAAAAGATCTCCAATGCTGTTTCCAGAAGAGTCAGAATGCCCAGTGAATTGACTTATTCTATTACTTTCCTCATTATCCGGTATCAAAACATTAGGCAATCTTATAAATAAATTAAGATTTAAAAACATTGAGTCAGTTGCACTGCTAGTGGATTTTTTAGTCACATCAAAAGACACAACCTGGTTCCAAGTTGAATGTTCCACACTACCACTTTGTGGTTCAATCACTAGAACATTGTTATCGAATTCTATGGTCAAATAGAGAAGAGATTTAACTAGATTCTCTCCATTTGGAATCGATATAATGGAAGGGAGAAGCTTTGCAGCGTCTTTTGGGGATAAAAATTCGGAATCTTCGAGTTCATTGAGACTTTGCATAAGCTGAAATGCAACACTTTCACTATTTGAATTACTTGCTAACGCATGTAAAACTTGCTTGTTGTTGTTTATACTGATTGGAAGCTGAACATCGGTCAGTCCATACATTTTAACCGTCAACAACCCAGGATTGGAACTCGAGATTGATGTAGTTGTCGGTATGGTGGAAGACGGTTGTGATACTGTATTATTTATTGGTGCATCTGTTTTAGATGGAGCACTGGTATCTTGTGCTCCTTGTGACGTTTCACCATGTTCATTACTTAACGGAGGCCTTTCATCCTTAGAATTTATCCCTCGTACATCATCACTTCCACCCCCACTTTCTTTCATTGAAAGACCATTTAAATCTTCTGTAATATGTCCAACCGATATTGTCGTACCCGACTCTGTAGAATTTCTACTGCTTGTTTCCTCTATCATGGACTGTTTCTGTCCATTGTTTGAAGAACCAAACCTGAACTTATTTTTGAACTTTAACATTTATATACTGCAGATCTAGTCACAGGCAACCAAAAGAGTTTATAGTTATATAACAAAGTATAAAATTTTCTCTTAAATTTGAACGTCACTCTTTTGTCTGAAAGATATCTACTTAGCAGGTTAAGGGTGGTATCATCAGGCAAAATAAGATTATACATGCTTACGTAATGGTCATGAAGCATAATATTCCAGCGCGACGACATATGCTTTTTCTCCGCCTGTCGCCACTTCGTTGCAGCTAAGCCCTATATTCGGATAGGGCCCCCGCTGTAATTTCAGGTAGCTTCCCTTAGCCTGGCGCGAGGACCCTAACTTCCAAGACATTTAATTTCCCGCTATTATCTGTCTCTGAACCAGTGCTAATGACAGTCGGAAAAATTAGCGGCTTTTCAAGGAGTGCGTCAGCTAAATTTTATTATTTTTTCACGGTTAAATTGGCATTACAGTGAGCGTTCTACAAACTGAGTGCCAGGACCACTTCTCTGTAGTTAGTATCCCACGCTTTGAAATTGATGGAGCTCAAAATTGCCAATCGAAAAAATCTATACAAACAGTATTAGAGTTGCAAAAACGCTCAGCCCAAGTGGTTATGTAATTCACGTCTCTGCTTAAGTCGTTCCTATTACAAGAGTTTGGCGAATAATCCAGTTAACTCAAATCTTACGCCTCTTATGGGTCTATTAGAGATCTGACTTTATTTCGCGGCATGCAATTCACGAATCACGGAGGGCGTGTCCTCCTTGTAAACGCGTTTTTTGTGAACAGATCACACAGGATGTTTACATTTGCCATACATTGTTTGAAAAAACATAGTTGTGAACCTCAACCATATTATTGTGTAACTTTTGATGAAGAAACGGATCACAGAGAGCGTGTTTGATACCTGAGCTCTTTGGATTGGGAAAACACTCTATTCATCACTAACAAAACAAACTTCATTGTTGGTTTGACTTTACTGCGGTCTTCTAGCATTTAAGGTTTTTCAAGAGCTAAGGAATTTCCCCTCGTTAGAGAAGACCCCACGCTTCAGAGAATTTTAGGTTAGAAGACGCCTTAAACAGTTTACCCACTGATATTCATTCTTTTATTTGTTAGTGAACCTAATACTGATATTAACATACATCAGAAGCTATCCATTCGCTCACGGACACTATTACCAAACATATCAATAACTTCAACCACCTTCCATAAATATCATTATATAATTTCATGACAACTTTAGCGCCACAGCGCAGTCGCCAGTCATATGATAACGGATCGCTTGATTCGTCTGTCAATGTTGATAAGGTTGTCCAGTCGGTTACCAATGCCACTAAGCGTTTGTCACAGATATCAACCAATACGAACAGTTCAAATCAAAAGAAAACTCACAGCAGAATAGGACCATGGAAATTAGGCAGAACTCTTGGAAGAGGTTCAACTGGAAGGGTACGCTTGGCCAAAAACGTTGATACAGGGAAACTTGCCGCTATTAAAATTGTTCCCAAATCGAATTTCAAAAAAATTGAAAACCCCAAATACAGACGTGATTCCGTCACTAATAAAGGATTGCCTTATGGAATTGAAAGAGAAATCATTATTATGAAGTTGATTTCACATCCGAATATCATGGGGCTCTATGATGTTTGGGAGAATAAAAATGATTTGTATTTGATTTTGGAATATATCGAAGGCGGTGAACTCTTTGATTATCTTATTAAAAGAGGCAAGCTTCAGGAATTTGAGGCTGTCAATTACTTCAAACAAATAATTAAGGGAATTGGTTATTTACATCAATTCAATATTTGTCACAGAGACTTAAAGCCTGAAAACTTACTTTTAGATTTCAATAAGAGTATCAAAATTGCAGATTTTGGTATGGCTGCTTTAGAAGTAGGTGAGAAGTTATTGGAAACGTCTTGTGGGTCACCTCATTATGCCTCGCCTGAAATTGTTGCAGGAAGGACATATCATGGTGCTCCTTCTGATATATGGTCTTCGGGAATTATTTTATTTGCCTTATTGACAGGTCACTTGCCTTTTGATGATGAAAACATAAGAAAGTTACTTTTGAAAGTTCAGAATGGAAGATTCTTAATGCCCCAAGACTTAAGTTTGGAGGCTAAGGATTTGATTGTGAAAATGTTAAAAGTGAATCCAGAGGAGAGAATCACTATAAATGAGATTTTAGAACATCCTTTACTTTTGAAATATCCAGAGCCAGCAACCAGTCTGTCTGCCAACGCTTCTTTGCCCGACATTCCAAGACTTAAAGCCAATACCGTTGAATCACCAGAAAAGATAGACAACGAAATACTCCAGAATTTGAGCGTCTTGTTTCATAACTGTAGTGAATCAACGCTTATTTCCCGTCTTGTGTCCCCCTCTCAGAGCCCAGAGAAGATGTTCTATTCTATGCTTCTCAAATATAGGGATGAACATAAGATTTCTGCTACTACTGATGAAAATGAAACCGATGCTTCCCTTGGTAAGACTAAGAACACTATTCCAAGGTCTGCATCTATAGTAAAGACTACTGTTGTGAATCATGCAACCGGTGAGAAACACACTACCATCAAAAAGATTTCGCATAGTTCGTCTCATCATTCTTCTAAATCCCTGAAATCACAGAAGAGTAAAACGGATAGAGCTTTGTCCAATATCAGCAATAATCACAGTACGTATCCAAGAAACTTTAAGGCATCCACTTCATTCACAAAGAAAAGAAATTTGCTTAACAATCAAAAAATTTCTCCATCTTCTACTCGCTCGGGCCAAAGAAGGTCAAAATCCACTCAACCTCCTAAGCTGCAACCGCCGTTGCCTACTAAAATAAAAAGAAACCCTACAGGATTGACGGAGCTTAATCATATTGTTGCTCCTGTTACAACGGTACAGCAGAGTGATCCTATAAAGCCCAATGTTTTACCTCCTCCTCCTACAATGGATATCGACAAAGAAAAGGCTGTAGAACCAATGCTGAAAGAAAATACTTTGCTGGAGAAAACACTGCAATTAAGAAAGTCTTTTGCAAATACATCAACTGCAGACTTCAGCAGAATGGTCCTGTCATTGCTCGATGGAGGTGTAGATAAAGAAGATAATACGAATATCGATCAAAAGAATACACCAGTAAAGCCAAAGAGAAAGAAGGGTGACATTTCAGATTACATTAGACTTGAAAGAGAATTGGCTGCTAAAGTTAAAAGAATAAATAGCCAACGAGACCACCTTTTGAAGGAAAAAGAAGACAAAGAAGAACGTCTAAGACAAGAGAAGCAAGAAGAGCGTGACCGAGAGCTTTTGAAACTACGTGAAAAGCAAAAGCAAGCCTTTTCTCGAGTTCAGTCACGAAACATAGCTGATGACTTCACTTCAAACAGGTTATCGCAGAGGTATGTCACTGAACCTGTTAAGCCATCTTTAGACCCTAAGTTAAGGAAGCTGTCTGTACTTAGAGCTACTTCTTTGGGTGGTACGTCTCCTTTGAAAAACAATAATGTAAACACCAATGCCAGCAAGGTCTTGAAAAATTTGGGAATAGAGGTGGAACCACCAAAGAGACCATTAAGTTCACATGTCAAAACAACAAGTTCCAAGAACCTTTCTGGATATCTTGCTGGAAATCTAGACCCCCTTGAGGGTGATAAGGAAAACATTACCCTTGGGGAGTTCAATAAGATTGAGAAAGATACAACTTCCATTCTGAGTTACCCAGACGTACATGAAACAGATACTCAATCTCATCGTCGCAAATCTCATTTGAGAAACATTGATGAAAACTCCCATAGCTTTTTTGCTCCTACAGACAACAGATTCGACAGTACGAAGGAAGAATTGATTCCAAATCCCAGATTTTCTAGGATGTCATTTGGTAATCTTTTTGACACATCAAAATATGATTTGGGTGATGTCACTATAATGAATAGTATTGGTTCCTCAGGTGGTACTGTTGTTAGAAAATCTCTTGGCAACGAAAGTACAAAATCCCTTACCAAGTCGCCCGATAATAAGACTACTAAACCACTTACCAAGTCGCCTACGCATCAAAATTTAGAGATTTCAGGACTAGGAATACTGTCATCTAAAAGTAGAAGCGCCAGAAGCTCATTGAGAGGCAATTACAGCCATGATAATACTTTTGATGGAAAGTTATCCAAAAGTGAATTCCGTTCAGTGAATTTAGAATTAGCAGACGAAACTACAGTAAGCCATTCAATTTTGCAGAAGGAAGCCATAGATGATGGCAAGCATGATGATTCCACTTTGAGAGGTGAATTTACTAGTCATCAAGATCTCGGTGATCTGAATCTTCAACCACACTTGGAGAGTGATATTTCAAACCTAGACATTATAAGCTCGACAACCATGGCTGAAATAGGCCATTTGAATAAAACACAACCAAGCTTAGTTGAGCACGACTCTTCCAAGTCATCGCTTGGCGAAGAAAATGTTGATGAAACTATTGGAGCTCTTTACTCGAAGTATGGTAGTCTTTATGAGAAGCAAACAGTGCTGAAATCAAAGACTTCAGATGCTCCTGAACCTCGTGACAATGAAGCATTCAAAGGCTACAAGGAGAAAAGTCCTGTTACTTCGCAAAGAGATCTATCATTTGCAGAAAGTAGAAATTTTCAGGTGAATCATGATAACTCACCTGCTAAAGATGCTGCTTCCAATTATTCAACTACTAGGAACAAAGAGAATGATTCTAAAGCTACGGAATCCGAGGAATTACAAAGGCTGGAAACCGTGACTAAGAAAGAAAAAGTCCCACATAGGTATAGCAGTCTAGCACGGAGTGCAAAGGAAAATGAGTCATCTCATATTTTCAAGCCTGTTACATCGGATACTCAAACGGTGGCCACAAGGCAAGATGAAGGTGATAACCACAATGACGCTAAAGCTACCTCACTGACACCTGAGAGTAGTCGTGAATCTACACTTAACTCGCTCCCTATAATAGAAGATACAAAACGCGAGTCAATATTTAAGAGGATTAGCTTGATTCCAAGGAGACGTGCCCCGAGAGCACCATCAACTAACCGCTTTTCTCGTGGTTATGATAAATTTTCAAAGATCGAAGTGCCTCAAAAGGCTTCGAAAAAGGAAGTTACAAAAACTCCAAGAAAGGAGAATTGGTTTAAGAAATTCTTAAGTGCCATAACTGCTCCTAGAATAGATTCCAAGCCATCCGAGATTAATGCTAATATCTGCATAGTGGATTCATCCTTACGGTCCGATAATTTAATGAGAGCAATTAAGAATCAATTGGAGTTGAAAAGAGTAGAAGGATCGGTGAATGAAGTACAAGTGGATGAGGAGTTTGGTTTAATCAATGGAGTTATTCCTTCTAGATTTTCTTCTGGTAGGAAGTTGAAATTCAAGATAGAGATTATTGACTTAAATGAGAGCTCATCTTTGTATATCACCAAGGTAAGAGGAAGTGAAAAGGGTTTTAGAAATTTGGTAAACATTGTAAAGTTAGTGAATAAGCAAGAAGAGGATGCTGCAAAAAGAATTAAGACAGAGATGACGCAAGCTTAATTTTTGAGTAAGAGGGAAGAATAAAGAGGTAATGATTCGTAACATCTACCAATTGTCCATTTGCTGTTGTAATCGTGTTGTTGTAAAGTATGCTTTTTATACATTAGTATAGGTTTAACATTGTACATTAGATATTTGTGTTTTGTATGTTGCGATTTGGGTCTTATCAATTTCTAAGGATGCGCATCGAAGTCGAAAATTATATACTGGTCGGGTTCTTTTAGAACTATTCGAATTCAACGCCGATTTACAATTCAGTTCTAAGCCAATGAGTGGGTCTATTGTTAGAGTTCCCAGTTGGAACTACGGGCTGGAACAACAATTTTTAGCTGTGAATCCGGTAGGTGATGAAGTGATATTGTACGAAACTCAACATACGAACCCTAATGAAGAATCAAATGAAATGTTAAGGCTAAATAGTAGGGGTGGTTTTGAAAACATACAATGCTCATCTTACTCCCCTAATTATAATGGAATAGTTGGAATTGGGGCAGTTGATGGTACCATAAGTATTTTTGATTTGAAGTCAGAAGGGTCATCTTTGTTATCTTTAGGTCCCAAACAAAAAAGACCGTGCAATTCAATATCATTTAATGGTTCAAATTTACTCGTAGCTGGATTTGACAAGGGAAGACAAGATAGCTCACTTAAAGTGTGGAATATAGAACATTATTCGAGAACCAGCAATTCAGACCATATCAAAAGGCCAATTCATTCTCACTTGCCTAATGAAGCTATATTGTGTACAACATTCTATCCACATGAAGAAAGTAATGTCTTATGTGGATCATATAAGTTTTTAAGAGAAGTGGACTTACGTTTGGATGCACCAAGCTTTCAAATGGCGACAAAATGTACTTTGGGTGTGACCGTTGATCCTTTCCTGAACCATTTATTTTCATCCTACAGTGAAGACGGGTCTGTTGCTGTGTGGGATAGGCGTAAATTGACATCAAATACTACAAAAACTAAATCATTGAGCACTTCCAATGTCATTACGGAAACCCCAATATTGTACTTCAATAAGCTCTTAAGTGATCCCTCTTCGAGAAAGAATATATCTACTGTTTTCCGCTATTCACCCATAAGGAATGGGGAATTTTCATCTATATTTAACGGGGAGTTATTGAGAAGATGGAATACTGGGACTGTACCTGCTTCAAATTACAATTTTAAGGATTCCAAGTTAAAGCCGATGAAGGCAACTAGTACTCTAGAGAGCTTGAAAATCCAGTCATCACAATTATATAAGCCATCTGAGGAATCGCTATTTGTTTCTTTGGTATTAGACACTAAAACAGATTATGAAAGGGTACTCTCCTTTGACTATTCAGAAGACATCCTTTCTCCAATGTCTACTCATTTCGTTTGCATGAGGCAATCAGGATCCGTATTTCGTATGCCAGTCATAGAATCAATTGAAACGCTTGATTTTAACTCCTTCAATGATTTCACTTTTTCGGGAGTAGAAGAAACGGTAACACAATTTGCGTCTCAAGAAGAGACATTTGCCGATCAAATATCAAATAATGGAGTAGATACTGGCGTCGGTAAAATCGTTAGCAGGCGAATCTCTGAAGCAGTTGAATCGTCCACTGATGATGGAGATGGATCGTTGACGCAAGAACAAAATCAATACGAAAGAACTATTAATGACCAAGATGAAGATGAGGACTTTGTTCCTTTCAGTACATACTTAGATTCCTTTGACATCATAAAGAATGATATATGTGCAATTATCAGAAGGAGAGCTGTCTTGGGATACTCCTTAGACATTTCCTTGAATGTCGAACTACTAGACCGTTTGGACGCATTAGAAGTCCTGCCATCTTTAGTGGGGACTTGGAAATGGCTTGGGTTGGCAAAGAAGGCTCTAGATAAGGGGACAATGATAAGTCGAGGATTAGATTTGGGATTTATGGGTGTCATGGGCATTTGGAAAGGTGTCGAGGGGTTGCAAGATCAGAAAAGATCACTTAAGGAATCTGGTGCACCTACAGAAAAGATATTTTATAATGCCGTTAACTCCATTGTTGCATTTAAAGAAAATAAGTCTTCTAGAATTGCTATTAGCACTAACAGCGAAAAGAGAGCACAAAGAAAACTTGCTCTTTTAGTTTCTGGGCTATATTTTAGCGATGAAGAACTTGAAGAGAAATTGAATATGTTAATATCATTAGGTTATGTTGAAAAAGCTGCTGGATGGGCTGTATTCTATGGTGATGTCCTCAGGGCAGTACATATCCTCGGAGATTCAAATAAGGATAGATTAAGGCTAATGTCAACAGCAGTTGCTGGTTACTTGGCATATAATGACTCTACGGTGAACAGTCCTTGGAAAGACCAGTGTAGGAAAATGGCTAGCGAACTTGCAAATCCCTATTTAAGAGCAATATTTGCTTTTATAGCTGATAACGACTGGTGGGATGTCTTGGATGAAAATGCGTTACCACTAAGGGAGAGATTAGGGATAGCTTTAAGATTTCTTTCAGATAAAGATTTAACAGTATATCTTAACAGACTCTGTGATAGCGTCGTGCATAAAGGTGAACTAGAGGGATTAATTTTGACTGGAGTGACTCCTAGAGGAATGGATTTATTACAGAGTTACGTAAATAGGACCAGCGATGTGCAAACTGCATCTTTAATCAGCTCGTTTGGGTGTCCACGCTATTTCATCGACGAAAGAGTCAGTAATTGGATAGACAACTATAGAGGTCTTTTAAACAGCTGGCAACTTTTCAGTATTAGAGCAAAATTTGACGTCTCAAGAACAAAGCTTTCAAAAACATTCTCAGGTCAATTGTCTTTGAAAGCTTCCCCCAAACAAGTGTACTTACAGTGCATACGTTGTAATAAGAACTTATCCAAGTTTAAATCTGTGGGCACGAAAACTAATTCAATGAACCCTAGTGTGATAATGAAACAATTTAACAAGTTGAATATGAATGGTAAAGAACAGGATGTAAAGGCATGTCCCCACTGTGGCTCACCTTTACCTAGATGCTCTATCTGTCTTTTGAGCTTAGGGACTCCGTTGTCATATGATGTCGGAGATAAGAACTCAAAGACCACAGTTCAAAGTCGCATTGAACGAAAATTCAACGAATCCTTTAGCTTTTGTCTCAGTTGCAACCATGCCGCTCATGCAATTCACTCTGAGGAATGGTTTGCGAAGCATTACGTGTGTCCGGTGCCTGACTGTAATTGTCGTTGCAGTAGTAAATAGATTAAATCTTAATGTGCATTCATGCATAATTCAACAAGAATAATAATTACAGGAACACAACTATAACAATTTGAACTTTACAAAAGTCTCGTAGAAGATGAAAGTAATAATAAAGATTTGCAGAAGTTATTAACAGAAGTTTTTGACTGGTCTCTTAACCATTATGTCAAATGCTTACTAGTGGAGACCATGTATATGACAGCCGTTTTCGTAGTCGCTCCGCACAAAAATTAAATAACCTGATCTGTGAACTTCGCACATTCAAACTACAAGGTAAATATTAGTTACTCATGATGCTATTAATTTAAAAAAGTACTCCTGCCATATATTGCCTCCTATAAAGCCCTGTTCCTGGGGCCATTCTGACACCAATGATATTCTATCACCTTCCCATTTGGTCAACAATAAAGATACTGTAGTCACGTGCCAACAGACATATTAGGGGAAATTGTCAACAACACAAAAAGAGTATTCCTCGTAGTCTATAAAAAAATTACAGATCAAGGTGCCCAAAGAGGTGATTACGAAATTTTATTTTTGAAATCAGCACCTATTTTGCACATAAGTTCTTAAGACCATTTGATCCTTCGTTAGATCATTTTACAAATAGAGTTGAGAGACTTTAAGTGAAAGGGCGTCAAAATCTCGAGGTGATACTTTCTGTGTATACTTATTCTGAACTAGTGATTTCAAGTAGCATACTTCAGTGAAAAATCATACTTCAGACCAGATCACAATAGGAAAAGAAACACCAAGGGATTCTATATTGACCACAAATAGGAGACATTATATTTGAATCCATCCTTTTCTATTGCACGTATTCTCGATAATCTTCGACATTTAATTCTCGTGTTCCAAGTTCGATAAATTGTTGATCATTAAGGTGAACCTTGAATCTAAACAAAAAATGTCAGGAAATGACCAAGTGGTAAATGACATTCTCGCAAAGATCGAGAGAGAGAAGAAGCTTATCCAAGGATTTCAATCGTTAAAGCGTAACACAAATAATGCTGAAGTGATACAAAGATGTAACACGCAAATAAGGGAAACACAATCTAACATTAATTATTTACTGGATACTTTATCTAAAGTATCACTTCAAAGTCAGAATGGAGATGAGGGATCGCCGCGTAAGCACAATAATCGACAACAACAACATCATTATAATAATAACACCACCAATAAAGCTCAAAATACACAATCTCCTATGAGAAATTCAGTGACATCAATCGAATCATCTGCTCGTCCACTATATTCAAGGTTCGATTTAATCAAGTACGACTGTCCTTCCTTGGGTCACAAGATTCAATATATGCTTCAACAACTTCAGTTCAAGTTACAAGTTGAAAATCAATATAGGGAAGCTAACCAAAAAATTTATCAGTTGTATCTTATGGATGGTGATAAATCGAGTAGTAGTGCTGCTGAAGGAGGTAAAATGGAAAGTGACCAACGGATTCAATTATTGAACAAATCTTTGAAAAGATATATGGATATGCATATTAACGTGGAAGAAGTTACTCGAGATATGGAAATCATGAATACTCCTAAGTATGCACGCAAGGCTCTCACAGGTAAGATGACAGTGAGTATTTCTTGCATTAGGGATATAGATCATATCGCTTCTCCAATGTTTTCCAAGAGACCCGAATCAGTTGTCTGTATCAAAGTTGACGACGTAGAAAAAGCTAGAACACGTCCTTCAAGAACAGGGCGTTGGAACGAAGAGTTTAACATAGAGGTCGATAAAGGACATGAAGTTGAGTTTTCGGTGTATGATAAGTCAGGTACATCTTATGTTCCAGTGGCTATTAATTGGGCTTTGCTTTCGGACATAACAGAAGAGCTTCGTAAAAAGAAAGTGGCCAATGAAATGGATAATGGCGGGTGGATCTCGGCTTCCAGCTTACCAGGGACCACCTCTAATGGCAAGCAAACTTCTGACGCTAGCAATCCTATGTTCAAATCATCTGGGGCTAGCTCTAATGCCACCGGTACGCTAACAGGTGGAAGTTCCTATTATTCCTCTGAGACGTCATCCTCTGGTGCAACTACGTTGAATGAAACCGCTCAACCACAGATTAAATCATGGCTAAGTTTGGAGCCTGTAGGACAAATGCTTGTGACATTATCATTCGAGAAATCAAATCAAACAGGAAGAAAACAGTTCATGGGAGCTCTTGGTCGTCATGGTGCTATTAGACAAAAGAAAGATGAAGTTTATGAGCAGCATGGCCATAGATTTGTACAAAGACAGTTTTATAACATTATGTGCTGTGCTCTTTGTGGGGAATTTCTTAGATATTCGGGATTCCAGTGTCAGGATTGTAAATTTCTTTGTCATAAAAAATGCTATCAAAATGTTGTTACTAAATGTATAGCAAGATCAGGTCCTGATATCGAAGATGCTGTTAAATTGAATCACCGTATTCCCCATAGATTTGAGCCCACACCTAATCACGGTACGAAATGGTGTTGTCACTGTGGTTACATTTTGCCGTGGGGTCGTAAAAATGTTAGAAAGTGCACTGAGTGTGGTGTAATGAGCCATGCTCATTGCACTCAATATGTTCCTGACTTCTGTGGTATGTCTATGGAGATGGCAAACCAAGTTTTGATGACTATTCAGTCAACAAAACCTCCACCAGTTAGAGAGGTTAAAGAAAAGCCGACTCCTGTTATTAAAAAACAATCTGGTGCTAGTCAAACTCCAATTAAGGTTGCCCATCCGCATGCCAATAATGAATTGCCTCCATTGCCCGGAAGTTCACCGCCTAAGTCTGGTTCTGCACTGGAGGTTGAAATGGAAGATGACGAAGAAGAGGAAGAAGAACAGGAAAAAACTTTCGATCCTAAGCTCCCAACTTATGGTGGTCAGGAGTATCAGAAACCTTTGGCAGTGTATCCTTACAATAAGCAAACGGCTAGAAAGCCTCCGCCTCCTCCAACACCTGAATTCCATAAGTCCGTAGGAGATCAAAATTCCAGAGAAAAGGATCAAAATGGTTCCGTCATTGCTCCAAAATCTGTCAATCAAAGAATTCTTGAAGCCTCGGAAGATGGCATGCACATAGATTCGGTAGGAAATCCGTTTGTAAGTAAGGCTGACTTTGAGAATTTCGAGAACTTTGATTATGACAATCAAAGAACTCAACAATTGATTGCACCAAACGAAACTGTATCTGAGCCTGAACCTGAAGCCAAGGAACAAAAGGAAATCCACTCCAGAGATGTTAAAGATGAGACAGTTCTCGGGACCACAGGAAAACATTCTTCGAAGCCAAAACGCCGTAGAAGAAAGATTGGGCTTGATGACTTCCAGTTCTTAGCAGTTTTGGGTAAAGGAAACTTTGGAAAAGTTATGTTAGCTGAATCTAGACATACCCAAAAACTTTGTGCCATTAAAGTGTTGAAGAAAGACTTTATTGTGGAGAATGATGAAGCTGAGAGTGTAAAATCAGAGAAACTGGTCTTCTTGACGGCTAATAAAGAAATGCATCCATTTTTGCTTAATTTACATTGCTGCTTTCAAACAGAAAATCGTATCTATTTCGTTATGGAGTATGGTTCTGGGGGTGATTTAATGTGGCATATTCAGAAGTCAAGATTCTCTGCCAAGAGAGCCAAATTTTATGCTTGTGAAGTTCTCTTAGCATTGAAGTATTTCCATGATAATGGAATTGTATACCGTGACTTAAAACTTGATAATATTTTACTTACTACTAAGGGTCATATTAAGATTGGAGATTATGGTTTGTGTAAGGAGAATATGTGGTTCAAGAAAACAACTAATACCTTTTGTGGTACTCCTGAATTCATGGCTCCAGAAATTATTGCTGGTAAGCCATATGATAGAAGTGTCGATTGGTGGGCATTTGGTGTTTTGTTATTCCAGATGTTACTTTGCCAATCTCCTTTCAAGGGTGATGATGAAGATGAAATCTTTAATGCCATCGAGCACGATGATGTGAAATATCCTATCAGTATGCCTAGACAAACAGTATTGGTTCTTCAAGCACTTTTGACGAAAGACCCTGTCCAACGTTTAGGTAGCACTGAACGTGACGCTTACGAAGTTATGGAACATCCATATTTTCAAGACGTCAATTTCGATGATATATTCAATTGTCGTGTTCAAGCTCCTTACTTACCCGAAATTACTTCAGAGCATGATTATTCTAACTTTGATCAGGAATTTACTTCTGAAACGCCGAGGTTGACTCCTGTTGAGACAGTTCTCACGTCAGAAATGCAAGAACAGTTCCGAGGGTTCTCTCACATCTCTGAAGGTATGGCCATTTGAATGGACAATACTGTCAAGCGAATATTACGATACTTTAATGATGTTAGTCTTTCTAAATTGCTTTTTATTATTGGAAGTGAAGGTACGATTTGTAGGTACATGTTGTGGCTTACAGATTCCAGTGGTACGTTCACATCATTGCATCTTTCAGTCAGTTAAATATGTCATCTTATGAGTCTAAATTTAATAATTTACATTAGATTATACTGAAGAACAAAGGTTTAATATTCTACACATTTTTCCCTAATCATCATCAGATCCCAAATATTGTTGATAATCTTCTGAATTAGCAAACAATGGGAGAGATTTGATTTTTTTTCTCTTCGACTTCTCTTTCTTATTCTTTGGACGCTTCTTTGAGTTTACTTTTTCCTCCTTCTCTTCCTCCTCACTAAGGTCATTTGCGTCGTCACCCAACATCTTGAGTTGAAGTCCAGAGTCACTTAACTCATCTTCCTCATTGATTCCAAAAATTTGACCTTCGCCATCGCTTGAGTCAACGTTAGCAATATCTTCACCTTGATCCTCTTTGTCAGCTTCGTCTTCTCCACTGAATTCCACATCCTGTTCTTTATCTAACTCTGGCTCGTCTTCATTACTCAAATCGAAGTCGTCTTCGTCAAAATCTGATTCGCCAACAAGATCCTCCTCATCACTAGCCTCCTCAACTTCTGGTCTAGACTTAACAAGAGCTTGCCAGACTTCTTCATCGTCACCAGCCTCTTCTTCAAGATTATCAACCTTGTTGGCGTCTTTACTAGTGGCTTTTTTGAGCTTATCAATCTTCGATGTAAAGTATTGATGGAAGAACTTCTCGTCTGGCTTGATATTTTCAGCTTTCTTCTCTAACCAGTTTTCAGTGTTGGCAGGTACATCCCTACTTAACATGTCGCTAGCTTTGACCAATAACGAACCAGTATGCGCACCTCCGAGAGGTTGCATGATAGACGATCCTCTAGTAACCGGCTTCAAATTTGCGTTCTTATAAACAAATCTATCCAAAAAGTGGGAGAGGGTAAATAGATTCAAATCTGGTTTCTGCTGGGGAGTACCATCAGTCAACGAGTTTGCAAACACAGATACTGTAGGGTGGAAAAAGTTCAGGAATAATTCCATTTCCCACAAGGAGGATCGATCTGCGTTAGCAAATTTTGGATCTCTCTTACGACTATCATAGTGTTCTTTTTCAGTCGTTACACCTGAGTTCTCTTTCTCTTCTGATTCTTCGTATCCTTCAGGATCTGGACGTGATGCAAAATCTACTGTCAAATCTTTAATTTGAGGGTAATCTTTCAGTAACTCCATAATAAGATACAACATGCCGCAAATGGCACCGATATCTAACCAATGGGAGCTTATTTGGAGTATCCTTTTGGCGAATGCTAAAACTCTGGATGGGTTCGCTATATCATTCTTCAATGATTTGTATAATAAATTTAAGTAGATACCTTTCTTTGATGAAGAAACTAATCTTGGATCTAACAATGACTCATATAATGTACGATAGTATCTATCAGAATCCAATTTTTGAGCAACAATTATGTGATTCAAGAACACTAATGCTTGTACTGATGTATTGAAGTTGCTTGAATGAGTAATCTTGAATAAAGTATCCAAATGGTTCTTGAAGACTTCATCAGGTAAGTTCGAAAATGGGAATGCTCTATTCAAGCCCGTCAACAAGGCTGAAAAAATTCTAGAGCTTTTTTCTTCAATAACATCACTTGCAGTCTTCTCCTCTTGTTTCACAGATTTTCCACCTTTCTTACCCTTTTTAAAGGATTTTCTCTGTTCATTTCTTCCCTTGCCGCTTCTCCCTAAGGCTTTATACTTTGTATCTGTTTGTTTATCATTGTTTTCAATTAGAACTTTTTCAAACAAAGCAAAGTAGGTTTTCACTAAAGTGTTCGCAATTATTTCATCTTTCCTGGTCAAAATAGTTTGATTCAAAGTGACAACTGAATAATATCTTGCATGGTAATCAATATTCGTCTTCAACATTAAATCCACGACAGAGTTTATGATGATAGCTTTCATAGCTGGGTGCGCTTGTTCTAGTTGCAATATCTCGTAAGAAGTCTTAGAGGCCACTTTGCTATCGTTATCACCCAACTTATTCACCCCAAGACGTAATAGATTGACTTCTTGTTCAGGCTTTGCCCTGAGTAAATCAAAAATATCTTTAATCACGTTGATCTTAATATAAGTTATAGGATCGTGTGACAAGTATTCCAAGATCGAAATGAATTTGAAATACAATTTCTTCAAATAATCCTCAAAGTAATAGCTCGCTAGTTGCTTATTCGAAGTATCCTTACTCAATGGCTGCTTATCAAATGCCCAGAGTTTTCTATCGGGTAACACATTATTTAAAAGCATATCCTTCATCGCATTGATAGCTTGCAGGGCGGCAGTTCTAGACTTCTTTTCGCAGAACCCCATTAACGTATCAAATGCTTTAATATTATGCAATGGAGCTTCTTGTGCTAATAGCGTCAAAGCCGAGATCTTATCACTCAAGGTACCGTCAGACAATATTTGGGTTAAGAATTTTTTCTGTGACGAGTTTGCTGCAAATTCTTGTAAATAAACTTTGCTATCCTCGTCAACGACTTGTTCAGCTCTTTCATATAATCTTTCTCTCGCAAATCTATCTAATTTTTCTGGACTACCTGATACGGGCTCGATATTATTATACCAATCTGTTCTGGCTGGAATCTTGAGTTTATCAGAGATAACTGTCGAAACATCATCCACCATATCGCGGTCTGTATTTTTGCTTCCTATAATTGGTTCGAGATTTGTTGTATGACTTTTATCTTCATCTTTATCTACATCATCATCATTGCTGTCTGAGATCTCTGATTTACTATTATTCCCTTCAGGTTCATCATCTTCGAAATCTTCATTCACTTCACCATCGGCTGATTCACTTTCACTAGCAGAAAGCGGCTCTGCATTACCATCAAGACCGATCCCATCCATGAACTTAGAAAGCTCTTCATTGAATTTTGTTTGAGATGATGTATCTTTTTCCGCCTGTTGTTCGAATTCTTCCTCGCTATTCTCATAATCATCGAGTTCTTCAATTAATGCTAAATCCTCCTCAGTAGCTCCTAAGTCAAGAGCCTCTTGTCTTAAAATATCTACTTCACTTCCCTTTTTGCTATGCTTCTTTTTACTTTTATCCTTTGTCAGCTTATTCAGTTGGCCCTCATCGGCATTCTTTCCAACTTGGCTAGTTTTCGGTTCACCTCTTTTTTTTTTATCTTTTGGACGCTCAGCACTAGAACTTTTCAATTTATTTGCAATCTTATCCTTTAAAGAGGATATGCTTATTCTTGCACCTTCCATAGTACAACGTGTACAAGTTCAACTATGTAGTATAGTGAGGCCTGCTGACTCTTCCTCATCTCAAAATAAAATATGAAAAAAAGATACCGGTGCGGAATTCCCTCGATTCCACCCTCGCAAATACCGAAACTCATAGAAATCTTATCTAGAGATGCTCTGCTGACAGCACAAATCGACGGAGGTATTCTTCACATTAGAATACTTGCAAAGATGTTATAGCATGTCTAAATCCTAATAGTGAATTCCTAATCTTTTTTAAATTCGTCTTTCTTATCCTGTAAATTTCTTTCTTCAGCATTCCTAAAATCGCAGACACATGTTTGTCAACCATGGACATAGTACACTTTTAACACCGAAAGCGTCCTGATTTCAACGCTACATAGCCATATAGGCTCGTTTCCTAAAAATGCAGTACTAATGTCTTAATGTGAAGATGTTTAATTATGTGACTTTGGTATTCCACTTAATTAGACTTGATGACTAAATTGGGTTCATGTATGTTCATAATTAGCGTGAGCATCTGACTCCTTCGGTGATAATGGTAACACAACACTGTTCACGTTATAGAAAGAATGATAATGATGTCGTCCTGTATATAAAATATTCGAACCGTTTTCAATAACAAATGTTACACCACTGGAAAGAGGGTTCCTTTGATATGGTTATGAATGGCTCAATTAATGGATCTCTAATAGACACAAATATTAACGCATCTGTCCATATGGATAACTATAAACCTAGGGAGGAACGAGATTTAGCGGAATTATATCCCGATCTAGATGAGTCAAAACACTTAAAGATGTTTGTGATTGATAACGAGGATGACGATGACGATGAGATGTCAGATGATAATAAATTTAATAATCATAACATAAAGAGTGAATTAGATTTAAAAAAGCCACATTTTAATCTAATAAATAAGGGAACCGAAATATTTACTAACTCAAAGTTCAGTAAAGTTATCGAAGAGTATGGATTCAGAGATCCTAACAAAGGAAGAACGAAGAAAGATTTAGACACTTATTTCCGTCCTTTTGCGTTATCAAATAATGAAAAAGGGATAGAAGAAGTCTTGAGTAAGAACAAAAAACAGGTTGGATATGACATGGATGAACAAGATTATCTTTATCTCAAATATCGCAATCAACAACCGAATAATGTTATCAAAATTACCCCTGAAGTGTTTGAAATTTTAATAAGTGTTTTAGAAAATGAGTGGGAGGCATTGGAGTTACACATGAACTCAGTGAATTCCAATGATTCTGACCCATCAAAGGGCTTATACACTTTAGATGAAGAGTCTAATGATGACAAGTACGGTAATGATGATGGAATAGTTCATGGTTCTTACTATGAGCAAAGATGTGCAATATGTAACGACAGTGAATGCGAAAATTCCAATGCTATTGTTTTCTGTGATGGATGCAATATTGCAGTACACCAAGAATGTTATGGTATTGCATTTATCCCGGAGGGCCAATGGCTATGTCGAAAATGTATGATTACTAAAAACCGACAAGTCAACTGTATTTTTTGCCCAAGTCACACCGGTGCATTTAAGCAATTGGACAACAGTTTATGGAGCCATGTAATTTGTGCTCTTTGGATAAATGAACTTTACTTTGCCAATCCTATCTATATGGAACCTATAGAGGGCATAGATATGATACCCAAGAGTCGTTGGAAATTGACATGTTATATTTGCCGTCAGAAGATCGGAGCATGTATTCAATGTACCAATAAAAACTGCTTTCAGGCATATCATGTTACTTGCGCTAAAAGAGCTGGACTTTACATGCAATTATCCGCTGGTGTTCAAGGAGCAGTAAACAACAAAGCGACACTTCGTTCATTTTGTGACAGACATGGTCCTACTAGTTTGGATAGAGATCAGGTACTCCTTGGTATAGATAAAACAAGAATATTTTTCAGAGATATTAGAATATTGAACATGCAAAATGCAAAATTGACCAAGAGTCAAAGGAATGCAAACAAGCTTAACATATTCAAATGGAAAACTGAAAATGATACACCCATAGCACCTAAACTTTTCAGTGATGTGTTATTTAAAACAATGATTGACCTTAAAGTAGAAGATCAATTCAGCTTTTCAGTTAACTCAAGACTGACGATGTTGAGAGACCTAGGATATGCTCCACAAAGAACCAAGCAATCTGTCATGGATGAAATTGAACAAATTTCGAATGAAATATGCCGTTTTTGGGCACTCAAAAGAGAGCTAAAGAAAGGAGCTCCTTTGATTAGAAAGAACGATAACTTGAACTCTTCAAGTTCAATACTTTATGGAAACAATACTTGCGAAGAAATAGATAGTAAAATTGAATTCGCTACAGCATTGGTAAAAGATCTTGATAAAATAAAGAATGTGACGGAACTTATCATTTCAAGACAAATTGTTGCCAACGAAATTCATCTGTTAGATTCAAAGATGATAGACACGGTTTATTTCCCCATTAAGAAACTAATACATTTAGCATTATCAGACATTAATAATAGATATGATAAAAGCCATTTTGTTGTTAATTATAACCGTAAGAAATTAAACGGCAATGACGACATATTAGGCTTACACGATATTGAAGAAAAGAACAAAAGATATATGTATCTATCCGTGAGGGAATTAGAAAGTGATGTGAGGCGACTTGCTGAGGCTGTCATCACTGAAAATAAACCTTCAAGTAGCATATGCAAACATTTCAAACGTTGGATGAGGGGCTTCGAATCCTTACTTCCGTCATTATTGAAAAATGAAACCGGTATCAAACGAGATTTCAATAATGGGAAGTTGAATATACCTTTCATTGATACCTCAGATGAACAAATCTCCTTTACTGACTATAATCCACAAGAAGTATTAAGAGAAAACGATTTGAGTGAGGTGGAAGATTTCGCTGATCCCGAACAGAGTAATCGAGAATTACAAAACTTTTTAAAAGGGCTAGTTTAAAGTAGACGATTTTATTCTTGCCATAGTGATGAACCATAGTGACGAACTTTAAAAATAGACTTCAGAAACTCGTTTAATGTTCCGTCTATCAAATATTGTAGACATTATTTCGTTTAGTCTTAGATCCGTGTTGTACAGTGTCATACATATGCATTGTCTAGATATAGCTCTCTCCCAAAATAATTGCATGTTTTCGGCGATTTTTCTGCAAGAATCGTACTAAATTTCTGAGTACCTACCTTTTAATGTAAAACTGTTTCCATGTATATTTTTCATGCATGGTCGAGAACCTCGCGATTCGTTTCCCCTTACTGCAATTGTCAATACATTTGATTAGCGATTGCTCGTGCATGTAACATTTAGGGACCGAGAAGTTCCAGAAGCTCGTTTCGAACACAAAACACGCTTCCAGTAACATCAGAAAGTCAACAAACCACCGCACTAATAACAATAGCGCAATCTTTTTAAAGCCGGAAACACTAGAAGACTATATTTGGACTGAAGAAGGGTAAACACTAACCGGCAAATTCAACATTCTAAATAAAGTGGTACAATTTACTACCTGAACTGAACAAGGAAAAAAAAAAAAATACGAATTCAAACTCATTGAAAGAGATTAGCCTTAGCTGGTATAAAATTTTCCTAAAATACAGAGTTAATCCACCGGTACTAGCTGATTCAGCATAATAGCCTTATTCTGGAAAAAAAATCCACTTATTGGGATTTGAGGTAATCCATCACCCTGAGGTTTTATTTACCTTCACCCATTGAAGCGTTATACTCGTTGCAAACATTCTTTCCTTTTATTCCAACTAAACGAGTGAATCACGACAATCCAGTGCTTTCCTTCCTTTAACCGGCACTAGTTCACTCATTTCAAGTCGTAATTCAAAACATTATTGAAGTCCTACTTGCTTAAACGTTCATCTAAGCTTAGTATTTCGTGAAATCAGCTTCCAAAAAAAAAATAAAAACAAGATCAACAACAGCCTTCACCAGAATGAAGACCCCTGTTCAGACTCCCGTCAGAGAAGACAGGGCTCGTCTTCCGCTCATAGTTGATGTTGCCCTAGATAAGGAAGGGAAACAGCTATATCAAGTTCATGAATCAAAACTGTTAGTTAGAGATGAAATGCCATGGTCCACACACTTTTCAGACTTGGCTTCTGAAGATGCTATGGGCTTTAATTGTGATGATGAGAGAACACCGATTCGTAATGCAATTGGTATAGTTACTCCAAAGTCAATGAATCCAAAACGGTCGCAGGACGATCGTATGTTTTTCGAACAAAACAAGAGTGCTCTGTCGTCTAATAATTTGAATATTTACACAGGTGATCCTACCAGAGATCATATGTCCCTGCTCCAAAGAGGACTTAGTTATCCCACTTCTAAAGCAAAGGATAATGATATTTGGCCAGAAGATGTAGAAAATGCTTTCCAAGAAGTATTGACAATTATCCCTAAGAATGGTCTCAATAAAATCAAATTAAGTGGAAAGACTTGTGGTAGGAATGAATTGATATCTGACTATATTTTTATGAAAACTGGGAAATTTAGAACAAGAAAACAAGTCTCAAGCCATATTCAGGTAATAAAAAATATGGGTCAAAATCAATTTCTTATCAGGCTCATTAATGATGGGCCTTCTTGTGCCACAAATGAAGAACTGGATCGAGTTAAAAAACGATTTGAAGAAATATTTTCCAGAATAAATCTCAATAAATCTTTAGGAATTAATAAGTTGACTAAACGGAAAGCAGAAGGAAGCCCTTCTGATGCTGCTCAGTCTTCCATGAAAAAGTTGAAGCAGGAACTTCATACACCAGGGGTCCCACAGTTCAAGTTACTGGGCTTTTTGATGTCAGTTTATGACCCAATTTCAATGAATGATATCATTTTGACATCACACAACAGTGAAATAATGAACTCCCGAAAACTACAGGAAGGTGCCAGTTACTCTCTGAGATTTCCAGGACTAGACCATTTCCAAAATACCAAAATCCCGATCATCCACAATATGGTCAATATTTTCTTCCCCGCGCCACCATATGATTGTTTAATAAAGAGCAGTCTTAAGTCTTCATTTTACTTGTGTAACAAGAGGACACATATCTCTAAGAGGTATGCCATCTACTCTTGTGTATACTCATTTGGAAATGAAGTTTTGAAGTTTGTTGAAGATGTCACTGTGAACTCTGAGATGCCTTTTTTAGTGAACTTTTGGAAGTTCTTTTTTGAACAGGGCTTAGGAAGCTCTCCAATGGAATTAGACGCAGCAATGAAAAGCTTGACTGTGAAACAAATCGTTTATGAAGCAGACTCCAAACAAACCTCTAATCTTGTTCCCAAGAAGGATATCAAAGCGGTATTCCTATGGGAATTTGCAAGAGTAGCGCTGCCAACTGAAGCAGTGACAACAAGCACAGAGTTATTGTTATCCAGCGATCACCACCAGTCTAGTATTCAAAAAGAAGTGAAACAAGAATATGAACCTGTTCTGAAAACACATCAATTCTTCCCTCCCTCGATGGGTCAACCGATACCTAATGTAGTTCCTTCTACTATGGTCCAAAGAGCGGAACAAATGAGGTCAGTGGTTTTGGAAGGTAAAGATATCGAATCTGTAGGTCAAATTTTATCGCCATCTCCACCATCTCCCCCAATAGAATCTTTGATAGACGCATCTTTTCACCCTCAGCAGGCAATGACTGTGTCTTCTTCGGATTTAGCTTTTGATTCACATATTTCAACTGACCTGCAATATCAAAGCCATCGTGCGGCCGACTCGATTCAACAATTACCATTCACCAACACTTTGACCGGAGTATTACATCCAACAGCAAATATAGATTTGATGACTGTACCTTCCACAGATCCTAAAAGTGTTGAGACTTTTTATGAAGATGGCATGTAAGGACCCAGTTTTCAAAATTCTTATTTAGAAAAGAAGAGATATCTTCATACATGTGAATACCACTCAGAATTCGATTTTAGTTATTAATCTACTACAATAGATTCTTTTAAAAGTAAATGAACACGTCCTTTATCGTAAGCTGAATCATCAGGCATATGTTAAACTAAGTCTCTACTGTGTGTTTTATTTTTGTTTGCTTTAATTTTCTGTACATTAAATTTTGACATTTGACTCGGACTTTATCTAATTTTCGGTTCGCTCCAAAATTCGATAGCTTATATCTCATCTCAAATCTTATCTTAGATAAAGAAGAAATAAACACTATGGATAATCAAGTGATTGGGATCCTTGGAGGAGGTCAGTTAGGCCGTATGATCGTGGAGGCGGCAAATCGTTTGAATATTAAAACGGTAGTCTTGGATGCACCTAATTCTCCTGCAAAGCAAATTAATGCCCATGAAGACCATATTGATGGATCTTTCACCGATATCGCTGCAATCAGGAAACTTGCAAGCAAGTCAGATGTCTTAACTGTTGAGATTGAACATGTCGATGCAGATGCTTTAGAAATAGTTAGAAAAGAAACAGGCATTAAAATTTATCCGTTGCCGGAGACTATAAAATTGATTCAAGATAAATACAACCAGAAAGAGCACTTGACAAGCCATGATGTTGCTGTAACTGAGTCACTCAAAATCACGTCAAATTGTTCAGAGGATCTTGAAGATGTTGGTAGAAAGTTTGGTTTCCCTTTTATGTTGAAGTCAAGAACCTTAGCCTACGATGGAAGAGGAAATTTTGTAGTTTCTTCAAAGGAGAAGATACCAGAAGCTCTTGATTTTTTGAAAGGTAGACCACTTTATGCAGAGAAATGGTGTCCGTTTTCCAAAGAATTGGCTGTTATGGTTGTCAGATCAGAGGAGGGAGAGGTTTTCTCTTACCCAGTTGTAGAGACAGTTCATAAAGACAACATATGTCATATAGTGTATGCTGAAGCTAGTGTTCCAGATTCTGTCAAATTTAAATCCTCTCTCTTAGCCAAAAATGCTGTTAAGACATTCCCTGGTTGTGGTATCTTTGGTGTCGAAATGTTCTTGTTACCTGACAATGAGCTTATTGTGAATGAAATTGCTCCCAGACCTCATAACTCTGGCCACTACACTATTGATGCTTGCGTCACTTCACAATTTGAAGCCCATGTTAGAGCCGTTGTTGGTTTACCTATGCCACATAATTTCACAGACTTTTCTACTTCTAATACTAGTGCTATAATGTTGAATGTTTTAGGGGATAAAATACCGAATAAAGAATTGGAGCAATGTCAAAGAGCTTTGCAAACACCCCATGCTTCAGTTTATCTCTACGGTAAATCCACGAGGCCTCAAAGAAAAATGGGACATATCAATATTGTGTCTTCGTCAATGGAAGACTCTGTTTCAAGACTCAAATTCATTATGGGAGATTCTACGTCTCTCCTGGATTATGAAGAAAAGCTTTCTCAAAAACCTTTGGTAGGAATCATAATGGGTTCAGATTCCGACTTAAACGTGATGGCTGTTGGTGCTAACATATTAAAGAAGTTCAGGGTACCATTTGAATTGACCATAGTGAGTGCCCATCGAACTCCTATAAGAATGGCTGAATACTCCATGTCCGCCGCAGATAGGGGATTGAAAGTGATCATCGCAGGTGCTGGTGGTGCTGCTCATTTACCCGGGATGGTTGCTGCTATGACTCCATTACCTGTGATTGGAGTTCCTGTCAAAGGATCTACTTTGGATGGTGTCGACTCTTTGCATTCAATTGTTCAGATGCCTAGAGGAGTACCAGTTGCTACAGTAGCTATTAACAATAGTACAAATGCTGCATTGTTGGCTATAAGAATTTTAGGTACCTTTGACCATAAGTGGCTTCAAGAAATGAATCAATATATGAATAATATGGAGCTGGAAGTTTTGACAAAGGCAAAAAAATTGGAAACTTCGGGTTATGAAAACTATAAGACTTGAGGATAGTCTAATTGTATATTTATCAGATCTTATAGATTGAGACTTGAATGCTCAAAATTTAAGTGTCTTTTTCTTTGAGTTCTTTCTGCGTTTGTATATCTGTTTCCTTGAGTCTCTCCATCCTGATGTACTGATTTTTCCTTTCTTGTTAGGAGAGGATTCGATGTCCATAGATTGATCTATTTCTTCAGTAACTGGGTTTTCTGCTTGAGCTTTGTACTCCTCTTTCATTTTATCGGAGAGCCTCTTGTTCCTCTCCTCTACTGATTTGGCAAAGACTCCCTTTCTTTTTACTGACTTAGCATGAAGCTTTGACTTTGATCTCAATGACTTGGCCATTTTGGATTTAATCAAGGAGTTGGCCTATATCATCTCTAGCTCATCGAAAAAATACTATCAGTAGACTGTATATGGACTACGCCTTCAGCATCCTTACACCCAGGCCTAACATTTCCTCAGTCTCAGAGAATCGGGTTTAGAAGCTTGGAGGACAAATTTTGGATCTTTTTCAAATATTAGTGCATAAGTGGATGGTGAAAATATACTACATCTTACATGCTTCCAATTTGTAGTCAATTTCCTAACGCTTCCTTTATCGTGGTGGATATTTGCATCACAAGTTCAATATGGACTGTTATTCTGCATATAAATCAGGATCAGATCCTGATAGACAATTCTCCTGCATTGTAACAAAGTAACACGGGTTGTTTTTTCCTTGACCTCATATCACGTGCCTATATGGGTGTAATTCCATAGTCCGCGTGCACATTGTGGGCAGTAACCCCTTTCCCTCACACGACCTCAAAATTTTTCTCATGAAATCTTTTTTCCTTTTGCCTTGCTTAATATTCCAAGTCCCTTTCATTAAAAGATTTTCCTTTAGTTGCATTAATTGAAACGAGAGACGAAATGGCTAATCTTAGTACTCAAAAGAGACTTGCAGCTAGTGTTGTTGGTGTTGGTAAGAGAAAGATCTGGTTAGATCCTAATGAAATCAGCGAGATTGCCAGTGCCAACTCCCGTCAAGCCATCAGAAAGTTGTACCGTAATGGTACCATTGTCAAGAAGCCAGCTATAGTTCACTCCAGATCTAGAGCCAGAACTCTTGCTGAAGCTAAGAAGATCGGTAGACACACTGGTTACGGTAAGAGAAAGGGTACCAAGGATGCTCGTATGCCATCCCAAGTTGTATGGATGAGAAGATTGAGAGTTTTGAGAAGACTTTTGGCTAAGTACAGAGACGCTGGTAAGATCGACAGACACTTGTACCATACTTTGTACAAGTCCGCCAAAGGTAATGCTTTTAAGCACAAGAGAGCTTTAGTTGAACACATCATCCAAGCCAAGGCTGAGACTCAAAGAGAAAGAGCTTTGAAGGAAGAAGCTGAAGCCAGAAGATTGAGAAACAAGGCTGCTAGACAAAGAAGACAAGAGAGAATTGAAAAGAAGAGAGAAGCTCTTCTTGAGTAAATTTACTAGTTTCATCAATTCGTCAATTTACAATGTCCAGCTCAAGCGTGGGAATTTGCATAAGTAAGGTCTGCAGACCTCCTTAGGATTTCTACTGTATCTAACAAGTGTTAATATAAGCAATAACCTTAGGTATGACTTAATTTGTAGTGCATTTTCGCAAGTGTAATATGAGTGGAAAAGAGTAGAAATGAGTAATTTTCTTAAAAGAGTTGTCGATACAACTGCATTACTACACCAATTTTTTTTCCTCGCCGTCTGACGAGCTAGAAAACGAATGATAGTACCAAATTACTCCTCGTCTTTAATTTTTTCTATAAGACTACGTAATTGTTTTATTTAAGAGGTACATCTCACCCTTAACAACGGTTTCATTGCTGAACTTTAAGAAGTTGAGCCACACTATCATATACACTAGTCTCAAAATCGATGAACTGGAACCCCAATAGTTTTTTCGATTTTGTACTATCAACAAGAGCGGTAGTGCTGGCACTTTCATCAGGATTACCCACAGGTATCTTATCACGGATGCTAGGGAACTTTTCTCTGACTATGTTTGCAATCTGCTGCGCAGTATGAAATGAATCATATACTAACAACCTTTGATCTGCAGTATCAGCATTCTCAAATGCAACTAAATGTGCTCTGGCTACGTCTCTCACATCAATATAACCACCTTTCCACGAAGGCAACGGATCGTTAGCGTTCAATCTCAAAACTGAAGCAATAACTTCTGAAGAAGTGTTCAAGGATCCTTTTGCTTCTGAGTCAAAAGCTTGAGGCCCGAACACATAAGTAGGGTTAACTGTAGTCAATTTGAAATTTGGCTTTTCCTTTTCAAGAAACTCCCATGATGCCCTCTCTGCGAATGCCTTGGAAGCTGGGTACCCTATTACAGGGTCCTTCTTTCCATCTTCCCAAGTTATTTCAGTCCAGTTGGATTCATTCACAGTACCATTTGACACAAATTTCGAGGAAAAGTTCGAATTGACCGCTGCCATTGAAGAAGTAATAACAACTTTGGTAACATTTTTTCCAAACTTCTTGACAGCATTGAGCGCTGACTCCGTGCCCCTAATAGCTGGGAGCAATAAACCTTTTTCCACATCATCAAATGAATAGGCAAACGGCGATGCAGTGTGGAGGAAGATAGAAACCTCAGGATGCTTCTTCAAAGCAGCATCAAACGCCGATTCATCAGCAAGTTCTTTCACAATCTCATAACTAAAGAGATCTGTGTTCAAGTTCTTCGCTAGTCTGTCACCCTTTTCCGTTGAACGAACGGTTCCAATTACTCTATATCCCTTTTGCACTAACTGCTTCACAACATGTTGCGCAATAAAACCAGTAGCACCGGTCACAAATACTGTCGTCGTCATTGAACTCAATTGATTATCCTATACAAGAGATTCAAATAAAAAATTAAATCAATGCTGCTTATTTGCGACCGCTTGGATCTTAAATAGTTCTTAAGCCGCACTTTTGAATTAATAATTCCCGTCGTTAACAGCTCTATTGCCGCAAGGGGCTTGCCTAAATTGTTGCCGGAGATAATGTTTAAGGGTTCAGTGGTTTCCGTTGCCGCAAAGGCCGCTTGTCCATATTCCCTCCGGAGATAAGGTTTGGCTTCAGTAGCTTCAGTATACTTTTCTCCTATTTGAAGATCAAGACAACCATTTCAAGGAGCTTTCCTGGTACACCGACTCGAGATTGAATTTGATGATACATTCAGAAAATTAAACAACTGTAGAACTTATCGCACTTTGCCTAACATAATATTATTATCTACCTTGGCAGACTCAATTCAAACTATTGTACATTATATATTTATGACTATAAGCCAACTAGTCAGAGCCTATGGCCTGGAACCAAACTGAAAAGAATGGTTAAAATAGCCGTCAAAAGAAGTATCAAAAATAAAACCCAAAGGCTTCTTTTAAGTAATAATCTGTAGATAAATGACTCCCTGATTTTGATTAGGGATCTATGGTTCACAAAAGATTCACTATATCCGAACCATGCCAAAACTGGGTCAATTAGGTAAAGTGAGGATACCAAGAAATAGAATGCTAAAAGATATGGAACGATAATTACCGGCCTTAAGCCTTTTCGGTAGTTTAAAAACACAAATATAAAGCTGATCCAAAACCCGGCAAACAAAAAGAAAAAGCCAGCAAATATTCTAAAAGTGCTGGAATGATTAACGTTTCTAATGGCCATGAAATTTAAGAATCTGGGTAAATGATTATTTTCAATTCTGTTGAATATGAACACCTTGACATTACCAAATACATCGGGATCATCTCTGCCATCAACTTCAATTGATTTTAAAATCTCTGCTTTCATATTTTCTGGAAGGTCCAAATCTTTTTCTGAATCTTCAACAAAATATTTGAGCAAAAGATTATGAGATGATTCTCTTAAATTATTTCTGGTGACAAATGACAGACTGAGATTAGCGGATCCGATAGATGTGTGTTTGATTAACTTCTCTAATAATGAAGGGTTGATTGAAGATACTCTTCCTCTTTCTCCAGGCGAGCGTGGATGTTGACCTTGAGTCTCTAGATCTGGGTTTTGTTGTTCCAAGGGCCAATATTTTGGGTTAACTGCTTTACTTGCTTGGCCAATGTCAAGCTGATTTTCAATCAAAGATGTGTCATCAAAGCTTTCATCGTCTAGAAGTTTTGAATTAGATGATATTCTTTTAGGCTCTGCTAATGATGGTGGCTTTGAAAATGATGTGTCGTGCTTGCTTCTAAAACTTTTCGGGGTTTTGGTACCCGCCAGGCTTCGTTTATCATTCTCTTCATTATATTGATTGATCATATGCCTCAATTTTGGCTCTAGATTATCGACATTAATGTCGCCTCTTAAAAACTGAGATAATCTATGAGAATCACTATCTTCTAAAATATTATCAGATACAATCAAATCCAACAAAACAGAAGAACTTAACGATTTATGCTTGGATTTTTCCAGTAGAGGAAATGAACCTCTATTTTGAGTACCCGTTTCATTCACGGAAGAATGTCTAACAATGCTATCTCGTAACCCCTTTACATAATGCTTACACAAGTTTAAATGATTAATCAAATCAAACCAAAAATCCAAGTAGTCGACCTTGTGCTCCACTCCTCTCATAAACAAGTAGAAGGTATACAAATCAACTGGCAGTCTTGTTTTATTTGCCAATATCTCCCCTAATGTCGGGAGTCGATCAAGATTCACCGTTTGATTCGCCCTATTAAGCGTGTTTATATTAGCCAAATAATGGGAGTTGGGAAAATCTTGTTGATACTTTTCATTACTCATCCTCACTAATGGTAGTGGAAAAGAAGCCTTTCCCCAAGTGCCCTATTTCTCTCTGATATTTCGTGATGGATGTAAAGTTTATTTTTATTTAGAGACTTCTCTGACGAGCAGTCGTGCCTTCCTAATTAGGACTATTGTACACACTCGATTCAAAAATCATACAGCGCGAATAGAGAGCGAAATCTGAGATCAGAATGCCCGGAGAAGTAAGAGAGCCAACGTGGTACAAGAATTAACACCATACAGGAAATTATTTAAGAAAGAGAGCCATCATATACTGAAACTTCGACAAAGTCGGACAATATTATATGAATGAATGCGACAATCATACAGCATGTGTTTAACTTGATCTTGCCTTTTATTTCAGTTAGACATTTCTGACCAACTTGAAAGGCTACATTCATATATTTCGTACACTTTTATTCATTTGTATGAGGATCCCCCATGTTCATAAAATGCATAAAACTAAGTACCATCTAAGCACAGATGGGTTCAAACAACGTCTCCTTAGGTTTCAAATCTTCGATTTTAAAGTCAGATGGCTTGACAACCTGGAAGGCGCCAGTACCGACACTCATAGTTTGTCCGAGAATAATACACTCTGATACACCTTCTATTTTGTCGTTCTTCATGTAGAAAGCAGCATCGAACAAATGATCTGTAGTCTTTTCGAAAGAAGCCAATTGAAGAACAGAATCTCTCATTTTACTTAATCCAAATCTTGTGATACCAAGAACTTCGCCCTTATAAGTCATGACATCACCTAAAAGTTGAATATGACGAGGATCAACACTCATACCGTGATTACTCATAGTGTAATCGATTTCTTTGATGATCGATGATCTAGCTGCTTCAATA
The DNA here is from genome assembly GCA_031081885.1 of Priceomyces melissophilus. Taxonomy (NCBI): domain Eukaryota; kingdom Fungi; phylum Ascomycota; class Pichiomycetes; order Serinales; family Debaryomycetaceae; genus Priceomyces; species Priceomyces melissophilus. The sequence goes on along the minus strand of JARYTE010000002.1, from coordinate 487,750 downwards.
CCCAAAACTTCATAAACCTCCAAAACATGATTTGTACACGTCTTTGTTCCAACGATACCATCTGTCGCCATGACATCCTTAAGACCGTACCCTTCGACTAATAATTCACGCTTTCCTGACTCGTTGATGTTAATCACCGCACGAGAAATGTCTGATAAACCTTTGATAGTGATACCAGGAAGAGCCCTCTTGAGATGTTGCATTCTGAAGAATAGAGACGTATCATGCGCGGATTTCAAAAGTAAATCATCAGCTTTGGAATCAGAGTGAGAAACAAGCACGTTGATTCTATCCTTACCAGTGATTGAAACGTCACTCGATTGTATCTTGAGCTTAGGCGCACGAACTATAGCCTGGGATATTTGCTCAATGGTCAATTCCAATTGTAATTTCTCGATGGTGTCAAGATCAACCTTAATAGATAAATACGCCAAAGTATCCTTATAAACATCTTCGATGAAAAATGCAACGTCCTCCAATAAAGTCTTTTCCACTCTTCCTTTCACCACTCTTGCGGCAATTTCGTCATCGTCATTAACCAAGACAGAATTGATGATAGGTGTAGAAATTGTCTTAGAAGCATTGATGATTTCCTTGATACGAGGAACACCTAAAGTGACGTTCATTGAAGCCACCCCAGCAAAGTGGAAGGTCTTCAACGTCATTTGTGTACCTGGTTCACCAATTGATTGCGCCCCAATGGCTCCCACTGCTGTACCAGGCTCGACTTTGGCTCTGGCATACTTATAAATACATTGTTCCATAAAAGCTGTAACTGCTTCTTTTGTCATTTTACATAACTGGTTAGCAGTCTTCAGCTTCGATTCATCATCATCAACTAATATCTCATCTTCTTCAGGTCTTGAGAGGTACGGTCTTAAGCCAATAGTTTCTCTACGTTTTGCTGATTGCTCTGCCTTCTTCAATATAAAGTCTCTGACTGTGATATAGAATGCTCTCTCCGATTCATTCTTATCCAACCCAACTCTATCATCACCTTCTTCTTCGATTGCTTCTTTTATCGAACTTCCAATTAGAGGAGCCATAGTTGAGTCAGCAAATTCAACCACTTCATAAGGCAAAAGCCCTGCTTGGCTATTGTTGAATGTAACATTAGTAGCATGATCCCATTGATGCGCAAAATTGACAGGTTTTGCATCTCCTTCCATATCGTAAGGATCCAACCCATCACCTCCATAAGTGAACTGAACAATACCATTAGAAGAGTTTCTCACTGTCAGATCATATTGCGCAGATAAATCTTCTAATGACTTCATCAATCTTCTAGACATATAACCAGTTTCGGCGGTCTTGACGGCAGTATCAACTAGGCCCTCTCTTCCTGAAATGGCGTGATAAAGGAACTCGGGAGGAGATAATCCTGTGAAGAATGAATTTCTCACGAATCCTTTCGACTGAGGTGTCTTAGAGTTCTTTGTGAAATGAGGCAATGATCTGTCTTGAAAACCATCAGGGACACGGCTACCTGAAATAATTTGTTGACCGACTAGCGCCACCATCTGTGAGACATTCAATGGGGAGCCTTTGGATCCACATGTTGACATTATCAAAGGAGAATTCAAGTTATCCAATTCTTTAAGACAGACATCACCGACTTCTTCCCTGACTTTCGATAGCAAACCACCGATTTTTGCTTCTAATGTCTCTTCCTCATTACAACCAGCCTGCGTTTCCAATTTCCCCTTTTTATACAAGTTGATTAATTCATCGCATTTCAAATATGCTTGTTCGACCATTATTTCTTTCTTCCGTCTCAATTCTTCTCCTGGAGTAACATCACTGATCCCAATAGAAAACCCCTTTTCACCCATAAACCTTGCACATAGCTTTGCCATACGGTTCATAGCTGTAGCTGCGGCATCGGGACCATAATCACGTAAAATAGTGTAGAAAACAGAATTCTTCTTACCATCACCAAGAACCGATTTATCCATAACTCCACTTAAAATTTGAGACCCTCTCACAACAACGAAACCATCATTGGGAGACATTTCATTGGGCATCCCCTTTGTGGGTGGAACAAATGTTTTGTTCTTTGCATCCATATTTATAATAATATTGGATTTCCTATTTGGCCTAATCAACAATGAGAATAGTTGTTTACCAGTCCAAAGCATCTTTGGTTTGAAGATGGCTGGTGGAGGGATATCAAATTGAAGGTCTGCGTCAGACATCATACTTAACATTTGCGTCAAAGCTGATCTATCAAAGAATGAGTCCTTGTGAGAAATTAAGTATGATCCGGTAATGAAATCTTGAGTAGCAGCTATAATAGGCTCACCTGACTTTGGTGTCAATAGATTATTTTTTACGCCCATCAAATTGATGGCTTCAGCTCTGGCCTCCTCGGTTTGAGGGACATGCAAGTTCATTTCATCACCGTCAAAATCAGCATTATATGGGGTACAAACACATTCATTCAATCTGAAAGTTCTCCAAGGCTTGATTCTAGCATAATGCGATAAAATTGAGAGTCTATGCAAGGATGGCTGTCTATTAAACAACACAACATCAAAATCTTCCAAATGGCGTTCAACAACATCACCAATTTTCAAATTTTTAGCTAACTTTACCCTATCTCCAAATCTCAAGTTCCTTTTCCCTGCTTCATTTTGCTTGGTCAAATAATTAGCTCCCGGATACTTATCTGGTCCATTCAATATCAATTTTTGCAATTTTTGTCTGTTGTATCTAGTACACTTCTCAGGATAAGTTAAAATCTTGGCAACTCTATCTGGGACAGCCACTTCATCAATTTTCAAGTTAGGATCAGGAGAAACAACAGTCCGTCCCGAGAAATCTACTCTTTTACCAGATAAATTGCCTCTGAAACGACCCTGTTTTCCTTTCAATCTTTGGCAGAACCCTCTGATGGGCTTTGACGACTTAGAACCCCCACTTCCTGATGACGGAAGAAGTGCAGGGTTAGCAGCATCTGAGTTGATATACATAGCTACAGATAACTGCAAATAATCCCATTGCTCCATTAAGTTATTAATTGAAACCCCTTTTTCTATACCAATCTTGATAAGTGAAGATGTCCAGACAATTTCAGTTAACTTGACTGTAAGGTCATCTTCATTAGATTGAGCATCCATCATAACTGAAGGTCTGATACATACAGGCGGTGCTGGTAAATACCTCCAGATATAGTTTTCGGGTCTTCCTCCTCTAGAAGGATCGATCCCCAATAATTCACAATCTGATGGACTGATTTGTTTGAATAAATAGAGAACTTTCAAGGGGTTCAAATCATCGTAAACTCTTCTAGAAAATTTTTCTAGTTCCGGATTTCTGGCAAATACTTGATCAAACTCACTATCCCAGAAATCTTTCTCTGGAACAGGTTTCTTTCCAACCCATCTGAAAGTATCATGAACGATTTTCAAAGCTGCTGGTCCTGCACCGCTAGCAGCCTTTTTCACAACGCCATTAATATGGTTACATTTCAAACATCTTCTTTGCTTCTTACATTGATCTACTATTTTCTTTATAATTTTCATTCTCCTGACATTATCCATATTGGGACGACGAAGGTCAGTTAAAAACAGTCTCTTCGCTTGTTCATCTAAGAGAATTGATCCACAGTTTTTACAAATGGTTTGTAATACTTGAAGTATGGCCTTAAAGTATCCAACGTGGAAAACCGGTAATGCTAATTTAATATGACCAAAGTGTCCATGACAAGTAGCCAAATTCCCCGAACAAGTAGCACAAGGGAAAGTGTTGGAGCTGATACCCATTCTGGTATCCAAGGCACCTGACTTCTTCGGTATTCTACCTTTTTCCAAATCATAGAGATCTCTAGTCTGCACTTCCACCTCTGACTGATTCACAATGTCCTTCGCTGAAAGCGCCCCAAACTCTAACCCTTCGATTCGTTTGGGCGCAGAATCAACAAGAACCTCCTTCATCGGTCGCCTTATTCCTTGACCTTATATATCCCCTAAATCAGAAACTGACTCTTGATGGAAGCTTTAAGATATGAGAAGCTCTTCGCGGGTAAAAAATTCTTACGGGACAAATCAATACTGTGTATGATTTTTTCGAATAGGACGCTGCGGAAATTCGAGCACTTTTCAATATTGCCACCTACATATCATTAGCTTGAAGAATAGTATAATGTCACAGAAACCAGAGGATACAAAAGTTCAGAGTGCAGAAATAGAGGAGGAGAAGGCTGTCAAGACTCTTGAAGAAGATGACGAATTCGAAGATTTCCCCGAAGATACTAAGTGGGCAAAAGAACCAGATAGCCAAGTAGCTCCGGCTAGTTTGTGGGAAGAAGACTGGGATGATGATGACAATCAAGATGAATTTACTCAGCAGTTGCGTGAAGAATTAAAGAAAGCACAAAAGGCAAATTAAACCATATCGTCGAGCTTTAGAACATATCATATAGGCACATTTTTCAGCCGGAAAAAGACTTAGGTATACAGGTGTTCAAGTTGTTTGAGTCCATCAAGCCAAAATTCACTCTTTATGGCATGATTTATACTCACTCCTCAACTGCAACTTGCTAGTTAATGTACATTTATACACTAATATAGTAATAATGATGTATTTAATGAATTTAAAAATCCTTCGGTTAAACGTAAAAATTGATTGACTTAGTCTTTCTGGCTTGCACCTCACCAATGGCCTCTACGAAATCTTCATGTCTTATGATCGACTTACCATTTCTCAAGGCAATCATACCTGCTTCAACGGTGACGGCTTTAAGTTGTGCACCGTTGAATTCATCAGTCGATCTAGCCAATTCTCTCCAGTTGATTGAGTTGTTGTCACAGTTTAATTTTCTTGCATGAATCTTCAATACTGATTCTCTTGCTTCTTCTGATGGCAACGGGAACTCTATCTTTCTGTCCAATCTACCCGATCTTAACAAGGCGGGATCTAATGTATCAACCCTATTTGTAGCTGCTAATACCTTGACACTATCATCTGAACCGAACCCATCCAACTGGTTTAATAATTCTAACATCGTTCTTTGGACTTCTCTATCACCACTCTTGTCTGAATCAAACCTTCTTGTTCCAATGGCATCTAATTCATCGATGAAAATGATCGTGGGTGCTTTTTCTTTAGCTAATGCAAATGCGTCCCTCACTAACTTAGCACCATCACCAATGAACATTTGTACTAACTGAGGAGCTGCTAATTTTAAAAATGTAGCTCCTGAACGAGCAGCACATGCCCTTGCTAATAAGGTCTTACCAGTACCTGGAGGACCATACATCAACGCTCCCTTTGGGGGTTTAACACCGAGATTAGTAAACTTCTCTGCTTGCATCATTGGTAAGACCACTGCTTCAATAAGCTCCTCAATTTGTTTGTCTAATCCTCCGATGTCAGAGTAATCTTCTGTTGGCTTTTCATCCACTTCCATTGCCTTCACCCTAGAATCATATTCAGATGGTAATGTATCCAAAATCAAATATGAATCCTTATTGACACCTATGAGGTCATTGGGTTTGAGGTTATTCGCATCAACAAGTCCAATTAATGGTAAGAATATTGTTTGTCTAGTAGATGTCTTGATAACTGCTGATTTGCCTGCTCTGGCTGCATCAATATCCACGTTTGCTCCTTGCTCCGAGGCCTCCTTCTCGGCATCAAGGTCTAACAATTCAACCACATTTCCCACTAAATATGGTAATTGTTTGTTATTATTGATTTTTTCTTGATTGTCTTTGATTCTTTCTACCATCACAGTCTTTTCATGTGTTAACCTTTGTGATTCAGACTTCATCACTCTAATATCATTCTCCAAGAGTTTTGACCTATTTACAATATCAGACGTGGCTGAATTCAAGATTTCTTGATCTATGACATCTCCTTGGTCTTCTAGTTCTTCCAATGCTGCCATCTTTGAAGTTTTAACAACGATTCAGATGTAGAACTATTTTATAAACTTGGTACTTCAATTCTAGGAATTTAATCACACCTATCTAAATAACTTGCAGATGCACTCTTAAAGTCAATTGTTTTGCCAACAAAAATTTTTAAATATTTGAATGATGCCTGTTTTTAAGGTTCCTTGTAAAGTATAGTTGCCACTGAAGTACACACACTGAAAAGTTAGAAGGTTTTTTGTATCACGTGACTAAATAGCTCTCGAGCTATCCGAATTATAGATAGTGATCTCGAAAGCGCATCGAGAGATAAGAGAGAATAATATACATAATGAGCGTACAGATACACTATGACCATAATGAAATGAAAGACGAGCAGTTCATCAAACTCCGCGATTCTTGTTTAAAAGGTAGGTTTCACTATTTCAATTTAACTAAGACTGGCTTGGGATACTAACATATTACTAGCAAAAGATTTAGCTTATGCTCCTTATTCCAATTTTAGGTGAGTTTTTTAGCTATGGAATATTAGGGTATTGCTCTGAATGAAAATTTAGGTTCGAAGTTGTTACTAACGACTTAAAGAGTAGGTTGTACGCTTATCACGTCAAATGGTAAATTCATATCAGGTGCCAATGTAGAGAATGCCTCATATGGGGCTGGCATATGTGCTGAGAGGACTGCTATATGTAAATCATTGGTAAGTATAATCATGTCCGCGTTCTAAGATGGGTAAAGTCAGATTGCTAACCTTAACAGATGGAGAAAGAAAGATTGATTAAAATCATTGCTATTTCTTCAGACTCTGAAGAAATCATTTCTCCTTGTGGAATCTGTAGACAGTTCATACGAGAATTCTGTCCTCAAGTACCAGTATTTATGTTTAACAAGGATGGTTCTAACTTTCGTAAAGTATACTTGAAAGATCTTCTACCATTGAGTTTCGGGCCAGAAAACTTAAATGTCCATGTTTCTGATGTCTGGAAGACTGATGATTGAAATAAGAGCCTTATTTAATCCCAACTCCATAAGTATATATTGCATATCAGTTGTTGAAACAAAATGTTGTATGAAGTAACCTTTTGTATATTGCACGACCACTTTTTTTTGTGTAAATACGCCATCGAGGTCTATAAATTTCATCAGTGAATTATAATAGAGTAATGACTGTTATTTGTGCCTCACCTCAGTGTGGAAAGGAGACAGATTCACAACTCAAGTGTCCTATATGCTTGAAACAAAAGGCTGAGAGTGTTTTCTGTGACCAATCATGTTTTAGATCAGGATGGTCGGTCCACAAAGCCATTCATAAAGATGAAGACAACTCAGATGAGCCGTATAATCCCTTTCCAGAGTTCAAGTTCTCGGGTGACTTGAAGCCACAATATCCTCTTTCTCCAAGGAGATCGGTCCCAAAGCACATTAAGTTGCCTGACTATGCTAAAGATGGAAAGCCAGTTAGTGAAATCAAAAAGGATGTCTTTGGAAAGATAACTATTCTCTCAGAAAAGGAGCAAGACAAGATTAGAAAAGTGGCAAAGGTTAGTAGAGAAGTATTAGATATAACTGCCAGTCATATTAAACCTGGGATAACCACCGATGAGTTGGATAAAATTTTACACCAAGAGTGTGTAAAGAGAAACGCTTATCCGTCTCCCCTTAATTATTATAACTTTCCTAAGTCGATGCCTGTTTCTCTTAATGAAGTTATTTGTCATGGCATCCCTGATCAGACTAAGTTGAAAGATGGTGATATCGTCAACTTGGATGTTACAATATATTACTTGGGGTTCCATTCTGATCTTAATGAGACTTATTATGTAGGAAATAAGGCAAAGACTAATCCAGATATTGTGAGATTGGTCGAAACTACAAGAGAATGTTTGGATTTTGCCATAAAACAAGTCAAGCCAGGTCTTGCTTTCCGTAACTTAGGTAATGTCATAGAAGAGCATGCTACAAAGAACAACTGTTCGGTTGTTAGAACATACTGTGGTCATGGTATCAACCAACTCTTCCATTGCCAGCCAAATATCCCCCACTATGCAAAGAATAAAGCTATTGGAGTAGCGAAGCCTGGTATGGTTTTTACAATAGAGCCAATGATATGTCTTGGCACTCATAGGGATATAAGCTGGCCTGATAACTGGACAAGTACCACTGCAGACGGTAAATTCTCAGCTCAATTTGAGCATATGCTTTTGGTTACCGAAGATGGATGTGAAGTACTCACCGCAAGAAACGAAAATTCGCCAGGTGGTCCTATTGCAAGAATATAAATAGTCAAATATACAGAAACATAGACTCGATTTGCTCATTAAAGTAATAGTAAACTTCTAAATAGGACTCAGCTGGTCGGAAAGGTTTCGCAGCCAATTGGTATTCGATGCCATCTTAACTTTAATTTTAGGGTTATTTAATCAAATATAAGACATTTATTTACTAATGCTGTTCAAATTTGGTTAAGATTCGTAACGTGTTGACCTTTAAGTTTTGAGGAGGTACGTTTAATATTTCTTTAATTAAATTTTAAATTTTGTACAAATTCTGCAAAATAAAACACATCCATAAACTTGGAATGAGAAGTACTTTACTTCACAAAATCTATATTCTTTTCTTTCTAAGTTTCAGCAAGCATATCTCACGTTCAAAACACAATTTTATAGTCTCTTCATGATGATAGAACAAAAGAGAAAGCTGGTGCAACCATATTTTTTAATCAACCTGCACATATTTTTTGAAGGAAGACGCTCAATTTTTTCGTTCAACAAACAGTTAAAATACATAAAATACTGAAAAATACTGAAGTGTGATCTAATAAAGAAGAGAGTGAAATGTCTTCTTCTGTTCAGCTACTTAACCCTAAAGCTGAGTCATTAAGAAGAGCTCAAGCTCTTCAAGTGAATATAGCAGCCGCACAAGGTTTACAGCAAGTGTTAGCATCTAACTTGGGACCAAAAGGTACATTGAAATTATTAGTAGATGGCGCTGGAAATTTAAAATTAACCAAAGATGGAAAAGTCTTGTTGACAGAGATGCAGATCCAACATCCGACTGCAGTGATGATTGCCAGAGCAGCCACGGCGCAAGATGAAATTGCAGGTGATGGTACTAGTACGGTTGTTCTCTTGGTCGGTGAATTTTTGAAACAAGCAGAAAGATATATCAGCGAGGGAATTCACCCACGTGTGATTGTTGATGGTTTTGATATTGCAAGAGATTTCACGTTGGAATACCTAAATCAGTTCAAGACAAATCCAGAAACTATGGACAGGGAATTTTTCTTGCAAGTGGCAAGATCATCATTGGCCACCAAGGTCGATGCCGAATTGACCGATGTCTTGACTCCTATAGTTACTGATGCAGTTTTAAATGTGAGAAAGGCCGATGATAGAAACTTGGATTTGCATATGATTGAAATCATGACGATGCAGTTGGGAAATACAAAAGATACCGAATTAGTTAAAGGATTGGTCTTAGATCATGGTGCAAGGCATCCAGATATGCCAAGAAGAGTGGAAAATGCTTACGTATTAACCTTGAATGTCTCATTAGAATATGAGAAGACTGAAGTTAACTCCGGATTCTTTTACTCTTCTGCGGAACAAAGAGATAAATTAGTGGCATCAGAAAGAAAATTCGTTGACGACAAATTAAGAAAGATCATTGAGTTAAAGAATCAAGTTGTCGAATTAAATTCTGACAAGGGATTTGTTATCATAAATCAAAAGGGTATTGACCCAATGTCTTTGGACGTGTTGGCTAAAAATGGTATTTTGGCATTAAGGAGAGCTAAAAGAAGAAACATGGAAAGATTACAATTGATAGTTGGAGGTGAGGCCCAAAACTCTGTCGATGATTTAACCCCTGATGTTCTCGGTTATGCTGGTTTAGTATATGAAAATGCTATCGGTGAAGACAAATTCACATATATCACAAAGACTAGAGACCCAAAGGCTGTTTCGATTTTAATAAAAGGCTCTAACAACTACTCAGTACAGCAAACTAAGGATGCTATTAGAGATGGTCTTAGGGCAGTTGCTAATGTGATTAAGGATCAATCAATATTACCAGGTGCAGGTTCTTTCTGGATGAGTGCTAACAATTACCTATTGTCTTCAAAGGATAAAGCTCTCAGGGGTAGAAATAAACCAGGCATCAAGGCATTTGCTGAGGCCTTACTAATTGTGCCAAAGACCTTAGCATCCAACGCTGGCTTGGATTCTTTAGAGGCAGTATCCAATTGTCAAGACGAAATTGCTGATGAAAGAGTAGTTGGTATCGACTTAAGATCTGGTGAACCAATGGACCCGACTGTGGAAGGTGTCTGGGACTCCTTTAGAGTTTTAAGGAACGGTATATCTTCAGCCACTGGCATTGCTTCTAACTTATTGCTCTGTGATGAACTTTTGAAGGCCGGTCGTTCTTCGTTGAAAGAAGGTGGTGCTGGTGGTGCACCACAAGGAGTGCCACAAGGTATGCCGCAAGGTATGCCTCAGGGTATGCCAGGGATGATGTAAGAGTAAATAGTGTGGTACTGTATATTTTTTAATAACAGTCTTGAGACTTTGAACTCTTGATTACTTAATATTGTTTTTTTACGTGCGCATTCCCGATCAGGCAATCTACGCTTTCTTTCAAGAATTCAAGTACATCAAAGATTAAGAAAACACGTCACTTAAAGCTTAACATATTAATAAAGTCCAATGTCTTTAGATGAACCAAGTTTGAGGACGAAGCAGATAGCAACCCTTGAGCGCATGCTTCACTTGAACAAAGAAGGATCGGCAGATCTTACTTTGGCAACAAAGAATGAGGAGCTAATATGGAAGGCGCTCGTGCTTGACTCCAAGTCTCAAGCAGTATTATCGTCTGTATTGAGGGTCAATGGTCTTATAAAATGTGGTATCACTTATCATTCACTTATTAAGTCTAGAAGATCGCCGCTACCGGATGTGCCAGTAATCTATTTTGTGGAGCCTACAATCGAAAATATATTGATTATTATTGACGATTTGAACCAAGATAAATACGAGTCCTTTTATATCAACTTTACTTCTTCCATCAACAGAGAAATCTTGGAAGAATTTGCGAAAAAAGTGTCCCTTTCAGGTAAAGCATCGAAAATTTCTCAAGTTTATGATCAATACCTTGATTATATTGTCACAGAACCAAACCTTTTCTCTTTAGATTTACCCAAGATATTTACCCAATTTAACAGCCCTAACACTAACGAAGATCAAATTCACAAAATTGCTGACCATATAGCAGACGGATTATTGTCATTGATTATAAGCTCAGAGGAAGTACCAATAATAAGATGCCCTCAAGGAGGATCTGCAGAGTTTGTTGCTACTCAGTTGGATTTGAAATTGAGAGATTATTTAAGTAATAGTAGAAACATAGGTGGTCAGCTATTCAATCAAAGACCAGTATTGATTATTTTGGATAGAAATATCGATTTGGCGTCGATGTTTGCCCACTCATGGATTTATCAATGTATGGTTGGTGACGTCTTCAAATTGAAGAGAAATACAATTAAAATTCAAAAATATCCAGAAGATGGCTCCAAACCAGTGACAAAGGATTTTGATGTTGATCCTAGGGATTTCTTTTGGAATAAGTATTCTCAATTACCCTTCCCCGATGCCGTGGAAAATGCTGACCTGGAGTTGAATTTGTATAAAAAGGATGCACAAGATTTGACAAACAAAACAGGTATAACTTCTTTGAGTGATATAGATCCAAACTCAGGAAATGACACTGCCCACATTCAACAAGCTGTTGAAGCATTGCCATTGTTGACAGCTCGAAAGGCCACTTTAGATATGCATATGGAGATTTTAGCGGCTTTGATCAGCGAACTTCAAGCGAAAAATCTCGATAGATTTTTCGAAATTGAACAGAATGCACATGATCCAAAGATTCAACAAGAATTTTTGGATGTTTTCAAAGCGGAGTCCAAGAGAGATAACTCAGTTGACAAATTGAGAACTTTTATGATCTTGTGTTTACTAGATGACTTACCAAATGACTTCGTCCAAAAAGTCAGAGCATTATTTCAAGGGAGTTACCCTCATCTTGATTTAAGCCCCTTAGATTTCATTTCAAAGTACAAAGAGTTAACGAAATTGACCAATTTCACTTCTTCTAACGAAGTCTCGACATATTCCTCGTCGAATGCATCATCCAGTGGTAATACTTCAGCTCTTTTGAGTGGGTTATCTTCTAAATTATATGGTTTGACTGAAGGTAAAATATCTGAAGGACTTACTTCTTTTGCTTCTAAGATCAAGAATTTCATACCTGCTAAAAAGCAGTTACCAATCACAAACATAACTGAAGCTTTAATGGATCCTGCAAACGCATCAAGCCACTCTATGCAAGTCACAGACGAGTATCTTTATTTAGATCCCAAGTCAAGAGGAGGGCATTCTAAGCCACCTAAAAGACAGTTATATCAGGAAGCCTTTGTATTTGTTATAGGTGGGGGTAACTATATTGAATACCAAAATTTGCAGGAATGGTCTACGCTGCCAAATAAGCCGCAACGTCGTGTTATTTATGGCAGTACTGATATATTGACGGCTAATGACTTTTTGGACGAATGTTCAGTCTTGGGGAAGCTGAAGTGAAGATACAAGTGAGCCAGATGTGGAAGCTCTTTTAATTTTTACTTCTAAGTAGTAATTGATACATAAAACAATCTATTAAGTTTTGAGGGACGTGAAAAGAAGGATATAACTATTCTAAAGATATTCTTTACTTTCCTCGACAACTTTCACAGAACGCGTAGAATCCAAAAATAATGACAGGCATTCTTCGACATCTTCAGGGGTGACTTCGTTTCTTGCTGCAGTCTCGCTCAAAATTCCAGCAGGAGCTAAAAGTTGTAATGCATAACGAAGTGAGTTTACCACCCCTTGCTGTGACAACATCGTCAAAGCATCAGCACTAACAGCGATACCTTCCAAGGCTGCTCTTTTAGATATTATAGTCTTAATTTCTTCCTGGTTGTAAGGTAAAGTTCTCACTATAAGTAATCTATCAATTAAATCAGGGGGTAATCCATGAGGAGCTTTCACTTCGTCATCTGTTCCTCTTATAGTGGTCATTCCTCTGTTGGAAGCTAAGACCACAATTGGGGCAATATCACTTTCTAAAGCAACACTCAAGTAAGTGAATATTTCAATGTCGAGCATGTGAACTTCATCTATAAATAACACACCAGGAATTAATTCAGCAACACCTTGGTCAATATACTTAGATACTACCTTGTTGACTTCGGATCTTAACTTATCAGTAATCTCTGTCTTTTTAGGTTTCAATAATTGTCCCATCATAGAAATCACATCTTGTCCACCCTGAGGTCTTGAATTAGCGACATCCAAATCGTGCAAAGTCACATCCTGAACGACTTCCTTCTTTTTATGAACTTCGCCTTTTGGTAAAGGTACATATTCTTCTGCTTCAAGATCGAATTCTGTAGCGTACGCATCAGATCTTCCAACTCTCTTTACAGCACCTGTATTTGCCTCGACATAGATGACATCACCTACAGTAACTCTCTCCTTTTGTATACTTTCGTAGATACTAGGGTCTAATCTTAAACTTTTAGTTCCTTTGGCCGTCTTCAATCCTACAATAACATGACTTATAGTCTTTCCGTATCCTCCCAATGGGTTTTCAGCTTCTTCAGGGGTTAAGTCAATAACCTCGCCTTCATATACTTCTTTTGTTTCTTTGATTCTTAATCCAATTGCTTTTCTGAAGTTCTCCATGAGTGCTGCTGTCTTCTTGACTTCGGCGGAAAATAAATCAGAGCCTACAATGGGACAAAAGGGAACTTTTGGACCTAACTCTTGCGAAATGGCTAATGCCAAGGCAGTCTTACCAGTACCAGGGCCACCAGCAAGTAGAATCGCCTTACCAGACATCTTTTTTGCCTTGATCAAGTCTACTATAATCCCACACGCCTCTCTAGCATCTGCTTGTCCAACAAATCCCCCTTCTACCTTCTTAGCCAACCCATGCTCATCTAATCCAAGTCCCTTGATGTGGGTATGTGCGGCAGCTCTGCTTTCCTTAGGCACAGTCTCCTTCACTTCACTGATTTGAACCATGGTTTACTATTGATCCTTCCGACGACCTAGTTGACTAGCATCACTCAATTTTTCAAAGTTGAAAACACGAATATATACAGGAACAAAAGAGACATTGTAAGATGCACCCTAATACCCAGCTGAAGGGGACTACTCTTTGAAGGAATCTTTATGATTACAGTTAGCTTGTAAATGGATACTGAGTTAATTATTATACAAGAATGCTCTATGAATTTGAATTTCATTTTCAGAAACGCTATCTCGATTTAAGCTCACGAGTTAGCAAGGAGACGCATACATCCAAAAAGAAAGTACTGTAGCAACTGATATGACTATTAAAAGGCTCATCAAAGCTATTCAAGCTGCAGATCAAAATCATCGATGTCTATCTCGTCATCCGGCTCTTTGGGGTCTTGATTTTCACTCCACTGTGTGACATCGTCAATATAGCTTATGATATTTGGTACCGATTCACTATCTTTTGTAGTTTCTAACGGCAAAAATTGGACCATTCCAAAATCGTCAACTAAATTTGCAATTAATGTATTCAATTTAGCAAACCTTGGGTTGAACTTATCTTGTTCCTTAGTCAACAATAAGGGATCTGGATTCAAATATCTTTTCAATTGTTTCCTGCTATATTCATCTTTGATCAAATCGATTTTGGATAGAATGTTGATATGTGGCAACTCTAGCAAAATCATTGCTGACATAGCACTTAAGGTCCCGGCAAAAAATTTCGAACTATCAACAATAAATGGCGCCTCCAAGAGGTAAGCAGCGCACAAATTGAAATTCAATGAATTCTGCAAGTGTCTAACTATAGTTGGTAAAACAGGAACATGGGTGTATAATTCTATCTGTCCGGGACAATCGAAAATCAAATACTCATCATTAAAATCGCCTATTTCTTCATCTAACCAATCTAGATTATTCAATAAAAACTCAAAACAATAAATCAAAGCTCCGTTTGGTCCCAAATCCATTTCTTCCATGACGTCTTCTAAAGAAATCAAATCTCTGATATCAATCGTAAATTCATATTCTTTCGGCTCAGCAGCTGGATCCAAGTTAACAATATGTGCTCGACGTCCGACTGATTGCATATATGATATTATTGCATTACAGAAAGACGACTTCCCTGCCCCAGCAGGACCTAGGGCCATAACACCCACTCTTGACATGGTTAATGTATACTGATTCAAGAATTCACTATGATCAGAATTTCTAAGATGTCTTCAAACACTATATACACACCACTAATTTTTCAGTAATCTCTTCAAACTCTTATAACTAGCAGCCATGTCAAACCCAAGACTAGATCTTACATAGTCTAAATAATGCTGAAGAAATGTCGAGATTAATTCCTATAATATTTTTTTCAGATATGTATAAGTGGGTAAACATGGCTATGAATGCGGGCAAAAATGTAACAAGGTTCAATTAAATCTATTACTGTTATCCTTGAAACGGCACCAGCAAGTTTCATAATCGTTCTCTACTTGAATCATGATATCCATAGATTCATCACGAAACACCTTCTCACATTTTCTCTTCAAAGCTGCCGTATTTTCTCCCTTATATACTTGAATGTGGACATAACCAACGAGCGAGTTACTTGAACTGGGCCAGAATCTAGGTGTCGTGAATGATTTCACACCAGGAACCTCCAAGATACCTTGAAGAGCTCGCCTCACCGTATTTTCTCTTTTGCCGCTTAGCCTAAGTAATAATACAGATGCAGTGGACAAAATCAAAGGCACAGCGGAAGAGAAGATTAATACTGCAATTACTATCGAAGCCAACGCATCAAATCCATCCCATTTAAAGTATCTCGTCAATAAAGTTGAAATAACAACTCCGAGAGAACCTAGAGTATCAGCTAAAACATGTAAGAATATTCCTTTCATGTTATCATTTATGCCGTCGTCATGATCTGAGTGCTCATGCGAAAATTCTTGCTCATTGTTTTCATCTTTCCCCAGTACTTCGTTACTATGTTTATGATCTTGACTGTGATCATGACTATGGCCATGACTATGACCATGAGAATGAGCATGACTATGGCCATGACTATGACCATGAGAATGAGCATGGCCATGATTGAACGCGAAGATCCCCACGAGGTTCACTAAAAGCCCCAAAACCGAGACAATAAATAATTCATTAGTTTTCCGTAAAACAACTGGACTGTAGAGTCTACCTATTGCTTCGAAAATAATACTTCCACTAATGCCCGTCAATAATGCACCGTTAGTAAACCCAGCTAAAACCTCAAAATTTTTGTAACCAAAGGGATACTTGCCATTACCATCGATCTCTTCCTTCGAAAGAACACCTGCAACTAGCCCTAACGCTAGAGAAACACAGTCTAAAGCCATATGTAGAGAATCAGATAATAATCCAAGAGACTGTGATCTGAACGAATAAAGAAGCTGTATAAACATGAATGTAAAGTTTAGCAAAAGAAAATTGAAAATAGCTCTCGTATCAGAATGGCCCAAAAGCTCTGTAAGTATAGATTTCGAAGTGCCAGCACCTGAAGGATTTGTTCCTGAGAACGTAGCAATATCTACAGACCTATCGACTCTAATGGTGAGGGGCAACAATATGTCTGCAATCACGGAATAACCAAACTGAACCGAAAAAATGACGTACTCAAAAGTGCAAGATAAAACGGAAAGAACTAGCAGAACGATTGGAGATGATTTCAAATCGCTGTCCTGAAGGGATAGTAAGAATACTATTGAAGTAAAAAAGTTACACACCAACATTGCAAGGCTCACAAGATTTCCCCACAACATTAGGAAAAGTGCTGGTATGGTCATAGTAATGAGAATCACTGGAACATTGGTACCAATCCGGGACTGCAGAACCTGCTTAGACAAGATATAAAAGGAGCCGATAACAAAGACGTAGCCTAATGCAACATCTAGAGTGTTATGACTGTTTAATATGAAATCCATTATGAACGCAATAGCAGTGTAAGGATTAAACTTGTTGAGATAAAGTCCCAAATACGAAACACAAATTCTATGAATTGGCAACATGGTTGCAGCACCATAAAAAATGCTTAAGGCTGCAATCAGCCACAAGGTACTTGATATGGAGCTAGCTGTACGGTGTGCTACAAAGCCGGTTCTTTCAGTAACTTTGACCATTATGAGAAAGCACCCAGCAAACAAGATCAGTGTAGTATATTGAAGACACTTTAAAACGCCAAGAAGATTGCCTTCAAGGTCATTATCCAAGGCATTTCTCGCTACCAAATACGTCATTAACATACTAGGTAAAGCTACCAATACGGGTAAGGTACTTATCATACCGGTAAACAGATACGTCTTTGGCTCACTACTATTGACCATGGCTTTTTTTTCATCACCATCAAAGGTCAGACCGAGCTCCGTTTCAGCAAGCGGTAAACCAGTCATTACCCTCCCATTATACTGTGTGCCCATCAATCACAGAGGTTTGCTTCGGACAATATATTCGCGTGTTTATTGTTTATTGTAGGTTTCCGGTCAAAGTAGTGGAAAAAGTGGATGAAAATCGGCCAGTGTGAAGTCAGAAATAATGTCAAACCTGTATATACCAAAAGAGAATGAGAGTCAGACAAAACGAACGCTAAAGTTCGTATTGCTTTTTATTATTCACCAACACAAGATTCTAATGGGCCCCAGGGAAATAGGCTAAAAGTTGTACATATACAGAGGGTTCAGATCAGGGAAATGACAGAGCTTTTTTTCTTGCGACACGGGCAACGAGTAAACGATGCACTATTGGAAGATCCAGAGGCAAAGCCGTTGTTGGAGGAGTTTCGCAATTATGATCCATCTCTTTCTACAAAGGCACTAGGTCAAATGGAGCAAGCTGCCGATGAGATATGCCGTAGTACGCAGGCGTTCACAGAAACAACGGCTTCCACCAGGAAAAACATATTTGTGCATTTCAGTCCTTATTTACGGTGTTGTCAAAGTGCGGATCTTTTGGTGTCTAATTTGAGAGAACGATTACTGAACCAGTATGGTAATTATAAGTTGCGTTTTCAATTATTAGGGGATTTTGCTCTTAGTGAATGGATACATGATGAAATGAAGGATAAGCCTCCTTTCACTGATTCTAATGATGCTTATCAATTATATACTCCAAATTTAAAGGTACTCGCTAATAAGTCAGCATGCTCGAACTTTAGGCCATTAGCCACACTTGGACCCTTCAATGGTCCCGAACTTAGCTATAAAGATTATCAATCAAGGTGCAAGAACTACTTCAAAAAGCTTTTGGCAACATATGATAAGCCAGCTTACATCAGAAATAAAGACATAGTCATTATAGTTACTCACGGGTATGTTGTCAATAACTTTCTTTCCTATTTCATAAGTCGACCAATATTTAATGAAATTCCAGAAGCTAAAATCAATTTATCTCAAAGAGTATTAGAGGAAAGAGATGAAGGGCTGGAATACCAGGATGAATGTGACCCTTCACGTTACACCTGGAAATTAACTAAGGATTGCTTACAAATTCTTGATAGCGACTCCATTGACAGTGTTTTAAGCTTGGAAACTGATGTGGTATATTATAAAACCAACTTTATTAAAAAGAATGATCACAAAAACCTTAATAGCACTAGTCTAGGTGTGCCTGAGAGTGATAGGCCACGGCCATCATTCAAAGTAGAGCAAAAGGTAAATGGTGATGGTGGGAAGGAATCTTCGTATCCAAAGCACACAAATTACCTTTGCTCTGCTGCAAAGGACTGGACACCACAAAGTGATAAGTTTTTCAAGATCAAATCAGAATTCAAATTGAAGGTCATGAATGATGAATCATTCAAGAAATCCTTTGATCTTTCACACCATCCATCGAGACCTATAAGTCCCCAGGTTTCACCAAACTCAGAACCAACGAGAAATAACTCTGTGATTGATTTAACAAAGCTTGCTGATAATGGTGACATCTATAAACCGATGAAGTTAAAATATGCTACTACATCTAATATCCCTATTTCGCAATTAAATTCAAAAGTCAATTCACAGGTACATTTGGCACAGTTTCAAAGATTGGATAAAACTCGCTCTAATGATAGCAATTATGCGGAATTTCCCAAGTTCGCTTCATCATTACAAAGTCGGAAAAGATCAATGTCAAATCCACTTCATCCACGTCTGGCTGCCCATAAAGAATATTTTCCTCTAGTGACAGGAGCGAAATCTAATGATGCAGATGCAATGTCATCATTATCTTCATCTGATGAGAACCAAGAGCATCTGATGTCAGATCGTCAACGGAGAAATTCATCATTTAGGAACTCACCGCATCCTTTATCGCAATCTAGTGGACCAGAAGTCAATAGGTCAAAGTCTCTTGGCTATAAGAATTATGAAAAGAATCGCCGGAATTTTTCACTCAAGAAGAACGGGAAAGTACAAGAACAGCAAGACAGTGACAACGATGACTCGATGCCACAAAGGTTCTTTTCGCTTTCGTTTGGAAACAGCAAAAATGATCAAGAGTCTTCTTTTGCGAGTAAGGACAGTAGTTCGCGAAAGATTGGGCTGCATTTCATACCGTCAACCTCATCGTCGTCTCACCGTAACGGTTCGAATAAGAGTACGAAGCCACAACCCATCTTTTACCAATTGCATGATAAGGATGATTCTTATAGCTCTTCGGATGATCTGTCAGATCTGAACAATAATGATGACAATGGCGATAAGATGGATGTCGATTCACCTAAAGGTAAAGAT
Organism: Priceomyces melissophilus; assembly: GCA_031081885.1. Classification (NCBI taxonomy): domain Eukaryota; kingdom Fungi; phylum Ascomycota; class Pichiomycetes; order Serinales; family Debaryomycetaceae; genus Priceomyces; species Priceomyces melissophilus. Next base: position 468,022 of record JARYTE010000002.1, on the reverse strand, counting down.
CATTATGCATGGTTTGGGCAAAATAGAAAATAAACCGCCTGCTTTTATAGTTTACAATTATAGAAAAGATAATCATAAATATTATAATTTCATCAAAGCTACCATGAGATAATTCTGATGCGTAACAAATTTCTAATGTAATCCGGTCTATATTTTTTCAAGAGCCAGTTTGGGTATAGCTAGAAAAGCGCGACATTAAAATATTAGACGTACATTACATCTTTAAGTGTTCCAAATGATAAAGACAAATGAGTACAATTGGATCAGTTCCCGATTACCTATCGTCTAAGTATGAGCCAATAACATTTGGTCTTTCCAAGGACTTAGATGTTCCTATAATAGTGAAGATATGCTATCTACGGTTTAATCAGGGAGCTAATGATGATGACACTGGTGTGTCTAAGCATTTGGCAAGGTCTTCTCAAAAATTCCAAGATCCTCTGGTATTCCAAAGGCTTTCTGACATATTTAAGTATTCGGACTTATTTGTCAAGGTATCAGTTTTTGATTTTAATGGCAATCAGATTTCGATTCCAGTGCAAACACCTTATAAAGCATTTAATAATAAAAGACTATGGGATAAGTATGTGAAGTTAGCCATTAATTACAATCAACTCTCTGTGGGAGCATATTTGAAATTTGAGATCTACGAAATAGTGAATACCAAATCATCTAAATTTGGTGTAGGCTATTTATCTCTTTTCGATGAGAAGAACTCTTCTTTGAGAAAGGGGTCTCAGAAAATAGCTATCTTTACTAGTAAGGAAGAAGAAGAAAGCAAGAAAGATTATAATGTAAAGTTAAGTGAATTAGAAAAAAGTTTAATCAGATTTGAAAATGGAGAGTTTCCAAGAGTTGGTTGGCATGATAAACTTGTGATCCCCGAAATAGAAAAACATATGGCTTCTGAAGAAGATGGTGCCGAATCCCTCTATTATTTGTATTTGGAATTGCCAAATTTTGACATGCCTGTGACTTACTCAGATGTTACCTACGACCCTGAGCAATACATTCATTCCCGTACTGATAATAATGGACTCATTGAAAATTTCACCACAAGTATAGTTAACTCCATTGATATTCAAACTTCCAAGAATGGAGACACTACAGCAAAAGTTTATGATCCTGAATTTGAAATGTTGTTCAAGAAGAGTATACAAAATGCTAGCATTTTGCCTTTAAATCCGATTGAACTAAAATATCATAAATTAGAGAGAAATATCAACAACAATTCTATTTTAGACAAAGAGATAAAACCATCACCGCAAATAAGAGATGAATTAATCAAAATCCTACTTAAACCTTCAAACATAGAACTCAATGATATGGAGAAAAACCTTATATGGAAGTTTAGATACTTTTTTAGTAAAAATAACTCAATCAGCGATAAAGCCAACAAGACGGCAGCGACAAAGTCTTTCTTGGCAAAGTTCTTGAAGTCAATGAATTGGGATAATGATTTTGAACTCGACCATGTTTTCTCGGAGATCCTCCCAAACTATTGGTCTGTTGAAAGAATACAAATAGGAGATGCCATGGAACTTTTAGGAAAGTATTTCAACCCTTTTAAATTAACATCTAGCATAATATCACAAACTAATGGAATAGATACAAAGAACGATCGGAAACAAAAAGATAATCAAGAAAGATTTGTGAAGATTTTTCAGCACGTCACTTTTTTGAGAAAATTTGCTGTCGATAGACTTAAACTTGCGAGCAATGATGAGCTTCTACTATATTTGTTGCAGCTTGTTCAAGCATTGAGATATGAATCATGGATTTACGATAGAGAAATTCCATTTCTAGAGAACTCACAGAAGTTCAAAATGGTTGATGAGTTAAGTAATGATGATAAGGTCTTGAAATATCCATTGGCAAAGTTCTTGATCGATAGATCAGTGCAAAGTGAATCTTTAGGAAACTTTTTCTACTGGTACGTGAAAGTGGAAAATGAAGATCAACTCAACAAATTTCCAAACTCAAAGAACATTTATTCTTTGATTTTGAACAAGTATATAGAGACCTTGAGGAAGTATTCTCAGACAAAGAAGGTAAACTACTACAGCAATTTAAAGAGACAGATTTGGTTTGTGAAGAAACTCACAAATTTGGTAGAGGTTTTGAGATCCACTTTCAAGAAAAACGAAGCCACGGCAAGGAAAATACAATTTTTGAGAGAGTATTTATCAGACTCGAATAACGAACTATTAAAATTCTCTGAGCCTTTCACTTTACCATTAGATCCATCAGTGACTATATGTGGTTGTTACCCTGAAGATTCTTCTGTTTTCAAGTCTAGTCTTGCCCCTCTTAAGATTACTTTCAAAACACTCGAACCTAACAGACTGTCAAGCTCTTCACAACTTTTCGGGAAAAAGACCCCAAAGTATGGAAAGTACACATTAATGTTCAAGATTGGTGACGATCTTAGACAAGATCAGTTGGTTATTCAAATTATAAACTTGATGGATCAATTACTTAAAAATGAGAATTTGGATTTACGACTCACACCTTACAAAATCTTGGCAACAAGTCCAAACGCAGGTTTCATTCAATTCGTTCCAAACGAGACCCTCGATTCTGTGTTATCACATACCTATCCTCTATCGCTAACCAGTTTTCCAGTTAATCCTAACAGTTTGAATGGGAATAATCCAGATAGAAAATACGATTCCACGAGGTTGTCGTCTCCGAACAACGGCAATAATAATAACACTAATACTCCAGCTAATAATAATAATGGGAATGTTCCTGGAAACGGTATATTATACTACTTGAGATCTCATAGCTATGAAGCACAATTAGAGCCTGAGGAGTCTAGTGTGCTAAATTCTTCCCAGGACTCCATGAAATTATTAATTGAAAGACCCAAACATACTGTATCATCAGATCTTGGAGTTTCCTCTATTGTAATGGACAATTATGTAAAATCATGTGCTGGGTACTGTGTCATTACCTACCTTTTAGGAGTCGGTGATAGACATTTGGATAATTTGTTGCTTTCGCCTAATGGTAAGTTTTGGCATGCTGATTTTGGATACATATTAGGTCATGACCCTAAGCCTTTTCCTCCTTTAATGAAGTTACCTATTCAAGTCATAGATGGAATGGGAGGAATGGCTCATGAAAACTTCAAAATCTTCAAAAGCTATTGCTTTATCACCTATACTACATTAAGGAAAAACAACAACTTGATATTGAATTTATTCCAGCTTATGTTAGACGCAAACATTCCGGATATCCAAGTTGATCCGGACAGAGCTGCTGATAAAGTTCAGGAGAAATTCTGCTTGGATATGACTGAAGAGGAAGCTATTCTTCATTTTCAAAACTTAATTAATGATAGTGTCAACGCATTCTTACCCGTTGTGATTGACAGATTGCATAGTTTGGCGCAATATTGGAGAGCTTAATCATTTATTTAAAGCTTTGAAGGGTTTTTTTGCTTGAATCTATCCCTCACTGTTCTCAAAGTTACTGTATAGATTGCAGATATAATGGCAATTGGTGGGAATAAATCAAGTACGGATATGATAGGATTAGGTGTAATTTCCTTTACGATAGAGTCGACAGCCTTTGTCAAACTATCAAGATCTCCGCTATTATCAATAACGAGATCCGCCCTATAATTTCTTTCTTCAACAGACATCTGACTGTTAATTCTCTTGTTTGCATCCTCAGGGGATATCTCCGGATTTCTTTTCAAGAGCCTCTTCAAGGCAATATCTCTATCTACACTAACAGTTACTGTAAGCCCACATATCTTATCTAAACCACTCTCAAACAATAAAGGTACATCCAAGATGATAAAAGGCTTGAGTGACACATATGCTCTGAGCAACTGCCACAAGATTTCCCTCCTTACAGCGGGATGAACTATATTATTTAATTTGGAAAGGTTCTCTTTATTTCCAAAAACAGCTTTACCAAGTACTTCCCTGTTTAAAGATAAGTCATCGTTAACTAATTCTTCCACTTTGTCACCAAATGTTGCCACAATTGCATTATAAGCTTTTGTCTTCGGTTCCACCACTTGTCTAGCAATAAGATCAGCGTCCACAATCGTAAGATTGAATTTCTCCTTTAATGTCAGCGAAACCGTAGATTTTCCAGCTGCTATCCCCCCGGTGAGTCCAACAATAAGCATATTTTGATCTAGATTAAAATACACCCAATTAATAAAGTTGTGTTAATTGCAGCGTCTTTGATGCTTTTAATACTTTCGCATTTTTTGGCGCCACAATAACATGTTAGCAAGTGCCCCAGAAAAAGAAGCGAACATCATAAGATGCAAGGAGACTTCAAGTTCTTTGTATTGGGTGCAGGGTCTATGGGATCTCTTGTGACCCATGAAATTGCAAAGAAGTACCCTCAAAGCATTCTGACTCTTTTGTTAAGGAATCAGGCTAGAGTCGACCTATTTAATAGCTATGGCTCAACATTGAAGATTACCAAACCTCAGGAGGAACTGATTACGACAACTAAGCATATAGCCCGAAGTAGTGGACCAAAAAATAGCCATGGAAACATAGACATTATACATAACTTACTTTTATCTCCAAAGACCTACCAAACAGAGTCTGCAATTGAAAAATATTTACCTTATCTTAACCTGGATTCATCGATTTTACTCCTTCAGAATGGTATGGGAATGGTAGAGAGACTAAGAGAACGTTTCTGGCCAAACGGTAAAAAGAGACCGTCTTTTTATCAAGCAGTGAGTACTCATGGCTCATACCTGAGAAGATTGGGTGATGTTGTTCATGTTGGTTTAGGAGGACTCACAATATCCAAGATCCCGGAGAATTTGAATGATGCTGCCTCCATAATACGTGAAAGTGAATCTTTCTCCACTGAAGTTTATCCAGATTTTATCAAAGCAATATTAGAAACAGGTAAATTGAATGCCATTGGAGTTCCATATGTGACTTTCTTAATGAAGGAGATGGAAAAATTAGTAGCAAATGCTTGCATAAATCCCTTGACAGCGATACTTGATTGTTTTAATGGAGATCTACTTGAAGGCTCAGATACTGTGAAGTTAATGAAAAGAATTATTTCTGAAGCCGTAGCAGTTTTCAATGCCGAGTATCAGCTATTAAAAGAAATACCTTTTTCAAATAACACTCTAAATAATGAAAGATTGTTGTTTTCTGTGCTAGAGGTATGTAAGTTGACGGAAAAAAATAGCTCTTCCATGAGAGAAGATATAAAGAGCTTAAATAATACAGAAGTGGATTGGATTAATGGGTATATTGTGGCATTGGGGATAAAACATAAAATACCCACACCTACAAACAAGTCTTTCGTCCTGATGGTTAAAAACAAATTGAGTATAGAGCGTTCTATAGAAAAGCGCTCTTCAAGAACAGGAATATAGTGGCATGTAAATATTAGAGTATAGACCTAATCCGATAGTATATAAATGTCTAATTTCTAAAGTCTTGTAAAGTTTGAGTGCAAATTAACTTGATATCTCTATAAAGAGCTCCAATGACCTTGAGACGCTCATCCAGAACCGTCGATGAATTTCTATATGCTAAATTGGTACGTGAGTCACATAGGAACAATAGCTTTTCGAGTATTGCCTTTAGCAAGATGTTTGACTTATCTTGGTAAACTTCACCATCAATGTATCCATTTAAAAATGCTTGAAGTTTCCTTGAATTACTGGGATTATGTTCTTGTAAGGTAGCGAGTACAACCTCTGTCCTAAAAGAAATTCCAGAAGTCATACTTATTGTGTAATCTCCCAAGTACCCGGTCTCTTTCAAGAATACTTCCTGTTGAGGTCTCAATAGTGGCTTAATATACTCTGTGATATCTACATAATTCCATTTGTTCCCAGGATAAACAAAGTAGTATTCACAAAGTAGAAAGTCATTAGAATGAGGTCCATATCTCAAAAATAATTGGTCACCTAGGTTGTATTTTGTTCCAGTATACATTTGAAACCCAGTAGAGTCTATTTTTATGGAACAATGATCTTCCTCGCAATGATTGAGGAAGTCAACATATGGTGCCATCGTGAAATTATCCTTTTCACTCTTTGAATCGGGAATCTTCATATATAGACATCGGGAATTTATTGAGATCCAAGACCAAAGGAAGTCCTCCAAGAGAAGCTCGAAACTGGGTATTTTCGAGTGTACTAGCTTCTTAACCACATCATAATCGTTAATAAATAGGTTATACATTTCTGATGTCTTATTTCTAGCGGCCCAAGGAAGCAAATCATACAACTTTTCATGGTCTTCTACCTCCATAACTTTCCAATATAAAGGCACTAATCTAAACTCAGACATGTTTGGAAGAGTGGCTATAAATGGCTCCCAGAATGATTCTTTTCCTCTCTGTTTCTCATAAGTCAAATAGAAAGAAATAATCTGGAATGCTGAAAGCTCAGAGAGCTCCTTATAAGTCAACCGCGAATATACTTCTGTGAAGATTGATTCATCATCGTTACGAGGAACGAATATATTCTTATAACTAGGGTCTCTAAGAACAATATCTGGATTAAAGCTCGTAATATGCTTTATGGCAGTCATTTTGTTGAGCAAAAATGAAGGAGGGATCCTTATAATTCTTTGATAGGGAGAAATCTCATCGGTAGCATAGATACCTCTACCAGAAGCTTTCACGTCCTTAACTGTGATTTTAGAAGAGACATATGAGTTTCCAGATGGATTTAGTGAACCATTCCCTGCGCTATATAGCCAATTTAGCAAGTCATCAATTCTATCAATGATTCTCGACATCGATATACATATCTCATTATTTTCTTCCGCCATCGAATACCATTGATCCTGCAAAAAAGCTGGGTGAGATCAAAAACGCGTATGTAAGTGATGACCCAGAAAAACAACGTCGAAACGCAACAACTGGATTGCAATATCATGGCAAATGATTTAGCGTAGAGACATATTAGAGGATTATAAGGAAAATACTGACTTAGACGCTTCACATTGGGATTGAAATTGAAGAAGCAGATCTGAGTCGGGCTTCGACGCATAGGTTGACCAAACAAAATGAAGATTTTATGTGTAGCTGAAAAGCCCTCAATAGCAAAGGAAGTGTCCAACATATTGGGGGGAGGTAATCTAAGGATTCGCAACTCAAGAAATAAATTCATCAAAAATTATGACTTCACCTTCAACTTCCCTCTGGTGGGTAACTGTGATGTGACCATGACATCTGTGGCAGGCCATATAATGAACATCGACTTTCCCAGTACGTTCCAATGGGGAAAATGTGTACCTGGAAGACTTTTTGATGCCCCAATTGTCGAAAAAATATCACGACAAGATATTTATGATAATATCTCACAGGAGGCTCGTTCTAGTCAAAAGTTGATGATATGGACAGATTGCGATAGAGAAGGGGAATACATTGGTTTCGAAATATTTCAAGCAGCTTTGAAAGGAAACGGTAGATTGAGAACCGGGGAGATATGGCGAAGTCAATTCTCACATTTAGAGAGGACCCATATATTGCATGCCGCCAGAAACCCTATTACATTGGATATGAATGCTGTGAATGCTGTTAAATGTAGAATGGAGATAGATTTGCGAGTGGGGGCATGCTTTACGCGTTACATCACAGATACATTGAAACAAGGTAGAGTAATTGAGAGAGGAGAAGTTGCATCTTATGGAACATGCCAGTTTCCAACTTTAGGGTTTGTTGTTGATAGATACAAACGTGTCAAAAATTTCATTCCCGAAAAATTCTGGTACCTTGTTTTGGATATTAAGAAGATCAACCAGACTGCACTGTTTCTGTGGACAAAAGGTCATTTGTTTGATCGACTTTTTGTTACAATTTTGTATCAAAAATGCTTGGAGAATGCAGATGCAGAAGTTTTAAAAGTTGAACAGAAAAGGACGACAAATTGGCGACCTCTTCCATTAACGACTGTGGAGCTTCAAAAAGATTGTGCTTATTTTTTCAAGATGAGTGCCAAAAAAGCATTGGATACTGCCGAAAAATTGTATAATAGTGGATATATATCGTATCCAAGGACGGAAACAGATAGCTTTCCTGATAACATGGACTTTGAAGGAACCATCTCGCGACAGACTCAAGATGATAAATGGGGTGCGTATGCACAGAATCTTATTTCACATGGATTTCAGAGACCAAGAAGTGGGCGACATGACGATAAGGCGCATCCAGCTATTCACCCAGTCAAGTATGTGAAATTGGATAGTTTAGATAATGCCGATCAGAGAAAAGTTTACGAATATGTAGTTAGAAGATTTCTTGCATGTTGTTCTAAAGATGCAGTAGGCCTTCAGACCACAGCGACGTTGGCATGGGGAGATGAACATTTCAAATCTAGTGGACTTATAGTGCAAGAAAAGAACTACCTTGATATTTATATTTATAAGAAATGGGAAACCACTAAACAACTCCCTCCATTGGTAGAAGGTGAAAGGGTCAAGATTGCATCGGGTAAAATCAAAGAGGGTGCTACGTCTCCACCTAAGCATATGACTGAACCCGAATTAATTGCTTTAATGGATGCGAATGGTATTGGGACAGATGCAACCATCGCAGAACACATAGACAAGATCATATCAAGAAATTATGTGGTAAAAGTTAAACAGTCAGGTACTGAGGTCATAATTCCATCACCACTTGGTATGGGACTCATGGAAGGGTTTACTCAAATGGAGTTTGATGAGATCTCTCTTTCCAAACCGTTTTTAAGGAAGGCATTAGAGTCTTCTCTTCAGCAAATTGTTGAGGGTTCCCAAAGTAAAAGTTCGGTGCTAGAAAATGTCATCAGTACCTATAAACAGGCTTATATCACTAGTCAACAAAAGTCTAATATTTTAGTTCAAGCTTGTCTGCTTATTTTAGAAGAATATTCTTAATAGCTTCTATAGACCCTCATTGGCATAGATTTCGCATCCACTTTTTCGTAAGAGCTGTTTATGTGCAGGAATATATTCAAGTATGATGAAACCCTGTTAAAGAATCGAGAATAAAGGATAGACCAACACAATATCATTTAATATGCCAGAGAGGCAACTTTGCAAGTATTATCAGCAGGGAAATTGTAGATATGGCAAGAATTGTAAGTTTGTTCATGAAGAACTGGCAATTAAAAGGTTTGTTTCACCCAAAACTCTCGACAAAAAAACTCAAGAAGTTAAAGATGATATACGAAATTATAAGATTAAGAGCTATAACATTCAACCGATGCTTTCGAGCTTTGGGTTAGAGTACCCAGCAGTTAATAATTTAATATATGGTAGAGACATCTCTTTTGAGGAAATGAGACTCCAATACCATGAAGCTGTCGCTCAGAATCAGGTGGACAAGTATAACCAAATGATACAGGCAAGGGTCAAGGATATGGATTACTGTATAAATGCATTAGATGGTAAAGAACAGCTAGCAGTTAGATATCAGCAGAAAGCAGCAGAGATGCCTAATTCTAACCCGCGTCCGTTCATTGATAAAACTCTTGAACAGAATCTCCAATTGTTCCTGCGGCCCGCAGGAGCTTTTGGTAGCTTAGGAAGTGGCGCTTCAAATACTTTTGGTAATACCGGTACTGATAATCCATTTGGGTCACAAACAAATCCCTTTGCTGCGCAGGCTAATATGGCACAATCACCTTTTCAATCTTCCTCAGCAACAGCATCTGCCTTTGGGAGCCAAAAACAGTCGGCTTTTGGTTCCTCTGGTTTTGGTAATCTGAAAACTGACCAAGGTTCGGAACTCTCATTTGGCAATTCAGGATTTGGTAACTCAGGATTTGGTAACTCAGGATTTGGTAATTCAGGATTTGGAAGTTCAGGATTTGGAAGTTCAGGATTTGGAAGTTCAGGATTTGGAAGTTCAGGATTTGGTGCTTCCAGAATCGGTGCAGCAGGTGATGACACTTCTGGTGGAGCATTTGGTAGCTCAGGATTTGGAAGTCAAGCATTTGGAAGTTCGGCATTTACCAATGCCAATAAAGGGCATTCAGGGAATTCAGGAAGTTCAGGGTTTGGAAGTTCGGCCTTTGCTGGGTCAGCGAACGCTAATAATACGACAAACAATAATAATTCTGCATTTGGATCATCTGGCTTTGGATCATCTGGATTTGGCTCCTCTAATTTTGGATCTACTAATCCTACTCAACAGACAGCTCAACAATTTAAACAACGATCACCTTTTGGCTCAACAGGGATCAGTTCACAAGGTGCCTTCGGGAGTTCAGGGTTTGGGTCCTCAGGTTTTGGATCATTGCCACTTGGCTCTTCAAGCTCAAATAACGCTGGCAATGGTACGTCTGCATTTGGAAGTACTTCTAATGGTTCTCTGAGCTTTGGCTCTTCTGGTTTTGGCAGCATGGGCAATGTAAATAATACTTCGAATCCATCGCCATTTGCAGCTCTTTCGAACTCAAATTCAAATGCTGCTGGTGCATCAACATCTAACGACTCAAAACTGTTCACTTCAGGATCAGGCTTTGGATCATCTGCCACTGGAAATAAGTCGAGATCTCCATTTCTGGCAACATCTTCAAACTCAAACCAGTCTCCATTCAGTTCCACGAACAATAGTAGTACCTCTAACGGATTTAGCGGTAGTACAAGCACCTTTGGTCAGAGTGCTTCAAAGGTGGATACAGATATGCAAGACTCATCTAATACAGGCTCTTATGGAAAAGCAGAAGACATTAACCCGCTCATATACGATGCTTATAAGGGCGAAAGCTTCACCTTGGGAAGTGTACCAGAACTCCCTCCTCCAATATCTATGTGCTGAAGCAAGCCACAACTCTCAGTGTTGCAACAAAAGAGCATTTTTCGCATTTAAAGATTTCCTGGATATAGTGAAATAGTTAAATAAGAGTATATTCAAAATAATGAGACGGATGCTAAGTATCCTAAAACTTCTCGATGCTATGTGTTGAATGTATGAATAATGATATCAAGACGCTCTTTTCAAAGTATGAAAGCGATTACATAAAGCTTACCATATGTCCCAAATGTGGGAAAGTGAGTGATAAATACATCGAGTATGATAATGTCATCTTGTTCATAGATATCCTTCTCCTCAAACCTCAGGCCTACCGTCATCTAGCATATAATGTTACTGAGACAGAAATCACAAATTCTTGGAAGGATTCTGGCGCTTATAGCAACATGAGACAATTTTCACTGAGGTATCTGAAGATTATTAAGACATTGACAATTGTGATACTCTTTGAAGTATATTTGAAGTGGACCAACGAAGAGCGACTTTCGAAGCATTCAGTATTAATGGAATACGTTTTAAGACAAGATACATACTTGAAGTATGCATTTTTTGTGCTGAAGCTGGTTATTGAAGAGCTGAGCTTGTTGTTCTTTATACTTGCTTTGTTGAGATTTGCATGTAAGTGGGGATTGACAGAGAACACTAATCTCGACTCAAGTGCTCAGTTGGGATACTACAATTCAGTTTTGCTAGTGACAGTATTGGTGGCAGGTTCTATCAAACTTTTCCCCATCCTTATGCTCATATGGCCTTATGATAAAACATCCGTTCCTCTTCTGGTGATTGACTTCATAAGCTACCTTAATATCGTAGAGGCAATTAGAGTGGTTACAAACTTCTCATTGAAAAATATTATATTCATTATGATTATGGCAGTATTAAGCCAATTAGTGATTTCTTCCCTAATTATGAATTTCACATTGAGCTGTTTTTCAGCTTTTACTTTTAAGGACCTTCTATGCATTGAAATTATAGATTATGTTGATACAATCAGTCGCCACGGGCAATTAGTCATACAAATGATTAAACTTTTCCCAGATTACTAAGCTATTTTAATTATTCCCATAAGTTTAAGACGTGTGATTTTCTGACAGCGAGCCCGTCAGTATTGACCAAAATCGCATCATCTTTCTCTATTGCAATAACTGGACCATCTAAAGAATCAACGGAATGTGGATATTCATAAGTTTGATTAGATTCTCGTCTTTCATCTAACGTGAGTCCCTTGGTATTAGAACCATTGTGATCTATCAAATTTTCTTCATCGTTATTTCTCGAAGGGTATGGATTTTTCAATGAATTCAAGGCAATGAAAATTGATAAGGGTATGTAGCTCTGTTGGAAAATCCACAAGCTCCCTAAGGTTATGATTGGTAATGGGATCATAAAACTTGCATATACGTAATCTTTTTGTAAAGCCAAAGTGCCAACCATCGTTACTTGGAAAAGTATTAATCCCAATATCACCCTTCTGAATATAAGGGGCCAAACCCTACCTGTTGAATGAGGTGGGTGGACACACGCATATAGTAATTGATATTTACAAACAAAGTATCCGACCAAGAAATAGATGACACCGGCAGTCAAGATTCTTAAAGACATTAGTGAATAAATCAAGGCGATGATAAGTATCAAAATAGGCTGTGGAAGCTGTATACCAAAATCAAACACAGGTGGTTTATAAAGTTTCAAATAATCTCGAGGGGTCTTGCACCATACTAGAGACCCAAGCAGGTATTTAATTAAATTCCCCAACAATAATAATTTATACGGAAAAATCCCAATACCTTGTAGAATAATCAAGTCAACATAAAATAACGACAATTCCCTCAATGACAGAGCCAATTGTGAAGCTATCTGAGTGGTATCACTTAATGATGCTGTTCCGAACAACGTGAAAACTAAGAACAAGTTGACAAAGATATAAAAGAAATTTTTCGAAACCGATGACAATTCTTCATCACTATGAGAAGTGAATCCTTGCCTTCTCGATATACGAACATACAAATGGGGCATTACATTATTGAAAATAGTGAAAATATATGGCACCAATCCCGTAACAACTGATTCTGCCCATTTGTTCTTTTTCAAAAAATCACCCAAGTGAGGTGAAACTTTAGAAATCGATTTAACATTTAAAAAATTAGCCAAAAAGCGAACTGGATAAATCAAAAGAAGAGTAATGACTCCAATTATAACAGTGACGAAAAATATTCTAGTGTTTCTTTCCCTTCTTGTAAGACATAAATTATTCCAAATTACATCATGAGGCGCAGGTGCTAAACTTGTTATGAGATGATATAATTTAGGTTCTAGAACCGCCTGTGCAAGCATCTGTGCTTGTGCTACAGAGTTCATGGTAATAAATGCACTTGAAGTTGCAGGATAATCTCTGACCCGAGCCTTTATTATCTCAGAATCAATTACATTGAGCTGCAGACTCCAATAATTTATAGCATCGACCTTTTCGCCAAAGAGACCCATAAATCCATTTCTTATTTGGGGTCTCCTTCCTAGTTCATCATTCAAAAGTGAAAGTTGTCCAATCGAATCTTCAGGTGAGAGAGAGTTCTCGACCATTCCATAGATATGATCAATGACACGCAAGCCTTGACCTGAGTGTCTGCTCTCTGTGTCTTGGGAAGCGTTATAAGAGACTTCTTCTCTATCACTATTACGTAACGTAGAACTTCCCGCATCAAAATTGTGACCATAAGAAGCAGTTTCGTTCATGGGTCCTTGCGATTCATTAGCATTGAGCCAGGGATTATCAGAATAATCCGTGGAACTTCCCATATTGATAGTATCTCCCAAATTCAAATGCAAATTGCCACTGAGCAAATCGGAGATATTCACCCCATTGTTTCTGAAATAATCAACCCAATATAGCTCAATCTTTCTAAGAACCTTTTGTCTCAAGTTGAATAAGTGATTGAGCTCATTCCACTCCTTTACAATGACAATTGATTCAATATCTCCAATCAGAAGTTTTTCTATGTATCTTTTCAAATCGATAGGATCTCTGAGAAATGGTGGTATTCCAGATACCTTTATGGTCTTATCAGTGATGGAATTTTGCTTCCCCAAATGATTTTGTCTCATTTTGATGACCTTACTAGTCAGTTTAAATAATAGATAAGTAGTGAAAAGTGTGAATAAATAGGTGAATAATATATGCAACCAGAGGAATTTATCCTCGTCATGTCCCTTCTTTTTCTCTAACACATTGTAGTCTTGGTCAAGTTTCCCAGTATACATATACCTTATTGGGAATATGAAAACGAGAGAAAGCGCCAAACAAGTACCTAATATCCTGATACTCATCTTGAAGAACTCTAGAAACACCACCGCATCCAACCCAGCATTCTGTAAGATCTGATCCTCGGACACCTTAAACACAACAGGTATCCACCCAAAAAGAGACTTTTCAGGAAGTTTAGGCAAAAATCTTCTTCCTGAAGAGTGGGGGTAATAAGCATTAGAGTAGTTGAAGTTTGCCACGTATATCTTTGGATATCTAACACGAAGTATGGAAAACATCAATAACGCAATTAACCCTAAAGTTGCTGCAATCCCTATTTGATATCTCGCCACTCTAGTAGGAGGATTATACTTTCCGTCATCTCCTATAGGGTTTGTAACATTCAAGTTGTACCATTCTGAATTCAACGATGACATGAATATTCAAATGGATAGGATTCAATAATATTATACGTTATCGTGAAGATGATCTTGTAGATTTTAGAATGTGTCACGTGAGTTTATACTTTTGTCTATCGTACGTCACTAGTTGAGCCCAAATAAGATTAAGAGGATGCCATTGGTTACGTCGATCACAAAAGGCTGGTTACTTGTTTGCTTAATTCATTACGATTATTGGTTCATTGACTAATTTGATTTCTGATCGGGAATTATGCAACAAGTTCGGGACTAAATACGGAGAAGTATATTCGATGAGCCTGTAACTACAATTACAAGTCCTTTTCAATTCTCCTCTTTTTAAAAATGTTATGTAACTACCCATGAATATAATAGGTTTCTGTAGAGAATCACAACATGTAGCGAAATTTGCACCCAAATCTTATTCATTGACAGAGGACATCTTTTAAAGGTTCAAAGGTGCTGTCTGTAGTTTTCATTTGTTATGAATAAGTCGCAAGCTTTCTCTTTGCAATTTGAGGAGGCTTGTCGTCCCTCTTTATGTCTTCTCGCTTTAGATTCATTTCAATAGGTTTATATATATTTGAGAACAGAAAATGCGGAAAAACGAAACACGTCTTACACTCACTGTCATGGAGAAGTCATTTATATATACAAAAAAATTCATAGACAGCGAGATCAGGAGGCTCAATGAGCCAGTGAAGATAGATCCAGTGATGGCTCCGGGGTTGAGTGATAGACAAATACGACAAATCATGAACAAAGTCAACTCAAAGATAAAGAAACACAACAGAAGCCTATTTTCAGCACAAGTGAATAACCAAATTGGCCAGCAAATTCTCAAAGTAGAAAGGCAAAGACTTCTGAAGGTTAGTGAGCAGTTGGCCAAGATAGACTATATAGTACAACCTTTGGCTGTTGACTTCGATGTGGAACGTCTCGATGAACTTGCTCAAGAATTACCCGAGTCAAAGTACTTGTTTATAAATACAACACAAGATGGAAAAAGGGACACCCATGAATATGATTCAGTCGATGACTTTATAGAGCCTGAAGTCAATGAAGAGCTGTCCGAAAATAGAAAGAGAAATCATATCATCCAAGATGATCTGGAAATGGTGGCACCAGAGACAGATGCCTTTACAGATGAACTAAAGAATGCGTTAAAAGATGACAAATTAATAGAGAAATATGAAACTCTAAGACAACAGCTATTAGATCTCCATAGAGATTATACGTATAATAGCGAAAAATACGACTATCTTTTGAACTTACAAGAGAAATTAGACCAGATAAATCTGACTAAATCAAGTTCCTTGATTGACCAAGTTAATAAATTCAATATCCTAGTCGATCGACTTCAATTGAAGTTAAAGTCTCGGGGCTCGACTAAAAAAGACAGACAATCTTAAACCTCTAATGATTTGCATCACCAACGGCATTCCTACGACTATTTTAGAAATTAATGGAAGATTCAATTATAATACAGTTATAGACCTGATTTCTCTAATCAAACAAACCGAAACCCATATCATCATCAGATTCTTCCTTAGCTTCTTCTTCCTTAGCCTCTTCTTGAGCTTCACCTTCAGCGGCAGCAGCACCACCAGCAGATGGCGCAGCAGCACCACCAGTTGGGACAGAAGCTAATTTGCCGTTACCTTCAGCAATCAACTCGTTGATGTCCTTTCCTTCAAGGTCAGACAATAAGTTGGAGATTCTTGAATCTTCGGCTTCAACACCAACAGAGGCCAACAAATCGGTGATGTCCTTAGCAGATGGAGCTTCGTTACCACCTTGGACCAATAACAAGTAAGCAGCTAAGTATCTCATTTCAGAATAATCACGTTTAAGCTAGGAGCAGACTATCCTTTCTAACTTCTATAGAATATAGATGAAAACGAAAATATGTGAATAACACTGAAAAATTTTTTGGAGTGAGAATAGAATTACTCGATACTGCATAAAATGCAGTAGTCGTTGCATTGCTTATTATTCTGCGAAAAGCTCAAGGATGACTGCATTATGCTTGGTGTTACTTACTCTTTTGAATAGCATACCTGTATTTACGCTAAGATTTTAGAGCGGGACTTCAAAAGAAGAGTCAGTAGTGACAACTCTTTTCATACATTGCACATAATTAGTTAAAATTTAGCCTTTCTAGGTGTAATTGTAGAGTATGTACCATGACTGGTATTAGCTTCAGCTTATATTCAAGTTCTCTTGGGACAATTTTATGACTCGTCTTGCAATAAATTTGTGGATCATATGTTGCACTTGTGAAGCAACGTACATACATGGATATAATTCGAATACAGAGAGAAGACTATTTATATGGATGTTTATGTCATATCTACTATACTTATATAATCACCTCTGGAGCTACAAAAATCTCTGTCCCTTTTCCTCCGTCTAATATTGCTGCTATTGATTACCATGTTTCCTGCACCTGAATAAAGGGTTTATACTAGTCGCGTGATTTTCACGGTACAAGTGACGGTCGAAAATTTTTCACTTTGTAAACGACCCACGACTTTCTCACTCCTCACACTGTTTGGTTCAACTCATTCTAACATTGGTGCTGAAGAAACTTTTTCTCTTGTTTAGCACTGGACCACGTTATAACAGCACTACAATAATATGGTTGAAAGTAAGTAAAGATACTCTAGCGAATATATATACATATGGGTTAAACAGACTAAAAGTGATAAATGAACAAAGGAAACATCAACTTAATGGCTTCTTAATTGTGGTTGATCTTGAATGATCATAAATTTAGTTCAAGGCTTCGAGTTGGGTTTTGTGAACATTAACTGGAGAATAACAGCAGATAGTATGGAAAGTCAAGGTGAGAAATTCGTCTCTCCGTTGAGTTGTTCAAAGTAGAAAATATGGAACTTGTATTCTGGTGTGGAGTTATTAGTCTGTCAGATAAAACTCTAGTCATTAAGATTCGTATTGTATCAGCAAGCTGGTTACTAACAATTTTTTTAGCTGAAAGAAAGAAGAGAACCTTCAAGACCTTCTCTTACAGAGGTGTCGACTTAAAGGAATTGTTGGAAATGGACACTGAGGAATTCACCAAGTTGTGTCCTGCTAGAGTTAGAAGAAGATTCTCTAGAGGTTTAGGTCCAAAGCCAATGGGTTTAATCAACAAGTTGAGAAAGGCTAAGTTGGCAACTGAACCAAATGAAAAGCCAGCTATCGTTAAGACCCACTTAAGAGATATGATCATCGTTCCAGAAATGATTGGTTCTGTTATTGGTGTCTACAACGGTAAGGTTTTCAACACTGTTGAAGTCAAGCCAGAAATGATTGGTAAATATTTGGGTGAATTCTCCATCTCTTACACCCCTGTCAGACACGGTAGAGCTGGTAACGCTTCCACTAGATTCATCCCATTAAGATAAGCTTATTTCACTTTTTAGTCTGTCACAAATAATATATACATATTGTAAGATAATTTGTTAAATTGTAGGCATTAAATGGCGATTTATAGAAACCTTCAACCACAAGGGAAAATTTTTCAAGACGATTTACTGTGAAAAGTCTTGGAAATACGACTAAGTTTTTATGGTAGAAGTACAGTGAACATAAGATAATGGAAAATGAGGTCCACCCTTTAAAGGACTTGACTTTTGGAGCAATTGCCGGTATGGCAGGGAAGATTGTTGAGTTCCCCTTCGATACTATTAAGGTGAGACTACAATCATCATCTCAATTTGCAAATCTTTCTACATGGCAAACCATTCAAAATACATATTTAAAAGAAGGTGTCCTTAATGGGTTTTATAAGGGATTAAAGGCTCCTATGATAGGTGCTTGCATGGAAAGTTCCATCTTGTTTTATTCCTATAATTTTGCTAGTGAACTACAGATGCGATATTTGGGTTATGCAAATCTGGATTCATTATCGTTAATATCTAAATGTATAAGTGGAGCATTCTCAGGGTTTGCTATATCCTTCGTGCTTACCCCAGTTGAATTTGTGAAATGCAATTTGCAAGTTGCTAATCTTCTCCTGACTAATCCATCAGTTGGCTCTCCACAATTTTCATATTCATGTGTAATCAAACAAGTTATGAGAACTGAAGGTATATTGGGTCTTTGGAGAGGCTACACGAGTACATTAGCGAGAGAAATTGCTGGTACAGCCCTTTGGTTCGGATCTTATGAGTATCTGGTTAGTAAATTGAAAAAGTGGCAGTTCTCTGAAACTTCAGCATCTTTAATCGGTGGTGCGGTAGCTGGAATAAGTTTTAACACTGCAACATTCCCCGTTGATACGGTCAAATCTGTTATACAAGTTAGCTCTTCAATGAACAATAATGATCTGAGTATATTAAAGACAGCTTTTCAAGTGATAAATAAGAAAGGTGGGGTCAGAAATTTGTATAATGGTCTTGGTATAACACTAATTAGAGCTGCACCAGCAAATGCGTTGATATTCTACACTTATGAACTCTTGAAATCAAAATTTTCATAAACAAAACCCACTCTTCCATGAATGAATATTTATTTTTTTAATAGCAATCCTAAATGGAAGTCCAATGGAGCACATCAAAAGTGCTTGCTAGCATCATTTATTTCATCAGCATTGAGGAAGTCACATCCTAATTCGTAAAGGGTCCTCATGTGCAGAATTCTGACAGCATTGGGCCAGTTAATTCCACCCCAGATTCTTGTCTTGAGATCGTATTTGTGAGCCAACTGAAAGTACGAAGATAGAAGATCCTTCTGCTCATCGGTGAATCCCTTAACTAAGGCCGATTTATACTGTTCCTTGCCGATCAATTGCTCAAGAGAGGCACTAGCAACTCTTGAAAGTCTGCTATGACTCTTTAATGTTTCCACCGGAGTCTGCGAGGTAAATTCTGCAAGAGGCGCATCAATATACGCATACCGTTTAGTTTCCTTTAAAATTGAGTCGGTGGGCAAGTTACCAGTGATGGTCAAGATGACTGGACCTGGTACATGATTATTAGTAGTGTTGTCATAGTGTGCTAGATAAGCTTCCTCAATGAAAGACTTCAAGAGCGGTTTAATAGCATTATAAGTGGAAATTGGCTCCGTTTTTATATCCATCCAAAAGTATAATGGGGTCTCGGGTGAGTTGTAATATACACCGTGCTTATAACCCACATCCTGAATTAAAGCATTCGAGCCGTCTTTTATGACAGTAAACTGGGGGTTAGAATAGGTCAAAAAAGTGTATAATGGATTCAAGTAAAGATTGTATAATGTATTCAAAGGTTCCAAAAAAATTTGATTATGACCAACATAAACTTCATTATTTTTGAATTTTGAGACCACAACTTTAGATTCTTTATTAGAGCTTCTGGTGGTCTCTGTAACAGTCCTTTCTACTTCATAGCTATCAGAGAAAAACCAAACGTCACTTTCTATACTTTGACACCCCACTTTCAATGCATCAAACAATGGCTCCTTTCTCCAATAGTCATTATGTGAATGCAATGGCTTAATAGCAACATCCCTTGTAAGGCTCTCTATCGTATGATTGAATGGTATTAATGGGGTATCCCCAAATCCTTGGTAAGAAACTGGTTCTTTGATAAATGGTCTGAAAACACTAATCATGATAAATATGAGTGTCAAAACTCGAGGCTTCCAAAACCATGAAACTAAACTTTCTAAACTTGTCCAAGACTTGAACTCACGACAACGATTTTTTGGATCTCCAAACGTTCAGTATGTTTTATATGAGCTATTAAGAAATAGAGAAAAAAAAAAGCAAGAATAAAATGTAGCGGTAATAACAACAAAAATTGTTGCTTTGTGCATTCCTGCCTCGTGGGGCTGTCGCTAATTTCCTTCATCGCCGAAATTTCGGCGAAAAGTAAGACGACATGGGAGGCGGCACGTGAGTAGATATGAAAGGAGCTATTAAGGAATATCTTTCAAGGCTGTTTTTAGGAAATGGCTTATCTTGCTCATTCTCACTAACGTATCTTTGACAATGCAGTCTGATTCACCTCTGAGAATCACCTTGACAAACTCGAAAAGAGTCGAAAGTTTCTTGAGAAGTATAGTATTATTCATAAGATTAATATCCACATTTTGGCAATCAATTAGTTTGATTTTTTTCTCCAGACCAATGCTCTTTCTTGTAACACAATAGGAACCGAAGTTGTTATGATAACTGCTGTCTTTCTCAGCAACTAAAGTCATATATGTTGCAACTATTTTGCCGTTTTTTTCTTCGAAAAAAACCATCTTCGATAGAATTATGAGATTCGAAATGAGGTTGATAAGGTAACAAGCAACCACTTGCATAAAGTCTGGGTATTTTAACCAACGATCTGTGATATTAATGACTTCGAAATCCTCTTCATGCTTGACTGCTTTGACAGAATACATAAAAGGTTGCTCGAACTCAAAAAGGTACATTAAGCTCGATAAGCTACCAATGAGGTTTAGGAGGGACATCCATTGAGAATTGTCCATTTGATTTACTGAAGTTAGGATGTATGTGATATCTTTAATTTTGAAGGCTGAAGGTGCTTCAATTAAAGATGATGTGCATCCTAGCTGCCCACTCTCCTGGTTCCCATCAAATAGTAAGGGAAGGATTGGTTTCACTTTGTCATGGTGTTGCAATAACATACCAAAGTCCAAGAAAACTTTACATAAAAGAATGTCAAGGTTTAATATGACCATATGTTCTATATCATTCTTCAAAATCATCGTATCGCTCAAGTATTGGTAAACATTTGTGTCGGGATGTATGATCTTATTCATGTCATGGCTTGATATTTTATCAGCAACCGTCTCTAAGAATGACATACTTTGTAGCAATTTGGTTTTTGATGTGTTATTTTTTGAAACTACTGGTCTGGTTGTGCCTTTGTTTTGTAATAAGATACTCCTTTGGGTGTCATTGAACTCTAAAGAAAGTGAAAAGCCACTATCTATAATAGAGAGTCTGAAAAATGGATATCCCGACCTAAACCTAAAATAGATCGATCTGCACAACCAGAAGTTCCATATTAATCTCTCAGTGATAGAGAGTTCGTATTCTTGTCTTGGGGTTATGTTCAGAAATCTTTCTGACTTCCACTTTTCAATGACGTTAGTACACAAATTGTTGTCAATAAGCCGCCAAATTTTGACAAGAACGTTGGCCAGCTTCTTTAAGTTATGCTTATAACTCGGACATTTTAAAAGTAGTGAAAGGTATACAAGCATTCCAAACAGTGTCAAATTATCACTATACTTTGCCAGCTTTTCGAGCCAAAAGTCTTCCTCTGGATTGAACCCTGATCTCATTTTAGTACACAGAGAAGCAACAATAACATGAAGAATAGAGCTTTCTGTGTTAAGTGAAATATTTTTAAGTATAGTGGGGATTGGAATTGTAAATGGCTGACTCCAATATTTGAAACGGTAGTAATATTCCACGCTAATTTTTATATCATCCCATGATGGTAGTTCATATTTTACTAATTCTTGATCTGAGAATAAGGAATTTGATGTCTTGTTCTTTAGGTCTACAAAGGAAGTTAGAGTCGTTTCTGTCTCCAAATCATCATCTCTCTTCATACTTGTGTCGCATCTCTCGTCAATTGAAGATGAGGAATTCTTCCTGTCAAGTGCTTGAATATTGAATAAATTAGTCCTTTGCTTCTCTGGACCATCTTTCTGAACCCTTTGAATAATATTTCCCTGTGCTAATGGGATAGTATTCTGAAATAGTAAGTTCAGATTGGAACTAACATTATGTTTGTGATCTCTTTGGTGAAAAACTAACTCTGCAGGATCTGGAGGGTTGATTAACGGGCTTACGTCTCCTGTGGCACTTCTCTGGCTCAATTCGCTTAATAGCGTTAAGGGTTTAATTGACTGCAAAATCGCTGGCTTTGGATCAAACGCGAAACTGCTGTTCTGCGGAATAGAAATGGATTTGTTTAAGTTATAGTAATTGGAGCCATCATCAGTATTGCTATTGTAGACATTATGGGGAATATCTTTCTGCAACAAGTTGTTGCTCATTTTCATGCCCTTGATTCTCTTACCACCTCGACGACTCTTGACGAAGACACACTCGGTATTCAGACAACGACAGTTTTTGCACACAGGGGTTGTTGTGCCTTGTAAAACTTTATCGTGCCCTTCTTTTGTCGAGATATCCTTGATATCTTGATTTTCAGTGCCAACGACTCTTTCTTCGATATAGCATTTGATCTTTCTTTTACGACATTCTAGGCAAGCTCTGCTTGCTACCTTTTTCTTTATTGGAGGACGAGCCTGTCGCATAAGTCTCAGTGGTATAACGTATATATAGAAGTAGTGGCGTTCTTTATAAAAGAAGAGGTATATTTGACGCTATTTTGTCTCCTCACCCCTTTACAACAAATGTAAAGTTATACATCTTTTTTTTTTTTTCATTTTTTGCAACAGTGGAAAAAAATCATAGGAGGAAACTAAGGGGAAACATCATCTAAGTGACTTATTTTCAAACTTATTATTTTGAATATCTGCTTACGTATCTATTTAACTCTTAATAGCCTTTCTTAATTTAAGAAGCTTGAACACTTGTACAAGTTTGACACTGCTATTAAGAAGTTCCTCCTTGAAGTAAAAAAGGAAAGCAGCAGTGCTGATTGATTGGATAAGCTTAACAGTCAATCCACCATAAAGGCCCTCGAGACCTTCTTCATGTAAAATCTTTCTGATTTCCTCATACATTGAAAGTTTATCAGAATCAGCGGTTTCATCACCCGCAAGCTTCTTCTTCTTGACATGCATTCTAGATTTCAATGTGATATAAGGGTAAGTCAAGAAGGTCGCTATTAACTTTCCAAAAGCTCCTATAAAAAAAGCCTTACCGGCAGTAAAGCTTCTTTTACCATTTGAAGCAACAATGAAATTTTTAATTTGTTCAAAAATAGTGTATTGAATGATAGGGTTCACCACTAACACTAAAGCTGGAAGGACGCCAGCAAACAATGTCTTCACTCCATCCTTATCGACTATATCCAAGATCATCCGTAAAGTGGAGTTCGGGACATCATCTTCATTCTCAGCATTCTTCTTCATGGTCATCATTCTAGTATTGGCAACCCAAAACGGATTAGAGCCGATACATGTAAAAGATCCTGCCACAGCTCCTGTGATTATTGACTGGATTGCTGAAAGACCTTTACCTTGTCTCAAAGTACCCTTATTGGCTCTTAAAAAGATGTTGGATGTGGCCTCATAAAAGTAGTAGTAGATAAAATTAGTGAGAGTGATCCCATAAAGCGCACTCTCTAATCCAGAGTACAACCCCAATATACCTCTCTTCTTTGTTAATTCTTCAGCTGCTTTCCAAGATGACGATTGCGTAATATAGAAAGCTATCTTTTTGAGAAATTCTGGAGGTGGTTTCCTTTCAGACAATTCTCCCTTTTCAGCTTTCTCTTGTTTCTTCTTCAGTGATGTCTGGGCAAGAGTAGAAAGGGTCACTAAAGGATAGGTAACTATCATACTTAAAGCTCCACCTCCAGCTCCAGCAATTGCGTGTGCAATCTCTTCAACATCACTCATAGTTTTTTCGTCAAACAGATGCTAGTAAATATTTTGATCAAATTTACAATGAGTATTGATCTGCCCCAAATATATAAACTGTATGGCTAATACTGGCACCTAATAGAATAAAAACCGACTTCTATTCGCTCAATAAGACTGTAAATATCTAATCAGTGCCAAAGTACTTTTACCCCGGACTATTATCTAACGAGAGGAAGTTTTGTGTACGTGTTTTTTAAAGACCTTCAAGTAAGACAACACCACGGTTATTATTTTATTTTGGTTTTTCACATGTTGTGGGGATAACAATCACGTGTTCTTAGTTCTGAAATGGTTTTAGTTCTAAAATCAAGCGTATCAAACTACAGTCACATGACCAAATAGAGCAGCTAGTAAATTGATCTTTAAACGACAAGCTTATAATATTTGCACCTCTTTGGCTATTGAAGAGAAACACTTTTTGATAAACTCCAATTACTTAAATTGCTCAGGTAGTAGACCAGTATTTCATTGAGAGACAGCGTTGCATTCTATCTCACCACTTGACATGGAAACTCAGAGAGGCTTACTCAAGAAATTAGGAATATTCTCAGCTGTTGCCATCGGACTTGCATACGGAGGTAAGAAGCACATTGCTCATCAGAGGAATGAAAGACATATAAATGAATCCGACGCTACTATAGGTAACAGCAAAGAGAATTTCGATGCCTTTGTGGAAGAACCAGGAAGAGAGAGTTATGCAGGGAAAGGCACTTCTTATGCAACAAGACAACCTGGTGACAGGTTGACCTTAATGTCGTTCTTTTTCGGAAGAAAGGACTAAATAATATATAATAAATCTTTTAATTAATGTACATAGTCAATTTCTAATCTAGTCATTCCTCCGACAGAGTTCATTAAAGGCGAGCTCATAAATCATGTTTGATCTTATGTAGCTATTAAGACACCAGCCACATAGAAAGTTATCCTTAAGTTCTTGAAGAATAGTAATAACGTTTGTTTTTATTTGGTCATCTTTATTGAATAAGTTCATGAGAAGTAATTCAATCCCTTTATTCTTATCAAATATTGTTAAGCTTCCGCCGTGCACTGAAGATGACTGCATACTTGAAGACGAACTAGGCGGTATCAAATATGTGATCAACAAGAGAGTTTCTAACGATTTACCACTGATCAAGTATTTCAAAATGTTAAACCATATCTCTCTTTCATTGATTTTATTAGTTCCAGAGACGACAAAGTTATTTATACTTTGTAGATGATATTGTAGGTCAATCATTAAGCTCAATTCATTTGCCAATTGAGGTAAAAGCAAATGATATTCAACAACACCTTGGTATAATAAATCTTGGAATCTGTTTGAAATGAATTGATAGCATGTGATTTCCACTAACTTGTTTGCATCATTGTTCCAGAAATAACCAATTCCATCCATCAACAACATATACTCCTTATTATTGGGTAATAAGCTGTTGTTGAAATTCTTCGAACTTAACAATATCCTAATAATTTCGTTAATGTGCCTTCGGAAGATAAGTTGAATAGTCGTCAAATCATCATTATAAGTGAACAATGAAAGTTGCAAATTCGATATGAACTTCGCATCTTCAGAAATGATAGAGTTCCTATAGGCGACATTATGGTCCTTCCCAGTGGCGATCTGTGTGGATAAGTAGATTTCATTGGCATCTAGATCATATAATACATCCCATAACTTGTCGTTGTGCCTGAAAAAAGGATTAATAGTTCCTGCGATATACGAATGACATTGTTCCAAGATGTCAATCTTTGATACATCGATCATGGGGAAAAAATTATATGACGTCAAAAACCCACTTAAAATTCCTCCTCCCGTAATAATTTTTAAAGCTAATAATACATGATCAATAATGTAACCGGAGGGATTTTCGTAACTCATGAAAATGATCTTCTTTCCTGTTAAGAGAGCATTTATAAGAAGAATTATCGGAGGTGTTTGCAACCCATAAATGGTCAATTCATCATTGAACAACTCCGTAGCCAACTTTGCATTCAAAATATTGATCAAGTTGGGCTTGAAATCCAAGTCAGTGGGGTTAAAATAATCGCCTACGCAATCGGGTAAGTTTATCATTGGTATCTTCACAGGGATATTCATGTTATTGAATGATATAATCGAATTATAGCTCAAATCCTTCCTCAAGAATAAGTCTTCATTTGCATGAATATCTTTTATCCCCAACAATTTGCTTCTAAAAGCTTCATCTCCATAGATTTTTGCATTAATTGGTAAATCCAAAATAGAAGTTATCAATAGCCTCTTCACTACGGATATAGAACTGTTCAAGTCGAAATTCTTGCTGTTCACTGACTGATATAACTCTTGAAGCCAATAAGTATTGTTTGATTTATAGTACTTGTCCAAGCATATTAATAATAAGGGTTTGAAACTCTTAAAGTAGGGCAATTTGGTGAGTAATGATAACGATTTAATCACCGAATTTCTTTTAACTGACATATCTTTGACATTGTTTACGAGAGTGTACAAAAAGTATGGACTCTTTTCACAAGTCCGCTTATCGTAAACATATTGGTAATGTCCTGTTGACGTGTTTCTGTAAAGAAGAAACAATGTATAATCTTCATCCCTTTTATGAATTTGATCAGGTATAGTCAATTCGGGTAAAAATTGGAGATTCTCTGACCCTGGTATATTCTCCGGATACTGTTCAATAATTGAAGGTCCCTTATCTACATGAAATTCCGACGTAATTAAATATTCAATGTTCTTTTGCATAGTCCTATCATTAAACTCGAGTCCGTTATATCATTAAATTGAAGATTACTGAAGATTCTGTATAGGATGACTTTGTTATTCGCTTATCTTCGACTTTTTCTTTAACCCTAGACATTCGTTAGATTTGTCAATTTCTGTCAAACAATTTTCCTACATTCGAGGTTTCCTCGTCTAATCGAAAAATGTTCGAAATGGGCCAGATTTACATTCTCGGTCAAAATCTTTGAGAGAAGAAGGGCACAAAATTTAACCTATGAGGAAGCTAATTACATAAATAATGGACCCAATATAAAGTACAGCAATTATTGTGACCTCAACACATTCAATTGGCTAATAAACTACTACATTTAATACTATTTATTGTTTGCTACTCAATTGTCGAAGTAGTCGGCCATTTCCTGATCCAATTCTTCAACTGTCTTCTTAGCTCTCTTCGCAGGCTTGGCCTTCTTTTGCTTTTGTTGTTGCTGTTGTTGTTGAGCGACTTTCTTTGCAGCTGCCTTTACCTTAAGACGCTTAGCCTTACCATTCTTGCCATTATTGATCTTTGGTTCAGAGGAAACTTCATTAGGAGCAATTCTTGATACCAAAGGTTTCTTAGTCGGATCAACAATGAGCTCAAGCTTCAACTTTGAGCTTCCTCCATCAATGGGAGCACCATTGTATTTCTCAACTGCAACTGAAGCAGATTTATGTGACTTAAAGATAATAGTAGCAATACCTTTGAAGTGTCCTTTTTCGTTATATGACAATGCTACATTTTGTACACCTCCCACCTGTGATTGAAAAAAGTCCTAAAGTTAATGTTAGTCTTATTGTCCCGCAATAAATTGAATTGAATAATCACTGCCTTTCTTTGTATATATTGGGGTGTTGGAGTTTATAACCCGGGTTAAAGGGTTGAATCACAGGATAGATCATTAAATAAAGACACAAGGTCGATTTGAGAAAATCACACGATTCAAACATTGTCATTGACGAGTTCTTTATAGCCAATCTTCGAATCAAAGTCAAAAAAAATGTCGAGGCTTAAATTGAACGAAAAATATTCATCTAAATGGCAAGAACTCTGACAAATGAGTAGTGTTTAAATTCCCTGTCTTTTTCGATTGATTATATGATCACAGGAACACCATCGTGATCAAAAATCAATCCTGGGAAAGACTTCAATTTCGAACATTGCGTTGGCTTCAAGTATCTAATTTTAATCGTCCACACTTCTGATTGTCTGATAACAAAGAAATGGTGATATAGCAGAAATTTTCACGCTGCAACTAGGAACAATTAATCATGCCAACGATCGACGAATCGCATGCAATTCATCGGCAAGCTGAAAAAAGAAGTAAAAAGAAAAGAAAATGATCTAAAAATGTCATTCTGAGGAAATGAAAAATCAAAATTCCAACAGGACCCCGCTCCAAATATTTCCACCTGACCAATAATACAAACGAAAGAACCATTGGAGTACCTTAAACGCATTATGTGGTCGACCCTTAAGCACTGAACTGATTCAAATTCGCATGCCTTGATCCACACCTGTTTACCCAGTATGAGCAGCGCTCAATTACATACCTTGATAGCATCTTGTTTTATATCCTTCGGCAATCCATATACCACAACTTTAGTAGCATAGGACAAGTCAAGAGTGCTTGACTTTGGCACCGGAGCTGGCGCAGCCCTTTTGAAGGAAACAATTGGCTTCTTATTGACACTGCCAACTTTTTTGCCAACCTTATTTTCAGGTTTTTTGTTTCCCAATTTCTTGGATTTGAGTGCCTTCTTTTTGTTAGAAGAGATAATATCATCCAATGACTTATCTAAAGCTGCTGACATTTTGGTTTTGACTTTGATTCGATGAACTTAGAGAATTAATCCAGATTTGCCTTGACGTTCGTTCTCCTTTCTCGAAAGGGGCGTTCTCGAGGAAAATGAAACACCGCATGAAAAAAGGCAAAAAATAGAAAAGTATTAAATTTACGCATCTGGGTACAAATATTACTCAAAGAGGTGGCGAAAGTGACTCTCACGAATACTACTAGTAACATTTTTTTTAGCCTTGTGTAGGTGTGAAGATACCTAAAAAAAAGCCGAATGCAACATAAGATTAAAACCTCGCAACACAAAATGCTCCTCTTTGGTGCCATTCGTTGAACCGAACCGGGATAAGTTAAAAGGTCTCATGGAAAGTTGAGAGGCTTTCAAATACGCATAAGCATTCCTAATTTACATTATAAAAACTCATCTGTTTTCGTGCTTAAAGGCAATTTTGCCGTAACCCTTGGGGTTTTCATTTGCCCATATGGCTCAAATTGCATCCGCTCGGAGGAAAGGTGCCTCAAAAGGTTAGGGCCGCGAGCCGTTTCCTCCCATCGAAGTCATTAATAGGACAAAAAAGATTCCAAACATTCGCGGCTCTCACTTGGATGCATGGCACAAACTAATATTGCCACGCATTGCCGCTAATGTAACGTAGTCCGTACAAGGGTTCAACCCAATACTGTTTATGCGGGCTCTTCTTAATGCCTAGATGTTTTTCGTATATAATGAAACGATGCCCATAATTCTACAGAGGAATTGAATCTACACAAATTGTGCCAAAATATTCGTTGATAATATACTAACTATTCATAACACCAGAAAGTTTAAGCAGGCAACACAGAATTGAAATAAATAAGGTTTAATGGTCGACTTAATTACGATGATTTCACAGATTAAGAATTCATAATCATGATGGATTGATATTTTGACATTAATTCGTAGTCTATAGTTTAGGGTTTGAGAAAATGCGAGATGGAAGTGAATTATGCTCAGGTTTCTATGTGGTTGAATTATTGAAAATTTTTGAAACCAAAGGTGGACTCATTTGATAATGTGTCTTGCTTATCGATCTTAGTGGTACCAGTACATGCACGGGCTTCTATGTGTTCTTCCAACCATTTACTATTGTTTTCAAAGAATTGGAAGCAACCACCACATCTTCCACTAATCATGTTACGTTCACTGGACTTGGTTCCTGGGGGGTAGATGAAATGCAAAGCTTTAAGATGAGTCTTGTAAGTATCCCTTCTAGAAAATCCTCCAGTTGGATGACATTTGCTGCCACTACTTTCTCCAGAAGGTTCTTGGAAGAATGGACACACAAATGCCTTAGCAGAATTATGTTTCTTTAAATGACGAGTCAAATAACCTTTAACTTTGAATTTGGCTTCACAATGTGAACATTCAAAGCTAGTGGTTCTCGTCGACAGATTAGGGGACGAGGCAGAAGTGGGCAAATTTTGGCCAGTATTTTTCGCC
The DNA here is from genome assembly GCA_031081885.1 of Priceomyces melissophilus. Classification (NCBI taxonomy): domain Eukaryota; kingdom Fungi; phylum Ascomycota; class Pichiomycetes; order Serinales; family Debaryomycetaceae; genus Priceomyces; species Priceomyces melissophilus. The sequence continues at coordinate 438,000 of JARYTE010000002.1, read as the reverse complement.
TTCTTAAGCTTTCTTTTGTTTAAAGATTTATCAAACTCTTGGAAGTTATTTAATCGATTACCATAATCCATAGTAGCTTGATCTTTCCTAATCATATCATCAAATATAGTCTCGACATTATAAAGTGGTGATTGAAATTGTCCCTCAGGGTGACTAACAGACGTCAAGTCTGAAGCAGGGTACAAGTCAGGCGAATTGAATTTTCTTTTTCTGTTGGCGTCTAAATCACTAACTCCACTACCAACACTATCATTTCTTTGAGCATCATATCCAACATGGACCGGTTCTTCTGGTACCTGATTGAAGTGATTATGATGAAGTTGCCCATGGTGATAAGACTGCAGAGAACGACTTCCAGTTCTCTTAGTGAATAATTCTTCGTCTAAAGCACTTAACGAACTTCCATGTGAAGAACCATACGAACCTCTCTGTAACTCCTTAGAAATAGGATGACTATCAAAGTCATTGAAGTATACCTCATTTGGGTTGGATACTGGTGGTTGCACATAAGTCATGTTATTAGAAGTGGTAGGTGGCAATCCGTAGTTCATTTCCCCTTTAGGTTGGAAATCATAGAAAAACGGTCCACCATGAGTGGAATAAGGAAAACTTGAATTCACACCATTAAAAGTACCACCAACGTCATGATATTCGTTACCATAAAGTTGATTATTATGAGATTGTTCCCCAGTTATCATATGAGGCATTGCACCTCTTCCATCGTTATCAAAAGTCGGGTCACTAATGACAAAATTATTAAAGAATTCAATTTGATCACTATGTCCACCCAAACTAATTTCTAAATCATCAGCTGCACAATTCACTGGACCCTTTTGCACGGATTTATTTGTTAATTTTATCACGTTAGAAGGGTCAAGGGGTGGGAACAAATGTTTACATATCGGGCTCTTGTATATCAAGCTGGTCAAATAGTTGAAGACATTTAATTTCACTGTTAACAAATTTTGACTAAATTTTGTTGGTGAGTCTTTAAACAAACCTAGAGTTAATAACATTTTCCCTTTCCCATTTACTGGGTAACTCTTTAATTTGGCCTTTTTTGTTGAAAATTTATTAATAGTCGGCAATTAGCCTATCAAACGAAGTTATCAAGTGTATTAAAGAAGTATTGCTGTACTTATTTCCTAAACTGCAGCCCTTTCTTCTTGACTATATACTTTTCTTCAAAAGTTGGATCCAGGGGTCATATATTGTGGGTATACATTGATTAATATCACGCCATTTTTTGAGTTACCCTCAATGATAGTCAATTGAATTTCATCTGCATATCTCCTGTAAGTTGAATCTTCGATACGGCATTGTTTGCACGCTGTGGATTTCTCTTTTCTAACAAATCGACCGGTCGGTATCTAAACTAGTCGGTATGTAACTAGACCGAGTAAAAATATACAGAGAGGAGTTATTGTCCTACCACCGGATATACTAGAGCGGATAACATAGAGTATGCCCGACAGGACCCTTTGATAAGAACTTGGACTAGAGTCTAGACTTTTTCAGCCACCGGCAGACGACTTGCATGCCTTAACAACGGTAACAAAAAAAATGAAATGTCCATTTCGTAGCTACGCATGAGCATAATCGAAGCGAAAATTCATGAAAATGTAACCGCTTGTGCGTAAAAAGAAGAGCGTATCCATGTTCCAATTAAGGGGTGTTGATATTGACATCCAGCCATGAAAATATAGCTAATCGCAGGAGGGTGATGATCAACTTGTTTGATAACAAGTTTGAGAACGGAATTCAGATTTTGATTGACAGTCGGAATTAGAGGGTGTTGTCGCTAAGAAAGGAAAAAGCTATTTGACAGAGCGATCACGTTCTCTTTTTTTATCCGAAATGTACCTTCGCACCCCCAATTACCACACGTCTTGATGTGGTGTACAGTTTGAGGGATTTATTTTTTCACCTTGTAAGGATTAACTGGTGACTCGCTACCCCCCAATTACGCAGTTTGGGGTTTGAGGCTTCACCTTCAAGCAGTCAGCACGCAGTACCGGAATGCGAGTTATCGCGTATAATCGGGGATAACTCGCACCTGGTCTACCTTTTCAGCTAAGTTTGGCGCTTGGTTGTGGGTCAAATCGAATTAGCAGCCTTATATGGTCAATGACTATATGCATTCGCAACAATTTTTCACTATTAAAATCTATTGTAGACCATTTAATTGAACATTTAGATAACACCATTTCCATAACCTCACATAGCCATTTTAATCAAAAATTTGCATTTGGCTGTGAACTCCTATTTTCAAGATAAGACAATTGCTACCTTCTGATAGAGGAATTGAAACTAAACGAATATAATTGATGTTACTTTTCCACCTTAGTCGGAATTCAAGAGCTCGCTGCTATCTTGACGTTACACTTTTGATTTCTTTTTTTCTTTCCTGAATAATTAAATCCGTGCGAACAAATCTTTCAAAAACCATAAATCACAAAGCCATAAGGGGAAATATGCTTAACCTTTGGGGACACAATAAGAATGCTGCAAACTTTTCTTCATAAGCCCTGTTATTGAGCACTCGAAAAATAACATTATTCTCAGCTATTCAGAAGAGGTTGTATAACTGCAGTTAAATTCTGTAAATTAGAAGCAATATGCATCGAAAGTAAATCAACGTACGATAAAAAAAGGAAGAGGACCACAGGATAGAGCCATCACCAGCTAACAACATGTCAACCTCACAACTGATAGCGTGATTCTACGTGTATTTGATTTTTTGCAACAAGTAGCAGCCGGCAGGCAACAACCAAAGGGCTTATTTTATGACCTTCTATTGGTGCAACTTGCATGTAGTTTTGCATAACAAGTCGAAAGTCATTTTGAATAAAAAAAAATTCGACTTCAATCTCGCACTACTGTACGCCTACCATACGGCACTAGTAAGCACCTGACGGCCCATGTAATGGAAGCTCCGCGGAAGATTACACAGTTATCAGCCATAGCGGAGATCGCCATTAGTTATCTCAATGTCAAAATCATATGACAATTGCGGCTCTATTGCTAACTTTGGCAAAAGAAAGAGATTTGACACCATAAGAACTGAGCTTCTTTCTATAGATTAAATTAAAATCAATTACGTGGGAGCTTAATTCTATTTCAGTCAGGCACTAATGTAAAAGCTCAATGCAGCTGTTGCTTCAAGTATTGTTGGGTAGCAGAGGTATTATTTCTCCGTGAGATTTGTTTTTGTACAAACTCTGACTCTGAAAGTGCGCGGACCTAGCCGCTACGCACCAGAACTCATTAACAAATCAAAAATTGAGCGTATCTAAACAATTTACAGATGAAAAACACCTTATGTCCAAAGACGCTTCCTTCTCTTATATCCATTTAGATAATCCGTCCCATATTCTTTATATTGAAAAATGGAAGGATGAGCTTATTCCTTTTGATGATATCGATACACTGACCCTCTTCGATACTATAGTTGGTGTTTACCCTAACTTCTTTTTTGACGAAGAAGATGATAACTCATTAATGGTGAATTCAATGAATTTTGGATTAAAATCTCTTAAAAACAAGCGGAAACTTCTAAAAGAGAGAGTCTGGAATGATTCCAACGTATTTGAAAAATTCCTGGGGCCGCCGAATTCAAATTGCGTAGACAAGACTATCTTGAGTCCTCTATATACTAAAAGTCACAATGCTAATAAACTGAATACATTGGGTGATTTAGAAGATGACGAAGAGTTGACTGTTGGTGAGTTTTTGACTAATGGCTATAATTTGACCGCCAACTTGAGACGATTACAGTTGGAAAATCCAAATATATTGACTAGTAACCATTCAAATGATTCTTTTTTAGGTTCAAGATCAAATTCCTTCAACCAAACGATACAAACCCCAAGAATTACTAAGACAAGACAACCTTCCAATGACAAGAACTTTCAAACACCAATAGGAAGAATTACCAGATAACTGTCGTCACGATAGACCTTTGCTCCTGGATACAACTCCAGTACAAAGTAAATGGGTTGCTCAGGTTACGATATTCATGACATATAAACTTAATTTTCGTCTATATTAATTCAGTGGTATCCATGATTATGGATTTCTGAATAGTTTAATCTAATCTAATATACAAAAGGAATAAAATCTTTATACCAATGCTAATTTATCGTTTTCAATGTCGTTCTTTAATTCAAAAAGTTTCATTTTTCTAGAATTAGCCTTCTGAGCTCTGTTTTTAATTCGAATCGCCGATAGAACATATTGAGCTAAAACCTTAAAGGTTATGTGTCTATCACGAGGTGTCTCATTCGCATATTCCGGATATATTCCGGATCCCAACAACCTTTGAATATCATTCTTAATCAATTTGGAGGAGTTGTCAACTGAAGAAATGACAAGCGTGTACATAAGCATCAAATCATTCGTCTTCAAGTTATAATCATGCAACTTAGCCTTAAAGTACTTGAGCTCATTATTAAGAAGCGTTATTTCTTGATTCTTTTTTGAATCAAGGTCGAGATTTGAGAAACGATGAGTCAAGTTATCTTGAGATGCATAATGTCGTTGTCTTAATTGCTTTATCTTCTCTGTTAATGCAGTGTTGTACTTAGATAATGTGTCAACTTCCTTTTGAAATCCCCTGTTCTTGATATCTAACCTTTCATTTTCGATCTTCATTACTCTCTCACTATTCTCCATCTTTTTGATTAGCGACTCAAGGTCCTCGTATTTCGACTTCAATTCTAGGAGGTCCTTATCTGTTTCCATAGTCCTGAGCTTAGCTTCTGAAAGTTGACTGTTTAAGTCATCTTGTGCCTTCTTAGAGTCTTGTATTTGTCTCTCTAATTGTCTCTCTAAAAGCAAGACAATTGATGATTCACCTTGTTCCTTTTCAGCAGACTGTGATTCCAACGCCTTAATCTTATTTTTTAAAAAACTGAGTTCAGTTTCATACATGCGAGTCGATCTGTCAAGATCAGTTTCTAATTTCCTGATTTTAGACTCATTTGTCGATTTTTCTCTCATTAAATTGATCATTGAGTCATCTGTACGCGTGGCTTCCGCAACCCTCATCTCTAGGTCTTGAATTCTTCTTTGATTAGAAGAGATTTCTTTGAAATACTTCAGCTCTATTTCTCTAAGCTGCCTTTCAGATACAGAGTCCTCCTTGAGCCTATAGGATTCAGCATCGCGTAGCTTCGTTTGTAAATCACGGTAATCTGCTAACAAGTCCTGATACAGGCGTTCCAACAGAGTGATCTTGTTCCCTTTAGATCTTTCGAAATCATTTTCCTGCTTAAATCGCTCAATTTCATAGTTTGCAGATTCGAGCTCATTTAAAAGGCGCCGATTCTCTCTTTCTAACGTGTGCTTATCAAGTTCAAGCTTTCGTTTACTGGCATGGTCGAAACTCAAAGATGAAGCTTCGTGTCTTATCGATTTAGCATTGTAGTTTAAATCGTCTATTAGTTTGTCTTTCTCTTCGATCTCTCTTAACATGGATGAGATTTTGGACTCCAAAGTCTCTTGCTTCTTTTCTAAAGATTCATATTCAGTTTCGTAAAACTCAATTCTATCCTTACTCTCAATCAACTCCTCTCGGAGTTTTTTGGCTTGATTGCTCGTTCCCATATTGCTCTGATATACTTGATCTCTCAATGAATCCACTTCACTCTTCAAACGCCTATTTTCTGAGCTTAGGGAATTCTCTTTTCTCTGCAAAGATTCAATTTGAGTAACATATTCGTCATCACCAACACGCGAGTTCTTGTCTCTAACCAAGGCACTTATCTGGCTTCTTAGGTTGAATTCTTCGGCCTCCTTTTCCTTCAAGTCACGTAAAGTGCGGTCAAGTCTACTCTCCAATCTCTGCTTTTCACTAGACAACTTATCGACTTCAAGATCGTTCAGCATTGACCTCGCTTTTAATTCTTCATATGCTCGTTGATACTTGTTTACCTTGGAGCTCAACTCGTTCATACCGTTCATATCATTGTGAACACCATCAAATTTGTCTTTCCAAACTTTGAGCTCACTTTTGGAATCATTTAACATCACTTGTAAATTGGAAATTTCAGAATTTAATGCCTTTTCCGCCGCCTTCTTCAGATTCTCAATGATAATGAGATCATCTTTAAGTAGCTCGATGGTATTTCTCAAAGACTTCATTTCACTTTCATTCGTCGTAGCCCTTTCACGCAGTGAAGATAATGCTTCATTAAGCTCTCTATTCTCTCCCTTGGTTTCATTTGCCCTTTGCTCAACATGAACTAATGATGTTCTCAAGTCTTCAACATCAAGCTTAGATTTCCTCAACAGATCACTCAAATGAGTATTTTCTTCTCTCAACTGCTTGACTTCAGACATGAGCTTCGAGTCCATTATATTGACAGCATCCTGATGACTATTGATATCCGAGCGATACTTTTCCAATTGTGCTTCCAAGCTCTGGATTTCTTGATTTCGTTGAGAAATGATCTCTTTATATTCCGCTCTGAGTTGAAAATTTTGTTGCTCTAGAAGCTGAGCTGCCTCACCTTGTGAATTCTCCTTGTTAGACAGATATTCAAGATCTTGATTGGCTTTTTTTAAAAAATCTGATTCTTCTTTAGCCGAGAATAACTGCTGTTTCAAAGATATATTTTCATTCAAAAGTTGACGTTGCTCTTCAGGTGTCTCATCAATATACCGTTGCAAAGTCGCTAACTTAATTTTGAGGTTGTAATTATCAGTTTCAAGCTTTTTCGACCTAGATTCCTGCTCCTTAATCGAAGGTGCATCATTGGTAATAAAGTTTCTCTCTTCTAACCCCCTAGCGAAACCAGAGTTGGAGCTCTTGAATTGACCATTAGAACTCTGTTCTTGAACTGCAAAAGCAGAGTCTCCGTGGTGGTTTTCATTTTTTGGTCTCGATGGGAGCTGAAAAGAACCAATAGTATTATCAAGATTGTCCTCAGTATTGTCAAAACTTGAATCAAGCTCAGAATGATTTAATCGACCTGTGTTCTCTCGTATTGGATTGAATAGTGCACGCTTTGATCTCGTATGTCCACCCCGTGTAATAGAGTTCCTGCTTAAATCTTCAGAACTAGCTTTGCTTCTCAGTTTCATTCCAATTGGTGTAAATTCTGGCACTCTTAACGCTGCCTCGATCGAAGAGTGCCCACTACCTCGTGGCGTCCCGATGATCTTCGTTGATAACATTGCCATACAAGGTTTTCTGAAGGACAATCACTTCAACAGTGTATAGGTGCAAGAGAGCTTTGAAAGGTTCAAGGTATGTTGAAGTTTAACTTTATTGTCTGTACTGACTTGTTGTGTTTATGTTTGACGCGACACAAAAGCAAGCGCTAGAAAAAAATAATAATAAAAAAAAAGGGCCTGTACACACCAACAAGTGCCTGCTCTCTAATGAGAGTCCAAGCTACAGTGAGACACGACATAGAATTACTTTTGCTTTGTTATCTCTTACTGGATTTCTAATAATACTGTACACTTTCTATACGTTTATGTCCTGTTATAGGTCGACAATTTCTCAGCTGACACATAAAGCATGTCCTTTTCTTTTTCGCTGGTTGGCTCTACGGTTGCTCATTAACGGCATTCTTAAAGTCATTCAATACTTTTAATGCTGAACCAGAAGTAATAGCAGTCTTTGCAAGTTCTACCCCTTCCTTCCAAGAGGTCGTCAAGCCTGCAACGACTGCCAAAGCTGCTGCATTCATTAAAATATAATCAATGAGTGGATGGCTATCCTTTCCTTGTTCAATTTTATATTCTTCTGTATCTTGTTGCAATATCTGATATAGCACCATAGCATTTTCTTCAGGAGTCCCGGACTTGACCGAAGATATTGGATTTTCAGGTAAACCAAAATCTTCAGGACTCAATGTTAATCTTGTTATAATACCATCGGCGTCTATTAACCAACATTGCGTAGTACCAATGGGAGATATTTCATCAAGTCCAATGTCTCCGTAAACCACCATTGTCCTCTCATGTATTTTACTTTGCTGTGCTAGAGTAGATGCGGCCCTTGCATATGAATCACCGAGTTTCTCGCTGTAAACCCCCAATATCCTTGCACTCAAGGGCATTGGATTTATCAATGGTCCGAGAATATTGAAAATTGTAGGTACTCCTAATTGAGCCCTGACACTGGCAGCTTTCTTCATCCCTGGATGAAAAATTGGGGCAAAGAGAAAGCAAAACTTGGATTTTTTCACAATTTCCACTGCACTGACATCATTGACTTTCTCTAAATCAAGTCCAAGGTATTTAAGAAGGTCACCAGAACCTGATTTGGACGTAGAAGCCTTTCCACCGTGTTTGCAAACAGGAATTCCCATACCAGCGGCGATTATAGCGGCAGAAGTTGATACGTTAAATGTGTCTTGTCCATCTCCGCCAGTACCCACTATATCGACATACCCTCTTGGGTCAACTAAGTCTGGTGGTATAGATTTAGAAAATTCTAATATGGTCGTAGCTGCTGCTGCAATGAACTCTGGCTTCTGATCTAAACCTTTTAATCTCAATGCAGTGAGAAATGCTGCAGTTTGGACCTCTGACGGAATACCTCTAAAGATACATCTTAATACTGTTGAAAGATCACTTGGAGTCAAATTTGGAGGATCCAAAAACAAGGATTTAATGAAAGGTGTTAGCACACTTGAATTTTGTGTCGACATTATTGAGATATTCAGCACTGTCCGACACTTTTTACTACAACTCAGTCTTGTTTGAGTCACCGATTACTCACTCTTCCTTTTTTCACAGCAGCGAGAAAGAGTGCCATTAAAATCAATGTTGGTGTGCATATAAATATCAAATCTTAACAATTACCTCCGCGGAAATCGGTGATGAGTTGTCTGTGCTGAGCTCACGCAACGATCTTCACACATTGCATAAAAGCACATAACAAAAATATCTGAACTGATGGAGTGGACCTCCTCTTAAATAGAAGGCGGCGAATTACAATGAAATGAACTTTCTAGTTGATGCTTAATGCAATGTCATTTTATTAAGAGCTCTCGATGGTAATAAGGATATAGACTCTATAAATTAGATTTAAAGTAAATAAATCACTTCGAGACTGCATCATCCCATTGCTTTATTTGACTCTGGGACAACATCTATCTCGAATGTAACTTCTTTGTCGGCATCCATATAAGAGTCACAGATGCACCAAATAGACAACTCGTGATGCCCTGCATTAGGAATAGTCAATTCCAAGCTTACTGACTGCAATTCCTTTCCTATAGCTTTTTTTTTGATGGAATACAATTGTCTGGTTTTAGCATCTCCTACAACAATCCACCATGCTTCTGTCTTATTCTGTGGATAAAAGGGTGCAATTACATCCAAGTCTTCCATTTCTTCGTCCCTTTCTAAGGTAACCTTGATCTCACGAGGTTCATTGGCAACAATAGGTTTTTTGACATTAAGCTCATAAGTAAGATCAACATTAGGATATTTGTTCACAAATTCTGCAACCTCATTAAGTTTATCACCCGATAGTCTTAAAGCATCATCACGACCGTCGTCTTCCATGGCCATAAGATCATAAACACTTTCAACCTCAGCTTTGGCCAACCTAGCCACTATTTCATCATCAAAATTGGGAATTTGTCTTAAAGGAGTGTCTTTCTTCCACACTGCCTGTACAATCATTTGAGAGATATCCATCGCTTGAATAGCATTTAAATGACCCTCACCAGATAAGGAGTCAATACAAGCGAAAAGAATCGCTAAAATACGTGAAAGTATGAGCTTTTGGTCTCTTTGAAGATCAATAGGAAGCTTTATACGAGAAAAATGGGCTTGAAGAAGAATAAATGCTTTGAAATGAGGTGAATCATAATCTTCCTCTGCAGCTTTGATGGGCACTCTTCTGTAAATTGCCTTCAAGGTAGTCTCCTCGTCCTCTCTGACGGGGAGATTATCAAACTCACTTGCAGAGGTAATCGCTTCGATGATACCCTTGATCCTGGTCTTGTTATCTAATCTGGTTAAATGCTTCATAGTCTCAAATAATATGTTGTAGTAAGAAGCAATCATCGACCCATTGAGGGGAGCAATAACTTCATCCTCCGCTTCCTCTTCGTCATTCTCATCTTCTTCAATTTCTAGTTCAATCATTCCAGTGTCAGACAACTCTTTCAATGCCTGTTCTACCAACTCAGAAAGGTACTCAGAAAGTCCAAGATGTGAAGTATCATTAACATCGTAGAAGCTTGGATTACTTTGAATTCGACGGTAAAAGTACGTATATGTTATCCAATCAACACAATCTTGTCTTGATTGGAAAGCTCCAGAGCTAACTTCATTCATGAAAGCATCATGAAGACTCAAATTCAAGTAACTCTCAACAGGTAATCCTTCAACCAAAAACTTATTATAATAGTTTGATTTGCTCGTGGTAGTCACTAAAAGGACCTTACCAGCATCATTAACCTTATCTTGACAGCACCCCACCATCTCAAGCACTTCTGCAATGGGATAATCCAACATTCTACCGTCCCTGCCATCGTATTCTTGAGTGCCCAAGATAACTACATTGGCAGCCAGTGGCGCATGCGAACTTGTATCTTTTGTAGCAATCATCACAGGAATTATTCCCTTCTCGTATAAGCTCATTACTATAAGCTTGTCTGTATGATTCATTCCTTGGTAATATAAGCCGATCCCACCACCAAGAGCTACTTTCAACGTACCATCAGTTATTCTATTCAAATAGGCACTTAATTGCCTAACATCACCCTTCAAGAGTTGAATTTCTTTGCCGGCAAGCCATTGAATATAATTCAATGATAACTCCACCGCCTCTTTGCGGCTTGGAACAAAAGCCAAATAGGAATCAGACAAAGAGTCCTTTGATTCAAAACCACTGTTCACAAAGGACAAGAAATGACCAAAATCAGAATTTGCTTGAGAGCCTGACTCATTTGAGTGGATCCTGATCTCTTCTATCTTGTGGAATCTTTGCGAAGGTTCAAAGTTAAAGATGTTGGACTTGGAGCATCCTAACCACTCTCCAAACACTCTACTATTAAATAGCGGTACAGAAATACCTATGAATCTCATTTGATGCTCAACTTGAGTAGATATATATCTCATTCTAGAGATAACACTCTCATAGGTGAATCCAATGCTTCCATCACCGACTCTGTGTACATCATCAAATATAAGGAGTTCTATACTTCTCACTGCTCTTCTTTGTTTCCAACGTCTAGACACGAGATCAAATTGCCCTGGGGTAGCCAAAATAACATGACTTGATGCTAATAGTCCATTATTTTTCGAAGAATCATCGGAAAGCTTATTTATGACTTTATCTGAAAAAACCAGGTACTTCTTCGTCCAGACTTTATACAACTTATCTATATTCTCCTGACAAGGGTTAATATAGACAATTCTCCCACCATTATTTCTCCAGAGGTTCATCATAGCTAGCTCTCCACAAGCTGTCTTTCCTGATCCCTTGGTGGCTCCAATAAATAAATTTTCGCTAGATCTGAAGAGAGCACCAAACACTTGAGTTTGAATTTTATTGAAGTAGCTGAACAGAAATGTCCCCATAAGATCCACATTGGTGAGTTCGCTAGTTGGTACACTCTGTAGGTCCAATAAAGGTGTATATGACACTGATCCCTTGGGGAGAGTTATACTAGAGAGCATAATGGGAATCTTCCATTCAGAATGAAGCCATTTATCACTGATTAAGCTGACAAAGTAGTTGGGTTGAATAGGGTCCGATAGACTCACCATAACATCTATCAAATATTCACGGTTGCCTCTTCTCCGAGCGATGGAAATTTCATCGGACTGAAGAATCCTATCACCATCGCAATCTTCAATCAATAATAAAAACGATTCAAAGCCACTATGAACTTTGGGATTCCAATTCCACTCTGGAATGGCCTCCACTTGAATTCTAACCAAATCTGGTGTGATGGGCTGGGCATAGTAACTAAGCGAGAGTCGAGGGAATTGCTGGAGGATATCAAATACAACATGGCTGTTGGAACGCAAATTGACAGATTCCGCGAGCTCCTCAGGGCCAAGGTCAAAGTAATTAGAGAATGGTAATAATGAGTTCTCAGTGGTACGAATCACCTCTTTGGGTACCATATCGCCGAATTGACGAAAAGGACTGCTGCTTAGCCACATCCTTTTCTCGACAATTTTGCACAAACTTAAAGTATTCTTGGTTGTAGCTGCCCAGTTCTTCCGCAAGGCTATATGGTAGATTGCCCGAAGTAATCTTCCTGCCGATTGTGTAATGTACACCATATCAGCCATAAGAGCAAATCCCTCTAAAGTGAGCCTCGATATATATGTCTGCAACAATACAATCACTTTTGCTACAGGATCGCTAGCTGGCTCCTTAATGGGTATAGGACATTTTTCCATAAGTTTTTGAACTTCTAACTTTTCCTCCAGTCTCATAGGTATTAATCTGAACTCACCCGAGCGAGCAAATATCCTAAGTATATCAATATCTCTCGACCATGATTTAAGCTGGGTATTATACATGCTGACGGTAGCATAGTTTATATAAAAGTGTGAAGCGATTCGCCCGAGCTCGGTCGCCCTTAGCGACCCTTTCTCTGTATCGTAATGAATAAGCTTGTGATCGCGCAATATCATGAGTGCTGAATGAGCTAGGTCAGCTCTTTTCCAGTATAAACTATCATCTTCGGTGTACTCAGCACCAACATGATATAATTTAGGATCTTCAAGCATTCTTATGTAAAGGTAAGTGTAGCCGAGCCAGCCGATAGCATCTTCCAACGACTGGACAGAGCCAAAGACAACTTCAGCATTTAATGCATCAGGAATTCTAGCCATAAGCTGCGACTCAATTGGTAATTGCTGGTTTAAAATCGCCAAATAGTACTGCAACTCGTCTTCTGAAGTGATAATGATACCTTCTCCATTCTTGTCATATCTTGGTCTACCTGCTCTTCCTAGCATTTGGAGTATATCCTGAGGGGAGAGCTGTACCCAATCACCCTTTTCTGGAGAATAAGTTTCAGTACCTTTGATAATAACGGTATGCGCGGGAAGATTGACCCCCCAAGCAAGAGTAGCAGTTGAAACGAGAGCCCTAATATGACCCTGAGCAAATAAATCTTCTACCGAAGTTCTTTCATTTCTCTTTAATCCCGCGTGATGAATACCTATTCCACCTGGTAAAACTTCCTTTAAGTTTCTATTATCGATCAACTCCGACTCCTGCCTTAAGATCTCGCGAGCACCAACGGACAATCCTAATGATTTGATTTCGGTATCAAGCTTTTCAAGAAGCCATTGGGCAGTCTTAAAAGTATCCTTTCTCGAGTGAACAAAGATAATAACCTGATGCTTTTCGTCTAAATTTTCTATTAATTTCTCATAGCAAGCTTCATTCATGGCATGAACTTTTTTCATAGCTTTCTTTTCCTTGATCCCTATAAATTGCTGAGCCAATGGACATGGTCGATAAGTAGCATCAAAATAATAAAGCCCTTTAGCCAGATCCACTCGCAAAAATTTGGCCACGTCCTTATAATTAGGGAGAGTAGCCGAGAGTCCCACAAGTCTGACTGTGTCAAATGCCTCGCCCCATTGCCTTGATGTACGGCTAACTATGCTTTCTAAAACTGGACCTCTTTCATCGTGCAATAAATGGACTTCATCAATTATCATGAGCTTCACTAATTTACTAAACTCGTTAGGTTTTCTGGTGACAACATCCCATTTTTCAGGCGTAGTCACCAAAATTTGTGTTTCTCTTATTTGTTGTCTCGAGAGTGATGAATCACCAGTGAGCTCATTCACGACTATGCCAAACGTTGAGGTGAGTCTTCTTTGAAATTCCCGAACTTGCTCCTGAACGAGGGCCTTCAAAGGAGCCACATACACAATTTTGAACCCTTTAACGTCAAAATTTCCGCTTTCGGGGTCTCGAAAGTTTTGAAGGGTACGAAGAACAGTGAGAATGGCGACATTTGTCTTCCCGGCACCAGTTGGAGCACACAAGAGTAAGTTCTCATCACTCTTGAAAGCTGCTGGGTATATCTTCGATTGTATACGGTTTAACGTATGGGTCTCTTTGCTGGGAAATACGGGTGATACCCAATCAGGAAGCTCACTGATCTTGACTAACGCTTCGTTTTTTTCTAGCGGCGCAGCCTCCGGGGCTGGCACACTAATTATATCATACAATTTTTTGTTTTGCCTAAAAGAACCATCTGGGAGCTTCACTTTTGTTGTGGACATTAAATGAGAGCCTTGGTCGAAAGTGTAGTTTTCTAAGTCAACAATTCTAGGACTTCTTTGTTCGGTTTGCGTCTTGACTTTTTTCGCAGCTACCTCATAGCGAGGCACTTCATCACTGGCAATTTCGCCACTACTATCTCCACGCTTCCTCTTCTGTTGGGCGCCCTTCATCAGATATTCCGCCAGTGACTCCGTATCGGGGGCGGTAAATTCTCTCACTAGCTCAGTCAACCCTCTCAGTTTCATTTCTTCAATAATTGCCATAAGCTTAGATTCATTGTTATCAGCATCTAAAATCCTCATCTTGTAGACTATTCTCCATCTGTTGTTTATTAGCTTTCGAACAAAGTCAAAATTACTGTGATCTAGGGCCCCAAATACATTCTCTTCAAGTTCCCTCCCGTCCTTGTCAAAATCTTCCAAAGAACTAAAGATGTCTCGCCGTATATTCTGCACTTCAGATTGGTCCTTATTGGGTAAAGCCCTGGAGATCTCTCGTTGTAAAAAGAATTGATCAATTGAATGCAAGGGAAGCTCATCTGCGGTTTCTTCAGGAACCGATTCTTTGACCTTTATCACTAACTCGTTGTCCATTCGCGAGTTCTCCTGATCTTGTACATCACCTCCAGTATCTGTTTTCACTTCATTGTCTTCACCATTTTCCCCATCATCCAGGTCTGCTCCAAACTCTGGGGCATTTTCATCATCAGTGTCTTCAAATGCAATGGCAACGGCATTATCTTCGTCATTATCTTCATCTTCAATGCTGCCTGTATTTAGTCTATAGTCCGTTATTCTATTTGAAACATTAACTATCTTGTCAAAAGAATCTTCGGGTACTTTCATATCCAAAAGCTCATTGATTTCTTGTCTTTTAGCCTTTACTGAAAAATCCTCGTTCTTCAATATTTCCAAAACAGCATCAGCTGATGCAATTATAGTTTGGTGGCTTTGATCAGATAATAAATGGCTAACTTCCGTAATCATAAGCTCAAATGCTTCTGCGGCATCTTCATTAGTTGGGTGATACGATGAAAAACCATCAAATAATACATTTTCTCCTGTATTGGTTTTTGCTTTACTGCTTGAATTCTTCGCTCTATCTGGTCCTTCCTTAATGTTTTTATTTCTTATTCCCATATCTTTCACAGATATCTGCCCTGCCAACGATATTGGGTTCGTATTTTCATTTCTATCCCTGAATCGTCGTTCAGGCTGGATAACCTTGTTTGACATTTCATCATAACGATATTGATTATCAAAGTCCTTGGAGTCCGACATTTCTCAGACTGTTCTATATAAAGAATTTAATGTTGAGTTTCTGAGATTCAAGTGGATTAAATGTGTTGTCGGGCTTGCAACAAGGAAATTGTTAAGAGGTCTTCTCATCTCTAAAGCTTTTGGTCTATTTTTCTAAGTGAGATTGACAGAAGAAATCACGTGCTAAGTTACTTTCAATGAAGAGCCACCATCAGAAAAGGCCTATTTTCTCTTCTTCAGCATGCAAGTAAATATATTATGGTTCCATTGGATTAGTATTCTAATATAGATGCTAATGGTAGTTCTATATATTTTTTCAATGTTAAAAACCAGTAACTTAGTTAGTCGACATAAATACAAATCTAAAATCGAGTCCAGCGACTCCGCACTTCATCTACGATTGACGACTAGACATGAATTTATATTGATAAACTATGTGAGTTTCATTAAGGCCGATGGTATTAGCCTAGGTTACTTCTACCCTATACCTAGAATTAGGACCAGAATCTATGTGACCGAAATGCTAGCATGTTCACTTTCTAGCTTAATAAACCTTGTTCAAGAAAGTCTTGTTCTTGAAGTCCCAAGAATCGTCAGAGATTCTTCCTCTCAAAACTGGAATTTCAGAGCCCTTAACGTAAACATCCTCGAATAAGATGTCAAACTTTGCCTCAGGTGGATTGGAAGCTTCAGCCTCAGCGACCTGTTCATCGACGTATTTTCTAGCAGCTTTATCATAAGACTTGATTTCCTCTTCAGTAGCAATACCCAAATCCATCAAAGTAAGCTTCAAGCCAGAGATTGGATCACTTCTTGATCTCATATGTTGTACTTCTTCTCTAGTTCTGTAAGTGGTACCAGGGTCAGACATGGAGTGACCACCATATCTATAAGTTTCATATTCCAACACTAATGGACCGTTACCATTAGCACACCAGTCCTTTGCGAATTTAGAAGCTTGGTAAGCAGCCAAGATATCCATACCATTAACCTTCAAACCTGGAATATATTGGCCTCTCTTGTGATATTCAGTCATAGCAGATGATCTTGCAGCAGCAGTACCCATACCATATTTGTTGTTCTCACAAGCAAAAATACATGGTAAGTTCCATAATTTAGCCATATTGTAAGATTCAAAAACTTGTCCTTGATTGGAGGCACCGTCTCCATATAAGTTGAAGGTACATTTGCCATCATTTCTATATTTATGAGCAAAGGCAAGGCCAGCACCTAATGGGACCTGAGCACCAACAATACCGTTACCACCGTAAAAACCTGGAGCATACATGTGCATAGAACCACCTTTACCGTAAGAAACGCCCTCTCTCTTACCCATCAATTCACCCAAAACTTCCTTAACTGACGCACCTCTCATGTAGGTGAAACCATGGCATCTGTAAGAAGTAATGACAGAATCTTGAGGAGTAACTGCGTGTTCAATACCAACAGCAACAGCTTCTTGACCGACAGACAAGTGACAGAACCCTCTAATTTTCTTTGCCTTATACAATGCATCAGCAGCCATTTCCATTCTTCTGACAATGACCATATCTTTGTACATTTGTAACAATGTGTCCTTTTCGGTTTCGAAAGTTAATGATGGAGGTTCAATCATGTAGCCTTCAAAAGAAGAAGGAGGCAATTCAATACTGGCTAAATCACTGGAAGAACTTGCCAATCCTCTCTTTGGGATGACACTCCTCAAACCCAATCTACTAGCTCTCAACATCTTTAAATCTTTATGTGTGGAATATTACTATTAAATACCGACACCTAAAGTGATATTTTATCCTTTATCTGGCGTTATACGTAATTTGCTATGGCAATTATCTCCCTAATCTAGACAGATGGATCCTCTGAGTATTCCAATGCTGTTATAAAAGAATTTCCACAGTAGTATTACAGTTGATTGAAATGTACCGCTAAGTTTCACTATTCACACAATGTTTTACACGGGAAGCATCAATCCGTTTTAGATGAGCTTTTGGGAAAGAGCGCCATGCGTGCCCGGACAAAGTCTCGTCTTCGGGGATTTACTGCCGAAAGGACAACTTTTCCTGACTGGTTGGAAGGTTGTCGCGTATTTAATCACGTTATTTATCATGTGATGACCTGAGATAGAAGGCATTAAAGTTGCAGAGAACGGGTATTGGTATAGTAATGAAGAAAATAAGGTGAAATGTTGATAAGTTGACTCGTGCTGTACGAAATTACTTGACCTCCAAGCATAGATTCGTTAGGATGGTCAAGAAAACCCTTTTCAAATAGAAGTTGCATACATCAAATATCTAACCGCTTCACACTCTGGAAAGTTTCCATACCTTTAGATAAAACTCCGTCCATACTGACATGTTTGTTGACTTTTTTTCTACACCTGGCTAACGTTAGCTAAAGGTTACTGAGTCGAAATTTGCGTTATACGCAGGGGATGCAGGAAATTTGCTAAAGGTTTGCAGCAATAGAAGTTGGCTTTCTTTCCTGTACTTTAGAAGAAACTCACTTCTAAAATCTAAGGTAAAGGTTCCTCGACTTCCAGAGAACATGACGACACCAAATTATATTTACCGATCAATATTAGCAATCGAAGCAACAGTTAAGCAAGAGCTGAGAGTTTAAAGTATTTGGGGTACTTGCATATTGTATATTTGGAACTGCATATTATATCTATTTATACCACTGGTAACAGAAGTTGAGTGCCCAAAACAAATACATTACAAGTCGGCTAAGCGTATAGTTCCGTTGATAAGGTTGTAGCTAATTTTTTGAAAAAACTTTACAACCAAAGAGAGCATGGCAATTCTTGTTTCTTTTGAAGTATATGTGTGGCGATCATTTGCGTGGGGAAGCTCTCCACTCTTCCTTTTCCGATTTACAAGTTTTGATGTGAAAGTCGGACTATAGTGAAGGGCTGAAGAGAGAATAAAATATTGATATTACCTGATTCTCAAGTAGTTTTCTACAACTACTCTTCATCTAATTGAGCTACTGATTCACCAGTTCACGCTTTATCATCTTCCATTTATAGAATGCCACGTCTTTTCCTGAGGTTCAATTGTTAGTTCTTCCACCACCCACCCCTGTATTTTCAGGGACAACACTCTCCTCTATTTCAATCATATCGAAGCAGTCTAGTACATGCCTCATACAAGATATCTCCCTGAGGGGTGCTCTGACTGCTTTGAGTATGGAATCTCGCATTTTCCTACTATTGGGGCAATAATTAGTACGCCGCACGTTAAGTGACACACTAAGAGCTTCCCTCAGAAGTACTAATAGGGTAAGATTGTCGATACATTGGCATCCCTTAAAACGAGTGCGACGCAGCCACGGAGCTGCTTCAATATTTTCTAGCATAGCTTGGGCAGGGGCGGCTGCGTTGCACCCAATTTTATATAGCCGCTTTTTTGATCCCTTGAAAGTAGAAGCCAAATACAATAAACTTCAGATCGATAAGTATCGATACACCTCTAAACTTCACAAAGTTCAGGATTGCCAATCAAATCTCATCAATTTGGGAGTCTTGCAACTTGCTTTGAAAAAGCCATTTTCTCTCCACTTGCGGTTAATATTTGGACCAGCTACCGTGTTAATTTAGACTTTTTGACTTTATCTAATGGCACACAATAGTTCCGAGGACAAAAAGAGAATCAAGTTCCATTGGAAGGCTAAGCTTCGCAGGGGAAGTCATGGCAAAATCAATGACAAGCAATCATTGATCTTTCCTAGCACACTAAGTCCAATCCATTCTGCTGAATCCCTTTGGTTTCCTCAAAGCGGAAGTGATAATGGGTCAACTTCTTATCCAAATCTGATGGGTCTGGGTCTGGCAAAATCAATGGCCCTGGTGAGATCAAATAGTAAACAAGAAACTCCGGTAACTGAAAACAGCACAACTAGCGGAGAATACTTCAAAAAGTCTCCTTTTGTTAGTAGAGAAGAAAAGTTAACACGAACACCGACATTAGTTGCTTGCGATTCTTTGCAGGAAGTCATTGGTGAAATATCACCCTCAAGGACAAAGGGCCCTAAGGTTAAACCCTACATCTTCACAGAAAGCCATCAACATACGACAAAGACAAGCACCATTAGAAGTTTCAAGTGCTTCATATGTGACGAATTGCTTGATGTAAAGTTTGATCATGAAAGATTGGTCAAACTTGAATGTGGTGATGTGATACATGGAGAATGCTTTGGAATTACATTCCAGTACGAATTTGATAAGGTTCTAAGATTACATGAAAATACGCTGTTTTCTCCAGAACTGCTAGTAAATTTTCTTCCAAGGTGTAGGGGTGAAAATTGCAAGAAAGATATTCATGCTCGTAAGATTGTCCCCCTTGATCGAAGAGTGTTTGATGAAGCATTTGCTAATGCTTTGGTAGTCAAAAAGAGTCGAGACTCGGTCCAGACAAATCAAACCCTATCTTCTTTAGAAATGACTTTGGAGGCACCGAAACGTTCCAAGCCGCTTAACGCAGAACGGGACAGTTTTGGTGATGTCAGAAACGGTAACTCCGGTAACTCCAAAAGAACTTCGAAAAGTCACGATACATTTCTCTCTAGAATTGATTCCTTAAGGAAGTCGAAAACTTCTCAGTTGGGGATAAACAGAAGAACAAGAGTATACCTGAGTAGGTATTCTGGTTTCAACATGCTTCGCCGTCTTTCAAGGTCACCCTCCCCAACCTTTAGCATGTCTACCGTAAACACTTCAACCATCAAGATCGTTGACAATGGTGATATACCATTCGAACGCTTGAAATGTGTTTTCATACAGTACCTAGTTGATAATTGCATGGGAGTACAGTTGACTGACTTATTGAAGTTAGGAGAGTTACGTCTTGTTGATTGTTTGTTGGTTAGCTTAAATGGGACTCATTATGAAAAGAAAATAGTCTATCTCTTTGAAAATTATTTTTTAGCATGGAACTTGCATGATTACAATGTTATAGTCATTGGTATTAAAAAAATAAGGGTAGAGACACCTAATGTTTCAACATTGAAGTTCTCCACTGAAATTAATCAGATTTGGTTAAACTCCGAAGTTAGTCAAATAATTGAGAAATGGGTGGTTGCAACATCGGACTTCAACTATACATTTCCGGGTGAGATTATCTCTTCTACAATACCATTGTCAGATCTCAACACTGAGAAGAATAGATTCAATCCGACCCTTCTTGAGAGTCCATATTTTGACGTGCCAAGTATTGTTACCGAACATACGCCCGAAGAGACTACTGGTCCTGATGTACCAAACCCTGTATACGATGTGCATTCTATGGCTCAGAATAAAGCTATACAGTTAAGCAATGATCGGTTGGATAACTTCTTTCTATCTAACCAATCCAAGTCGACTATAAATATTGCGTGTGGAACCTTACCGTTGTCGACAACAAGAGAATGGTCATTCAATGATTCAGCAAAGGAAAACTTTGGCTCAGACTTGAGCTCTGACCTGGATTCCGATCAAGAAATCATTGACGAGACTTTGAATAGCGGATGCGGCCCTCTGTGGAAGGATTTGATGATTCAAATAGATAACGCCTTGGTAGCTTCTAGCGGATGACTGCTGTATTCCCTTTGCTATTCTTTTGAATGTACAAACTCAGCAAATTTAATGTGTCAAGATTAGTTATATAATGCTACAATGCTATAATGCTATAATGCTATAATGCTATAATTTACCATACTATATACTTAAGTAAGTATATCAGTATCAGCAGATACTGGGAATTCTTTAACCAACACACCTGTCAAGTTCACAGTATATTTTATCAGTCCAAATTTCTCTTTCTTGTCTCGATCTTGCCATGAAAAATATACTGCTACCAGTGACCCCTAGCCTTTTGGCCATCTTCATGATGCCAGGGTTCTTTTCTATACCGCTTTTCTTCTTATCACCAGACTTTTCTTCTTTAGCTTCAAAAAAATCGCTCTTCACAAGTTTTCTCTTACTGCCAAACCAAAGTGTGAAACATCTCATTGATTCTTCCTCTGATGATTTCCAACCGTCAGGATATAGTCTTGGAACATAGTTTTTACCCGGAGTATGATGGTGATTGGTAGATCTTTCTAGCAAATCTGATGAAGTCAACACGCCTGAATAAAGGTAGCAATTAGATAGTGGAATAGTTAGGTAATGTTCATAACTTCCTACCTTCTTCCTTCTTCCTGACTTTTTTGACCTCTTAAACATCGAAAAGAGGATAATGAACCCAGGACATAGAACAACAAAATATTGATTGAAATTTGAATGCTTCTTTTGTTTTTGAAATAAGTACCCGCTATAAATGACACATTTAGTCATAGCAATACCATCAATATTGTATAGGAAAGTATCTGAAAATGCTCTTGATACCTCAATAGGATCCGTTTCCATTAAGACGTTGGAATCGCCATATTCGTTTATATTTAATTTTTTTGCGTTACGCTCTCGGAGTTCAATTCTTATCTTTGATTCAAAAGTTCTTCTATGTTTCCAGTAATAGGATATCGTGCTTAATCCTGCCATCCAGTGTTCACGTATAACTCGGTTGGGAGCTTGTAGCTTCATTATTTCATTATTCATGAACTCAATTTCGAAAGCAGAGTCTAAAACTTCTTCGTCAGCGAATCCTGGGTGAGCATAAAACAAAGTTTCAAGTAAAACTTTATGAGTAGCTTTCACCTGGTCCATCGGTATCGGGCTAATGCGCTTTATAGAGCACAAATCCACTGCAGCCTCGGCTTTAATTACCAACTGTGAGCGTCTCTCCATTTCTTCCAATGCTAAATTGTCAAAATGATCAAACCTATCGCTCTTTAGCCAGGTTATGTGGTCGTTTTGATCAAGGGGAAAAGGGTTATGTTCGTAGATTCTAGGAACTTCATGTAACAATTTGTCCATATTTCCACCTTTGCAGCTCTCAGGAAGAGGTGGTACCGCCCTGTAATACTTGGTGAAAAAAAGAATATTATCACAAGAATAAAAGTACAGTATTCTATGGAAGGTTCTTAGCATTGAAATTTCATTACCAGAAATATTTGTCAATCTAGCTAAGAAACCTTCAATAGGTATCGGTTCCTTCAAGCTTGCATTTTCACTAAAATGAATTTCTCTAGAATTTTTTACTAGATCTCTCATTTCTAGTTTGAGTTGTCTATTTAGCAAGTTGTATCGAGTGAGAAGAAGCTGACTACTGTCAGTAACCCACTCTAATCTATCATAATCCCTAAAGCAAAACCAGAATTTGTTGACATTATTCAACCACTCATTTATCTTTTCCGAGCCTACAGACTGAAGCTGCAGAATTGTTTCAGTCTTTATGTACTCAATCAAAGCGCTGTGAATCACCCTGTAGCCAATATCTAACTCCAAGATTTTTGTTTCATTTTCAATGTCCATCATCCTCAAAAGTCCAAGGTCAGGGATATTTAGATTCAATGTAAGGGATAAGTCAGGAATATGAAGTTCGAACTGGGAATCTAAACGAGTACCTAGAGTCTGTTTTAAAAAATAAAGCCATTTTAGGGTGCTTATTTGAGATTTGCATCTCATAATATGAATGAGAGCTCCGTCATCATGTGGTATACTCAAAAAAACTGCCTTGTCTGCCTTGCTGTAGACATTAGCATCCACATCATGATTAAGTCTGAAAGTTATTTCTGGCTCTTTCATAGGTTCATCGGTTGAATTGTTAATTTCGTAGAATTGAACATCTAAAGGCTCTTCAATACTATCCGTTTTCCGTAAAACAACTATTCTCTCTCTCCAACGCTCGTATATTCTCACATCAAAAGGTTCAGATTCGTCAAATTGTGAAGCTTTGTTGACATTATTAGCTATCTTAGTCAATATCAACATTTTGTCCATCTTCACAATTTCGCCCGCTTTGAATCTCTTTAAAAAACTCTGAATGAGCCTCCTGCTCACATTTTTCCCCTTAGATTTGGCTTTAACTTTTGAGTTTAGAGTCTTTGACATGATCTTTTTTAAAAGTCTATACTTCCGCTTATCGACTTGAACAGGAATATCAGTGTATTCTGTCGGATTTGGAGCATGATATTTAATAGATGAATTTCTATTGATATTGGGTAGTTCACTTATGGCTCTAGATTCCGGCTCCAGAACAACACTTTCTTGAGCGCTTATTTCTGGTTCTCTTTTGTCATCCATATCATCAAGTAGATCCTTGTTAAAAAGGCTTTCCCTGTCTGAATTATTTTCAAAATCCAGTTCGTTTTCCGTATTAAGTTCCTGCCTAAAGTATGTTTTCACTGGCGAGACCATGTCTTCATTTACATTGGTCATGTCATCATTTGCGGTGTGAAGTATATTCAAATGCTTGTCAAAATCAAATTCACTCGAACATCTAGTAGATGAAGTCTCACTTGAAAGCGACTCATCAGCGCCACTGCTTAAAGGGTTATCTGTAGATGGTGGACTAACTTCTACTTTCACCTTATTTCTCAGAGTATTATCACTCTTATTGGGGTCTTTTTGCCTCAAAGACTTGAAGTGTAGTATTTCCTCATTATTTCTAGGAGAATTCAGTCGGGATTGTTGCTGTAATTTAATAAAGCGGGCTATTTCGGGCACTGATTTTGTAGCCTCTTCGTCTGAACTCTGATTGATTGTAGACAACATAGATTTGAATCGTTCTCTCAATTCCTTCGCAGTAATAGCAGATTTGGCTAGAACACTGGGAGCCAGAACGTTCAACCATATATGTGGTATCCCTCCTAAAAGAATGCATTTTGAAGACTCACTGACATGTTTAGAGTTTGAATACGTTAATCTAAACGCAGTAAAACATAGCTTCGGGAAGATTAATTCTCTGCGATGAGAATTTTCTTCCTCCATAATAAATCTTAAAACGAATCAGCAGCCTTATGTTCCAGCGTATAACATTAGGGTAAAAAGGGCCCTTGATAGGCGCAGTGAATGAACTCTCTCTAAACGTTGCAGCCAAACAAACAAAAAATAGTGTACAATTTGGAGCGAGGTCCTATTTGTACAAAATCAAGCCTAGTAATGCATATAATTTAAACTTGCGATAGCAATGAGAGGCTGAAGGTAGGCGTGATATTATATAACATGAATTGATCCGTATATTGGTTGAAATGGTGCGTTAACTTTGCTCTAAATAATTTATTATAATTGTTCGGTGGACACTAATTACAGTGAACTTATTATTTTGCTGCAAAGTATCCTACATAAAAGAAAGAGTGTGAATTTTTCTTGTCCAAGTCTGACATTGCTCAGATGATTTCGTCATCGTTTGCTATAGCGATACCTTCAAGGTTCATGTTGTCTGGGGGAGAAATGCTGGGGATCGCTTCCAAACCTACGTATACGAGCCCGATTATAAAAATCAAGATTGCAGCTATTATTCTGAAAGCACTGGCTCCATTGATACTTGCACCAATTAAAGTATAGACTTAGGTGTTAGTATGGAGTAAAGATAAAGAAACGTTTATACTTACAAACACCACGGCCGATAAAGGAATATAAGAACGACATGTAAGTTTGAGCCTCTGTAGACGTTCTAAATTCTGTGTCATGTTAGTAACTGTGAGATAGTCTTATAAACCCATATTCGAGATTTCAATTACTCAGCACAGTAAGATATATCTGGTATGATCAGTAGTAATAGTAGCTTCGGTCACAAAATACATACCTAAAAGTCCTATAACTGTACCAAATGATACAATGTAAAGTCCTATCACAAACTATAATTGTCAGTACTTTGTTTTGCATAAAAATTACCCTAATAACGCCCACTTACTGATTGACTAAATTGTTAGTTTTTAACTTTGGTACGACAAAGTGCTAACACTTACATTCCGTTGAATAATTGTGAGATTCCTGATAATACCTGTTTATGTTAGTAAGGTGCTAATTCAACTCCAGTCATCAAAATCACTCACAGAAAGACCAGAGACGGTCAAGTTAATTATTCTAAAGACTCCAGACAAGTCTTCACCATTTAGTGCGTCCAAATTCATGCTCCACTATGTTCTCTGTATTGTATTGTCTTACGTATGCCTCTTTTCGTTCGAGGAGCGAATTGCGACTCGAGTTAAAATTGCAAAATCAACACGGTCAGGATAAACTCTGAAAACCAAACTCAAAGACAGAAAAATACAGGAAACAAAACTAGAGAACTAATCAGTATAATACAACATCTGTTCTTGAGATGGTAGAACGTTCTGTTTCATTACCGTATATATTTACCCAAAATGCTTGTTTTTTACAAGAGTTAGCGGTTTTAGCTCAGTTGGGAGAGCGTCAGACTGAAGTTAATCTTCGGTTTACAGTTAATCTGGAGGTCCTGTGTTCGATCCACAGAAATCGCATTTCTTTTTTCATATTATTTCTTATATCCTAATTTGATCACGTGATATACGCTATGAATATCATGTGTTTTACCGAAACATATTCAAAACTAGACCACCAACTACACAATCAAACATCTTGATAAAGGTATAGATCTCCTTAAAGCCCATGAGTTTAGGAAGTATTAGGGCCAAGGAGTTAAGAGACTCACGTGTGGGTGAATTCTTTTATCTAAATACTGATCCGTTACTTACAGATATAACAAAGTATGAAGACGACAGTGAGAAGTTTGTTGAAGGTAATTCCATTGAGAATAATGGGAAATTCAGCTATTCGTCTCTCCCGGGAATTGAGAATGAGAAGCAATATTTGGCATACGTGACACGAATAGTATCAAAGAATATTCATATCCCACCAAGAGACCTCAAAAGGAGGGCCACTTCTGACGAGGTTGATCAGCAGAGAAAAATGATGAAGATTGCTAGATCAGATAGAAATTATGCATATTTTGGCCGTGCTGAACCTGTCTCACAAATTTCTTCATTGAAGACACTCAAAGAAGTTGTTTTCGACGAGACCTCTGAATATCTTAATCACGATATTGCCGATTTGGATATCTTGTCTGTTCCTGAAAGTTATCCCACTAAGCCTCATAGTGTATCGCCGTTGGCTGAACTCTATTATTTGACACAGACTCTTCCTTTGGTGAGACTTTTACCTGGCTGCCATAAGGCGTTATTGACAGAGAACTTTGAACTGGCACTTTTAGAAGGGAAAATTGCGGTATTGTACTCGCGTATTGAAGAATTGAAAAGGCAGGGAAAATGGTCTCTAAGGCAAATGAAAAAATACAAGGATCCGTTCAAGATACGATCCAAGAAAACTACGCATTGGTTGTCATTACTTGAAGAAGCCAAATGGATGTCAGTTGACTTTAAGGAATCCTCTAAATACAAGAAGGCATGTTGTTTTGAAATGGCAAGAGGTATTGTGGACTATTGGACCA
The DNA here is from genome assembly GCA_031081885.1 of Priceomyces melissophilus. NCBI lineage: Eukaryota > Fungi > Ascomycota > Pichiomycetes > Serinales > Debaryomycetaceae > Priceomyces > Priceomyces melissophilus. Next base: position 411,175 of record JARYTE010000002.1, on the reverse strand, counting down.
ATGGGAAGTCTATTTGCATTAGGCGGAAACCAATTATTTATTTAAGTGACCAGGAGATTGCTCGCGCCAACGGAGAATGTGTAGAAGAGGAGAACACTGTTGACGGAGATGGTGTACTAGATATTAATGATGATGCGAAGATTAACGGCAATAATGGTGATACCGAGATTTCTGATAGATTCAAAAGACTAGATGAAGATCTGGTTGATGATGTCGGTTCTAGGGAAGAGATAAAGACTGAAGGTGGTGTGCAAGCATTCAAAGATGCTAAGTCTGATTTTTCTGATCAAGGCTCCATTGATGTCAGGGAACTCTTGGGTGGCAACAAAGATAGTAACGAAATATTGTCTTTGGATGGAACGTTCAAGAGTGAAGCGTTGGGTCCTTTTAACTTGAACTTCGACATCAACACGGTGAAGAAGCTTGATCAATCAATCATCAAGAATTTGCCTAAAATTGGAGGCGTTGGTGAAGACTTCTCTGCTCTGCCTTCGAAATCCTTGAGGAATTCCAGTGATCTCCCTATAGAACCTATATCTCGTCTTTTATATCCTTATGAAGATGATAACTGGAATAAGATTGTTCTCCGAAGAACAGATACCAGTAAGCATAATAAACCAAAAGGGCCCCCCGAATACCAAAGGGGGTTGTTTGGTACGCAGTATCATCGTCGTTTTAACTATTTAAAACCACCGAAGCCACCTTTAATCAAAAATATCGAATATAGGACTCCAACGATATGGCTTCCGAAAGACGATAGGTATTTGATTCATTATGTGGCTGAATTCTGCTTCAATTGGGAGCTTATTTCGGAACACCTCCTGTCCTCTGCTTCGACTTTAGAAAAGTATGAGTCCAATATCGAAAGAAGAACACCGTGGCAATGCTTTGAACGTTATATCCAGTTGAACGAAAAATTCCAATTTTCTGATATGAAGGGAGTTTACGCTTATCAAGCGCAACAATGGTTAGAAAAGGCTCACAGGGCGCAGCTGACTACAAAAAGAAGGATCTCACCTTTGGGTGTAGGCAATGAATCAATTCAAAGAGGACATAGAAGGTTAAGGTGGGCTTCTATGTTTGATGCTATCAGAAAGTGTATGAAGAAAAGAGAGATAGCTCGCTCAAAGATATCACAGCGTAATTCAAGTGCTGCTGCCAATAATTCTTCCACACAAACTACTAATGAGACGTCTTCAAACCCTAATTCGAGCTCTTCAGAAATGGCTCCTGCGCAAAAGAAACCATCCGATAAAGTGCCTACTCCTACGGAACTTTCAAGACTTAAATTTGAAAGAGATAAGTCAATTCAAGAGGCATATATAAATCAGCAGGCTACCAGAACAAGAATGATGGCAGCCGTGGCGCAACAGAAACAACAGCAGCAACCATCACAAGCAAGTAGTGGCAGTAGACCCCAAATATCCCAATCGACACTATCCACGTCCTCATCTAGCAACAATACCAACCAATCGATGTCAAGCAATTCTGTTGCTAGCAACTCCAAGCCTAATTTCATGGGTGATGCCTCTCAGCAGAATCAGCAAATTCAACAAAATCGTCCACCCCAGGGACAAGCACCTGGTCTTGTCAAGCGCCCTACGACACCTAATGGTACACCATACACAGCGGAGCAGATCCAGCAGTTATTGCAGTATCAAAAACAAAGGAGGCTTTTGCAACAACAGCAACAGCAACGCCCGCCTCAACAGCTGCAGTCGCAACTCGTAGATCAGACTAAACTCCCCGGAAATAGCGCTCCTAATGCTGGTATTGCTCTTAACAAAGGAATGTTAAATCCTAATATCTCACAAAATACAGGTGTATCACAACAAAGCCAAGGTCAAGGTCAAGGACTGAGCTCGCAACAATGGAACTCTTCTCAACAAGCACCAACTCAGCATACTCTGACTGATTCAACTTCGGCAAAGAGGATTCACTTTGCACCCGCACAAGTATCTGCCATCATCAATTCAATTCAGACAAAGAACCCTGAGCTAAGCAAGGAGCAAGTAACCAAGCTAGCTGCAACATACTTGGCTAATATCCAACAGCAACAACAGAATAGGCTCCAACAGCAGAGACAACAACAACAGCAACAACAGCCGATCCAGTCACTGCAACAACAGCTGCAGTTACAACAGCAGAAGCAAAGACAGGTGCAGCAAGGTTCAATGGGTAATATGGGTCTCAATATGCAACCAAGAATGAGTCAGCCTACTCAAAAGCAGCCTCAAATAGCCACCTTAACACCACAAGAGAGAAAACAATTACAAATGCTAAAAGCTGCAAAAACGGCTCAACAGCATCAATTGCAGCAGCAGCAGCTTCAGCAAAAGCAGCAGCAGCAGCAGCAACAGCAGCAGCAAGCTCAGTTCAACCAAGTTGGTCAACATCTGCTGCCCCAGATGACTCAAGCCCAAGGGTCCCCGTCCCTTGATTCTTCTGCCATGAGCAAGTATGAATATGAGCAAAGAAAAAAGTTGTTGATACAGAAACATCAGCAGCTGCAAAGAATGGCTGCTTCTAACCCCAACATGTCTGTGCAAGGATCGCCTATATCCTCACCGTCTCCAGCTGCCTCCACCAGTTCTTATCTATCAAGCTTAAACAACTCCTCCAATATGCCACAGGATCCTAGAGGTTCGCATTAACAACTTTGTATTTATAGTTTGTAATCAACGATCAATATTGATAACCATGATTTAAGATATTTGACTGTAGTGTGGTTTTGTATTATATGCCGGATCTGGAACCGTCTGGTAACTATTTTCTATCCTTCCTATTTTAAACGCGTAATTCGTACTTGGACCTCAGCGGCTAACTTACATACTATAAAAGTCTTCCAAATAACAAGTCGCAACAACTAAAAACACTTTCAATCCCATTATAAACAATTTATCATAGCTAAGGTACCCGGTGTTTTAATTTATATACATCTTCACTGAATAAGCAAATTTGAAGGATCTGTAAATTAGCTGTCTTCAACATATGCCTGGAGGAAGTCGTAAAATAGACTTGAGTGAGGCCATGTGTCTTGCTCCACTAACACACCTTATGCCAAAGCAAGATTTAGCACCTTTAATTTCTTCTACTTCAGTGGGTGTTGACATGGATGATCTCGTCATTCTGAAGACAGAAGAAGCTGCAGTGGTTCATGAATCGATGGAGGCTATCAACAAGGATCCTGAAACCCATAAAGACACTATTGGGCTGCTCGCAAATGAGTTTAAAGAGTTTCAAGATGAAGATTTGGAAAATATATCTTTCAAAAAACCTATATGGTTCAGTAGCGATCCTAATCCCCAGCGAAGTGCTATGGATGATCTACATGGCCTAGAAAAAAAAATCTTTGAGGATACTCCAAATATTGACTCCTCATCTTTGAAAGAGCTCCAGTTAACTTTCGATCCTTCTGATTTTGATGGTTCTAGATTATCTGTGAGAAAACAGTATGATTTGAAGGATGAAGCTGGTATTCAACGACACAATACTCTATACCGTCAAAAGTTCTTAAAAGAATTTACAATGATGAGCTCCGGATTTCAGAGAAAAGCGCAAATTGATCATAGAGAAGCTAATATTGCTAGTGCTGGCTACGATAAAAAAAGAATTTCAAAAGATATTGAGGAAAGCAGCAGGTTAAAAGTACAAAAGGTTGTCAATTTTACTGAGAATGATTTGAATGATTCAGCAGTTGACAATTTGATTGCTTTGCTTACAAATATAGAGCAAAATGAAGAGGATCCAGATCCCGCTTTTTTTGACGAGAAGTCAGGTCTACTTAACTTGGGCACGATGTACAATATTCACAGTTACCTTTTACGAATTTATAATCGTCCTATAATTGAAAAAATCGAAGTTGATAGTCTATTAAAAATTGAGAGCCTTAGTTACGCGATTCTTCAACTTAGTACTGATTGTGAATGGAACAAAATTATTACCTCGCTTGTTGAAGTTCCAGAAAATCCAGGTCTTAGTCCGGTTCTATTAGAATTCTTTAACAATCTCTCAATGTGTTTGTTAGCATCTAAAATTATCGCATATTTGTTGAATGGTCATATAAAGGGCAAGAGACTTCATATTGATGAATATTTGAAAGGCGTGATAGACTTTGTCTACTCGTTGTGTCAAGACTTTGTTTTCGCGCTTGCGTCCCAAAAGGGAGGTGATCAGGCTATGGCAGCTTATCGCAACGACTTCAATACTATATTAAGTGAAGTTGGTAATTTGCTTGAAATGATATCCGACTATATTTTTATTAATGATGTCGATGAGCATACTCTTACAAGATTGGAGTACCTTTCTATCTTCATCATCTTCGTAGAAATTGATCCTAAAGATAAGTTTTTTGTTGGGAATAGTGCTCTTGAGCGTTTGAAGGTCAACGCATGTAAGGTCCTTTTAAGAATATATAAAAGCAAGCCTGATCAAAGAAATTTTATATTACATGAGCTTATTACTTGCTTTGATAAAATTCCTCATCAAAAGACTTTAGCAAGACAGCATAAATTGGCTAGAGGAGGAAGTATTCAATTAATAACTGCATTTTTAATCTCCATAGTTCAAAATTACGATGTGAATTTGTCACCGACAGACATAGATGATTCTATGTCTAAACCATATGGAAACAACGACTTGGTACTTCTGAATACTAGAAAAGTTGTAAGAAGGAAATTTGAAAGTACCTATACTGAAATCAAGAATGTTTGTGAACACATTGCTTCTTTACTATTACAAGAATTGTCGAATAATCCTAATCAGCAGCATAAACAAATTCTCGAGCTTTTTCTAGATGATCTTTTATTGCTACTCCCTTATCCCGAGTGGCCGGGTAGTGTCCCTTTGGTTACATCAATGATGTCTTCCCTTTTATCGTTGATCCAAAGTGGTACAAGTCTGCTGTTTGTAGAGACTTATGCTATTGAAATGGTGGGTAATATTGCTGCTAAAATCTTAGATTTGAGAGGTGGAGAAAAAGATTTATTAAGTTTAAGTACAAGTAGTTCTGTGGAGGAAATCGTAAGCTTCAGGAACTCAGTTGAGGATTTGTTAGAGTTTGTGCAGTTGCATTCATCATGGGGCCCACCAAACGTGAACTCTTTTAGGTTTCTACTTTTGAAATACATTCACTACACCCTGCCTTTGATAGCTGCTTTGACTGAAACGGATACTGAGAATACCCATGCTGATCAGCTTGGTGCTTTGAAGTCCGATTCAGATGGCCCCAATGATAATTCTATAGTTCAATCTTTGAATGATTTTTATGACTATCTCTTGAATGCTGCTTCAGAGGACTTTGTTAAAGTTAATCTGGCTCTTCAATCAAACAAAGATTCACTGTCAGTAAGGTCTTACATTAGCACATTTTTATCACAGGACTTACTTCCTCAATACGAAATGTTATTGAACATTTTGATAAAAAATTTGGACAGTAACAAGATCAAGTTGAGAACAAAATGTGTCAAAATTCTCTCAACCTTTGTCGAAAAAGATAGAACATTGTTGCTCTCTCCTAATATTCTGGAGCCAATTTCAAAACGATTATTGGACTCATCTCCTCTTGTGAGAGATGCTGTAATTGACTTGATATCAAAATATATGAGCTCTTCGCCAGAGATTATTGAAAACTTTCACTCGGCGATTGGTGAAAGACTCAATGATGAGAGCGTTCAGGTACGTAAACGGGTGATGAAGCTTTTCAAAGACATGTATGTTCATTCGGTCAAAAGATCCACGAAGAGTCAAATAGCCATCAAGATTCTAAGGAGAATGGATGATGAAGATGATGTCATTCAGCAACTAGCAGTATCATATTTGAAAGATCTTTGGTTCTATTCTCTCACATTCGAAATCGGAGAAAATAATGACCTGTCCGTTGTCGTTTTTAAGAGGGTAGAAGTTATGATGGAAGTTGTGAGCTCAAATAAAGTCAATTCTGGTTATTTTGAGAATTTTATGGTTGAGAATGTACTTAACAGTACAGAAGAGTCATTACAGTCTGCGACGAAGTTAATTATAGACCTGTCGTTGAACATAGTTGTCGATTCTGGTGACCTTAATGATAAGAAGTCGGAGAAAGCCTTGGAAATGATTTCCTTACTCGTAAGGTGTAAGGGAACTTTATTGAGCCAAGATCAAATTATCACATTGCAACCATGCATTATAGATGAGGATCAAGCTGTCAAACCAACGTGCTTTTATAGTTTAGCGATCCTTCGAAACACTCTTCCTCATGTCGTTTCATTACGTCCAGACTTTTTGAACTCTATTCAATCTAGTTTATTGCGACGTTTGAGCAAATTCACTGTCAGAGAATTACATGAAGCGATGCCTTGTGCTTGGAGATTATGTGAGATAAAGAAAAATACCGTCAAGATGGCAAGCGCTTCTATCTCTTGTATTAAAATGATTAGACCTTATCTTGGTTTCCCAAAGTCTGAATCTGCAAGTAAGCCAGATGCAAAGCTCGCAAGATTACTTCATTTATTAGGTTGTTTTGGTACATATTGCAATCTAGAAAGACATAGAGATATTTTTTTGAAGTCTGCTATTGGTTTGAAAGATAAAGAAAATGTTTCAAGTATAGTGGTAAAATTTCTTATGCATTTCTCTCGGCCAAAGTTTGACACGAGTATTCGAGATCCAGCTATAAAAAATTTAATTTGTGTTTGCACTGTCCATCCAAAACTATTGATGTCTGAACCAGTTTTAAAAGTTTTAGATAGAGAGTTGACTACAGGAGAAGTTGAGATCAAGCATACTATAATCCATGGATTAATGGAGTTTTTTAGACTGGAGGATAATAAATCCCAGAGAAAAAATAGGAGCGATAAAATATTTTCTACTGACAGCAAACTAGACGTTGCCGCTTTCCACGGAGAATCATCGATATTTATCACCGATGGAATATGCGCTAGTTTAATTCAACGTTATATTTATCCGGTGTTGGATTTGTGCTTGTGGGATTCCGGAGTGTTTTCATTCCTTGCTGTACAATTTTTGCAACTAGTTGTGAAATTAGGATTTGCCAACCCCAAGATATGTACTCCCACGATCATTGCATTGGAATCTAGTACTAATCCCTACATAAAGAAGCTAGCGACAGGCTTGCATACTGAATTATACGATAGGCATGAATCGTTGACAGATTCTAGCTATTTTGAAGGTATAAGATTAGCGGTCAAATACCGGAAAGCTATATCTACAAATTTCTACAGCGAGAGATATTTTATCCTGAGCCTATATGCAATTGTGCGGGATAACTATTCATCACGTAAGAAGTTCTTTCAGTCTGTTATCAAGCTTTTTAGAGTAGATATCACAGAAACTGATGATGACAAACTTATATTCAATCGAGATTTGACCTCCTACTTAGCTGTGAACGTCTCAATTTTGAATATTAGTACTTTGGAAGAGGTTCTTCTACTTATTTACAATTTAGATAATATAATATCAACTGAAGGCATGGACTTATGGGATGAGGTGAAGAAAGAGGACCTCGTGTCAACAAACTCAAAGGTGCGATCTCTTGCCTATCAATGTCAAACATTAATACCAATCATCCAGTTACGACATCACATAGCGTCTGTTTACTCTTTGAGTCCGGAAGATGTGGAGAGGTTTCAACCCAATAAAGTAGATGTTGAGTTGAGACGTTCTCCAAAAGTTAGAAACCTCATCTCATTTAATCCAGATATTGGTGAAGTTAATCACTCTTTAGATAACACTGAGAGCTTACTGGCACTGTTCACAAAGTTCATACAAGCGATTAACGACTTTGCAAACTAGCATTAATTAGCATATTTAGTCATATTAGCATTTTTCGTCTAAATCATTAAAATGCCGTTTCACGTAGATCTATAGAATGTGTTTTGCGCTTACCATTTTACTCGTTATCAATTCATCTATGATGCATGACTATAGGGAATATACCCTAGGAATTGAGACTTTCTTTCCTTAGTCTCTTACGCAAATCTTCCCTTTCCGGAAGCCAGGCAGAAGCCCTTCTTTTCCATTGAGAATTCAAAGAAAACTCTGAGAATGCTTCACCCAAAATAGGAATTTTATTACCAAATGCTATACCCTCATCTCGGTCAAAAGCTAGATTAGGCATTAAATCATCGATGCCATTATGACGATACCTGGAATTTCCTTTATGGTGGTAAAACTTCTCTGAGTCATCATTACTCCTTGATGAAACTAGCGAGTTGCTTGATACTGTGGGGCTTATAGAAGGGCCAGATACAGGGTCCATAATTAATGTGTAACCGTTGTTTAAAATTAATTTGACCAACGGTCCATATCTCTTGCGTTCTTCCTTCTTTCTTTGAATTCTAATTTCCTTTAAAGGCAAAATGTACTCATCTTCAATTGAGTCAGGATTTCCTTGCTCCATATGAAATCTCTTAATATCCTTCTCGAGTACATCCTTTCTTCTTTTCCAGTTCTCGTACTTTCTAACTAACCTCTCTATTTCATTCATAGTGATTTCCCGAATATACTCCAAATTATCTAAATCTTTCATGTTTTTGATATACGTGACTTTGGGCAAGTACCTCACCCAATCACCCAGTTGAAGATGAATGTACAGAGAATTTAAATTATCGACATCTAACATGATTCTTTGTTGATCCATATTGGTCATTATCTTCTCCTTTTTCTGAAATCTCTTGTGGAATGGATCATACTTATCTTCAGGCAAAGGATCATCAACGTGCTTTGATCTTCGTGGAAGAATATCATTTACCACTTTAACGTCGAGAGACCTTTTCAAAGAGGGAACAGGCCCTGATTCAGCCTCTTTGTTTGACACATAAAGGTCATCAAATGATGTCTCTTCTGCAACCTTAATTTTCTGACCACGATACAACAACGGGTTGACATTTTCGAAGTTAAATAAATGATTTTTGACTTTGACGTCATTTTCTGATCGCAAATGTCTTCTCTCTGCTTTACCATGACCAGAATTTTTCTCAACATCTAAGCTATTGATGTTTCCTGACATAATATATCAGCTTCATCACATTGATATACCAATTGGATACACGAGGCTATCCTTTCAATATCCTCTACCCGATATATCTGCAAAAAAAAAAAAAAAAGTAACTCAATACGAGAATTAGGACCATTCGCGTCACCCCTATTAACATATGAACGCTTCTCCAACAACTTGGGCCAAGGTATGAACTATCGAGGTCGTGAAAAGGGTGAAAGGGAAGGAATTCTTCCCATTGCCAATTCTGGAGTACCTTTAGAGAAACAATCGCTAGGAAGAGACTATTTCACAAGTGCTAAATGGCACCGAAATATCATCAAGAATGAAATTAAATGGAAGCTTTTGCTTCCACTGACAGCAATTCTTGTTTTATTCAGCATATTATTTGAATATCTTCATTTAAGCTATACTTTAAACTCATGTAGATGGAACAAATGGGAAAATTGGGACAAGGGAGCAACACCTCGGAGGATTGCTTTAATAGCTGATCCCCAAATTGTTGATGATAACTCGTATCCTGGAAGATTGAGAATTTTGACCAAACTTTCAGCATCTGTGACAGACAGATACCTTAAAAAGAATTACAGGGGCATACTAAATACACTTGATCCCGACTCAATTATCTTTCTAGGTGATTTATTTGATGGTGGTAGAGAATGGAACAACGATGGTTGGTTTACCGAGTATGACAGATTCAACAAGATTTTCCCTAAGGAACCTACACGAAGATACGTTCAATCTCTACCAGGAAATCATGATATAGGCTTTGAGTCTATCAGTAGAGATAGATACAATAGATTTTCCACATTCTTTGGAGAGACTAATGACTTCATAGAGATCGGGAATCATACAATAATCTTGTTAGACACTATCTCATTATCATCACAAGATCAATGGCTTAAATCGAAAACAGCAAGATTTCTCGACCAATCTAATAACATCCTAAATGCTCGATTCCCTCGAATCCTACTAACACATGTTCCTTTATACAGATATAATGATAAGCAAAGTTGTGGGCCAAATAGAGAGTCTCATAAGAAGTTCCCTGTATTGAAGGGCAAACAATACCAAACAGTTATAGAATACGATATTTCTCAGCATATATTGACGCTGTTGCACCCGAAAATGGTGTTCAGTGGTGATGATCATGACTATTGTGAAGTGACCCATTCTTATCAATTTCAAAACGATAATACATTAGCAAAAGAAATAACAGTTAAATCATCTTCAATGGCAGGTGGTATCAAGTATCCTGCGATACAACTATTATCGTTAAATAATCCCTATAACCCAACTTCCTCAGATTTTGCTAGTAAGGAGACTATCAGTACTGCATTATGTTATTTACCAAGCCCTTACGTTAGATTCATCATATATGTGATACTTGTTATAGCTATATCTTCTTGCTATGTATCATACTATTTTGCTCCAAAATACTTGGCTAAGTATTTGAGTATTTTTTCGAGCAGGTTCTCTTCCATAGAGGCTGAAAGCTCTATTGACTTTGCATCACATATCAATTTAAAGCATTCTAGAGATAATGGGGCCTGGAGGCGTTCATTTTTTATAAATATTCTTGTACTATTGACTGTGTCAGGAATTCTAGTTCTCACATTGCAAATATGAAACAATTGAATTAATATTTTATGCAAACGATATAAGAATACAATACTTAGATATGCAATAATTCGAACAACGCCAATTATTCCTAATTTCTAAAACTGAAGAATCTTTCTATATAACTTGGGTTAAAGTCAGTTCTCTTAGATATGTACTGCCTCTTTGTATAAGGCTTTAAGTTTGCAAGTTGGCCCTCTGTGATCAAGGAGCTTAACAACTGTGGTTGAACTGAAAATAAGTTACCGATCTCCTTCAAAAGTTGATAACCCTCTGATAATTCCTCGATATGCCAAGCATCAATAGTGGTTTGATATCTTATAACATCTTTGGTCAAAGTGATGCCTCCAGTCGAGTTAACCGAAAACTTTTTATAATGTTCTAAAAGTTGGTTCAAGAAGTTCATACCAGTCCTAAGTAATACATTCCTCAAATTTGAGCCACTTAAGTATTTTGTCAAACTATCATGTACTTGCAATAAGAAATCTGATGATAACTCACAAGCTTCAGTATCATCCTCAATGATGTTCTCACCCAAGAAATCTTTCTTCTTTTGTTTAGAAAGCAAATAACTCAATCTGCCGTTGATCATATCTATTGTCTCGCTTAATATAATGTTGAGACCCATTTCACATCTAGAAATGAAGTTGTTGGTAAGGCTGCTCATTCTATTTTTGATGCTAGGAGAATTGACAGCACAAGGAAGAATGATTCTTTTGATATAAGAAGAAAGCAAGAAAAGTATTTCTGTGACAAGGTTGAAGGTTGACATGTAACTCAAGTCAAACGGAAGAGTCGAATTGATTTTGGAGGTAATATTCTCTTGCTTTAATTGGTCGTAAGCTACATCCAAACCTGCTGAAATGTAAAGTCTTCCAAAGTCAAACAATAGTATTTCCAATATGTCCAAGGAGTGTTCAGGGGTTTTATTTGGCGTTAATTCCAATAAACGCGCTATAGATTCGATTCCTGATTTTATCACTGTCTCAACATTTTGGATGTTAAGTTTTCCGTATTCTTCATATTCTTTTTCATTGTATCCTCCCAGTTCCGGCCTCGACTTCTTACGTTCTGAAATATGAGCCTTCATGAAATTAGTGAACTTTTGAATTCTTTTCTTTTCTGTTAGTGTAAAGCTGAATCTTCCGTTGTTATCGGGTGTCTTTTCATTATATTCAAAGTTGTCCAAGTTTTCAATCTTCAATGAAAGTGACCTATTTGAAACCAGTTTTTCATTGAATAAGGTGAATTTCCTGGCTATTTCGAAAATTGTGTCCTCTAAGTTCTTTTTCTCTCTGTCGAAATAGGTGTCCTCCGATATGTACTCAATAAAGAGGTCATACGTGGACAGGTCCAAGATTAGTCCCAATTCATTATCTCTATCAAACTCATTGGCATTGAGAAATTCCTTGACATCTTTCGTGAATTCTCCCACAGAGACATACAAGAAATTGAGCACTCTGATATGAGCCAACGTATTAACTGATATTGAATATTGTAGCAAAGAGCTGACTTTGTTTTGAATCATCTGAGCATAGATTCTTTGTATAAATATTTTCAATACTGGAATTGGGTCTACGAAAACCTGCTGTACGATTCTAGCTTGACCTTTAATGGCAAATCTTAAACGATCCAAAAGAATCTCTGTTGACTCATCTTTGATTTCACCTTTGTAGTTTGGGTCCGATAAATTCACCCATGCGGCCTCGCTATCAAGAAGAAAGTTGCCTTCTTTTCCGTCCTCCCTTTCAGCTCCAAGTAAAAGATCATTTTTGTTTACAAAAGTTCTGACTACATTTCCTCCACCATTGAATTCAAACAAAATGTTTGCAATTTCTTTCATCATTTCAAATTCATTTTCCTCATATGCTACCTCGAAACGGTTCAATAACCCCCTTTCCATAGTTTCACTGAATTTCTCAATAGCGTAGACACAATTGGATGTCTTGGGCACATCAGGAGACTCTATTTTTTTGGCAATGGCAAGAAGATTCTTGAGTGTAACGGCACATTTCATTTTGTCATCATACTCCTTGCTCACACGAAGTGCTTCTAATGGATCATATTTTTCTTTGGTATAGAATCCATGGTAAGCACGTATAAGAAATATTGTTTCAGACGATCTATCTCGAGAGTCCGAGATTCTATTCAAAGCCTTACCCATGGGATCGATCTTATTTGTGACATCAGAGATCATTAAATCTAAATTGTCGAACTTCTTGGTGATGTTGTTTACTTTTGCCGAAAGCTGTATAATATTTTCGCCATGTCTCAACTCTCTGGTTTCCACTTCTTTAGCCGCCCTTTCCTGTTGATGTCTGGCTTGCTCTTTAAGACGAGTCAACTCCCTTAGTGTAGATTCAAAGGTTCTGATATAAGGCTTAGGATCCAAGTAATCTAATTTATTGACTTCAGCTTCCTTGAGGAAGTGGTCTTTACTAAGTTCCTCAACAAAGTCATTGACAGATAAGCCTTCGAGGAAATTATCCAAGTTCAAAAGCTTACGTATATCCTCATCTAGATCATATATAGAGAAACTCATCACTCTTGCAAGCAGCAATTTGCTCTACTGTGCAATTGATAATCTATTTGATTCACTGCTTAAAACTGAGTTTGTATATTTTCGAGCATTACGATGTAGAACGTAGATTTCAGAATTTGAGATCGAGCGCTCCTAAACCTGGAGCTCACTGAAATGATATCTACATGTTACGATAATAGCTTTTTTAGAACAAAACTTGTATTAGCTGCTTCTGAAAATATAAATAAATCAGTATTATCTAACTACAAATTTAGTTCAATTTAAAGGTGGTGTGACATTTACCGCAGTATTGTCTGTCCTTCATGTCAGCCATGAAGATACCAGCACCACAGGTAGCAGATGGACATTCTCTTCTCAATCTCTCAACCTTACCATCGTTGTCAACCTTGTAGTAAGTCAAGACAGCCAACTTATGCTTTCTGTGCTTGTGCTTGATCTTCTTTGGGGTGGTGTAGACCTTCTTCTTTCTCTTCTTACCACCACCTCTCAATCTCAAGACTAAGTGCAAAGTGGATTCCTTTTGGATGTTGTAGTCAGACAAAGTTCTACCATCTTCCAATTGCTTACCAGCAAAGATCAATCTTTGTTGGTCTGGAGGAATACCTTCCTTGTCTTGGATCTTAGACTTAACATTGTCAATGGTGTCAGAGGATTCAACCTCAAGGGTAATGGTCTTACCCGTTAAAGTCTTGACGAAAATTTGCATTTTGGCTTGTCGGCAATAAAATGCTTCTTTCTTACCAAGTAATGATCAAAAAACAAAAAGTTTAAAATTTATTATTACTATCGCTTCATACCTAGAAAATTTTTTCGCCCGTCATTTTCACGTGATATATACGTGCAAAGTGGTCAAAAGTCTTTTTTTATTATGTAAGAGAGTTCTTCCGTCGCTTCCTAGGGCTTCCGTCGCACAACTTCCGCTAGATGTCATATACTACTTATTTAGGCAGTCAGCATTTGCAGCTATCGGGTATAGCTGGCTGTTCTATTGAGCAAAAAACCCACTATAACCGCTGGCTGTGTTGGAAGCATAACATATGGAATACTTTTTGCACTATATCACGGTATAAAGTTACCAGAGTGTTATTTGAATGTTAGGGGATCAGGTCCTTAAAAATAGACAGTTGCTCTATGGTCAACAAAGGCAGCGCCAATATACAAGTAGGAAGGTCTACAATGTCGCAGATCTGGACTTGGAGGAAATATTGAAAGAAGGAGACTACAATTCCAGAAGGAATTTTCCATCTCGGACATCCAAGATCTTTAATTGGCTAAGTCGAATATGTTTTTGTCATTAGCTATAAGTCTAAGTCATCATCATCATCATCGGCGTCTTTACTTCTATTTGACCTTATGGAACCAAAGTTGATGGTACGTCTTTGGATGATGCCGTTGATATACATAAAGTTTTCTAGTGCCTCAATGGAGAAATTATTGGGATCATTTCCAAGCTTCTCAAACCCCACTAGTCTGGTTAATTCCCTCCCCTTACGATATATTAAAACTAAAGGTAGAACTTTTATGTTCAACTTTGCTGATAGAAATGGTGCACTCTCAGCTTTTATCCTCATTACAGAAAGAGATAAATGTTTTTCTGCGAGTATCTATAAATTCTCGTTAGTAAATGCTATAGAGATTTTCACTTTGCATAAAAAGTTACTTACTTCCAATCTTTGATTCATTATTTTGCATTTTTCAAATTGAGGCTGATAGAAATGTACAATGCTAATGTCCTTTTTAGATACCTGTTCCATTAATTCCTTTTCTAATTCGTACGTTGTAATACGACCCAAATTTTCCCCTGAGGAATCTTTGGAATCGTTGATTCTCTTGAGCTCATTTGAGAGTTGTTTGATTCTACTCTCTCTATATTTGGAAAATGAGTCATCCTCATCTAAAAGTTCTAAAATCTCTTCATCACTGAGGGATTCTTCGCCATCTCTATCTCCGTCGTGATTTCTTCTTAATATCGAGTTCTGGTACTTCTCCACAAGCTCAGACTGCTTCGAATCCATGATTTACCGTTTGACAATTCAAGAGTTATTTGACCATTCAATTTTCAGACGCGTTAACCCAAGTTTATATACACGAAGAGGTTTTAAATGTATATTCATAATATCATGCCATTGACTATTAAATGGTGTAGTACTGCCACATATTCCAAGCTATATGCTTTCAAGCTGGGTCAATATGTCTCTAACTGATTCGGTGCCTTTTCTTAATATTCCGTTAAAGTCCAATCGTTCATTAATGTCACCCGTGTGAACGCCATTTCCCGTGGACTTAAGAACATCTATGCAATCAAGTATATTCTTGTCTATCTGTTTTACCGTGCTCAAGATCAATTCCAATTCGTTCAATATTGTTTGTTGTTGCTGTTCGGCGGATGCGGTTAAATCCTCTTCATCCAGCATATTCAATGAGTTAATTTGAGCCTGCTAAATGGAGCACGCTAAAAGGATTCTGATTAAACGTAAAACTAAGATTAGCGAGCAGTATACTCAGACAGTCCAAAAAAAGATAATTCTTTTGAGACTATGAGTGTTTGCTTCAGGCTTTTATTGCACCTCCACTCTATAATTTTTCGCACATTTTGTGTGCCCGATGGACTCTACAGTCTAATAAAGCTTTTCTTTAATGATAATGCTATTCAGTAACGATAAATCTATAACCATTGTGACCAAAGATTTACTATTAGTAGATGACCGCTGCTTGCAAAAACAATACAATGATTGAAACTGCAATCACACTTTCCCTCACTATTATAGTGTTGATTTATTCTCGAACTAAAAAATGCCATTCGTCATGAAATCCTTAGAACCCCAGTCAAAGCCCATAATAAATAAATATTACTTATCTCTTAAAGATAGAGCCCAATTTAGTGACTTCAGATAAAACATCTTGAGTTTTTTCGCTTACGTCGTTGATATCTTTCATTAATGAGCTACCAACATCACTGACGAAAACTCCACTTTCATCCCATTTGCGGGATAAAGCTTGTAAAACGCTTTCAAATCCTCTTTTACCTGCTTTGGAATTTTGGCCGAATCTTTCTACAGACCATTCCTCTACTTTATCACAAATCTTCTTAAATGACGCATATGCGGTTATTTCTGCAGCTTGTTCAAAAGTGGTACAACTATTGGGAGCATCCGACAGGGGACGATAAATGACAGTCTCATTAACATTCAAAAGATGACTCATCGTCATATTATGAGACTTCATCACTAAAGTCTTGTTAATGAGGTCAACTTCACTTACCTCCCTAACATAAGAATATTCAAGACCGCCCACCAAACAACTCAACCATTTTGGAATAGCTTGTTTACATGCAATCAATCTCTCTGTTCTAAGAGTCTTATTCGCGGCATCAATGCTTCTATTCAATACATCCACAGACACAACATGAGTTGAAACTTCGTTAGGATACTTCTGCCAATTAGCCGCGGTTACTTTATCCCAAGGATAATTGAATAAATAATTGCTCTCAAAAAGCTTCATCCTATATAGTAGATGAATCCTTAGTATGGCTTAGTATGGCTCTGGAAATGGTAGTAATTTTAAGTCTATGTCTACTAAATACTACTTAAAAGTTGAACTAGCCACTGAGATGAAATAAGCCTTTTCGTGATCGCATATGTCGGACAAAAAGAAACGGCCCAGGTTTCCTCGGAACGATGACCAGCCGCTTTTTTTTTTCCATTTTTTCTTTTTGTCACGCGACTGTAAAAGACCTATATATACTGCTGTGAGTTGACATGTGCCGGGGCTACTGATAGTAAAAGACAATAACAATGTAAGTGCCCCTGCATCTGACGATGGTTTGAAAAATTGTGAGTGTTGCACTGGTATAGATTGTTTGCTCAGTTAAAGTTTTCATGAAGAGATAAATCTGTTTCATCGTCTGAGAAACTGCTTTTGAACGCTGATGTGACTTTGCGCTTATTTTGTCTGAGAGCAACTGTCAGACCATCACCATTACGATGCTTTTTAAAGTTCATTATTGAAGGAGGAGTAGCAGATGTTGAAAATCTCGGCTGTGAACTTGCGACTTGATTTGTGACTTCCCGATTAACGGTAAATGTAGTATCGTTAATATAAGATTCGTAAAATGCATTAAATAGCTTTAATGTCTTGCTTCTGGTCTCGTGTAGATTGTGAGTCTTTGAAAGATATGGTTGAACCACTTCCAATAGCGTACGGTCCATTTGTTGCTCACTGATATCATTAAGAATTAGGCTATGCAACTCTGATGCGCTTTTATTGTCTAAACTGACAAAGTTCACTATGGCTCTATCGGAATAACTCTTGTTAAATTTTGATTCATTGCGCCCCACTGCAAACTCCTGTAGTAGGGCATTCATAATGGAACTGTAGCAAGCCTCCTCCTCTGATATTTCATAAAGTTGATTAACCGTTTGTTTTAAGAAGCTTTTGAGCTCTTCTTCCACGGATCGGAGAGCCAATTGACTCACCTTGTCTAGAAATTTTATTGAGCCCCTATAATCTTCAGGGATTCTGGAATTGACTGCAGTGGATAGTTTTATTCCCTTTTTGAGAACAAACTCATTACTGGTCTGATGTTGTGACTGGACGGAGAAGATTCGAGATGCAACAATATTGAGATGGTAAAAAGTATGGTAGATCTTATTCGTAGTGATTTGGGTAAAGATATCCTCTAATTTATCTTTTAAGTTACACAACACAACATGTGAGCAGTATTCTAAAAGCATATGATTTGATTCATAGTAGCGACGATTCTTTAATAGAAATTTGAACATTTGCATTTTTAAATGTAACTTGATCAACCTCTCGAAACCCATTTCAAAGGGCATGACTAAAGAAGTCCTGTTGAATGAAGACACCGTTTTGTCGAACGTTGGATTTACATGAATAAACTTGATGTTGGTGAACTCCTTCACTGAGCCCAAATGTGGCCACCAATCATCAAGAATAATTTTGATATAATGGCCCTTCGAAAGCAATTCTATGTTGAGATCATTCATGTATTTCTTAAAGTCCATGGGAGTTATCAAACCTTCTGGGCTCTGTTGTAATCCTGAATTTTTCAGTTGAAGTTGATTCCATTTCCCTGGCAAATTTGATACGATCATTGGCTTAAGAAAGTACTTGCCTGTAATATTTCCACATACACTGATCGTTACCGTTTTGTGCTGCCTCAAATCACCCGTTAGAAAATCGCTCTCATCCTTATTTCTGTCAAGCATTTCTTGCAAATCTTCAGAATCTGACTCTAGCAATTCACATAAGTTTGTGACGTCAAGAATAATTTCTTGAAAGTGGTAGACATCTTCAAACGGTGTGTCACCAATCTCCTTCAATATACGCGCCTTTTCCGCTATTAATGAGTTGGTTGTCTCACCTATACTCTTTAGGTCGGAGATTCTTTCTTTAATTGACTCCCAATGAGGCATCATAGACTTTATAAACAATGCTGACCAGTCTTCATCCTCATTTTCATTCCTTGCCGAGAAACTATTCTCAGCATCACTATCAAATGTTGGAGCTTCAGTTCCTTTAATCATAAAGGAGAACTTTTTAAACATCTTTTGAACATCTTGATTCGTAATTTTCTTGTCTTGTTCTAAAAGAAGAGTTTGTGCATAATAAATTTCAAGGCACTTTAGTACCTCTTTTCGATCTTTCAAATGTTGTTTGAACTGTTTTTCACCTCTCGCATTTGTTATTCTCAGTCTCGAGATAGTTGTGCTACCCCCAGCTAAATCTTGAAAATTATTTCTCAACTTTGGTTCTAAAGTTACCCACCGACTGAATGCCGACTTTGAGATTGCAAATTCATTTCTTTTCTTGAAATATTCGACTGTTTCCGCCTGTCGATGCTTTTTGTTATGATTTTTCTGGTAATTGTAGTAATCTAATGCTTGGATCTTTTGATATAGCTTCGGTTGCTTTGCTTGGTTAGACTCATCTGCATTGAAAGATGGAGATCTCATGATCGATCTACCATAATCTGGGCTTAGGATAACTGGGATGGTAGAAGTTCCGTTAGCAAAATCTTACTTCTGTGGGACATCTGCTATTTGTTTCTATGCCGGTGAGCGGTGGTTTTATATGTAGGATGCTTAGAAAGAGGCTTAAATCGTTAATTCAGATTGACGCATGGGCTATTAACTATAGTATTATTCCCTAAACTGACAATGTCAGGGGGGATTTCTACTTTTGCATTGTCCCCGGGTTCAAAAGTAAGGAGCAGTAAGCGTCAAGATTCGAGGCTTTGTCTTTCAGATATAAAGGTACGCCATCCATCATGTTTGATCAGTCTGGGGAAACCTAATAGTGGATTCTTGTCTGACATTTCGAGATGTCGAGTATATTTGGGAAGACTATATCCTATTTTATTGAGAGGCTATGTTTGGTGCTATTGCTTTTTAATATAATTTATATTGGTAGCTGTTATTTACGGTTTTCCTCTAATGGGATCAGTTTGCAAGAAGATGCAACACCTCAAAAAAATATTGATTACGAGTCAAATGAACAGACAGCAGAAGTGTCAAATAATAATATCGATTATGGGCTTGAGATAGAACAACTAATTGCTGATGCTAAGGCCGATAAAGATACTTATTGGCTCTTGGATACGGAACAAAAAGGAACAAAGTTGGAGATTAATCCTTACGAATTTCTCAATGATACCACTGATAAAAATGCTTGGATTAATAAAGATACCATATTTCAAGATCACAGGTTGACTCTCTCACTTTATTTAAATTATATTAGGCATGAATATAATGCTGGTAAATCATTGGATAAGATTGAAGTGCCTTTCAATTGGGCTGATTGGATCGATTTGTCGGTGTTGAATACAGAACTTCTGAAACCTATTCCGAAGAGAAGAGGTTGCAACTGGTGCAAAAAGTTTACATTGGCAAATAAAGCAGTCGATAATACAAAATTAAGATGTTTGCCTAATGATGAAGTGACTCCAAGTTTATTAAATTCCTTAGGGTTTTCGAGGCATGAACAGTTACCTGGATTCCTCAACTTGGATTATAGTCCATTTTTTGCCCATCATAAAGTTAGATTATTACAAGCAAAGACTTACCTTTACACTTTTATGCCCAATCCTAGAGCTTTAATGTTTCTAAACAAGAATGGTGGTACTTATGAAGTTAGTGTCGAGTCCTCCCAGCAGAGGAGTGGGATTTTGAAGAGTGGAATGATGCGTCATTATATGAAGACAAAGTTACAAAATGGTAATGTAATGAAAAACCTTAAGAGCTCTGTATGGGGAAGTAAAATTACCCTCGATCCAATAGATGAGTTCAAACAACTCATTGAAGAGGTCCCATCTATTACTATTAGACAGAATGAACACGATGATCCTGCAGGAATTTATAGAATGTTACATGATGATGATTCTTCTAAGACTTTAAGCTTGACTCCATCTATGTTCCATTACAATCAGGACACCATTATATCCCAAATCTCTGAGTACGAGAAAATGGCTTCCAAGAGAAAGCTAACTCTGTTTGAGAAGGGTTATTTGGAGTCATTGGTAGCGTCAAGAGACACGAATACCCATACTGAGCACACTTATTTCAAGCAGGCTACTTTGGATGCACGTCATGACAAGATGATTGTTAACAAAGACTTTGGTTATCATTATGATTGGAGATTTTTTGATGGGGCATTAGAATTTCCGAGACCAGGCTGGTCAGAAAGAGATTTAAATATGAGGACTAGTATAATGATCGACAGATTGTTGAGAACATGGGTCAGGTTTACTCAGGAGAAGGGATTGATCTCGTGGATAATGCATGGCCCTTTACTCGCGTGGTTTTGGAATGGATTGATGTTTCCTTTTGATGATGATCTCGATGTACAAATGCCTGCAAGTGAGTTGGCTAGATTAGGTGAGTTGCATAATCAAACTTTGGTCTTTGAAGATATCGAAGAAGGGTTTGGTAAATACCTTGTAGATGTTGGTACTTACATTCATAATAGAGATATCAGTCGTAGGGCAAACCATATTGATGCTAGATTCATAGACGTGGACACTGGGGTTTACATTGATATCACCGGGTTAGCTGCTAGTGATGAAACACCAAACAAAGAGTTTTACGATTCAGGAATAATTAAGGAAGAAGATACGGAGGTATACAACGATAGAAGGAAACATTGGTATACTTTTGATCAATTACTGCCTTTGAGGCTTTCTACCGTCGATGGTACTCCAACTTTTATCCCTAACGATATATCTGGCCGTCTTTCATTTGAATATCCTAGAGGATTGACTTTGCCTGAGTTTTTCAACTGGCATTTCATTCCAAAGTTGCAAATGTGGCTTAGACAAAGTGATTTGTTGGCGGTATTTGATGAAAACTCATTTGCTAAAATTATTGATGATAATAAGGTCGATGTTGATAAGAAGAAAGTTATGGGATTGATCTTGGATATGTCAGATGAAGAAGTGTTCAAGATTTTGAAGAGCGATGATGGTATCTTATCAGACTATATCTTGACAAAGGAATTTACCGACGCACACAAGAAAGAAATGGAATTCATGTTTCTGCATTACGAAGAAAACGGAAAGGTTTCATATAAGCCGAACGAAAAGCTCTCAATGGATCAGAAGTTCCATGAACAGTATAAGCAATTTGTCAATAAGAATATGATAATTCATACACCCAGGAGGAAGTCATTGTTCCTGTTTGAAAAATCTGAAAGAGCGGAACATAGTCTTAAATAATTTGAAGAGCGGATCATTTATTTACATTAGATAGTTGCATCTACACATTAAGTTTTAAAATGTGTGTTAAATAGTTATACGAAGCAATCATGATAGAGAATAAAAGTATGGATCTTAAGCGGTTTTTTATTCAAACCTGAAGGTATTTATTGTTGATTTTCAATAATTCATATTCCGTTTGTTGTATTTATCCACTGTTTGATGCTTTAGACAACTTATCTTTCAATGTCTTGTTCTCATTTTTTAAGAGTCCCAATTCAATAAGTAAGCTCGCTTTGTTACTTAGACTGACCATCTTCAATAAGTTCTCGTTTTCATTCTGCAAAGTCGCTAATTTAGTGACAATTTTATGAGCTAACTCTTGTGGATCATAGGCGCCACTTGCAGTAAACAGATTATTGGAAGTAGGGTTTACTGTTAAGCTTACCAAAATTGCTTCGAGCCTTTGTTTCGTATCGTTTAGTTCCTGGGTTTTTTCGTGCAATACCTTTGATAAGTCCTTGAATAACTGATAATAATTGCTTGGAACACTCATACTCTGTGTGTCAGGAGATACCGACAATTCAAGATTTTTGAGTGAGTTGCTCCTAATATCATTAACTACGCTGATCTGATCAGTCAAGCTCTTTATCATTTGGTTTTTCATCACAATTTCCAATTTCAACTTCCTGGTATCCTCAGAAGGAGCTTCTAATTCGGATATACTATTGTCTCCGAAATTACGCTGGCTGAAAGAGAAATTCGTTAAACTTGATCTATCGTAAAGTTCAGAGGTGCTGCTTAAAACTGCTGTATTCTCATTACTGTTGCTTGTGTAGTTATGAAAAGATGAGGGTCCTTTAGTCGCTGTACTTTGAGTGAATAGATCTTCCTGCCTCCCTGGAATCAAGTTAAAGTTTTTGTTGCGTCCACATGTTGCATTGCTATCAATTTGTCTATGATTCACATTAGGAACATAGCTTGGAGCATTGATATTCAAGCTAGAGGTGTTCTTGCCATTGGGTGCAAAATTAAGCTTGCTATTGGGAATATTTTGGGAATTACTTAAAACATTTCTACTTGAAATTCCACCTTCAGAGGAGATTCCAGATGACTGAAGTTGGTTTGTGGTCAATTCATTTTGAATTTGACTAGGTTTGCGTTGAATATCATATCCTGAGGTCGACATCAAGTTCGGTGTCTGCAAATAACTGTTTGAGGATGAAGGCTGCCAAAATTTCATAATATTAGACCCCCCATCGTTGAAGACACCGGAAGAGGAGCTTGTATTTAACCTCAGATTATTGGATTTATTTGAATCTATTGCAAAGTTGGACAACATTGACAGATCCATCAGTACATTCACTGGTTTCTGGATAGTATTATACTGTAAGTTTGTCTGACTTGTTAGTGGAGAACTATAGAAGCTATAAAATCCATAGGATCATGCTCATGCTCATTTTATAGAATTCTACTTACCATTTATATCGAATCTATTTCTTATCTTCTCATATATAATTAACAATCTAATATTTGCAACAAAATATGCCTAAACTTATTTCTCATAATGCGGTAAAATTCGAAACCAGTCGTTGTCGCAAAATTGCGACGCCTGCACCAACAGAGAAAATATAATGAGTAATAATCACGCTATTGGGCCGCTACCTATAAATTGCTTCAAAATTTGTCCATTTGGAGTATTCAAGACAGTATCCGGTAATTTTAATATTCTGTCTTCAAGATTTTTCCCAACTAAAAAATCTAACATCACATCAGTGAAATGATTGCAATTATTTTCAAATAAATCATAGTTCAGGGCATGATACTTTTGATCTTCTCGATCTCTCAATTCTTGAAGAAAGTCCTCTAAAATGTCCTCGGAAATGAATGTCTCTCCCATATCCAAAACCTCTTTTGGTGTTCCATACTTTGTGGCTCCAGGTGGAGAGTTTACTCTAATTGAGTTATCTATATAAAACTCTTTATCATAAACCACTATCAGTGTATGATATATGGCATCTATGGTGGTACCAAGGATCATTGGTGAATAAATTGCAGCAAGACCGTGAGATAGATCATACACATACACTTTTACTTTATAAGACTTTTCTGACATACTCATACATTAAACTTTTTGTAGTTCAAAGGTAGCAAGGAGCTTTATATGTTAAATTTTCGCCACCAAGGCTTGATCCTGCTTTACTGAATGAGCGCAGAAAATAAGTATATGTCGTGCAGGTAAAACCGCAGAAAATTTTCAGTACCCGCTTAGTTTTCGGCTAAGTTGATCTCCACCATCATAACAGTGTGACTGTCAATTCCTTAAGACGAATAACAAGGAATAGTGTTGTTTATTGATTCATGTGTTGACACGCCTAGGAGTTTTGATGATATGATACTTAAATGACTCAGCATTTTTGACCCCCCAACATATCATATATTAATGAACCAAGATGTATACCTCAGAAACAAACGAAGAAATGCTGCAATTAAAAAGTCAGTTGGACAATGTCTTTGACAGGAAATTCATCGACCATCTGTTCTTACTTGGATTAAACAATATTATTCAATCGAGATTTCAAACTTGGATTCTCACTGACTTAAACGAATATTATACCAAAGTTGAATTGACAGATGGGACTCAAAAAGAAGTGGATTTCGATACTAATGGATTACTCGAGATCCTTTGGAATGAATTCCATTCCCCCATTATAAAATTCTTTCAGTTTCATCATGCAACGTTTTATGATCAAATTATAAGAGATTTTAGGGATTCTCAAAAGGACAAATCGTACAAGTTCAAGGTTAAGCCTGTAGAAATGAAGAAGATAAATGCTGAATATTTGAAAATTAATAAGCAGATATATCACTTTTATGAATCATTATTGAAGTACTTCACAACCCACTTCAAGAACCCGTTGATCCCATCAAAGTTCCTAGAAAATAATCAGTTCACTGTTCCTAGTAGTGCTATAGGTACTGAATGCCCTAACTTACAGGCAAATCTTTTACTACTCATTCATAGATGCTTGTTGCGTTTGGGGGATATAAGCCGTCATCAAGCATCTATAGAGGTTTCTTACGTGGCTCCTTGTATTTCTACGAAAAATTTTTTTAAATATAGGGCTCTTTCGGGTGGCCAAAGATCAGAATTTGTGAAACCTTATTATGAGAAAGCTTTAGAGCTTTATGATAACTGTATTTTGCTATTACCTGCTTTGCATGATCCTTTCAATAAGAAAGGTATGGTCTTCAATGTTATAGAAGACAGATTCGAGGCAATCTACTGGTTTTTGAGATCTCTGTTGTCTAGAATTGATAACAAATCGCTTGGAATCAACAATATGACATCTATCTTGAAAAAAGATTGGTTTATATCCCAATTAATCGCTATGGAATCCTCGAGATCTAGGGAGACAGCATCGTCTACTAACATGACATACCAGGAGAAAATGAATGTGAAGTTAATTTGTCTAATTGCCTATCAATATCTTAGGATTCCGTTCGATAAAACTCTCAAAAAAGGAATTAATTATGGTGTCATTGAACAAAGGCTATTTGAAGAAATTAAAAAGGTAGTCAAAGCAAAAGATGACGTAGTCCCAACTATCATATGGAGACAAACACTAGTACTTCTTTGCTTCCATAGCATGATGAATGAGTTTCTTAAGAACAAAGATGACGCGAAAGTTAAATTTGACAAGTTTGCCATCCGATACATGGAAAACGTGTTTGTTGCCGTGATGGAAACTTCAGGTGTTTTGAACGATGATTACACTATTAAAGTATTGAGATTGTTTTTCAATTGGCTTAAGGATCATAAGGAAATCTTGAAGATTTTCCAAAAGTCCTCTAAAACGGCTAAGATCGTTTCTGATCTTTTAAACTTTGTTATTAGTAATCAAGAAGAGAAACGGAAAGCTGATCTTGTTGGGAGCTTGAAGAGCTACTCCAGGCCACAGAGAATGTTTTACTTTGACGAAGATGTTTCTCTCAGGGATTGCTCTGTCATAAAGTTCCACTTCAGAGACTTTAAAGATGAGCACCTTTTTAAAATTAACAACAATGACCTATTCGTTGGGGACTATTGGTCTATAATAAAGGAGGACTCTGAAGACTATTCGAGTGATTTGGTCGACAACTCCCTACTTGACTATTTTTTCAATACAGATATCAAGGAATACGAGAACAGCTTAAGGCTACAGGCTGTGATTTATCTAGGTAGAAAAGTTCTTGAGACAACTTCTGATTATAAGTTAGATCTCCAGACGTTTACTTTTAAGCAGAATATTTCGAAGATTCAAAAGTCGTCTAGTAAACAAAGAAACCCTAAAGAGACCAAAGACAGGCAGAGAAAAGTAAGGGGCCCAACATCAAAGAGTCTAGACACTATAAGGGCTCTGAATTCTCCAAAAGAAGAGAAAGTTGATGTTCCTTCGTCCTTAGAAGATATCGGAATTCAAATTCGCAACCATAGATTGCAACTTGAAAAGCAGATGGAAGTGCATGCTCCAAATAAGGAAGATGAATCTTCAACACATGGCCCTATTAATAATAATAATATTAATATTTACACCACATCACAATTAGGACAGAAACAAAATTCTGCAATAAAGCCTATCGCCGCCACATTGTCCAATCGAAACAGCATAGTCAATCCTGATCTGACTATTCCGCTGCAACACACCGCAGCAGCAAAAGATATAAACTTCAGACAATCTCCATATGGGGCTACTAATGCTCTGTATTTTCCAACGATGCCGATGTTACAAAATAATTGGTCATCGCATTCACACTTCGTACCAACACCATTTCCACCTTATCCAATTCAGCAGGGGTATCCCGAGGCATTTTTTGGTGGCCCTCAATTGACATGGCCCCCAGTACAAGGTTCGATCTCAACCACATCACAGCCTTCGTCATCTTCTACACCTATGTCTTTTATTGTGCAAGCGCCGTTATCATATCAACAACCTCAAAGGACTGAAACAAACTTTACGCCTACATCTTTCTAGAGGCTACTACGATCATTGCGTCTCACTTGCATGTCCTTGCCTCTTTTGTGCAATTATTATATACAATCTATTAAGCATGTCGTTCGTTCATTAGCTTTAACGCGTTAACTGTGCCATCCTGCACGTTTTTTTTTTTCAGCTATTTCTCGTACAATTTACTCGTACCGTATTAAGACATTAGGAATAGAGAATAATAAAATAAAGACCTAAAGAATTTTTTGTATTGGAAGAGATTTTAGGGATAGTGAAAGTCCTTTGAAAATGGTATCGATAACTCATAGGAAGTCGAACGAAACCTATAAGTTCAATACACCGCCAGCTGATTCTCCGATAGAGATCTTGAATGAATTTTACTGGACTCAAGATAAAGAACCACACGTTAACCGTCGAAAGCAGATATTGGCAAAGTACCCAGAAGTTCGTAAATTGACAGGATGGGAACCAAAAACTAAGTGGTACGTGATGGGGGTTGTTGCACTTCAACTACTGATGGCATACCTCTTGAAAGATTCACCTTTTTTTTCATGCAAATTCTTTCTCGTTGCCTACGTTGTTGGTGCCACTCTGAATCAAGCTATCTTCTTAGCAATTCATGAACTATCGCATAACTTACTTTTCAAGAAACCACTCCATAATAAGCTCTTTGCTGTTTTCACTAATATACCCATAGGAGTTCCATATTCTGCATCATTCCAACCTTATCATCAACTTCATCACAAATTTATGGGTGATGAAAACTTGGATACTGATTTACCTACCAGATTCGAGGCATTAGTGTTATCTAACGTTATTGGTAAGGTGTTCTTCGCCATTTTCCAAATTTTATTTTATGCATTGAGACCAATGTTCATCACCCAAATAAATTTCACTTACATTCATTTGATTAATATTATTCACCAAGTGCTCGTTGATTATTTTATTGTCCGGTTTTGGGGTAAGAAATCTTTGTTCTATTTAATTTTGAGTACGTTTTTGGCCGGCCTGTTGCACCCATGTGCTGGGCATTTTATTGCAGAGCACTACACGTTGAATGACGTAAATAAACCTAGATCTAGGGCCTTGGAAAACAAAGACATTGGTAACATGGATTCAAATTTAGTTCCTCCAGAGACTTATTCCTATTATGGACCTTTAAATTACGTTACCTGGAACGTCGGATATCATAATGAACACCACGATTTCCCATATATTGCTTGGACAAAGTTGCCAAAATTGAGGGCCATTGCTGCAGACTTTTATGATGAGTTACCATCAGTTGATTCATGGTGTGGTGTTATTTGGTGGTTTTGTCTTAATGATGTAAATAAGTTATGGAATAGGGTCAAAAGGACAGGAAAAGTGAATAGTGGTAGAAAAGTTTCAAATCTCGACCAAAATCAAAACTAATAGAGGCATGTAAAGCCATATAGAGTGTGATTAGAATATGTATGTTTTTAAAGCTTATTCTCTCGATTAAACGTATTCAGTTATTATGCCTCTTTGTTGAAGAGCAAGAAATGAAAAATCTTAGATTGTCATTAATGAATCCTTATATTAGATTTTATAATATTCAAAAATGTAATTTATATTACAGTTACAATGTATTATTTAGGAAAAGGAGAGTCCTCTGACCAAACGTGTAACTTCGTCTCCTCCTTCATTGGCCTTGGATAACTTCGACTTGACGACTTGAATAATGTGTTCCACATCGATTAGTTCACCTTCGTCACTATCTGAACCTTGTCCTAAAAGCTTAACTCTAATTTTCCCTGCTGGATACTCTTCCTTTCCAAGAATAATACCTAATTTAGCACCAGACTTTTCAGCACCATCGAATTGCTTTCGAATGTTTGGCTTGACCTTGTAGAGATATTCAGCGTTGATTCCATTCGACCACAACTTATTTGCAATGGACATACGTTCTTTCAAAAATCCATTCCATCCTTCACCACCACCGAATGCCATAACGTAAACATCCGTATGATTTGAACTCAACTTTTCAAGTTCTTTTCCAGCTCTAGCCTTGATAATTGAAAATATCCTTTCAACTCCAAAGGATATACCAACACATGGGATAGACTTCCCATTAGAAAACATGCCTACTAAGTTATCGTAGCGACCACCTGCAGCGATTGAGCCTACTCCAACGTATTCGGAAGCGTCCTCTGGATTACCTTTGTCCTTCAAAGACTTTTCCTTTATTGCTGAGGCATCCTTAGGAGGAGCAGATGCTTCAGTAACAGCCTCATAGATCAAACCAGTGTAGTAATCGAGACCTCTTGCCAAAGATAAATCAAAAGAGATAAAATTGCTAATTCCAAAGGCATCAACATAGTCAGCCAAAATCGACATCTCTTCTAAACCCTTTTGGGCACTTTCGTTTTTGAGCAATATGTCACTTGCTTTAAGTATCTCTATCACCCCACGAATACTGCCATTGTGTTTCACAAATTCGCCAATACTATCAGCCACTTGTTCTGGCTGACCCTTTTCAACAACCATTTCCTTTTTAACAGCTTCCCATGGAGATTTATCAAGCTTGTCAACAGCAGAAGATATCTTTCTAACATCCTCTTCTTTGACACCACAAGCTTGGAAAATCCCATCTAAGATCTTTCTATGGTTAATTTTGACTTTAAAATCATTAATTCCTAAGCTTTTCAAACCTGAGCAAAGAATTGACAAGATTTCAGAGTCAGGAACCATTGTGTCATAAGGACCAGCGACATCGAAATCACATTGGTAAAATTCTCTCATTCTACCTTTAGTCATAGCAGGTTGATCTCTTCTGTAAACTTTAGCAATGTGGTATCTTTTGATGCTATTAATACTGTTGCTAGCGACAAATCTAGCGAATGGTACAGTAAGATCATAACGCAATGACGTTAGTTCACCACCTTGGTCTTCTAGATTGTAAATCAACTTTGAATCTTCACCATACTTTCCAGTCAAGATCTCTCTCAATTCAAATACAGGAGTATCAATAGTTACACCACCATGTCTTTTGAATAATGAAGTCAAGGTGTTGAAAATAGTTTCCCTTATCACCATATCTTTCTCAGCCCAATCTTTGGTACCCTTTGGGGTCTTCAAAAGAAATTGTGATTGTTCTTGCTTCTTAGATTTAGTTTTCTGTTGGGGGGCACCAGCAACCTTTGCGTCTTTTTTCAAAGCATCTGTCGACATTTTTCGTATTGACGTAGGACTATTTTTGAAGAGAAACCTGGAAAGCATCAAATTAGAGTCATACAACAGAATCTTCGATATTTTTTTTTTTTTTTTTTTTACCTTTTTTTTTTCACTCTTGCACTCTTAACCATTTAGAACACATTTTACAGATAACTACTTGATAATTAGAGGGTCTACAGAAAGTTTGCAGGATTTAGCTGCCAATAGTCTTCATCGTTACTTTCAAATTTATATTTTATGAAGCAAGATCAATCTTCGTTTATTGCGTTTGATTTAGAGAATTTCAACCTCATAACTCCATCACTAAGAATTCTTTTACCCCAGTTACCTGCCGCAGGATCACCTGTTTCGTCTCTACATTGCTTCAAAAAAGGTAATAATGCTGTACCCCCAGTACCTCTTTCTTCTAGCCCTTTTTTCTTCAGTTTTGCTAATCCTGATCTTATTGTCGAGTCTGAACCCATTTTATTGCTCTTTTTGGCCTGCAAAATGATATATCTCGTAACAATCTGAATATGCTTATCTCTGAACAGTTTCATCATTGCCAAACAAGCGTCATAGCTTAAAGCTAGCTCGGCGTTTTTGTCTTTATGTGCTGAGACATAATCTCTAATGTTTGTCCTTTCTTCTAGATTATTTAAAAAATCTCTGTGTAATCCTGGCATATAATTTTTCATGTCGTTCATAAAACTATTCTCTGACTTCTTTGTTTCGTCTTCGGCTTCATGTGGTAGTGGTCTTTCACCGGTTGAGAAATGTTTGATTTCAAGTATTGTATCCAAAAATTGGATCAAGGAGCTTTGGCCATTTGAGCCACCAGAATATAATCTCCCTTTAGTTTCATTGCCATATATGACACCATCCTTAGATAACCCAAGATCAGACATATTTTTCCACCCTGCCAAAAATGGCCTAATTCTGAAATAGAACACATGAGGATCGCACATGTCTTCCATTCTCATAAGCACTGATCCCAAATGATCAACGGCTTCAGCTAGGCATTGTAAAGCATTAATAAGCCCCCTAGTGTCCCTCTTATTTACACAATCAATTGCCTCCAATCCTGTTTGTATAGCGATTGCACCTTTGAACTCAAAAAATATGCTGACTAAGTAAAACCAACTTTCATCTATGGAGCCTGTAAAAGTATTGATAACACTAAAATTGTCTAAATCCCACATATCTTCATCGGTTTCAATTGGAATAATGGGTTTAAAATTCCATAGACACAAGCTAGCGTAGGTTGATAATGGAGGTATTCTTAATTCATCTGAGACCTCAAGCAAAGGTTTCGCAACGTTTTCGGGCAATCTGTTAACAGCTGGTTCCTCACCCCAAACGTAAGATTGTGCAAGGAAAGTTAATATCTGATATGCACGTCTATATTGTTCCTCATTCTCTAGATATTCGGTGCTTAATAATTGAAGTTTATTTACATGACTTCTGAGCTGCCTAGTTGTGTTCAATGCCGGCAAGTTTTGGATTAAGCTCTCCCATGGTTTATAATATTCTTGAGGAAGTGAAGTCAATGGGAACTTCTCAGGCAAAAAACCGGAAACCTTACTCACACCAAAGTTCCTCAAATCCATATTAATGTATTTTAAAAGGTCTTTCTGAAATGCCGGGTCTTAAAGTTAAGTTAAGTTTTTTTTTTCTTCTTGTATAGAAGAAATGCGAAAACCGCTCTTTGCAAAGTTCTCGGACGGATAGGAACATTGAATAACAAAAAGGGTCCAACGTAGGGTCCAATGTAGGGTCCAATTAAAGATACAATGTAGAGAACATGGTATACTATAGTATGGGACTATTCGATACGAGTCATGGAGAACTTGAAGTGCACAAATGTTTAATAGTGTACTTTTCTTTCAAATAAATTTGAGCACCCTGCACTTTTTACAGAAGTACGTATAATTGAATAAAAATTAAATAAATCTACTGAAAGAAATATAATTCTTCAAAGAGTGAATTTGTAAAATAAATTACAAGAATTACATTGGTTATTTTGGAAAGATTTAACAAAAGCAACTCTAATACAGTGAATTGCTCACAAGCCACCTCGGACCACCCCTTCTACTAAAGCAAGATGAAAAAAAGGAGACAAACGTCAGAGGACCGATTAGCTACTTTATCCAATAACCAGCATCAGATGTTGCAGAAGCATTTACTTGAACATAAGAGCCTAGAGTTAAAGTCCAGAGATTATATGGCTGCAAATTCCGAAGGTCACGCAAATATGTCATACCTTTTTGAGTTTTCGTGCCTCGCACTACCAACGAACAATTCCTTCTCAACCATTCTGAGGTCTAAACAAATAAGGAGACTGCTGTATAATTGAATTCGAAAGGGTATTCAATTGGGTATTGAGCCAATTAATTTAAGGTGAATAGGTTTTTGGAAAAATGTCTTTCAAGGGAATCAAGAAAACATTGGTGAGAGCACCGCAGAACTTTCGCCAAAAGCTCAATATGGGGGAGATTACCCAGGATCCCGTATATACAGATGCCGAACGAAGATTCAGAGAATTGGAAGTAGAAACCAGGAAACTTAGTGACGAATCTAAAAGATATTTTGCCGCAATGAATGGTGTATTAGATTATCAGATTAACTTTTCTCAAGCCATTGATGAGATTTATAAACCAATTAGTGGTAGGTTGTCAGACCCTAATTCTACAGTACCGGAGGATAACCCGGATGGTATACAGGCTTCAGAGCAGTATAGGGAGGTTGTTCAAGATTTGAAAGAGCAATTAAAGCCGGACTTAGAATTGATAGAAAAAAGAATTGTTAAGCCAGCACAAGAGCTTTTGAAAGTCATACAAGCAATAAGAAAAATGGCCACTAAAAGAGAACATAAACAAGTTGATTTAGACAGACGCAAGAGGACATACAAGAAGTATGAAGAAAAGAAAGAACGAACTCCCAAGGATGAAGAAAAAATGTATAGCGCCGAAGCTGAAGTTCAAGTGGCTCAAGAAGAGTATGATTATTATAATGAGATGTTGAAGCAAGAACTTCCAGTCATGTTCCAAATGCAGTCCGATTTCATTAAACCGTTATTTGTCAGTTTCTATTATATGCAATTAAACATTTTCTATACATTATACAATAGAATGGAAGAATTAAAAATTCCTTACTTTGACTTAACTACGGATATTGTGGAGGCTTATCATGCCAAAAAGGGAGATATTGAAGAGAGAACTGATGCCATCGGTATTACGCATTTTAAAGTTGGACATGCAAAGTCAAAGTTAGAAGCTACTAAAAGACGTCATGGTGCTCTTAATTCTCCAACTACTGGTAATAGTGAGCAACTTCCTGCATATCAGGGAGCTACACAATATGGTCAACAAACTTCCTATGATCAAAAAGCAGGTTATGGACAACCGCAGCAAGGTTACGCACCAGGACAGCAAACCGGTTATCAACAGGCGCCACCAGCTTATGGTCAAACTCCAACTCCGATATCAACTGGATACGGCGACGTGCAATCGGCAACTGCATCGGTAGGATCTCCTACTTCATATTCGTCTCCACAAACTCCTATAAATAATTATGCTTATGCTGGTCAAACGGCTCCAACGACACCATCTACTGCCACCGTTGAGACATGTACTGCTCTTTACGACTATTCGGCTCAAGCTCAGGGTGACTTGTCATTTACTGCAGGGGTTGTGATTGAAGTTACCGATAGAGCTTCAGATCCTACAGGATGGTGGACCGGAAAGTATAATGGTCAGGTGGGGGTATTTCCTGGTAATTACGTTCAATTAAACAGTTAATATTTCTCTTTATTGTTTGCCTCTTTGGCTTCTATTTTTAAAGCCTGTCAGAACCTCCACCATGTCTATTGTCGTAAATACTACATATAACCTGTATGGCAAACTTTGAAAGAAGTCTAGACCGGTCTATGGGCTAAATATAATCCGTTCGCAGCTTTTAATCAAGCCTATTCCTGCGTGTAAAGGCTATTAATAGTCTAAATGAGGCGGTGGGGGAGGTAACTATCGTAGAATTCTTATGGATATGAGGTACCGAATATTGGCGTCAGTCATAACTCACGCAAGCGTCATCCCATTTTGCCTCCTTTTTTTTAAAAGTGTTGTAAGCACGCCCCGTGCAAGCGGTGTCCGCATTAGCGAGAAAAGATGGCGCAAGGCTAAAGTTATCACGAGTCGCCAAAAGCTATATACGTTTCCTCTCCACAGCAATCTTTGTAAACCTAATAGATAAAGGATCCATATCGTTCAATTTAGAGTCATAAAATTTTTCATCTTCATCTATCTAAGATTAAGTTTACTCCAAAAAAAATACTAAAAATTGCCCCACTCATAAAAGCTTACTTAATGTTCCTGGGGTGACGTGTGTCATAGTAGTCAGAACCTGGAGAGAAGATTGAGTGTGCTTGGAATAATTTGACTCAAGTTAGTACTATTAAGGCGTCAAAAAGATACAGTAGCCACAAACTAAATCACGTTTCAAAGATATTACATCTTCATAGGAAAGTGGGAGCGCTATCACAAGGAAACTCACTAAAGGAGGAAAAAAAAAAAAAAAGAAAAGTCTGAGAATAAACTAAAGAAATAAAGATTTTTTCTGTTCATCATACCACAATTCTTCCGATTATTTTACTTCTCTGATAATAAATATCTTTATTTCAAAGCAAGAGAGGATTTGCGAGGACATTCTTTGCCTATCGCTGCAACATGAGTCATTCGCTGTCGCCCACCAACCGAAGTTCTATCTTCGGATGGGTGAAGAATTTAAAGAAAGGTAATTTGACCTCTAATGAAAGTTTAAATGAAATGACTTCTGATAATGATAATAATAGTTCTCCAACAAAGTCACAAGGTCTTCATCCTAACGCGCTTCACAACTATCATTCATCATCTCAACAAGAATTTTTAAGACCCTTATTACAGCATAAGTCGAGGTCAACTAATAACGTCAACAACAGAGAGAGGTCAGCATCTCTTAATCAGTCCGAAAAAAGTTCCACTATAAGGCAACACCGTGATTCCTTTTTACAAACAAATGCGTTGATCGATGAGAATAGCATATATTTTGGTGTTCCTTTAGAAGAGGCGATAAAGCAGGCGTCAGCCAAAATCTCTATCTTGAACAGTGATACCTCAGATAATGTATTACAATATGGTAGAATTCCTATAGTGGTTGCAAAATGTGGCGTGTTTCTAAAGAATAAAGGATTAAATGTGGAAGGTATATTCCGTGTTGGAGGGTCGTCTAAGAGATTGAAAGAGCTACAAATAATATTTAATTCACCACCAGATTTTGGAAAGAAACTCAATTGGGAAGGTTACACAGTCCATGATGCAGCATCTATTTTAAGACGGTACTTAAATGCGTTACCTGAGCCTTTAGTACCGTTGGAGTTTTACGAACTTTTTAGGGATCCTCTAAGAGATAGGCCAAGAATTATAAACTACTTGAAATACAAGTCCGAAAATCCAGGGAAGCCCAAACATATAACTCCTGACTCAAACCAGTCATCAAATAGGGACTTAAGTACGCCTCAAGGTGGCTCAGAATCATTGGATGTAGACAGTTCTCACCCTTTGACTGAGGCTAACATAGGGAGATGGAATACATCAATATCATCTCATTCAGCAAAAGGTTCAAAGGACGACTTTACGGAAAGAGAGTCAAGTGCTGTCAATACTACGGAAGATCCTTTACCAGAAAAGCCTAAAAAGCCCATAAAGAAAGCAAAAAATTATAAGAAATTGACGCGTGACGTATCTGATGCCATTAATGAGTACAAGAAACTTTTGGATGAATTACCGGGCTATTCAAAGCAGTTGCTATTTTATATTCTTGACTTGTTGGCTATGGTCCAAAATAATTCAGAGATGAATTTGATGCCTTCAAGGAATTTAGCTGCTATTTTCCAGCCCGCCATATTATCACACCCTGACCATGATATGGACCCTATAGAGTACGCATTGTCTCAACTAGTTGTTGAATTTTTAATACAGTATGCTTACAAATTGTTACCGAGACAAACACCACCAAACTCGTCCATTCAATCAAGGTCAGTCGTATCCCAAGAAGATAGTCCCATAAAACTGAGCAATTCACCATCTACAGAAAATGTGCCAAAGGAAGGAGTTCCTACGGATGTGGATAAGAGAAAACTCCCACCTTTCAAAAGGCATCATAGCAAGTCTTTATCTTCAACGAATAATCATGATGACCTAATAGTGTATCCAAAGGGCTATTCTAGAAAGGCTTTAATGCTAGATTCTGAAAATGACTTTGGCATAACCGATGATGATAACGAGAATGAACACGACTTGAATGATATTAACCTGTTACATTTAAATAAGGAAAGCCAGTTAAATGGAAAAGATGAAGAAAAAAAGGATCCTTTATTGTATCAACCACCAACAGTTCATGATGCTAATCCAAATGTTGCAATAGTGGTTTCTACACCTTCTTCATCTGATGCTAAGGGAATATGAGTGACAATGTAAGAATAGCTAATTGTAATCGTTATAGTGTACGTCTAATATTACGAAATATTTTTTTGTATACCTCTAGATATAATTGAAGCTAAAATGTAGTAGTGTATATACCGCACTAAAATGTAAGTTCGACAGCGTAGAAACTTAGGTGAAGTAGAATTGGAGTTAATCAAAATTAATCGGGGGACATCCATGTCGGATACAGAAGGCGATAAGTTAGATACAGTTGACGCAGAAGATGATTTGTTTGGAGGTCAAGAGGAAGTAGAGGAGGAAGAAACACGTTCAAAGTCAAATGATATTGGTGTTGAGGCTAGCGAGGATGACGAGAACCAAGACGATGAAGAAAAAAATGAAGAAGAAAATGAAGAAGAAAATGACTATTCTAAACCTTCAAAAGTATTAGATATATCCTTGCCTCGTCATGCACTCACAGCAGAGTTTGAAGAAGATGCCTATTCGTTAAAGCTTCCAGTATTCTTAAACATTGAAACGCACCCATTTGAGGCTAGCGAGTTCAAAGATAAAATATCAAGAAGTGCAAAAGAGAGATCGGAAGCGTCTCTCACTTCCAAGGAGGCTAAAGATGAGCTAGTTGTTGAAAAGCTATTAAATGAAAATACAATAAGGTGGAGATATTCCAATAGTGGTAATGATGAAATCATAAAGCAATCGAATGCACATTTTATTCAATGGGATGATGGATCGCTTTCGCTTAAAGTAGGTAATGAGATTTTAGACTTCAAGCATTCCCCTTTATTCGATCATTATTTAGTAAGATCACACGAAGATTTAGGAATTTTACAGTATGATACTTCCCTCACAAAATCAGCAAATTTAACACCAGCTTCAACTCTTACCTCGACACATCGCAAATTGACTCAAGCTGTCAAATCAATTCAAAGAAAAGACAAGATTTTGAATACCATCACTAATGATGATCCATTATTAAAGCAAAGAATTGCTGATGAAAATGAAAAACGGTCACAGAAACTCAGAAGGCAACTAGAGCTGAAAAGAAGGCAACAGGAAGAAAGGCTGGGTAGGAGTCATAGTCCTTCAAACGGTGATGGAAGATATCATGAGCCCTCTTATGAGCGTTTCGCAAGGACTTATGGAGAGGATGAATATGATGATGAGGACGATTTCATAGCAGGAGATGATGAGGTTGAAGAAGGAGGAGAAGACGATGAGGAAGAGGAGCTGGGAGAAGAAGAGGAGTCAGAAAAAGGGGCAGAAAGATTGAGACGCTTGAAAGAAGAAGGGGCTGCCAAGTATGAGGTACAAAACGCCCCTGATTCCACTGAGGAAAATGCTGATGAGGCGGACGACTCGAAGAATTCAAGAAAGAGGAGAAGAATTTTAGATTCAGAAGACGAGGAAGAACAATAATAGGATCCCCGCTAGTTTGCAACCTTGAATAGAAACTCCCTTTGTATTTATAAATCTGCTGTATCACTAACAGAAGAATGGACAATGTTAACCGCTAAAACTCTTTATGTAGTTAATATGATGTGATACATAACTAGAACGCTTTAATCAGACTTTAACTAAATCAGTAGTTTCACTTTCGTCAGATGATAGACTAGTATCAGGAGAAATATTCACCATACGGCTAATTTCGTGTCCGGTTCTGTGATTTCTCCACAACTTTATTTTTCCTTGCTTTTGAGATAATGCAACACATCTCGCATTGACATAAGCCAATCAGGAAACCAAAGTTGAAAGGACCATGAGTCCTTAAGATAACAATTTACATATATTTTTTAAGATATGATCAATACTAGATATATAAGAAGCTTTTTGCTACCTCTCGTTTTGCTTTGAAATCAGAGTAATCACTTCAAATGGCAGCTCAACAAACAAATCAAAATATTCCAAAGAAATCCAAAGAATCAAAAGATCAGAGAGGCTATAGTGCCTGTTCTTATCCCAATCTTTGTGTGATTGTTTAAGAAGAGTGCAGCTTAAGTCATTAGCTTACTAACTCTCTAGCAGAGATATGGTGGCTCCGGTAATCTAGTGTTATAACAAAAAATAATTTAATCCTGTGAAGGTCAAGGGTAATCAGAACGAGTGTGACAAAACAAATGTTTTTCTTTTACTGTGATGTAGATCAAGCTAAGTTCATAGGCATTAAGTATAGCTCAATAAACAGCAGCTTCAAATTGCGAAAAGCGTAGTGCCGAGGGCGGTAGGGTGGGGATGGAGCATGAGGAACAAGCGCGGCAATCTACATACAGATGTTGGCGATTTTCAGTTTAACAGAGCTACATGAGTGTATCAAAGCCATTGAGGCTAGTATTCTTAGGTGCTCCAGGTTCAGGAAAGGGCACTCAAACTTCGAGGTTGTTAAAGCAATTTCCTTACATATCACCATTTTCTTCTGGTGACATTTTGAGAAGTCAAATCAATCTGGGAACAGAAATTGGGAACAGAGTAGCCGAAAATGTCAAATCAGGGAAATTAGTCTCAGATAAGTTAATGGTGAGCTTGATAACTTCTCAGCTCAAAGTCAGAAATTTACTACACGAGAATTCAAGCTGGCTTCTTGACGGCTTTCCTAGAACAAAAAATCAGGCTGAAGAACTTGATCGTGTTTTGAGAACCACCAAGTCATGTCTTAATCTTGTGTTAGAGTTAGATGTAGACCAAAAGAAGATCCTAGAAAGAATTGAGGCAAGGTGGATTCACGCATCTAGTGGGCGAGTATATAACTTAGACTACAACCCACCAAAAGTTCCATTCAAAGACGACATAACAGGGGATTCACTCGTCAAGAGAGATGATGATACAGCATCAGTATTCCAGCAACGGTTGGATAAGTATAACTCAGAAATTGAGCCACTCAAGCACTACTATAAAGAAAGAGGGATCCTAACGACTGTATCTGGAGCTACTTCTGATATCATATATCCCAAGATACTGAAACTCATAATCGATAATTTTTTGTGACGAATAAAATGTCTTCTTCGGTTCCTTATGATTATTATAGAGGTGTAGCAACTCCTTGATCAATTTGTAGCATTTTGCGTGTCTGTTCTGCAGGTTTTCGATGTGCGAATAGGCAGAATTGAAATATTGTATATTTGAAGCTCATTAAGCATCATCATAATATTCTTAATCATGAAGCTCTACATAGATGATCTTCCAGTGTTGTTTCCTTATCCAAGAATATATCCGGAACAGTATGCATATATGTGTGATATAAAAAAGACTTTGGATGTGGGAGGAAACTGTATATTAGAGATGCCTTCAGGTACTGGGAAGACTATATCATTATTATCTTTAACAGTTGCATATCAGATGTTTTACCCAGAGCATAGGAAAGTTGTTTATTGTTCACGTACCATGTCGGAAATTGAAAAAGCGTTGATAGAATTGCATAAATTGATGGAGTTCAGATCAAAAGAATTGGGGTACGTAGAGGATTTCAGGGGCCTTGGACTCACAAGCAGAAAAAATCTTTGCTTGAATCCAAATGTGAATAATGAGAGGAAAGGAAACATAGTTGATGAAAAGTGTAGGCGGATCACAAATGGCCAATTGAAGGAAAAGATAGAGAAAGGGTTTCAACCTAAAGAAGGAGAAGGATTATGCTCTTTCCATGAAGAACTAAACAATTATGAACAACATAATTTGATACCACCAGGCATATTTTCATTTGACGCATTAATAAAGTACTGCAAGAGCAAGGGTACATGTCCCTATTTCACAGTAAGGCGGATGATACCATTTTGTAATATTATCATTTATTCATATCACTATTTATTGGATCCAAAAATTGCAGAGAGAGTTTCAAGAGAATTATCGAAAGATAGCATCGTCATATTCGATGAAGCACACAATATTGATAACGTTTGTATTGAATCTTTGTCTCTTGATCTCACTGATGATACTTTAAAGCGTGCGACAAAAGGCGTCAATAAGTTAAGCAATGCAGTCGACGAGATGAAATCACAAGACAGCGAGAAACTTCAAAATGAGTATCAAAAGCTAGTAGAAGGCTTAAGAGAAGCAGAAGTAGCAAGAAACGAAGAACTTTTTATGACTAACCCTATTCTTCCTCAAGATTTACTTGATGAAGCTATTCCTGGAAATATAAGAAAAGCGGAGCATTTTGTATCTTTTTTAAAGAGATTTATTGAGTATTTGAAGACAAGAATGAAAGTTTTGCATGTAATTAGTGAAACACCAATGAGTTTCCTTCAACATTTGAAGGAGTTAACTTTTATAGATCGGAAACCATTAAGATTTAGTTCTGAAAGATTATCCTTATTGGTGAAAACGCTTGAACTCTCAGACATTGAGGATTTTACTGCCTTGAAAGATATAGCCACTTTTGCGACTTTAGTCTCGACATACGAATCAGGGTTTCAATTAATATTGGAGCCATTTGAAACTGAAGGCGCAACTGTACCAAACCCCATTTTGCATTTTACATGTTTAGATGCATCAATTGCCATAAAACCAGTATTTGATAGATTCTCCTCCGTTATCATAACTTCTGGAACTATATCTCCTTTGGATATGTACCCAAAAATGTTGAACTTTCAAACAGTGATTCAGGAATCTTACACCATGACATTGGCAAGACGCTCTTTCTTGCCGATGATTGTAACAAAGGGATCCGATCAAGTCTCAATCTCTTCCAGGTTTGAAATTCGGAACGATCCCTCAGTTGTCAGAAACTACGGATCACTTTTGATAGAATTTACTAAGATTACGCCTGATGGAATGGTGGTTTTCTTCCCTTCTTATTTGTATATGGAATCTATAATTTCTATGTGGCAAAGTATGGGGGTCCTTGATGAAGTTTGGAAGCATAAATTGATCTTGGTAGAGACACCTGATGCCCAAGAGACATCCTTAGCTTTGGACACTTATCGTAACGCATGTTCCAATGGAAGGGGAGCTGTTCTTCTCTCTGTCGCTCGTGGTAAAGTTTCAGAAGGAATTGATTTCGATCATCATTACGGGAGAACTGTCTTGATGATTGGTATCCCCTTCCAATATACCGAGTCCAGAATTTTAAAGGCTCGTTTAGAGTTTTTGAGAGACCACTATCTAATCCGGGAAAACGATTTTTTGTCTTTTGATGCCATGAGGCATGCTGCCCAGTGCTTGGGGAGAGTTTTGAGAGGTAAGGACGACTACGGAATCATGGTTTTAGCCGATAGAAGATTTTCTTGGAAAAAAAACCAGCTACCAAAGTGGATTGCGCAAGGTTTAAATGATGCTGATACAAATTTGTCCACTGATATGGCTCTTGCAAATGCTGTCAAGTTCTTGAGAGACTTAGCCCAGCCCACGAATCCAAAAGATCTGGAAGGTGTATCTGTGTGGAATTTCGAGCAACTTTTAGCTTATCAGAAACTGCATCAATTAAAATCTGAATCTGAAGCTAAGAAGAAAATTGAAGCTGCTGCCGATGGAAACGAGGAAGATTTTATGGATATTGATGATGATGATATTGATCTTCTATGAACATACTTGGCAACTGGCGCGCGTCAAGTCTTTAATAGTATGAATTTTATATCTTTGTATGGCTAACACGAAAACTGTAAACAAATCAAGAGTCGTCATACTTGATATTGGCTCAAGATTCATCAAGGGTGGATATGCAAATCACTCTACGCCGTCTGCTATCTCAGAAGCTGAGCTGAGTGATCGAACAGATGATTTTGGGCGATTTCCTCCATACTTTCACTTAGATGATCTATCA
Source organism: Priceomyces melissophilus (assembly GCA_031081885.1). Taxonomy (NCBI): domain Eukaryota; kingdom Fungi; phylum Ascomycota; class Pichiomycetes; order Serinales; family Debaryomycetaceae; genus Priceomyces; species Priceomyces melissophilus. Next base: position 368,918 of record JARYTE010000002.1, on the reverse strand, counting down.
CTAGATGTCAAAAAAAAGGCCATACTAATAGAACGTTTTTCGAAGGAGCCCAATTTGTTAGCACTTTCAAAGTTTTACGTCAAAGGTCGTAGGAGATGGCTCCAAAAGAGTCTAAGCTTCACTTCATCCACTGAGTTCCGGCTCAGCTCTGAAATTATTAGACTACTTCAGGATGAACTAGCCCTTCTGCCAACAAAGATCAAGGTAGTTATAATAGACTCTGGATTACCACTTTTGAACAAAAAGAGGATCTGTGATATATTATTAAACAGAGCATTTGTGAAAGCTGTGCTTTTAGTACCTGAGTCTATTTTGACAGTTTTGGGCGCAAATTCCCGTGAGGGATTGGTTATCAACGTGGGATGGTCCTCCCTTACGCTTTCAAGTGTTGTTGATCTACGAGAGGTTGGAAAGAAAGTCATAATGAACGACGACTACAATGGCATTGCTGTTCACTTTAAGCTACTTGAAAAATTGCTCAATCTAGGTGACGTGAAATTAAATACATTGTTAGAGAAGGAAGATTGCTTCAACTTAATGGAAAATATTATTTGCAATGCATCATATGTGAGAGCTTTTGGCGATACTGCCAATGATGAATCCCAGTTTGAAGTGAGTCCTGGAGTTTGCATACCAAGTAAAATCAGATATGAAATAATTGAATCTATTTTTTTCGGGGATGAATCACTTTGTCAGTTGATAAAAGAGATCATGAAATCACAGCTGATAGACAATAGAAAACTTTTACTTCAAAATATTATCTTTGACGGAGGTATTACCAAGATCCCAGGATTCAGAGCCAGGTTTTTATCTGAAATTGTTAATTATTTAAATAACGAAGAAGTTCTAAGTCGTGAAACAACTGGATCGTGGTCTGGTTGTTCGCTTTACATGAAAACCATTGATGTAAAGGGAATACCTTGGCCCAAAAGCCAGGTGACTCGGAGCGACTTCAGTGGTTTATTAGATGCATGAATCTTGCTCAGCAAGTACTAGCCTTATTTTCGAGGCATATGGTAACAACCTATAAATAGATCAAACGAAGTTTTATGTTAACACTCAAAGTGTGTTGAATAATACACATATCTACGTAAAGCAGAATTAAAACGATCAGAATTACAGTCTCTGATGCCTCAGTTGACGCGGTAGACCCCATTCTTCAATTTCGTCATTCAGGCTTAATGCAGTGCCAATGTAATATCAGGTCAATCTCTGCTATTCAGACTCATTGCAGAGCCTATATAATCCTGAAGATACTTATTCTCATTATTATATTTCTCACACAAGGCCCTTGTATCTCTTATCTTACCTATGAGGTCCTCTAATTCACGTTTAGAATGCTGAAGAGCGGAGACCTTTTCGCTAGAAGCCGTTTCAGTAGTTACAGACAGAACCTTATTATGGTCACTAGTCATTTCCTGACACTGACCCTTTTCTTCATTTACAGTTGATGCCGATTTCATAATTGTTTAATAAGTTTAAGCCACTAAATTCGAATCAGCGTCATATATTTGCATACGCACGACATAGCGAGCGTAGTTTGTTATCCTCAAGAAGTTCATTACCTCAGCATAAACCCCTATTGAAGTTACTTGTGTTATGTCTTGGGAAGGATTTAAAAAAGCAGTAAGTAGAGCAGGTGCCACTGTATCTATAAAAGAAGTTGATAAAACAATTGACAAAGATTTCGATGTGGAAGAGAGAAGATATAAAATTTTAAAGACTGCTGGTCTCAACCTTCAGAAGGCTTCGAAAGGATACTTGGATTCTCTCAGGGCAGTTACTGCTTCTCAGGTTACAATTGCCGAAATCGTATCTAATTTATATGAAGAAGCAAAGCAAGGGGCATCTCTTTACTCCAATGTCGGAAATGTGTATTTACAAACAGTTAGAGACTTTGATGCAGAAACAGTAAAACAAATTGATGGACCATTTAGAGAAACAATTTTGGACCCTATGGGTAAATTTGCTGCCTATTTCAATGAAGTTGATGAAGCAATTAAGAAGAGAGCGCATAAGAAGATTGACTACGATCAATCTAAGGCCAAGGTAAGGAAACTTATTGACAAACCAGCGAAAGACGCAGCGAAACTACCGAGGGCAGAGAAGGAACTTTCGGTTGCAAAGGAAATCTTTGAAGAATTAAATGAACAATTGAAAAGTGAAATGCCGGAATTAATTTCATTAAGAGTCCCCTTTTATGATCCTTCATTCGAAAGTTTGGTAAAAATTCAATTGAAGTTCTGTACTGAGGGTTATGCAAGGTTAGCTCAAGTGCAGCAACATTTGGAACAGGCATCCAGAGATGAATATGCCAATGGTCAATTGGATGGAAGAATTGATGATTTACTAGGTCAAATGAACGGTTTAAGCATAGCGTCATTGGGTCACAAGTAGATAATAACATAGATCATCATTTGGAGTAAGCTTAAACTGTAGTATGGTGTTAATGACTTACGTTTTTAAATGTTATCACGTGCCTGATGACAAAAAGAAGCATGCTTATCCGGTATATACCGTATGAGATTTTCCTGAGTGCTTAATATTGGTAAATTTTTAGTTTCTTTTTTAATATACCTTCCGATTAGCCATTTGCGCGAAATAGTTCAACTGATATTTAAAGGGCAGAGATTGTATTTGCTACTAGCTCCTTAGAATAACATTAGCATAGACTTATTTATTAGAGAGATTAAAACTAGAGTTTTACAATGAAGATAATTTCAGACGAAGAAAAGAATGAACATTTCAATGTTGTCCTTAAGGAGGGGGCTAAAGGGTTAGGTATTGGTGCTGCCTTATCATTTACACTTGTTCAAGGTATGAAGAAGAAATATCCTATGAGATTTTCATCTTTCAACCCTTCAATGAAGGCTGCAATGTGGGCAATGCCTACAATCGGTATGTCTGCTTTCTTTGCCGATCAAGGGTCCTGGAGATTTGATGAAGAAAAGCACCAAGGTGAGCACTTGAAATTGATCGATGAAGAGAAAAAGAAGGAGCTAGAAAAATTATCAACTACCGACAGACTTTTGCATACGGCCAATGAAAACAAGTACAAGATTGTTGTTGTCAGTTGGGCTGCTTCATTATACGGGTCGTGGCACTTCATCAATAAGGATAAATACATGACTACAGCACAGAAGGCTGTGCAGGCAAGAGTGGTTGCACAAGCAATTACCGTCGTATTACTTTTGGGTACAATATTATTATCTGTGCATGAAAATGAGTTAAAGAAACGCGAAGGTCCTGAAGTTCCAGAATGGAAGAAGATCTTGGAGGAATCAGAACAGAAGAATGATAAAAAAATTTAATTGCATAATAAGTTTGAGTTTTCCACTTTAGATGTCATAGATGTTGTGTACATAGTCTGCTATTAAGAAAAATCATAAATAACGTTTTTCATAGATGGATTCCAGAAAACTTGAGTAGACCCTTGAATTGAAGGTGAAATCTCTGATACGGCTAGTGTATAGCTCAAAAAATTACTCCTTTTCAAACGGTGTTATATATCAGAGATTTGACATCTATAAAGCAGATAAAGAGAGTCCATAGACCAATAAGGACCACGGAGGAGACAAGTTTATATCATATCGATGGGTTATTTTTTCGAAAATGCATTATGTTATATAATTCATTAGCGATCTTAAATATATCACGATTCTGTAAAATTGTAGAAAGTCCGAGATAGTTTAGTGGCTAGAATTACCGTTTGTCGCATGGTAGACCGGGGTTCAATTCCCCGTCTCGGAGCATCTCCTTCTAGCGCAAATGGTTTAGTGGTAAAATCCAACGTTGCCATCGTTGGGCCCCCGGTTCGATTCCGGGTTTGCGCACTTTTTTTTCTGTCTCCTTGAACGACAAAAAGGAGTGAGGCTAGCGGTCGTGTACCTTTCATCTCATGTTTGAAGCATCTCAAAGGTTAATTTTTTGATATCAATAAATTTGAGAGCTATAACAGTTATGCCATGTCGTTTTTGAACGAAGCCAGCTCATTCCTGAAGAGTAGCTCATTGGGTTTGAGGAAACTCGGATCGCAATTTTGCCACCCCAATGGATTTCAACAAGTACGCTTTGCTACTAAGCGAGTATCCGGATCCAAGACCAACAAAAACGATTCAGCAGGTAGAAGATTGGGCCCTAAAGTATATGAGGGCCATTTTGTTAGTACTGGCCAAATTATAATGAGACAAAGAGGTACCAAGATACATCCAGGTGAAAATACTGGTATAGGTAAAGATCATACGATTTATGCCAATGAACCAGGTTATATTCGTTTCTACTACAACCCGTTTCATCCATTAAGGAAGTTTGTTGGGGTAGCTTTGAAGAGAGATCTTGAATTACCAACTCCTCATTTCGAACCAAGAGTGAGAAGATTTGGCTACGACTTGATTGAAGACCCAGAAACAGCAAAGCAGGTAGAGGATTCAATGTCAAGAAAAGAACTTTTGCTGCAGCCAGAAATACAAGCTTCCCAAGAGAATAAGAAAGCATCCGATGCAGAGAGATTACTCCAGTTCAAAGCTAAAGTCAAAAGTGACTTCTTCCCAAATTTCGATGAAGCAGAGTTACAAATTGCTGGGCAGATATTATTAGAGATATCTAAATTGCAAGAAGTTGGACTCAACTTGCCAGATGCACAAATGCAGACAAAGTTTAATTACGTTTATAATTTGCAGTTGCGTGCTAAAAAATCCGAAATTCTGGAGCTGGAATTTGAATCTCTTAAAGAAAGCTACTTGAAGATCGCTTCTTCTATCAACGAAAAGGTCATGATTGATGCCAAAGGTAACTTGTGTTCATATGTTGATCCTAAAGAAAGAAGAAAAATTCAAACTCGTCTAGACAAAGAAATATACTCTTTGACAGAAAGCGACGACGCGAATAAGAAAAGGGAAATCACAGATATCCTTGAAACCCCAGGAATATTCTCTTTAGATGAGCGTGACTTGTACATCAGCATGGTTATATCGGTAGAGAAAAAATTTAAGACAGCTTCAAAAGACGGTAGGACAGCAGCGAAAAAATTAAAAGTTTTTGAAGAAACTGATAGAAGCGTTAAAACACCTTACGCATAACAAAATAATATAGCTACTGTATTTATATACTGCCTAAAATATTTCGACTTGTAAATATATGAATATCTGAGATTTGTATAACAATGACACAAAACTTGGTTTTCTCACGCGTCAAAAACTATTCTTATTTGGAAATCTATTATTGCCAGCTTTTCAATTGGGGATAGTTAAAAATCAAGACAGAATGGGTTTCGAATTTGATTTATCAAAAATAAGGGATAATCCAGTCTTTGACTACTACAGGAAATTACTTGTAACATATCAGAAATATGTTGATCAATCAGTTCCTCTTCCACGACAAAGGTGGTCTGGATTTGCTGTTTTACTTACGCTATTTGTTTTGAGAATTATTTTGGCTAAAGGGTGGTACATAATATGCTATGCTTTAGGGATATACTTGCTAAACTTATTTCTTGCATTTTTGACGCCTAAATTTGACCCGTCATTAGAACAAGAGCAAAGGAGTGAGTCAATCGAGGAAGGATTGCAAGACGATCTGTCAAACTTAAAAGATGAAGAGTTCAGACCATTCATAAGAAAATTACCCGAGTTCAATTTCTGGTATAATAGCACAAGAGCTACTCTTCTTTCCATATTTTTATCATGCTGGTCTATTTTTGATGTTCCAGTTTTTTGGCCCATTTTGCTAGTTTATTTCATAATATTGTTCGTCTTGACTATGAGAAAACAAATTCAACATATGGTAAGATTTCATTATTTACCTTTTGATCTAGGAAAGACCAAATATGGTCGGAGCTAGGGGCTCGACTTCGAGATTCAAAGGAAGCCTATTACATTTGACCATTAACATGACTTGAAGCGCCTAACTCCAGTTGCATAATTTGTCAAATTACTGACCAAGCCTTCTTAACTTATATATGTACCTATCTATGTACTTTGTCAATAAAAGAAGATCTCTGAAACATCACGTGACAAATGTTCATTGGAGCAAAGCGAGCATCTTGCCCCTTATGTTCAGTGATTTGACGTAGTACAAATCACCTTCTACTGAGTCCATAATAAAGGGCACTTTTCGCTGTAAAGGTAACAGGTTTAAACATGAGTCGTGCTGAAGTTGATTTACAGATAAGTGTTAAAAAGGCATGCAGTCCCGAGGAAGTACCCCCTAAGAGGAAGCATGTTAGAGCTTGTATCGTCTATACTTGGGATCATAAAAACTCCCGAGCCTTTTGGAATGCCGTGAAGATTCAACCATTGCAGAGTAATGATATTCAACTATTCAAGGCTTTGATAATGATTCACAAAGTTCTCCAAGAGGGACATCCCAATACGTTGAAAGATGGTTACAGAAATAGAGACTTCTTATCATCTTTAGGACATGTGTTCTCACCTGGGAGAGATTATGGTAGATTAATCGACCAGTATGATAGGTACATTATGCAAAAATTGGACTTTCATCGGAACAATCCGGCATTCAATGGTATCTTTGAGTACGAAGAGTACATCTCTTTGAGGGCTGTAAATGACCCAAATGAAGGCTATGAAGCAATAATGCAATTGATGGAACTTCAAGATCTGATCAATGAGTTCCAAAAGACAATTTTTGCTACTCTTCATAGATCATCAGGAAACTTGTGTAAAGTTAGTGCGTTTGTGCCTTTGATTGCCGAATCTTATGGTATTTACAAGTTCTGTACCTCTATGCTAAGGGCAATGTATCAACAACTAGGTGATGATATGGCATTGAAAGTATTATTTGACAAATTTGACGATCAGCATTACATGCTAAGAGACTTTTACTCAGATGCACAAGGAATTAAGTTTTTAGCTAGCTTGATCACGATTCCGAGGTTGTCGAACAATCCACCTAGTTTGCAAGTAACGGATGATGGCCAAGTAATACCACCCAGACCGAGATCTGTGAGTAACGATGAAAGGCAATTGTCTTCTCAGCCCACTTCCTATGAAGCTCCGGAGGATCCTCCTTCTGTGGATCACCTTATAGCTCAACAAACGTTCAACAATCAACAAGAAGAGCAACAGAGACTTCAACAGCAGTTAGAGCTTCAACGTCAACGTCAACTAGAGGAGCAATTAAATCAACAGCGTTTATTTGAAGAGCAACAAAGACTTCAGGAAGCTCGGTTTCTTCAAGAGCAGCAATCTTTGCAACAACAGCAAACGGTTCAAAATCAATCTAGAGTCGCTGAGTTGGAGCATGATTTACTAATGTTCAAGAATCAGTTTGACAATGACCAGCTGCTCTTACAACAGTATGACAGCAGGGTAAAGAATCTCGAAACTGAATTATCATCTTACAATAACATTGCGACGCAACAGGTTGCACTGAAGGATGAGCAAATTAAAAATCTCGAAGACCAGATTGCCAGCTGGGCAAAAAAATATGAATCATTGGCTCTATTATACTCGCAGTTGCGTCAAGAACATTTGAATTTGCTTTCGAAATTCAAAAAGATTCAACAAAAAATCAACAGCGCCCAGGAGTCGATTATTAAAAAAGAGAAGTTTGAAAAAGAATTGAAGGCAAAGAATGTGGAACTTGCAGACTTGATTCGAGAACGCGACAGAGCCAGATTGGATGTCGATCGCGTGAAGGCATCCAAAGATAAAGAAATTGAAAAGTTACTGGCCCAGGTTCGTGAATTGAATGACAATGTAAACGATTCAAACAGATTCCAGTCTATGAATTTATCTTCAATAATGGAGAAGCATACCAATGAAATGAATGATTTAAAGAGTCAATTTGCCGAAAAAGAAAAGAACTTCGGCTCTTTGGCTTTACAAGATAAGTTGAAAGAGAAGGAGCTAGATCTAGAAATCGCACAAGAGTCTTTGGAAAGTGCTTTGAGTGAACTTGCTCTTTCCAAGAACCAGGATGACGTGACAAATGCTCAAATTGATCATATTCTTCTTGATACCATCGAAAGAATAAGAAGATTAATTGACGTTTTCCTTATTAACAACTCCCAAAGAATTCAAGACATCAATTTCCAACTATATTCTAGTACTCAAGCTGGAAACCTCAACTCCTCCCCTGAGTACTTACTTACTATTGTTGAATTATGCTCTGACACTGCAACTGATTTTGCTACCGCTTTCAATGATTTTATTGCTGAGGGCAAAAGAACCTACGGTGATGATAGCGAAGCATTCTCAGGAATTATTTTAACAAGTTCCGAATTGACTAGTACCTTGAATGACCTAATGCTCAATGCTAAAGGTATTATAAGAAGTTTGTCTAAGAATGACGAAGAGCAGGTTTTGAATCGTGTCTCAGATGTTCTATCTTCAACTTCTCAATTCTTCACTAACCTTACTTCAGACGCTATGAAGGATTTGTCAGATGATGAAGATAAGATAGATAAAGTTATAGACTGCAACTTACAGCTTCAAAATGATTTACAAGAATTATCTAACTTTGTCGATACTTTAAGGTCCACTAAGGGACTTAAGGAACCTGAAAATTTGGAAGATGCTTTGGAAGGAGAGTTCAAAAATACAGCGCAAGCAGTTTATTCTGCTTCTAATTTCTTAAGCAACCTTTTGAAAAATCCTGAATTTGAAGGTGATAATTTTGAAGTACACCAGCAAATCTTATCTGCAGCTAAAGCGATAACCGACGCTGTTGCACTTTTAATTAGGGCATCCACGGAGACTCAAAGAGAAATTGTCACTCAAGGTAGAGGAAACCAAACCAGGAAGGAATTCTATAAGAAGAACAATAGATGGACTGAGGGATTGATCAGTGCTTCTAAGGCCGTTGCAGGTGCAACAAACATTTTGATTCGAACTGCAGACGGAGTTTTGAGACACACTAGCTCTCATGAGCAATTGATTGTGGCGTCCAATGAAGTAGCGGCTTCAACTGCACAATTGGTTGCAGCTTCTAGAGTAAAGGCCAATTTCAAATCAAACACACAAGATAGTCTCGAAAAGAGTTCTTCTGCGGTTTCTCATGCATGTAAGTTTTTGGTTTCCAAGGTTCAATCTTTACTTTCACATACTGATGAAAAGGAGAGTCATATAGATTTGAGCAGACTTACTCCTTACGAAGGTAAAACTGTAGAAATGGAGCAGCAAGTTGAGATTTTAAAATTGGAAAATCAATTAAGCTCAGCACGTAAGAGATTGGGTGAGATTCGTTCTTACGGCTACCAAGATGATGTCAGTGTGGAAGACCCTAACTAACGAAGTAAATTTGATATTACTGAAATCTCTATTTTTAATAGAAAATTTAAGTATATCGCGTAACTCAATAAATAAATAGGGAAACTATTCTGTACGGAAACAACAAGAATTATGAAAAATGTCACAATTATATTTTCACTGATCGCAAATGCCTCTATTGTAAGCAACGCTCATCTACCATAAAACAACAACTAAAACCTATAAACACCCCACTCACGATCATCTAAGCAACACTAATATTGTGAGAGGATATCCTTCTAATATTTGACATCTAACATTTATGTAACCCCAATGCCTGAAAGCATAATTCTTAAACTTGGTGAAATAAACATCTGAATGGATTCATTTCTAACCGTCTAATAGGCATCTCCAATGGACAAATGAGAAAAAGAAAAACAGGACAACAGACAACACATTCCTCCGCATAAGAAAGATTAAGAAACTGTGACACTATTTTCCGATAAATTTTCTGTCAACAAAAATGGCAATACCATAAACGATATAAAAATACAATAAAGTACTCTCCAATACGACCGTAGATTAACTACACAATAAGGGAAGAACTCTATGAACATGGCATTCGAATAAAGTAAAGAAAAATCATATGACCATTAGAAACATATACAGCCTCCCGTCATACTTGATATCATCATAATCCGTTAATATTCAGATGGCGTCCATATAAAGACGAACGCAAATCAATTTCACATATTCTTGTAGTAGTCAGTGACGTTCTAGTATTACTAGCCTAGCATTATTGCATTTCTTCTAAAGTTCATTGCACTTACACGTCATTTAGTAACGTAGTACCAGAATTCTTTGCTCTCATCAACGTGAACATTTATAAATAATGTCACACTACACCAAAGATTTCTCTAATACAACTAATAGTACCAAAAAATGTCAAGGAAATTTGGCTCTCACTTTCCCAATGATGTGCACATCAACATCGCAAGTTATAATTTAAGTGAGCGTCCCATATTTACTTCTCCGTGATTAGTCACTTACTTTATATCATGCCTTGGCTACAAATTAAGTACGTCACAGCACATACATTATGACTTTCGCGTATCTGTCTGTCACTTAGGTGCTACATTTTCATCTATTCAAGTAACTAAATAGCAATAAACATTGACGTTTCATACTAATTATTCACAGGGTTCATTAAACTTTATCAAGAGTATACCAAAATGTGTTAAATTATTTTTCATTTGACGTAGAGTAAATTAGCCTTTCTAAATAGCAACATTTAACATACATTTAACATCTTAAAAGTGTTATGAAGTGTATATATTAACTTAACTGTCTTGATGATTACATACAAAGGTACATTAGACAAATATTACTTGTTCTTCCATTCAGTTAGGAAGTAGGTTTGTTGATGGATACACATGCTATGATTTCGATAAGTGGCGTAATCTATTTTACATTTTGTCTAGTAGTTGTCTTTCTCTACATATGTGAGTGATTCCTAAAGTTCTGGTCAACAATTTCCTCGAGTAGTTTCCATCTCCTTCAGAGCTGATCTTAACCATATTATTTAGCAATTGTTTATGGATAAGCACACTAGTTGAGAAGTTATAGATATTCGCTTATGTGCTGACAGATGACTTTTTTTCTTTCCATTTTCTTGAGCTGGTTTTCATTTATTATTTTGCATATCTATGCGTGATCTCTTATTTATTTTGTCAGACGTACATAGCATCGTCTCTCTTTTTAGCTACTACAATTTGTTCTCATAAGGTTTTGATTTTGTATGTGTATGGGTTATCTGCAACTCATGTGTCAGACAATTTGTACAACATTGTCACTTTCAGCTTCTACAATTTGTTCTGATAAGGTTGATTTTGCAACTGTTTCATTTTTACTACTACAATTTGTTCTGATAAGGTATTGATTTTGTATGTCTATGGGTTATCTGCAACTCATGTGTAAGGCAATTTGTACAACATTGTTTCACTTTCAGCTTCTACAATTTGTTCTGAAGGTTGATTTTGCAACTGTTTCATTTTTACTACTACAATTTGCGCTGGTTCTGATTTTGTATGTCTATGGGTTATCCGTTACTCATGTGTAAGGCAATTTGTATAGTGTTTTACTTGATTCTACAATTTGCTCTGGTAAGGGGCCAGGAATTTTCCGTGGTATCGCTTTTACTTCGTAGATTTTTGTTACATCCTAACATTTTCGGTTTGGTTTTACAAAGTTGTATTTATCAATTTAAATGACTGAAAGACTTAAAGATGTAGTGGAGACCGACCAGGCTCTTATATCATTTGATACTGAGCCACAAGAAGGATACGAAGCCTAACCACACGATCCCAACAAAAAAAGAGAGCAGGTATCAATTGCTCCAATTCTTCAAAGGGCTTGATCTTCTCCATCACCAGAACCCATGGTTCTATGGAGCAAGAACCTGGGGCAGAAACAGGAGTTTGTTTTTTTTTTTGCACTACATTTGACTATTCTTTGGACACAATATGTATTTATAACTAATTGAAGACTTTGAAAGAATTTTTTGAGGTAAGAATTCTTGATAGTTAAATACTCTGTTGTGTAGTTACCCGCATTGAGTATTGCTTCAGTGTGCAGTAGTACTATCCTTAGGTAGTCTGATCAATATAACTGTGGGAACCTTAAGAAGTTTGTCACAAAAGATTCATCTTTACTGCTTAATAGACTTATTTCTGTGATATCCCTTCGTTTATTATAAATAACTATGTTGCTCTGAAGAAAGCGCACTGCGAGTCAATTTATAGAGCACTCTCAAAAGGTCTAATTATAAAAGAACTTCTGATTACCAATCTACTTCTGATTACCAATCTACTTCTGATTACCAATTTAAACGTAGAATACTATTCAAACTCAGCAGCGAAATGGACTATTGCTATATTTGCTCTATTCCTCTTTTCCGTAAGACTTTACTGGTTTATATCGCTTTAACGTTTTCGCTACGTTCATGGAAGATGTTAATTAACTTTTATTTGTAATTTAAGGAATACCATTACTTGCTAAAATTTCATATAATGGCCCTTCGACTCGTGACTTGCAAACGTGGAGTCTAAAGATGAAGTCTAAAAATGAAGTCATTCAACATATACCCACCCTTAATATTCTACTTAAAATATTTGCTATCCTTATTCTTTAACTCATCCGAGTTGAAACTTTCTAGAGCTTAAGATAAAGTTACCTCGATATTGAGAATGCTCGATAAATTTGGCTTGCCTTGACGTTGCATTACTCTGGACGTAAATCTGATCGTCTGGGAGCTTCCAAAGGATGGAGTTGACTTAGATACGTAATAGCCCATGTCAAGTAACACATTGCTAATGTTAATATTATTGAGGACCTCCAAACAGCTTGATTTTCTTTTGGAGAGAATATCCAAGCTAAGGCTGATAAACCAACCACGACAATTAATGCAATCACAACAGTATAACTAAATGATTTTGTTAGTAATACAACTATGGATGGAATACCAATAATGCTGTGAAGCATTACAAATTAATACTAACCCGCTCATTAAATACTCAGATAATTGACACGAGCTTCAATTGAAGAATAACTCGCCAAAGAGTAATGCTTTGTATAGGAATCAGTTTTAATTTTTGAGAATCGCTTAGTCGCACAAAATAGGGCTAATATGCTAATACTTCAAAGATAAGAGATCTTGATTGAATCCATGTCCCAGGTTCCCGTTCAAGTAACGACTTGGCTACATAATGTCCTTAAATCTCAATACTATCATTTCGAAATTGCATATCAACACATTTATAATTTTTTACAAGTTCATTTGAGTAAGAATTTAAAGTTCCGGCCAAGAACTAGCGTTTATACATCCACTGCAGGGAGATCAGAACTTCTTCTAAACCTATATGGAACAATTATAAGCCCTAATAGCCAAGACCATATTTTCGTGCAGATTTGGGTACCTTTAAATTATCCGTTCGTGGATAATCAATCAAACAATGATAGCAATGGTATACCTATGGTTTATGTTATTCCTGATAACACAAAGGGTCAGAGCATATCTCCAGGGAATCATATAGATAGTCAGGGGAGGTTTTATCATCCCTATCTTTCAGATTGGTTTCGACAAAGTGTTTCAGGTGATGGCCGTGGCAGCACGAGATTTAATCTTTTGGAACTACTTGACATTGTTTTTAAGACACTCGCGTTAGAATCTCCAGTAAAATATGTTTCTGTTGTCACTGGCTCAAGATCAGAAACAGGTTTAGAGGGCACTAACTCTCCTCCCATCCCTGCAAAAGTGAAGCTTCATGAGCCTATGTCTCTAAATGCTGTTGCACCAGAAGCTAGAAGAGAGTTCAGCGGCCCTCCAATACCAAGAAAGGGATTTTCATTGGACCAAAATTCGAAGCATATTGATCCACCATTACCATATCTGCCTCCGTCTTTGAATGGGCGTTATTCTGGGACGTCGTTTGCAGAATTAACAAGTGGTAGCATACCAATCAAGGATGTCCCAATCAGAAATATTCCGAGCCATAAAGCCCCTGAGAAGGGGTATGCAGAAATAACCGATCTTATGGACACTGAAATTCCTCAAAGTAAGAACGTTGCTTCACACAATTTAGAGGAATTAGAGACTGACATAAATGAAGTCTTAACGGACCCTCATTATATAAGAGCTAATCAGACAATCGCAAGGGTTAATAAGAGCACGAAAGAAATAAGAGACATGTTGATAAAGGTAGACAGTCAAAACAAAGTTGCAATAGCTAACAGAAGAATCTTGGATACACATGTTAACTACCTTGAACAACAATTGAAAGAGCTTTCTAATTTAAATTTAACTTTGTCTAATTTAGACAACCTAAATGCTAACGATAAACGTTCAGTGTTCACTTCGAGTAAAGATAGAATTCAACTAGAGAACTTAATTATTCCGGATCTGCAACTTGTTGGACAACTTTACGAGATAGTTGCAAATATTAAATCGATCAAAGATACGATTGCACTAATGTTAGGAGATATCAACAATAAGCAAGAACTTATCTCTGACTCTAACATTGATATCTCTATTAAATATGTGAGATCTTTAGGAAGAGAGCTTTTCTGGTTGGAGCTCTTAAAGTCTGAAGCCTCAAGTATAATGAGACTCAACTTGTAAATGATATTAAGGAGATGAGCACCTTTGTATATACAGTACATGAGAATTTTTCTTACTTTAATTTTTTGATGAGCGAATGCAAGACATTTTCAAGGGCCAGGGATCGATAAACACTAGTTATGTCAGAACACGTAATCAAGCCTGAATCCGTTAAGCCTTCCACAGACACTTCGGAGTGGCCATTATTGTTGAAGAATTACGACAAGCTTTTGGTTAGGAGTGGTCACTACACTCCTATTCCATCTGGTAGTTCTCCTTTAAAAAGAGACATCAAATCCTATGTTTCTTCCGGTGTTATAAATTTGGATAAACCTTCTAATCCTTCTTCTCACGAAGTTGTTGCCTGGATTAAAAGAATCTTGAAAGTTGAGAAAACTGGTCATTCTGGTACGTTGGATCCTAAGGTGACTGGATGTTTGATTGTCTGTATTGACAGAGCAACTAGGTTAGTGAAGTCTCAACAAGGTGCAGGTAAAGAGTATGTTTGTATTGTTCGTTTGCATGATGAGCTTAGTGAAAGTAAGGAGTTAGGTAGAGCATTGGAAAATTTGACTGGTGCTTTGTTCCAGAGACCTCCGTTAATTTCGGCTGTTAAAAGACAGCTCAGAGTTCGTACCATCTACGATTCCAGCTTAATTGAGTTCGACAACAAAAGAGGTTTGGGGGTTTTTTGGGCATCATGTGAAGCTGGTACTTATATGAGAACCTTATGTGTTCACTTAGGGATGTTGTTAGGTGTTGGTGGACACATGCAAGAATTGCGTCGTGTTCGTTCCGGTGCATTATCGGAAAACGACGACCTAGTCTCTCTTCACGATGTTTTAGATGCACAGTATGTATATGATAACACAAGAGATGAGACGTACTTGAGAAGTGTCATAAAGCCTTTGGAAACCTTGCTAGTGGGATACAAGAGAGTTGTGGTTAAAGATTCGGCCGTTAATTCCGTATGTTACGGTGCAAAATTAATGATTCCGGGTTTATTGCGTTATGAAGAAGGTATTGAATTATACGATGAGATCGTTTTGATCACAACAAAGGGTGAAGCTATAGCTATTGGAATTTCGCAAATGACCACTGTCGACTTGCAGACTTGTGACCACGGAATTGTTGCCAAGGTTAAAAGATGTATCATGGAACGTGATACTTACCCAAGGAGGTGGGGATTAGGTCCAGTTGCCCAAAAGAAGAAACAATTGAAAGCAGACGGTAAATTAGATAAATACGGTAGAACTAATGAGAACACTCCAGAGTTGTGGAAAAAAGATTACAAAGATCATGATGAGGAGGCTCCTCCACCAGTCCCAGCTTCAAAACTTTCCCCACCTGAATTATCAGTCCCCTCTAAAGCACCCGAATCCCCTGAAGCTGATAAGGCTTCAGACGATGAAGAGAAGGAAAAGAAGGAAGAGAAGAAAGAAAAGAAGAAAGAGAAGAAGGAAAAGAAAGAGAAGAAGGAAAAGAAGGAAAAGAAGGAAAAGAAAGAAAAGAAAGAGAAGAAAAGGAAGGCTGAAGATTCCGAAGATGGTACTGCATCAAAAAAATCAAAAAATTAAACGCACCTTTCTAGACAATCGACCTACAATATATAACACATAATATATACATATCCACTTTGAAACAATTATGTTATTATTTGTATGCGTGTCGTAGAAGGTCTAGTTCATTATGTACACTATTAAATAATGCTTGCAGTTTGAGGTCAATCAAATCAGACTTTTCAGAATGCAGGCTATGATATTGGGAAAGGTACTCTTCGAAAGCAAGAAGAGTTAAAATTTTCTCTGGTCCCAGAAGCGAATTATTTGAACTCGACTCGATAATGGCTTCAAAATTCTTAGTTTTTACGTTAAGATCATTCGCCTTTTTGAACAATAAGAACCGACCAATTAACTTTAGGAGAGGTGGAGCCTCGTCGAAGTTATGATTCAAGAGTTTTGAGCTGATGTCACTTTCAGGGTTATAAAGTGCATCAACAATAGCAAATGACAATTCCGCCTTCCAATTACATCTAACAAAGTTCACAGTGAAAGAATTAGTTGGTGTTATGTCCATTGGAGCAAATATTTCATTCAAATCTCCAAGTATAACCATTCTCAATCCGTGCATACCTCTTTCGATATCTTTTCCTTCCGCCTTCCAACTCATTTCATACTCACAAAGCAACCAAAGGTGTAAAGCTGAAAAGACATAAAGATCACTAAATTTATGACGTGCTTGAAGGGATTCGCTACCAATTCCAAGAGCGAACTGTAAGCTTGTAATTAAATTCCCCTCTGTGCTCTTTGTTGCGTTTAAGTAATTGCATACTTTCATAAAGTAATACTTTGCAGCGTTGAAATCGCCCATCAGTTGATAGTAGATGGCAAAAGCATAGAATATCTTCGGGAGCAACAATTTATAATAGCACATCTCTTCACTTGTAAACTTATTACTATTATAAAAGGACATAAATTCATTCAATGGTGTTATATCAAAATTGTCACCAGAAGAGAAATTCACCCATACCTGGTAATAATTCACTTGATATTTCAAGTAATTAAGTTTAATGATCTTTTTTGTTAATTGGTTCAAAGGGAAGTTTCTGCTTCCATCGACATGAGTAAGTTCTTTGAGCTGCTTTTGTATAATATGAACACATTTATCAAATACTTTTCGAGCCTTATTATTGGCCGTTTGATCAAGCAAAGCCACTCCAGTGTTGATGTAAAATAAAATGACAAATTCATCAGAGTTAAGCCAATTGACTTCATAAGAATCAAGTCCAAATTCATCTCCGTGAGGAATTTTTGCTTTATAAATTCCATCTTCTCTCCATTTACTCCATGAATCTTGATATTCATTGGCAATAAACGTATTTAAATGTTTCATTAGCTTCATAGTTCCACTGATATCATTCAATTGGATTAAAGAACAATATTTCAGCAAAAGATGCATTGCCTTAATTTGAATTGGAACCTCAGGGAGGGACGACATTATTGAATTTGCATGATCGAATATATTCAAAGCCAAAGCTGGTGAGCCTCTGTAAAGATGAAGGTTTCCCTGTTTAAGCAATCCCATAAGCTTCGTGAGTGGATCCACGGTTTCATCAGACGTTATTTGTTGCAAAACTATGAGTCCAGTTGAGTGATCTGTGAGGAACAAGTTATTTATCTTCAACATTTTGAAGAAATTGGAAAAGTAGTGAAGGTTGAGACCATCATAATACTGTATCTTGTCATTTATGTACGTCATTAAAAGCCTCGAATTTGTCTTTTCTAGTATTTGAGCAGCTAAGAACTCACTTTTAAACCTGATATTAAATATATGGTTTCTTGATGCAACGCTGATCGCCCTATTGACATAGTAGTCTGCCTTGTTTATATCCTCTGTTTCAGTAAAATAAATCTTGCTTAGCTTCAAATAAATTGACAGCTCGATAGTAGGATCTAAATGTTGGGGATAATTCTT
Organism: Priceomyces melissophilus; assembly: GCA_031081885.1. Classification (NCBI taxonomy): domain Eukaryota; kingdom Fungi; phylum Ascomycota; class Pichiomycetes; order Serinales; family Debaryomycetaceae; genus Priceomyces; species Priceomyces melissophilus. Next base: position 351,083 of record JARYTE010000002.1, on the reverse strand, counting down.
TATTAAAATAAGTAGAGCTTTGATAGAAATCGTCACCATTCTAAAATAATCGCTTGTCCCTTGCGAGTTGTTTGCTTGGATGACAGATTTATGGGCCCTAGATAGAAAGTTTTCCGATATGATTAGAAGCCTTGTAACGTTCAACCCATTATTGCTGTCTTCTTCAATAGTAGATGAAATTGACGCTTCCCTCATGTGTTCTTTGTTACATATATCAAACAGTGATACTTTTTCTGTTTACGTACAACCTTTTGACAGATATTGGAGATTTTACTTTACGTGAAAAGATGAAAAATAAGGGGAAAAAAAATACTTATACACCGCGTCTCACAGAATAACTAGAAATTATATTTAGACTATCGCTCTTGCACTCTATTAATTCTTCATACGATTCAATTCTTCTTCTAAGTTTTGCCTCCTAAGTCTCTCTTCTCCCAACATGACTTCGTACTGATCTTGGATATCTGAAACGATTTTCTTGAACTCTTTTCGTAAGATGGCATTACTCATCGCTCCGGTTGTCGGTGATAGCCTCGATTGTCCATCCAGCTCATCAATTACATTCATATCTGAAGGCTGCAAACTGAGTGGCTCTCCAGTTATTGGAGAGATACTTGAATAACTCTTGGCTGAGTCCGGTGACAGAACCTCCTTTCCTGTAGTCTTTAAAGAATCAATCTTTAAAATATTAAGTTCTTTTCTTAACTTGGAGATCTCCTTATCTTTATGATTTGTCAATTTTGAATCCTCGCTTATGTTTGCCGTCTTGCTGCTCGTCAATTCTTTCTCTAAGTTGATGATTTTCTTCCTGTATTCTTGTAAGGTTTTATTGAATTTCTCTTTAGAGTGTTCATATTCTTTTACTAAATACAGCTGGGAGAATCTCATATCATTCAAGGCAGTCTTTAATTGGGATATAACTTTATCATTGCTGGAATCAGGTGAATGTTGAGAGAAAAAGGAAGTATCTTTTGTGTATGAATCGAAGTGTCCATCTGACTTAGATTCTACCAGGGAAGGTATAGAGGTTGGAATTGAGTCAACTCCGCCATTATGTTCCAAGCTATCTCCATTGGATCTCCCCAGTATTGTATCAATGCATTTCTTTATCCATGTTGTCTGATCATCTGGGGTAATTGATGCCAGAGGTGGGCCTGGAAGATTAATTCCTTTAGTAGCCGCGATAGACGCTATATGAGATATTATGTTTTCAGCACATGCTTCCGAACGTGAACTGCCCTGCGGGAAGAGATCCAGAGAGACAGAAGCTAAATCATCACCTGAAGAAGCGCGCTTAACGTCTTCTAAGTATCCTAAAAGAATGCACGACAAATTATGATTTTGGATTTTGAAATTAATTTCTTCAAGTTCTTCGGTTATATTGATCCACTCTTTTTGCATTGCATTGCTTTGCTTCAAAAGCTTTTGTAATAAATTATTATCAATTAAGGGTAAGTTTCCTTGTTGTAATAATATGTCACCAATAAATTGCAGGGTCAAGACCACTTTGGACTCGACATACTGTTTGACTTCTTCCTTTTCTTTCCGCAAGATTTTTAACGTTTTGAGTTGCTTCAACGGCAAGATCGAATCACTTTTCAACTTGCTTACATCTAGGACAGAGCTTTCAATCAACAACTTCAAGTTCAAATAGCTTTGCTTATGTGCGTTAATCGACACGTAATTTTCAATATCGAACTCTTCATCGTTTGAATATGGAGTCTTGGTGATGTCGTCTAAATGTATATCACCTTGGTCTAATTTTGATTGCAAATAATAGTCAAAAGAATTCTCTGGTGTACCCGAACTATTGTCATTTTTCAGTGAACGGTTATCTGATAAATCTTTGTCACTTCTGTGTTGTTCTTGAAGTTGGAACTTTAATAGCTCTTGAGTAGTGTTAGTCAAATTATATTTGGATTCGACGTGTAATCGTTTGAATGGCGAGTTGTTTTTAAATGCGTATGTTACAGTCATCTTATAGCAATAGTTTTCGACTATATAACACCACCTTTTTCAAGTTTTCCACGGGCCCTTATTAGAATTTAAAACTTGAAATCAGTGTTTTGCGGCGCGTCTCATTTTTTTTCAATCGGGCGAAGAAACATCAAATTTCGCTGAGGGTTCGAATCAAATAGTATCTACCCCAATTGGTAAAATGGAACGACCCTCTGATATTTGTGTAGTCTGAGTACATTTATTAATGTCAAGTGAAGGCACATACTTGGTCACTACGATAAAACTACAAGTAAATATATCTTAATATCAGCAGTTCCAAGATCAAAAAACCTTCTTAGTCACGACCAAGAATTTTATCACGATGAGGGAAGCGGCCATGTTCTCTTACAGTATCGTGAAAGGATTGCGCCCAGTGTAAATGGTATGGATCACCCAAGTTTTTGAATAACTCAAGGGACTTCTTCTGGTCTTCGAGACGCTCAGAGTGGTTAAATGGTGAATAATAATATCGTCTTATTATTGCATCTTTATCTTTGTCCCAACCCTCTTGAATCACTATTTTAGCCACTTCAAGAGCCTTGTCGTCTGTGGCGTACGCTTCGGAAGTACCCCTATGAATGTTTCGAGGCACTTGATCGAGTAATATTATTAATGCAAGAGCACCTCTAGGGTCCTTTTCCCAAGTATCTAATTTTCCTTCCTTTGCAAGCTGGTACTGTTCTCCAAGCGTCTTGCGAACAAGTCGGTCACTTTGCTCATCACCATACCAGAAAGACTTGGGCTTTAAGTAATTAACATCAGTGGAGTTCCCAAACCAGAAATTTAACACATGCTCAATTGAATTCTTATTGGAGCTCATAATAGAGTAAAGCCTCTTCATAAAATATAGAAATTGGCGTTATCTGAAACCTTAGATTGTGATAAAACAATAAATGCTAAGTCTCCACCTCTCCTTCTTACGTAATAATCCCGTAGACTGCTAAATAAACCTTATTGAACATGCGCGACAGTCGTTTTATTTATGTTTGAAGAGGTAAGCATGAGTGATGGGTACAGATGTCAAAACTGAACCTTTATGTAAAATAAGGTCGAAGAAGACGGCTCAAACAGTGAGGTTTGTTACCTTTAATGTCAATGGTGTAAATACGTTATTTAATTATCATCCATGGAATAGCATGAATCAAAGATTTGACACTTTTTTTGATTCGCTTCAAGGCGATATCATATCTCTTCAAGAGCTTAAGCTTACTCCAAAAAATTTGGCAGCAGCTGGATTTGCTAACCTAAATCTGTTTCATTCATTCATATCTCTTCCAAAGTCGAAGAAAGGATATAGCGGGGTTGGTTTATTCGTGAGAATTCCTGATAAGAATGCTCCTCAAGTGATCCAAGATAATCTCCTAGTCATTAAGGCCGAAGAAGGTTTAACTGGATGTTTGAAGTCTCCCGACTTCCCACACTCAAATTATAGAGATTTGGATAAAGAGCAGCATATTGGTGGATATCCTTCTGACTTGGACGACAATGAGGGACAGAAAATTGACGATGAGGGAAGGTGTGTTGTCATTGAATTAGCTAATAATACAGTAATCTTCTCATTATACTGTCCGGCAAATTCTGCTTTACTGGAAGAAGGTGAAAATTTCCGCCTAACATTTTTAAAGGTCTTATTTACAAGGTGCTCCAAGTTGAAAAATGAATTGGGCAAAGATGTCATTATAATGGGTGATATAAATGTTTGTCTCGATCTTATAGATCATGCTGAAACTATCAAGGAAAAGCGAGCCCGCTTTTTGATAAAAGATGTCGCTGATGGTGAAACTTTTGAAAGAGTGAATCGGGGAGATTGCGTGGAGTTCAAAACATCCACTCCAGCACGAGAACTTTTGAATCAGTATATTTTTCCTACTATAGAAAACGGCCCCAAATTTTCCTCTCAGTTTCTACATGACACTACAAGGGAGATTCAAAAGAGGCGGTTGGGGCTCTACACCGTTTGGAACACTTTGACGGGAGCAAGGCAGATTAATCATGGATCACGAATAGATATGATATTCACAACGTCAATGGAACTGATGGAAGTTTCTGATTCCGATATATGGCCTTTTTTGCAAGGGTCTGATCACTGTCCAGCTTATACAGACTTTAATTTTGTGCATGGTAAAACTATGAGCGATAGGAAGGCAAAGAAACTTCGATTCGAAGCCAGATCGTATTATGGGTTTGTACGACACCGAGATATTTCTACAATGTTTGGCCCCTCTGTCCAAAGTTCTAAAAGGAAAAAATTGGAAAACGACCCCCACGAGGTTGATACGAAGAAACCAAAGCTAACATATGTGAGCAGAAAGCTCCCTAAAGGCTCTCAGCCGTCAATTCACGATCTTTTAGGAAGCAAGAAGCAGGAAGACAAGGCAAATGAATCCTCAAGAGAAGTATTTTTAAAATTGATTGAGAAGCCTAAATCCAACGTTCCATCTATAGCTACACTATCTGAACAAGCCTTTGGTAAACCTCCTGATTGCTTGCATGGCATCGCATGCGATTTGAAGACAAGCTATACAAAGAACTCTAAGGGCAAAAGATTTTGGTGCTGTCCTTTAAAGAGTGACGACTACTTACGTTCTTCAAGGACACACGACTCTAAGCCATGTGATTTCTTCCAGTGGGTGCATACTTCGAAGAGCTCTCTACAGAATGATAGAATACCGAAAACCCTTGAAAATTTGAATTCATAGAGACCCTAACAAAACTTTATAATATTTCGAGCAAAGTTTGAAGAGGAAAGCAAAGAAGGAGTGAAAAAAATTTAAAAAAGAAACCTCTTCAAACACTATACCCGATTAATATATCTGTATAATACATACCTTCTTTTACTTTATCATAGCATCTTCAATTTACATTTCATGACTTTCTGAATTCACTCAACACAGGATAAATGGCTTCAAATGCAGCGTAAATTTCTTCCCTTTGTTTGGCACCCGTTAAAACGATCTTTCCAGAGACGAAGATCAAAAGCACAATCTTTGGTTTCACCATTCTATAAATCAACCCAGGGAATAATTCAGGTTCATAAGACGAGAAAGTTCCGTGTGAAAACGCCAAACCTTCCAATCTGATAGGGAATTTGACATCACAAGATCCCACAATATTTTGAATCTTGAAATCCGTAAATTTAGCATTAAATCCAAGTTTCTGGATTATACGAGCATATTTTCTTGAGGCAAGCTTTGAATCATCTTCTGACTTGGCACCGGTCACAACCATTTTACCAGAGGCAAAAATCAATGCGGTTGTTTTTGGTTCTCTGATTCTCATAATCACCGCAGCAAAACGTTTTGGATTGTATTCCGCATTACGTGCATGAAGGGCAATAGTTTTTAAGTCTAAACGACAGTCCAAGTTGACTGTGGCAACAATATTTTGCAAGGTTGGAACTATTCCAGATGTTGCGCCATCATCCTCATTCTTTGGTTCGTTCAAATCTGCTGATTCTTCTTTCTTAAATACTTCTTCATCTCCTTCGCCTTTATTCCCGTTGCTATTAGCATCTATGCCCAGGGGAAATATTAAAGAATTTGGCGCTGTGAAAGCTTTAGCTTGAGCAGCCGTAGTCGGCAACTTCAATGAATCCATATGGAAATATATGTAAAAACTTGAGAATTACAATTGAATGTATCCCAATTACTGCCCCTTTGTCCTAATATGATAAATGCCGACGTGGGGTATACAGATATTATGCAATCGATATTGTAGAAGCTCTTCCTTGAATACAGGTTACACAAAAACTCTTCCAGATATAATCGAACTTTCGCGGAAATTTCCACATCTTATATACTTATGTGAATTGTCCGGGTAACTTATATTTGATTAGAATTTTATGCGATGAGTATCTATACAACCTACAGCAGCAACCACTGATAAACGGGAGCATTGTAGGTAGCTATTAAGTCGACAGTGATAAAATAGTAGATTTTGCAATGAATCTCAGTGATCCTTCTACTGATCACTTAAAATATAGATCGATGACGAAAGAAAAAAAGGATAATAACTCAGCGTTCCTTAAGCATCTTGTTTCTCTTTTCCTTCTTTCTCATTCTATCAACTTTCTTAGCGTGCATTTTAGAGGCTATTCTTTCATATCTTTCCTTTTCTTCCTTGATTTCAAGTCTTCTTTTCCTTTCAGCAATTCTTGAGTTCTTTTCGGATTCCTTTTCACCTTTTAAAGCATTTAATCTTTCCTTATATTGCTTTTCTTGGAGTTTCTTCTCTTCTCTCTTTCTCCATGATTCTGGCTTTCGTATACCAAAAGTCTTCACTCTGAAGGCATCTTTCTTTGGCTTCCAATCTTTTCCATTGACTCTGTGGCCCGTCTCTAAATTCTGGGAAGAAGAAACTTCCTCTGAGACTTTTGATTTGTCTTGACCCCCCATGACCTCAATACATAAATCTACGTTTCTTTCTTAATATCGTGTAAATGTCGTTAAAGAATATATAAATTTTACTGTTATTTAGTTATCCAACTTTTGTGTCACTGAATAATACATCAGGAAAACGTTATATACCGACAGAACTTATGGAGTTCGCGGCTCCTGTGAACCTTATAAAAATGAATGTTCAAGCCTCATGCTTGTCGATAGTCAAGTCAGCTTTTCTGTACCATTTTCTTGATCTTGTATATTTGAAGAAACCATCATCAGCGCTACCGTTCTCCCAGCTGGAATCATAATAAACCCATCCATCAGAATTTTTCCCCTTATTGAACTCGGTATCAAGAATCCATCTATCATCTATCCACTGCCACAGGTAACTGTGCAAATCACTGCCAAACAGTGGAAAGGTAAATTCATCCATTGGAGTGGAAGCTTGTAGTGTGTTGGCGGAACAATAGTTTGAACGCTCACTAGGATATAAATATTTAGACCAGCCAAACCCAACCCATCTTCTTTCATTCTCTACTATATCGAAACGAACAACTTGTTTCAATTGAGTGGGGGAAGCTATCACTTTTTTCAAAATAACAAAATCAGCAAGTAAAGGAATGGTGTCTTCATTTCCTTGTTCATCTGCGCCAGGGAAGGATTCATGATAAGAAAAAGATGTAGGCACTTTCAGCGTATTAACATTGACCCCAGTGATCAATCCAGCGATAATCCTAATATATACTAATCTCCAAAACAATCTCCTTATGGTAAAAGCCCAAGGCGAATGATAAGTCAAGGCAAAGAGTCCTAATAACCAAAAGTATCTCTGAGGTCCCAATAACGATTTGACCACAATAACATGAATCGGCGTTAATAAAACCATTGAGATGAATATTATTGAAAAATTTTTGAATTTAAGTTCAAGATGTCCAGCAGGCCTAAAGAATAATTGGCATCTGACGGTGATATTATGCAAAGTGTATAAAACTTCGTCAACTGTTGGTTTTTCATCGAACTTTGCGTCATATAGCACAGAGCTGACAGACCATACGATCGCAGAAAATGATAACGCTATGAGCAGTGGCAAAAGAACCCAACCAACAGTCTGCCAATTCATAACTAAAACTGAATATGCAACAATGAGCAAAAAATTTTGATAAGGGTCATCGTTAGTCCAAGTAATTATTTCTAAGAAGCTATCAAAGAGGAGCAAGTGGGGAAATATACCCGACAAAGCAGAAGTCAATAAAGGATACTCGACTAGATGTTGACCATTCGAAGTTGATGTCAATAGCTTCGTATCCGATGGCTCAAAGGCAGCATATATGTATTCATCTTGTTTCAGCATATTTATTGATGAAAGACTGGTGACTCGGCAACACTAGGTTAAATATTATCAAAAGTATGGGGAAATTGCACAAAATCAATTTTCCAAGCAATAATGCAAAATATTAATCTTGTTTTATATCATTCAATTCTATCCTTTTAAACATCACGGCTGTGTTACTATTTACCTGATATATCTATATGTTTGCATGTTTTGTAAAGCAGGTCGTCAATTAAATAGATTTGTCACATATTAGTGGCTGGTGAACGGTGGGCAACTTGAATAGATTCATTAGTTAAGCGTAGACTTGGTGCTTATTCTTAAGTTTTGAATACATCTACTGTACATTTAAAGCATGTTGACTCTAAACACTAATAAAGTTGTCTGAACTTTCAACGATGTGTATTTTCTACTACAGCTATGAGTGCGAATTAGGCAAGATGTTGCAACATTTTGTAAAAATTAGGAGAAATGATTAATCAACATTAACATTACAAGGAGCCATACTATTAGGGGCATAAAATTAAACTCATGTTATCAATCAAACTATTTATAGAAGTGAAGAATTAAAGCTCTGTGCTTAGGACCCTAAGTCGGTGAACAAGCATTTTAGCGATTCGATCCATCTCTGAAGCTTTAAAACTCTTCTCCAAGTAGCTAGCACAGATGCTCATACCTCCATTGGGTACTGAAATTACTGATAAACTGGTTTGGGTCATCATTGTATTTGGTTGCGTAAAGAACAAATTTTTGATTCTCCACGATTGCCCTGGAATGGAAACAGCACCCAAGTTAGAGATCTCCAAAAAAGATCGAGCGTCGCGTTTACCCAACCTTCCCTTAACATATCGACGAATATCAACAAGCTTCAATAAAGACACCTGCTTGAAACTGTCTTTAGAAGCTCTATTTTCATCCAAACTTTTTTTTATCTTTAAAGCATTGGATAAGTCATTGTCAGAGTCAGGACTCCAAAGCGTCGATAAGGAAGAAACAAACACTCCATATCTATCTTTAAGCTCTGGATCAAACCCTCGCCCATCAAGGGAAATTTCCACTTTAAGCGTGGACTTTCTTCCAAGAAATTCTTGGAAACAGCTCAAGGCTACTGCGGTAAGCATAGGTGTTATCGTGGTACCATTTTTCCTACAGTATCTTATGAGTCCCGAAACTAAATCGTCACTAATTTGAATCAACTTTACACTGGATTTATCTTCAGACCTTGTTTCTGATTCAATAAGGGGGTACTTATAAAAATCAGGAGTCGCAGGAGAAAAGCAACGGTTATAGTGGTAGCTTAACCACTTAGGAGCAATTGCGCCAATGATACCTTTAAAAGAATACAAAAAACTTATTCGGTACAAGTCAGTCAATGAGTCCACACCGAGTGGAAGTACCAGACTGTCATTGTCGTTAACTGCATTAAATAATGTTGATAATGATGGCTGATCTCTTCCTTTCAAAAGATCCAACTCTTTAATGATATCTAAATGGAACTTTGCTGACGATCTTCCATCCATGATGGAGTGGTCACAGATGAAAACAACGTACTGGTCTTCAGGTTCCTCTTCAACATCAATAAGCTGTATTCTCCAAAGAGGTAAGCCGCTGCCAATCTCGATCTTCACCAGAATTAGTTCCTTCAATGTATCATCATCAAAAGTGGTCACTGTCGTACGGGTGAGAATATCGTGAAGTCTGATTTCTGGCACCTGCTTAAACAAAAAGGCCCCTATCGGCTCATCGGTCTCGTAGACGCCTCTCCCATCACTAGGGTAAAAATTGTAGGAGTAGATTGAGTGTCTGAGAATTAGACCTCTGAGTGCATTCGACAAGAGGTTATCATCAATTTTACCATCATACTTCCCACAGACAACTACATTTCCATACTTGTTCTCGAGGTTCCTTGCGATGTAGTATTCTTCGAAAAAAGTTGGATGTCTTGAGAGTTCCTCGGTGTCAAACATATCCACAAAAAAGTCTATGAAGAAAGTCACATCTTTGGGTTCACAAAGAACTGATTAGGGGTACGTTGAGTCAGTGAGATGCGAATCCGCTTGTCTCGTGTCAGATCAAAATTGAAAAATCTTCTCACGGTGTGCAACGTCACTGGTAAGTGTGGACCATGAGATTCAACAGAAGCTTCTGTACGTCAGTGGTTCATGCGAAAAAGAAGGCCACTAGTACGACAGTGGCACCCAAGTTTTTGGGGAGAAACTCTACGAATCTTTCTGTTGGTATAGTTGGATTGGCCAATGTAGGAAAGAGTACTTTATTCCAGTCATTAACGAAAACAACTTTAGGTAATCCGGCAAATTATCCCTTTGCAACCATAAATGCTGAAAAATCAAACGTAGTAGTTGAATCAGAGCCGTTAAACTTTTTAGGTCGATTTTTTGACTCGGAGAAAACTTATCCATCTCCACTTACAATTTACGATATAGCGGGATTAACTAGAAATGCATCACGAGGAGAAGGATTAGGCAACAAATTTTTATCTGATATTAGAAGAGTTGATGGGCTACTTCATGTGATAAGAGCATTTAAAGACGATGCGATAATCCATATCGAAGATAATAAGGTTGATCCAGTGAGAGATTTAACCATTGTCAACGATGAACTAATTTTAAAAGATATCGAATATGCCGAGACGGGCATCGAACTTGTCACCAAATCATTAAAGAAACCCCATGTAAATAGGGCGCAAGTTCAATTGGAATTAGACCTTCTTGATAAAGTTCAAATGATACTCTATGAGGGAAGGAAAATAGCTCACGCGGAATGGACACACGATGAAATCGATATCCTTAATGGTTATAACTTCTTGACGGCAAAACCAACTGTAATATTAGTGAATGTCAATGAAAATGATTACTTAAATAGGCAAAGTGAAGTATTATCAAAGCTCAGGCAAAACGGGTTTTCTACTTCGGACAATATTGTGCTATTTTGTGCGGATTACGAACGCAAAATTAATAATAGGAAAAGCGCTGTTCCACCCATTGTTAATTCCATTAGACAGGCTTTACATTTGATTTCGTTTTACACTTGTGGGCCTAGAGAATCTAGACAATGGTCGATCAGGGAGGGCTCAACGGCACCTGAAGCAGCAGGAATGATCCACAGCGATTTACAGTCAAACTTTATTTCGGTACAAGTGCAGAAGTATAATGATCTAGTGACCCAAGAGCATTCCACGGAGAATCAAAATTTAAAACCAAATAAGCTGACTAGATACGGTAAGGCTTATTGTATAGAAGACGGCGATGTCATTCACATAAGTGCTGTTGGGGCAAAGCCCCGCTGAAGGAAGTCATTGGATTACATACGGCCGCATTTAATGTTTGAATTCAGTTAGGTTTTCGATTCCCCACTCGAACAGGGTGAAGTCATAAATACTTATTTTGGTAATTGAGGGCTTAAAGTTCTCACACGACCGATATCTATAAGATCGACGTGCTGCATGTAAAGTTCATCACATAGTCCTTGAATCGGTCATAACGTAGAATTATAGATAATAAAACGCTATACATTTTCATTTAACCGTGGTTTTCTTTAGTTTCGGAAAAGACCTTGGTGCGTAAGATTATTGTGGATCCCTTTTTATTGCTGTCGATTTCACCTCACGCAGAACATAGAACAGGGAAAAAAAAGTCAGTGCGTTGTTTACTTAAATATCTTATCATTGACCTATTGCTGAATTTTTATCTTGCTATATATGCTGTTCTTCTTACGAAAAGGAAATCAAGAATCTAGTACAATGTTACTATCTTTCTATAACTACTTGTTCTCGAGACAAGCACCTGCCACCGTTAGAAATTATTCTACCAATAATCCTACACTTTCACCGAAAGTGGTTGATAACTTTCACCCGAGATTAAAAACTATATTCCAACAACTAGATGCTATAGCCCCAAGATTTGCTCTTAAAGAAGGTGAAGTGGAAGTTTTATCTGATCCCAGGGAATTCTACTCGACCTTAAAGTCGAAAATCAGTAAGGCGAAATCAAGAATATTTTTGAGTTCGCTTTACTTTGGTAAAAGACAGCGTGATTTGCTCTATGCCATTGAGAAAGCATTAGAAGAAAATGAAGATCTCAAGGTTTACATTTTAATCGATGTTTTAAGAGGAACAAGGGAATCTCCTTCACCGTGCTCTGCTCACTTATTGGTGGAGTTGGTGGAGAAATTTGGAAAACGTGTAGATGTCCGTATGTACCATACACCTCATTTGACTGGTTTGAAGAAGACATTAGCACCTAAACGAGCAAATGAGACTTGGGGTTTACAACATATGAAACTTTATGGATTCGATGATGAAATATTTTTGACCGGCGCTAATTTGTCGGGAGACTATTTCAGCGATCGCCAAGACCGTTACTATCTTTTTAAAAGCCAAAAGTTGAGCGATTACTATTTTGAAATCCATAGTGCTGTGGCATCTCTATCGTATCAATTATTAGAGAGTTGGACCCTGCCAGAAGGGTACCGTTTAGACTGGCCAACATCTAATAAATCTTGTGAACCTCATGTGAATCATGAGAGGTTTATTAGTGACTCGTCATTTTTATTAGAGCCTTTATTGAAACAACAGAAGCTTTCTTCCTTTGACGAGTTCGAAGACACTAATGACTACGATACAATTGTATACGCAGTATCACAGTTCACTCCGTTGTTTCATCCTCAAAATGATGCTTCCACTGAAAAGCCTGCTATCTTGAGGATTCTTTCCTTTTTGGATTCGCCAAAGATCAAATGGTGGTTCACCGCGGGATATTTCAATATGCTTCCAGAAATTAAGGAGCGCCTTGTCAATGGTAGTGCTCAAGGTACGGTGATTACTGCAGCTCCGCAAGCAAATTCATTTTATAAGTCTTCTGGAATCTCATATTATTTACCAGAGGCTTATCTTTTACTCGCGAAGAAATTCCTCGAAGAATTAGTTCAAAGGGGCAAAGATACATTAATCAAAGTATATGAATGGAAAAGAGGAATAGTAAATACTGAAAGTGGGTGGTCATACCATGCAAAGGGTATTTGGATAACAGTTCCCGAGGAAAATGAACCAACAGTGACGATAGTTGGCTCCTCCAACTATACAAAGAGAGCATATCAGTTGGATTTGGAGTCCGATGTTATATTAATAACTAAAGATAAACAACTTAAATCTGCCATGAGATCTGAATTGCAAAATCTTATGAAGGATGTTGAGGAATTAAACCTTAGTGATTTTGAAGCTCAGCCAGTGCCACAACCAGCGAGTGTGGGAGATGATGGACAAACCTTGGAAAGTACTCCCAAATATGAAATAAAGGAAGATCGCAAAATTAGTAGGAAGGTTCAAATCGCCTTGACACTATTAGGTGATAAATTATGAATCAAGATGCACTGGAAATCAAGTTAGGCCAAGGATGTTTCCTTATTAAATTTTTGTGTCGACATAGATCCGTTCATCAATCGTTTTTGATAAAATAACAATGATAAGCAAAAGGGACTTACGAAAAGGTAATTCCAAGTATTGTAGTTTACTGGTATAGAGTACCAGTGTTGCTTCAAAGACGAATACTTGCCTAATGCTAATAACAACAAAGATGTTAATTGACAACCAAAGAAGGTATCACTCAATCCTGCCCAGCGATATTCTATCCCATTCATGAGTATCTGAGGAAAAAACCTTATACATGACGTCAATTTACTAGCGAACCAACAGTAGTCGATTAGATCCAATAGTAGGATAGCATTTTGTTCCTTTAAGTACATTTTTAAGACCCAAATAAACGATACCATGCCGATAAATAATATACCCTTTAATATATCGCTAATCCCCTGAGATTCGTGTTTAGTTTCCAGATACATTACAAGTTGTATTAGTAGTCCAGTTACCACAAGTAATCCGAGTATCTCTTCGAGAAGCACCGGAAGAGACACATACGCTTCCGAATGGACAGGAAACCTATTACGGTATTCACGGATCACTATAGGATTCAAATGATAATTTAATGACGAGACGACAGACGTGGCATACGATATCCAAGTTAACAATATGTAATCATAAGAAAGGCCGTAGATAGATCTTTTTTGCTTATTATATTTAATTTGATGAATGTGGGTTAGAAGTTCGAAAGATGAAGATAATAGCATGCATATATTTTCCACGATCATTGCATTACTGATAAAATATACGTCCACAATTCGACTTATTCCCCTATAGCCTGACCCAAAGGTACTTACCGGGACTTATTTTGAATTATAATTGAGGTGATTTCCGCGTCTATGACCTCTCAGGCAGTTGATGTTTTAATACGCATTTTTCGGACCATTTGATCGATCGCTATATCCGGCGAAAAGATTGCTATAACTTCCACAGTAAGAACAGCCATAATGCTGACGGACGAAGTAGAAGGTTACTGGAATATCGTGACAACTTCTTTACAAGATATATGCCATTCTAATGAGGCATTACCTTTCGATAATGACTTTCCAGAGTATAGTAAAGATAAGATAGAGCAAATGTCAGAGGAACAATTGGCCGAAATTGAGAAGGAAGTCAATGATCACATGTCGAATATTGCTAATGGTAGAAGCCTTGTTGATACTACACAAACGAATCTTCAAACATTGATCACTTTATTACAAAATAAAACAACTGCATCAGAAAAGTCAAGAATCAATGATGGTAAATATAATGTTAAAGGTTATAATCGAAGAAATTCTAGAGGGCGACAATTCTATACATCTAAGTACAATCCGTCTGAACCCATTAAGGTAGGGTCGGAGGTGGCTTACAAACTGAAAAGTCGACATTTTGAAGAGTGGATTCAATGTGAAGTAACAAAGGTAATGGCAGATGGTACTAAATTTGAGATAAGAGATCCCGAGCCCGATGAAAATAACAATCCGGGTCAAACATTCAGAGCTTCATATAAAGAGGTTTTATTGATCCCCACGGAGGATCAATTTCTGGAATTACTCAATTACCCCTACGGTACGAAAGTTCTCGCAAGATACCCTGAAACTACTACTTTTTATTCTGCTGTGGTTACAGGGATGAAGAAAGACGGTAGCGTCAAACTCAAATTCGACGGTGAAGAAGAAGTTAACAAAGAAACGGAGGTTGATCGTAGTTTAGTGTTACCATCACCTAGTGCAAGCGTGTAATGAGTGGTAAAGTCCGTGGTCGTGTACCTGCCAGAAGAATTTACGTCGAGTAACCATAGAACTAGATTTTGTTAGATCTTCACTAATTATTTGAAGGTAAAAACGAATCGTTAAAAGATGGAGGGTATGGATATTGATGACTACTCCAGAGTATGTTGATTGCTTTTATATATGAGAGCGTAGTATAGTTGAATGTGGTAATGTGGGTTTCAAGAAACAGTCGGATGCTAAGGATGAGTATAATGTTTGAAATATTTAAATATTACTTGGTTTAAAGCTGTTATTGTTGTTGCTCTTCACTACTTCGTTCAATATTGCTACGATCATAGTATCGATAGATATGTTTTCTAACGCAGCTTTGTTAGGAGCGTTCTCGTTCTCCAGTGAGGGACAGATCTCGTTCACCGCCTAATGAAAGCTCAAATGCTGAGAAGGGCGATGATCAAGGGAGAAGAAGTTATCGTAGTGGGAGATCAGAGAGGCCTTCTCGTGAGTACGGTTCTAGAGGTAGGGGAAGAGGCAGAGGTAGAGGAAGAGGTTCGTTCCGTGGAGGATCAAGACATGAACCAAGGAGATCTTATGGAGGTTATTCCAATTCTGCCGATGAGTACCGTACCAAGACAGAGAGAAATTATGATAATTCTATTTTCATTGGTAACATACCTTTTGATAGCACAGATAAGGATATCGAGCAACTTTTCAAGGACGAGTTTAATATAGTAAGAGCTGACATTGTAACAAATAGAGGTCAATCAAGAGGTATGGCCACTGTGGAATTCTCCACAAAGGATGATGTGCATAAGGCTATCTCTAGATTTGATCATTATGATTTCAATGGGAGAGAAATTTTTGTTAGACAAGATTATCCACCCCCTGGTGAGAAGAAGAGAGATTTCTATTCTAAATCCGTGAGTTCCAAATACGGTTCTGAGGAAAGTGGATCTAGTAGATATGAAAGATCGAATTTCCAAAGAGAAGGTTCTAACCGGTCTTCTAGACCAGGTACTGAGATATTTGTTGGTAACTTACCATTTTCTTATAATTGGCAGGCATTAAAGGATTTAATGCGTGAGGCAGGTGAAGTAGTGAGAGCCGATGTAAGAACAGATTCTTGGGGTAAATCTAGAGGATTTGGTACTGTAGTATTTGACACAGAGGAAGATGCTGCAAGAGCAGTAGATATGTTTCAAGGATACGAAGTGGAGGGCAGAATGTTAGACACCAGACCAGGAAGGTCACGTAATTCGGAAGCACCTCCTGCAAGAGAGAGAGAGGAACCGGTTGAGTTGAACACCGATTTCACTCTTGGTGTCTCTGGTGAGGGAGAGAGGAGTAACACCATCTATGTCGAGAGTCTCCCATTTGTCACCAACGTCGACGACTTGTACGAGTTGTTCGAGACAATTGGAAAGGTTGCTCGTGCTGAGGTACAGTACAATGACAAGGGAAAGCCCAGTGGAAATGCGGTTGTTGAGTTTGAGACGGAAGACCTTGCCGATTCAGCAATAGAGAACTTAAATAATTACAATTATGGAGGAAGAGACTTAATCATCACCTATGCTCAAAAAGTTTAGATTAGTAACATTATTACTTAGGAATCAGCTTATTTACCGTATAATATATGATCACCGCATCAGTTAAGAGATAGTATAGTGTAGCAGTGTCATTTAGGTTATTCTTCCAGATACGGTATGTCTGCCGGGGAAAAAGCTTGCGTCCGAACTAGGAAAATAATTCTCGCAATTAAATAGGGAGAGGTTAATTTATTGGCAATAAACCACTAACAAAGTGCTGCTAAAGAGCTTTGGGAGTCTATTCCATTGTTCATAGAGAGCAGAATTCACCATGATATTAAAAGCACATCATATAGTATGGATAGTACCATTGATAGTTAGCCTCATTTTGCTTCATCTTAGACACAAGATCATTGCCATGTACCAACGATACAAAGCAAGAAGAAGCTTAAGATATACTAACTTAGACTCTTTTGAACAAGATCTAGATAATGGTCTTTCGAGTCTCAACTTTGATATTTCATCAAATATTGGTGCTCACGACACTAGACATGGCTTAGATAATAATGCAAAGGAAGTGATTAAAAAAATTATGGCAACGGAAAACATCAGTTTTGATGAAGCCAGGATGAAGTACACTCAAAGTAGGTTTTCCGCCAATCAGATTGGTCCAAATGGGGTCCCCATTGATCCAAAACTTGTAACCTTTTGAGCTCGCGCTTTGTTTACATTTCCTAATTTGAACTTTTGACATATGGGCCGTTTTGAGATAGTTCGAAGACATAAATATCACCCATCCTGAAATGCATAGCAGTCTATACATGAAGTTTGTAACATTCTCAGTTGTGAACTATGAGTCTTTATCAAAGATACGCTGCAACTGAATTCAATAAGGGGGGGAATCGAGATGACGGTGCGACAAACAACCAAAACGATATCATAACATTGAGTCCTCTTTTCGGGCATCTGGCTAGTGAATTGGCTTCTTATAATAACACAATCAGAGATTGGTTGTCGTTATTTCCCCAAGCAGCTTTTTTCTCAGGTTATGATGACGCCTTGAGATCCCCAGTGGTCACCTTGGTATACGAAAATACAAAGACTAAGAAGATAAATACCGTTTCCATAACCAAATATCTTATATCTTACTATGAAGATCTTTTATTGGACTCAAGATCAAGGTTCTGGCCCGCATGTGAAAACCTTCTTCCACAGAATAAAAGCTCAAATGTGAGAAGAGCTCTCGCTATATCGAATTTGAGAAACTACAGTGTCATTTTACATAACATCAAGAAACATGACCTCACGTTGAACTTCGATGAGACAAGCGCTGGAAGCTTGGCAAATCAAATGGAACTTCTTGATCAGAAACTGCCAACAGATTTGGGGAAAATGTTGTTAGAGATGGGGCTCTTGCAAAACCATTCAATCTCATCTTTATTGTTGGATGTGGTTTATGTCAACTCCGATTCTCCAACATTTGAAAATACCAACACTTTAATCTACCACATTGGAGATCAGGTCAAACAGCTCTTTGATCCATTATTAGAGTATTCGCCTGAAGATTTGACCATCCAATACTTGCCCTCTGAAAATGATATACACTATCCTAGTGTTAAATCATCACATATAGACTCTGTCACGAAGGAGCTTTTGGATGTGCAAACAAACTTCACTTTAAATCTAGTGCAATTACTACAGGAATTTGTGATCCCTTTGAGAATCCAAGTGTTAGAGTCGCAATCGAGCAATGGTATTTCTAGACTCAACAAGATTTTCCCTCCAACCATTGATGAAATTACCAGAGTTAACTGCATATTGCATGATGCATTATCAAGAGCCTCTCAATATGGATTTATCGAAGTTTTAAAGGTATTTTCTTTGATATTACCTTATTTCTATAGAGCTTTTATTAGACACGAAGCCAATATGAAATTCTTTGGTCCCCGGTTGAAAAAGTTCCATGCAAAGAATGAAAAAGGAATATTTCTCAATAATAACATAAATAAGGGTGCGTATACTTTACATCGCATCGATTCAATTGTCTCAGGATCAAGATTGGAGCTCCCCAAGCTTGGTCTTATCTTGAAAAGGTTGTATGATACTGTTGAAAATGAAATGATATCACACATGAACTTTGAAAGTTTTAGCAACAACGAACGTGACTACGTGAGAGAGCTATATGCTACGTCAATGAAGGTTGTCGATGCTTTCGGCTATGAAGAACACTCGGAAGATGAAGCGGCACAGAGGGTTTTCACACCATCAGGAAAAATTCTTGTGGAGATTGCTGATAACTGGCCCTCACAATTTCAAATCGGGTGGCTATCTAGAAAAATCGCTGCTATTTTCGAATTAAGAAACATTAAGCCGTTCGATACTAGGTTTAACATTGATGTTTTGGTAGTATTCACGGATAAAGTATTATTATTGACGGTAACTGATGAAAGTTACTACGAGGCCATGAAAAACGATACAGGAAGGATTCTCGTTTCAGACATATTAATGAACTCTTTAATTAATGAAAAGCCTTTGCCTAGTTTGACACTGGTGCCTCTGATGACTGTAAGTTGTTGGGCAGAGATTGGTGATGTTATACCTTCCTTCTACAGTGGAGGCTCTGAATCTACGCACGATTACGTACGCTTTTTGAGTACTGCCAGTTCTGGATTCAAAGGAAACTTATCAAAACCTTGCTTTTCGTTAAATTATCAAATGATTCAGGGTGATAATCGTTGTTCAGGACGAAGGATAACTGAAACTATAAACAAGTCAAAGATATTAAGCCGTAAGCGTGCCTTCCATCTTTTCAAGCAATCAATGCAAAATTTTGATATATTCTCCACGGCCTTTGAGTCTTCTGAATACCAAAAGGAGCAATTGAAATCTCCTTTCTTATTGGTATTGAATTCCTCACTCAGTCATGAAATATATTTCAAGAATAATCCAGCGTTATATCTTCTAATTAATGCATCGATGAAAGATGACATGGTAGAAGTGAAGGTAAGTAGAAGAGATGGTTCATTGAACACTGAGGAGAAAGTCAAAGTTGAACGCTTTCTGAAATATTTGAAGGACATGTTGATGAATAGTTTCAGAGAAATGTTTGTTTCATTTAATGGTATCACACAAAGCTTAATTCATAGTTATGAGCAAGATGTCGATTATTATAAAGATGTCTTTGTTAATGATAAAGTTGTATACATGAAAACACCAACACAGACTGATGTTGATGAAGAAATCTTTGCCAATGAGACTCCCGGGCAACAAGAAAAGGTGAATGAGAAACACTCGACTACCACATACACACCATTCAATAGTCAAAAAGGAGCTGATTTGTATCATCAAGAAGAGACTCGTCCTAAAAAGAAATTCCTTAGTAGAATTTTATCTAAGTTTAGATCTAAAGATAAGCAGAATGGCAACAAGGTCAATACCTTAGATGATAATGTTAAGCAATCAAAGCCAAAGAAACGTCTGTCAATCTCCTCATATTTGTCTATACCAGGTATTCAAAAACTGACCTCCAATTCAGTCCTGTCAAACGAAGGAACAGTCCGTAACTTTTCAGGTCAGTCTAGTCTTTTGACACCAGCTTCTATTTACAGTGATGAAACGAACAATGCAAGTGCTGTGATCCCAAGTGAAAAGCAACATATACCCGGAGATTCGATTGATGTGAACTCACAATTTGCATTTCCAGCTAAGGTAGGTGACCTGAATGATACAGAAAATTATGGTGTTAGCTCTAAATTGAATACTCAGAAAGAATCTAAAGGTGGCCGTTCTAGAGGCAATAGCATAAAGATTTTGGATCCAAGTATAAAGATGACTGATTCTCAAGCTATTCCCACATATGAACCGGAGCTATTCTACAAGGATGGAGAGAAAAATTGGGTAAAGATATCGAAAGACCTTTCGGTAGTGGAGAATCTCGCTGATATGAAAGAAGAAAAAGAAACAGTTCCTGAGGAACAGAAACAACCGTCTGAACCAAGCAAGTCTGGACAACCAGAAAAACAATTGCGTACCTTGAGTACCACCTCGATCAGATCTATGGATATTAATACATTCGAGAGATTAATAGATCAAAACTTTTCAAGCACTCGCGACATACAGCTACTTGGAA
The DNA here is from genome assembly GCA_031081885.1 of Priceomyces melissophilus. NCBI lineage: Eukaryota > Fungi > Ascomycota > Pichiomycetes > Serinales > Debaryomycetaceae > Priceomyces > Priceomyces melissophilus. The sequence continues at coordinate 330,572 of JARYTE010000002.1, read as the reverse complement.
AGGATGATAAGAATATCGGTAGATATGTGAACGCCGACTTAGCCCAGTCTTCAGCCACTTTGAACGAAGAAGCAAGAGAAAAGGAAAGACCTGACATGATGAATTCTAAAGGACGGGTTGTCTCGGAAACCCTGGATTATGGAAGTTCTATTTCGAGTGAAGCGACTATAATAGAGGACTTTCAGTACCGGAAGCCAGACAATGGTATTGGCTCTTCTCCTGGAAATAATCTTGCTGGGAAGAGTTCTCATGCCATGACACCAAGCTACAATTCGATTAATGTTATATCAGATTTAATCAGCGGAAGGATGGAAATCGCATAAGTCAATTCATAGTTAATAATATCTAAATATGTATTTTAAAGGTTGAACTTTAAAAGATAATTGTAGACAGATTGTATCATATTTAAATGTATTTTTAGCCATAGATGATACTATGATCTATTTGGCAGCTTGCAAAATTTCAGTGACTGCTTTACTTATGGCGTCACCAACTTCTTCTGTCGAGCTGGTTCCACGTAAATCAGCAGTTCTAATTCCTGAGTCAACTACTTGACCTACAGCTTTCTCCAATGCTTCTGCTTCCTCAAGACAATCCAACGAAAGTCTCAACATCATTGCCGCTGAGAGAATAGTTGCAATTGGATTCACCTTGTTCTTGGGCAAATCAGGAGCGGATCCATGGCATGGCTCATATAATCCAAAGGCAGTGTTAGTGTCAGGCAAAGAAGCTAAGGAAGCAGATGGTAATAAACCAAGAGAACCCGGAATCACTGAAGCTTCGTCAGAGATAATGTCTCCAAACATATTAGAAGTGATTATGATACCGTTCAACTTTGAAGGGTTTTGCACCAAGATCATAGCAGCCGAATCAATCAATTGATTTTGGACGGTCAACTGAGGGAACTCTTCCTTGATCACTCTTTCAACAGTATCTCTCCACAATCTTGATGAGGCAAGAACATTGGCCTTATCTAAAGACCAAATTGGGAGAGGAGGGTTGTGTTGCAAAGCCATAAAGGCGGCCATTCTGGTGATTCTTTCGACTTCTGCCACGGTGTACTTTTCAGTATCCCAAGCAGTCTTTTTATCTTGGGATTCTGCTTGTTCAGTTCTTTCACCGAAGTAAATACCACCAACTAATTCACGTACAACAGTAAAATTAGTTCCCTTGACAACTTGCTCTCTCAAGGGAGATAACTCCAAAAGAGCATCGGAAACAAAGTTACAAGGTCTCAAGTTGGCATATAAGTTGAGTTCTTTCCTAATTTTCAATAAACCTTGTTCTGGTCTCACTTTTCCAGTACCCCATTTAGGACCACCGACAGCACCCAACAAGACGGCGTCAGACTTTTTGGCAGATTCCAAAGTGATATCAGGTAAAGGGTTGCCAGTGGCATCGATGGCAGCACCTCCAATCAAATGGTGTTGAAAATCAAACTTGATCTTACGGTATGGCGTACTTTTTTCAATTGACCTCAACACTTTAATGGCTACGTCGGTGATTTCGGCTCCGACATGATCACCAGGCAAAACGGTGATGGTCTTTACTCCTTCTAACTTTTGTTTCTTTGGATCAGGTTGTGACATTATTTATTAACAGAAAGCAGGTATTGAATTGAAAAAGCCGATTGTAAAGCGATCGAACGATTTAGGCCGGTATCGCTCTCGGGAGGAGTTCCTATACATAAAGAGGTTACTGAAAACATAATTTAATTTCGATTTAAACACCTTAAACCTAACAAAATCCATACAAGAGATCCTTGAATATTTAATGTCCACTCCATTCAATGGAGTCCAAGTCAATACCATCTTGAACCATTTCCCATAATGGAGACATTTTTCTCAAGAAATCAACTCTCTCGTTAATAGCGTTTATAACATAATCCACCTCTGCTTCGGTAGTAAATCTTCCAATTCCGAATCTAATCGAAGAATGAGCCAAAGCATCATCTGCACCTAAAGCATGCAAAACGTAAGAAGGTTCTAAGGAGGCTGAGGTACATGCAGATCCTGAAGACAAAGCGATATCTTTCAATGCCATAAGTAAAGATTCACCTTCAATATATGCAAATGAGACATTGACACAACCAGGATATTGGAATCCAGGAATTCTAGAGCCATTTAATTGGGTGGAAGGAATGGTCAATAATCCATTCTTTAATTTTTCCGAGAGTTTATGAATATGTTTCTGATCATAAGCACCATCAACTTTCATGAGTCTTGCTGCCTCACCGAATCCAGCGATTAAAGGAGGAGCCAAAGTACCTGATCTTAAACCTCTTTCTTGTCCACCACCCGAGATGATTGGATCCAATCTGACTCTTGGACGACGTCTGACGAAACATGCACCAACACCTTTAGGACCATATATCTTATGGGATGAGATCGACATTAAATCTATTTTCATATCATTCACATCGATATTAATCTTACCGTAGGCCTGAGCAGCATCACAATGGAAAAATACCTTATTCTTTCTACAGATCTCACCAATTTGTTTTAAAGGTTGAATAACACCAATTTCGTTATTCACCCCCATAACAGACACCAAAACGGTATCCTTACGGATAGACTTCTCCAAATCTTCCAAATTTATAAGTCCTTCACTGTTGACGGGTAAATAAGTTACATCGTATCCTTCGTCTTGCATATGCCTAGCTGAATCAAGAACACATTTGTGTTCAGTTTGAGTAGTGATAATATGTTTCTTTGTTTTAGAGTAAAATCTAGGAACACCTTTAATTGCCATATTGTTACTTTCGGTGGCACCGGAGGTAAAGATGATTTCCTTTGGATCGGCATTAACTAGTTCAGCAATTTGTTGTCTAGCCTTTTCCACTTCCTTTTCAGCTTCCCAACCATAAGCATGAGTGGATGAATGAGGATTACCGTATAAACCGGTGTAAAACTCAAGCATCTTATCCAACACTCTTGGATCGGTTGGTGTGGTAGCTTGAACATCCAAATAGATCGGCCTGGTACCGAATTTAGAATCATCTCTTGATGCACTCTTTAAACTTATTGATGAACCTTCAGGGGGGGAAACCGTAGGGGGTTCCACTGGAGTCAGTTTATGAATCTCACCCGGAGTACTATTAGTAGCCAAAAGACCTGATCTACTATTTGATAAGTACCGTGAGCTCCCTCTCAAAGAGACCAGATATAACCCCTTCCCCTTAGGGAACTTGTTGAATATCTGTTTAGAAAGCATTTTTGTCTAGAATAAAACTATAAGTTTTAGTAGTAAAATTAACGGCGTTTAAATAATTCGAAATTAATCATCCTCAAGATGACAATTATATACAGTACTTGTCATACAAATTCAAAAAAAAAAAAAAAAAAAAAAAAAAAAAGTAAGAGTAATAAGCTATTGGAGTCATACAATATTATCTATTGTTTCTTATTGACCCGTATCCTAAGGACCGTCTTCTATTTACCGTCTATGTACTTGGATAGACTTGAATGAACTAGTTCGTAGCAGCCTAAAAAGATCGCGCCACCAGCCCCAATCCAGCAAGTTCTCGGCCCGATGCCATGCAGAAGGGCCCGGTAGCCCTCTTCTTTGATGATAGATTTAAAGAGAGTTATAGCGTTGGTGCGTTCTTTAGAGAGCATCATTCTTGTTTTAATCACGTCTAGTGGTGTGGTCATGGCAGCAGCGAAGGAACCAGCTATAGACCCACAAACGGCTCCCTTAACCAAGGAGATCCCCTTGTCGGAACCGCCACTCCATTTCTTCTTCAACCATTCGTATAAGGGGAATTGAATGATAGTAAAAGGTATCTCTCTCATAATTGTGGTGTTCCATCCTCTATATAATCCTCTGATTACACCTTCATTGCCCTTATTCTGTAAAAGATAGCGAAAGTTGGAGATCGATGTAGATTTCAACCCAATCCCCAATACTCCAGTCTGGGTTCTCTGTTTCACCACTTCAGCGGGAACTCTTACAAGACATGCCATTATCTCACCACAAGACGCCGAGAACATGTGACTCACCGTGGGCAGGGCCATTTTATCTTTGGTGTATGATTTCAAAGTATCATAAGTGGTGAAAAATAATGCTGCAGATGGCGCTGAAGCAACCACAGCCGATCCTAATCCTCTATAAATTCCCTTCCAGCCTCCATTGGCAAAGAATCCTCCCTTGGCCTGCAATCTTGTCTTGAGAGTATCGATGGGGAAAAACACCAAATCAGTCGACGTCCCAGCGCATCCTCCACTCTAATGGAATTGTTAGAGCTGTAAATTCGGTGAAATTGTTAAAGTTACTTACGATTAAGGAGATGAGAAAATCTCTATCATTCATCTCCAACTGCTTGTTTTAACCCTTAGCCGATGATGGAGTTGAAATTTAAACATGGAAAATTTGTGACGTTATCTTTTGTTACTATACATTATATACATTATATACATTCTCGAGGTTTTATCTGGGACTTACCACAAATTTCTTACCTACTCGACGTCTTTTAGCATATTTAAGGATAATTGACTCAGGCTTCTTGCCCTTGGGAATAAAATCTTGGATAAAGGGAAAAAAATCATCGGAATCCCATTCCTTTTGGATCTTGAATAGTTCATTAATGCGAGTGTATAAGTCTCGGTCCGATAATGAAGATCCATCCAAATATTGTATTTGATCCAGTGATGGCTTATAATAGTGGCCCTTTAAGTAGTTCATATCTATGGGTACAGTGTAAAATTCAGGGAATGATGACTTCCATGCTAATAAGAAATCGGTGATACTCAGCAGCATTTTGCTCGTGGTCGACTTTAAAGTGTCTATGCCAAAACTTATGGAGATCTTTTTATGATTCAATTTGAATTTCTGATCCCCTACTGAGTCTCCGTACTTGTTCATGATTGTCCATGTGATCTCCGGGGTATATTTGGGATCTTGACTTGAAACCAACCCCAGTACATCTTTAAATGCTATAACGCCCTTGTAATCTATTTGATTCGCCAAAAATATCTGAAGTAACAAGTATAGTCCCTTGGCTAAGAATTGAGGCTCCAATATCACGGCTTTACCCTCAATTTCGCTGCCACCTAATTCATACCATGCATTATAAAACTGTTTTTTTGAGATTAAGGAACTATCTATTAACTCATCGATAGTACATGAATTGCTCATCTTTTTCACTCCATCGTACATGGGCACCTTGTCCACGTCAATCAGTCCCTTATCCTTTGTTAACTCATATTCATATCCTAACTTAGAAAACCCTACAAGACTATCGTTTTCGGTCGATATCGACGCTTCCTTATTTTCGCTGTTCCCCATCAAAAGCACAGAGTTCGAGTGGTTCATTTGCCTTATTTTCCATGTCTCGTCACTAGTACACAACACCAAGTGGTTGGTGTCTTCTCCAGCAGCTTTTATCGACACTTGATGGTCATCTGACTGTTTCAATTGTTCCAATAATTCTGGAGGTAACTGAAGTAGCTTGTATCTGTAGTCAGCCTTAGGCTTAAGCTGCTGATAAACGGAGAAGCTCATACTGATGGTAGATCTTCACGCGTGGTTCTGGGAATTTCTTACACTTAAGACATTCGTCCCAGATAACCTGGACTATATGAAGGAGACGATGAAGTGAGATTGATTTGAAACATATATTTGGTAAGTGAACGACAAAAAAGTGGTTGCAAGCAAGTTTTAATGTTGAAAAGGTCAATAGACCAGACTGATTTGTTCACTGGTTCTGCTGGTTCTGCTGGTTCTGCTTAGAGCTATTTGATCTGCTTAAACAACCTACTAAGCTTAAACTAAATGACAGCTTAGCTTGGGCTACAATTTTCTAGCGGAGAAGTTTTTGTCCCAGTTATTTCTGTCTTGATAAGATAAACGCTGTGTCATAGCAATGATAGACATGAATAGATGAGGCACGCATGACTGATTAATGTCGATATGACGGTTGTTCTTGTATGTTTTTATGGGAATAAGAAGAAGTTTCATATTAGAGAATTGTTCGTGTATGAGCTTGAACCATTCTGTCCTTCTGAATGCTAAAATTGTGCGAACGCTCATTTTACTGTCTTCTTTATTCTTCCATATGATTTGCTAGTAAAGGCAAATTTGTCCCAGTTATCTGATTTGTGATCGGAACAATAATGAGAAAATAGCGACTTTGACAGTAAAAGATGAAGTGCGCACGACTTCAACAGAAAGCCAAGGTATGAATTGAATGCTGTCGACGAGACTATGGTCAATTTAGAGAGATTAGTAGCATGCTAAGGTATTCATTTCCTAACTTCTGTAATTTATTATGATTTACCGTCATTTAATTTAGCACTGTGAGATCGACTAGTGAATGGAGAGCGCAATGTCCTAGTTCCTTAGATTTTTGTAGAGAGGCTGCAAAATTCGAATGTTAACATAGAAAGTGTGTTATTTATTTTAACTATAAAGAAGACTGTTGACACAGCATGGCAGAATGTTTGATACAGTATGGTATGTGGCTTTCGACACGGGAAGATAGCGGTAGCACACTTTCTCTTATATTCCTAAGATCCGATATTCCTGGGACAGCTAATAAGAAAATGCCGGTACACGAAATTTTATCCCACTTATCTTCCCCAAAAATCAAAATTCAAGACATAAAGGTTAAAAATCCACACAGAAGATGAACCACGCACGACCACAGACAAAGACAAGACATGTAAAGATGTCCGCTACAGATTCGTTGATATCTTGCTAAGACTTTCTACAATCTTGTTCTGTTCATTCTTAATTTCATTTGATGTTTATTTATGACGTAGCTAATTCTGTTCATCAATGTACTTGTCTATATCCACTTCAATCAATTCTGCATCACCAGCCAAACTAACTTTTTTACGGTGCTCTTGTTCGTATTGTAACTTAGCAAGCTTTGCCTGGGGCCCCCATCCACTAACGGGGGTATTAAGATGGAAAGGACTGAGCCAGGTAGAGACAGTCTTGAAATTGTCCCCCATAGTCACGATTTCGTGAACGATATCTTCGATGCAAATGTATCCTAAATCATCACCAAATTGGTCTTCTACCGGTTGATTGCTATCCAAACGAACCTGTTTTGGAGATTTTGTTTCTTCATCAATGACAGAGATGCATGCTCTTTTTTGGAATAATTGACGCACAGAGCTTGAAGATGGTCTACCAGCGACAACATAAGGAGAGATCAATCTCAAAAGAAGATTGATTGTCGGAGTGGACTTCACAAATACCCCAGTGTTTGGTTTCGTTAATCTCAACAGTCTCAATACTTTATCTGCTTTAGAAGGGATTTTCAACCCTTTCTGATGATCGGGCACTCTGATCAAAAATAATAATCTTGGTTCCTCATTATCAACAGTTTCAGGCTCCTTTTGCTTCTCATGATTTGATATATGACCGATTCTTTTCTTTTCTAACTCATTTGACCTATAATTGGAGACTAATGTCTCGGCTCTAAGAAATTTTTTAGTCTTATTTCTATTTCTTCTTTTCCTTTCAATCTCTTTCCTGTGTGCCTCGTCTTGCTTTTCTATTCTCTTTCTATCCTTATCCTTTCTCTTTTTCAAGAGAACCTCCGGGTTAGAGTTCAACACCACCATGTCGCTGTAATGGTTAATAACAGATTAACTTTTTTTTTTCACTCATCTGATGAGCATCATAGTTTACGCGCGCCGCAGATTCCCAAAGGGGCCAAGGGCTCCACCGACGTTAACAAAGATTAAAGAATAAATAGGGTCTACTTTTCGCCAAGGACCCGATGGATGAAGCAACGAGAGTATTAATGGGTTAACGAGGATGCGGGGAGTTTAGTTGCTTTAGCATACAAGACTGCACATGTGGCTTAGGCCGTTCTAGATGACACTCTGCAAGCAACCAGGCACAGCAAGTGCAGCACAAGACAGACTACAGGCGGAATGGACTTTGGGGACAAGACAGAGAGGACAGGAAAGAGGGAAAACGAAGGAGACGCGATACTGGACAGACAATGAGACACAAAAGTTGACCTTCGTTCCGACTTCTGCCAATTTTCTGTGACGTCTCTCTCTACAGTGGCTATCACTGCGCATTTATTTTAAAGTCACTATAAATTTCAAAGTCGACCTTTTCCCAGACCGGTTCACACAAAATTTTTTTGATCCAAAGTATCCATAATTAGTGAGGATATTAATGTATGGTGGAGAGGTTAATCTAATATTAAACAACGATATCTAATCTTTGATTAATCTAATTTGATCCTAGTTTTTTTTTTTTTTATCTTATTGTTTGGTGTTTTTTCAAGGGTGATCCAGGACTCATTTCACTTCTTTCTTTGCATAAAATAGCCTTGGTGTTTATGGCATTCACAATATTATATGGATCAAGAACCGGATAATTCTCAGTATTCCACCTCTGATCCTGAGCTGCTGAGACATTGGTCATACGGAGAAGATTGGAAAAAGGGCTCGGAATCAAGTCGGCGATCACAAATAGATCATCAGAGGAATGTAACTAGTCAATATTTGGGTCCTCCGATAAATTTCGCTGATCCCAAGATCAACCGTAATGTATTACAAATTAATGAACAGAGTCAAGCTTTCCCCGGTCAATTTAGGCAGCAGTTTCCCATGGTCAACGAGAGAGATCAAATGGCTTACACGGGAGAGAACTATCCAATATCTCAGCAGTTGCCCGAGGGCTCAAGCATCAACCCCGTAATACACATGACACCAATCCATAATCGAAATCCATCATTATCATCAAATGAGATGTCGCATTTCAGTCCCTATAGAACCCCAAAAAGAGAGAGTTTCCACGAAGAAGGGTCGGCAAGGAAAAAGGGGAAAATATCTGATTTTCTGCCCTTTGAAGAGAGCGAAGATCAGTTGAAACATGCTGCTTTAAAGGCATCTGAGTTGCCACTTTCTGTGGTTGCTCAAAAGACCAGAATCCTGGAAAATGAACCTTCTCCTGATAGCAGATATGTCACTAATACTGAAAGCTATAAGGAAAGACAAAAGCAAATATTCGGTATGGCTTGGCTACTTAAAGCCTGTGAATCTTCCCCCACAGCTGTGGTTCCAAGGAATCGAATCTATGCTCGATACGCACAAGTTTGCGCCGATAATGTTCTCACCCCTCTATCGCCCGCAAGTTTTGGCAAATTAATCCGTAACTTGTTCCCCAAACTAACTACCAGAAGATTAGGGATGAGAGGACAGTCAAAATACCATTATTGTGGTATCAGGTTGGTTGATGAATTTAATGTTTCGCATATGGATAAGATCTCGTCTGTGGAGACCGTAGCTTCGAAGCTGGAGTCGCAAAAGGTAGCCGGGGTAATAAATGAGCCCAGTGACAAACGGATGTTGTTGAGTCTTCAATATTTCCCCAATTCAATGCATTTAATCGAGAATTCCTTGAGCGCGGAATCAACATCTATGGCGATTGATATCCCTTCAATTCATCCTTATCTACCCCCTGATGCCGACCACGATATCTCCGATACACTATATTCATTATACAAGGTCCATTGCACGTCAGTTTTTGAATGTTTGCGGTTTATGAGGGTGCGAAAGCTTTTTGCAGCTTTTTCCAACTTTATAAATATCTTGACTGCTCCCGTGTTTAAGTTTTACACGAGTGAGCCGATATTGGAATGGGTAATACGCTGTGACATGATGACGTACAAAAAAATGGCCAAGATGGTCGCTAAGCTCCATCTTCAAACGGTACCCGAGGAAGTGATGCACCTGCTTAAAGCCATCGCTAATGAGTATATCGATAAATTAGTGGCATCACTTCAAAGCAAAGTAACAAAAAATTTTATCATTATGAAACAACGAGTAGCGGGGGAATTTATCAGTATATTAAAGAGACTTATTAAAGTGAATGAAGCTAGCCAAGCATTTTTAACAACTTTGGGGCAACGGAAACATAATGTTCAATTTACCAACGAATGGTCTCAACTTGATTTAAGCGATATTGTATTTAGAGAGGCTCATGTCTCTAAAAGTACCGGAGAATTGTTGATAAGCATTTTAAAGAATGAATTTTTGTCGATATTTGATACCAATGAAGATGATACTATTAATGAAACAGAGACTTTATATCGAGCAGCCCATTTGATTGCTGAACTCCCAGGAAAATTTCCCCAATGTAACCCGAGGTTTTTCATTTTGATGGCGACAAACTTACTGACGGCAATCTTAAGAGAAATCAGTTTTGTCGGTGGAGAAGAGTTCCAATCATGGTGGGTAATTAAACGGTGGGTCGATGAGTTTTTCAACTGGGTCTTTGAGATAGGAGGATATCTCGAGACCGATTTTGAATCGATGAAGGAAGCACCTAAGGCTACTCAGTCAGAATCCTTTATCGATAATATGCATTCGGTAGATCTTTTGGATAGGGGTTATACAAAGGACTACGAGGAGCGCCATAACGAGGCAATATGAATTGTAATATTTAACATGAATTGCAATATAATTTGTAATCTTGGGCTCTAAATAGGGTAGGATAGGCTATTGCATAATTATACATCGTTAAGCGCAACACACACGGCTCCCTTATGATGGCCATTGTATTGTCTTACAGTTTCGCTATTGGATAAATCCCATAATCTTACATAGTGATCGGAACATGCCGTCACTAAATAAGCGCTGTCGGCACTGAAGGCACAATCCCAAACCCATCGTTGATGGCCCTGTAACGTTGTCTCTAGATTGAAATTCTGTTCTGTAGACCAAACTCTTGCCGTGTGGTCAGCCGAGCAAGTGGCTAAATGCTTAACATCGGTGGAAAGGACCACTCGAGTGATGTATTTCAGATGGGAGCGGAATTTTGTCACCGGGGTTAACGAAGTGACATCAGTTTGGTTCTGCATTTTCCATACATAACAATTGCCCTTATTATTACCTGCCACTAACATTGAACCATCGCTAGCGACAGACAATGAGTTGATAGGTACGTCATCCTCGGGAACCAAATGATGACTACATCTATTCTCTCCCAAGTCCCATATTCTTATATTGCCATCTTGATCACAACTTATTAATTCTCCTTGATTAGGATGAATCACTACTTCATTCACGGGGGAATTATGCTTATAATTTCTTTGCACAGAGGGAGCTCGAACGTCCCACACTTTGACCATTCCATCTTCCAGAGAGGTGACCATCCACTTATTTTCAATTTGGAACGCCAATGAGGTGACATTATTTGTATGGCCCTCAAATGTCATCACTGCTGCATTATTATTGCTGTTATTTGATGAAGTAGAGCTCCCAGAGGTGTTACCATTGTAGTTACCATTCTGTTTAATGTCATATAACCTCACGTAAAGATTGCCCGCCGCCGCCAAATACCTCTTATCCGAAGTGATTTTGAGTCTATTCACCTGGGAGTCAGTATGTTGAATAGTTCTGTTACACACTCCGGTCAAGGCATCCCAGAATCGTATCGTATGGTCATAGCCAGCTGAGGCCAAGATGACGGACATAGTAAAATTAAGTGAGTTGACTTAGAAAAAATCATTTTGAGAATTTATCAATGAACTACGAGGGCTCACTCAGCACCGGGCATACAAAGGCTGAGGTTACCCACGATAATATCAGAACAGATGGGAGAAATACGTCAACTAGATTCTACGATGTTCATATTTAGGTACTACAATAACACAAATGTCACTATTGGGTGATGTAATGTATCGATAAACTCTTGTTAAGTATAAATGAACCATTAGTCTTTACTCTTATTATTTATATGCTCTATTAAAAGTTATTTACGATAGCTTGTTTCTGGTTGGCGGTCAAGGAGACGGGGTAGTCAACTTTGAAAACAATCTCTAAATCGCCTCTTTGGCCAGGCAGTTTACTAATGGGCATACCTAAGCCAGGGTAAACGGTCGATGTATTTGGTTGCACTGGTTGGGTTCTATGAAATGGAATCTTTCTTCCGTCAATGGTGGTGATTTCTTTACTGAATCCAGTCAAGGAATCCTTAAATGATAACGGTAAATTTATCTTTAAGTTGTTACCTTCTCTCTTAAACACTGCATTAGGTTTTTCTTCCAAAACAAATTGAACCGTTTGTCTAGCATGTGCTTCAGGTTGGTAATCCCCTTCATTGGCGAAATTGATCTTGGTACCAGCCTTCCAACCTGGTTTTATCTTAACTTCAATAACCTTACTCTCTTTAATACCATTGGCATTCTTTCTGTTCAATTTCATCTTTTTGGTGGCACCATTATACAAATCTTCTAAAGATACTGGCAACGGCATAGTAACAGTGTCAGGTTCAGGACGGGAAGCTCTAGTGGAACCTCCACCGAATCCACCGGGCATTCCCCCAAAACTCGATCCACCACCACCGAATCCACTACCAAATCCTGATCCAAAACCAAAATCATCACCACCCATTCCAAATCCTCCCATTTGTGAGAAGATGTTGAATGCATCTGCTTGAGAGAATCCTCCTCCACCAGGACCCCCAGTGGAGAAATGGAATCCACCTCCTGGTCTACCACCACTAGCTCCTTCGAATGGATTACCCGCAGGAGCATTACCCCTAGCAGCTTCTAACCCATAGTTGTCATAAACCTCTCTCTTGTCTTCATGAGACAAAATATCAAACGCTTCAGAGATTTCTTTAAACTTTTCTGTATCCCCAGTGGGTTTATCAGGATGATACTTTAACGCCGCCTTTCTATACGCCTTCTTTAATTCGGGCTCTGAAGCCGACGGCGACACTCCGAGCAAATCATAAAGCTTTGTTTCTTTCACCATTGAATCGTTACCTCCTAAATTATCATCAACGGTGAATCTCACTCTTTTATTAGTGCATGCGACACCATGAAATCATCGAGAACCTTCCAGAAAGTTCCGGCACGTGAGAAATCACAAATTCATACAAGATATAGATAAAGATAGATCAATTTAACATGAAATATAGAAACTATTAATAGTAAGAGAGTCTCTAAGCCTCTTACTCCTTCTTGCTCTCACGAGCTTGTTTTCTTAACGCCCGGGCACGGATGCTTTTGTGCATATTCAAGTTCAAGGTGTTGGCGATCCTGGAATAAACCCCCACGGAATTTTCAATAGCAAAATGGGAGATAGCATGGGTCCAGTAAGGAGTGGACGTAGCAAATCTATCCTGAGCACCACCACGACGTCCCACCGATTTTAAGGTGGAAGCAACAAATTCCTTGGGGCCGGGGATCAAAAGCGATGTGCGCCTGATCTTGGACATCGCTGAAACCACCAAGTAGGAGATCACTAATTCGACATCAATGTTCTGTGCACTCAATTCTCCGGCTAATGCAGAAGACCATTCTTGTAAAAATGCCTTTGACCCTGAATAAGTAGCAAGGTAAGGAGAAGGGAGCAACCCACCAAATGACCCCATAGTCAAGATTAACCCACGCGATTTTCCCTGCGAAGTGGTTTCGGCAATCACAGGAGCTACTACTTGGGTGATCTTTAACGTAGCAGTATTGTTAATAGTGATAATGTTTCTCAATTCCTCGTCACTAGTTTCCAAGAATGGCACAGGGATTGAATGCGATTGTCCCACGTTATTGATCAAGATCGTCACTGGTAACAACGCAATCCTCTGCTCAATGAGTTTATAAGTCGATGGCTCATCCAAGGCTATGTCCACGGCAATGATATCGGTTTTCACTTTGTATTTGGATTCAATTTCCGTAGCCAACAACTCCAATTTCGACTGCGTTCTAGAGATCAATACAATATTAAGCCCCTTAGATGCCAATTGTAACGCGTACTCTTTACCAATACCATCAGAGGCCCCGGTGATCACCGCCCACATACCAGTGCTAGCTCCATACTTGTCATAGTTGGTAGCGGGCAAAACAAACAAATCGACCACCAATGAGATAAAACTCAAAGTAAATGTGGTCAACTTAAATACCCCTACCAAAAGGGCAAAGTTCCATAAAACTTCAGTAAACAGCATAGTGCATCTATTGTTGGGTGGGTGGAAAATTACCCATTTATATATCGTAGTATGTGCAGGAGAAAAGAAATTAATATATAAAGGAGTATAATACAAATCTTGGTTTATTATGTCAAAGCAAACTCTTCGAGCTTTTCGTTAGAGACGAGGACGTGGAGGTTTTCTCTTTGGATGTGTCTGTCCAACAGCTTGACGCTGTTTTCGAGTTTAAACCGTTGTCTTCGAAGGTCGATCAACTTTCTGTCGATGTCATTCAACTCGCGGTACTTGGACTCCAACAGCTTCTGTGTGGGTTCATCTTTGATATGCAAAATGTCTATCCAAGGATTATGGAATTTGGATTCCCTGGGCCGGTCAGACCCTTTTTCATATCTGTCGTGGCCCTTGTCATGAGGTCTATCATGAGGTCTATCATGGGGTCTATCATGGGGGGTTCTTTCGTATGTTCTGTCGTAAGACCCTCTACTATCGAATCCACGGCCCCTACCCCTGGTGGCTCTTCTGAATCCACCTCTGTCGTAGCCTCTCTCAGGACGCCTGTCGTAATCTCTGCCATATCCACTGTCCCTATCGTCGTAGTCATATCGTCCCTGGTATCCATACCTATACAGTCCTCTGTATCCTCTATAGCCATCGCCGCGGCCACGTCCCCGGCCTCTGTACCCACGGTACTCACCGTAGTAGCTATCTCCCTCCTGATACCTTCGCATGTTGTCCGTGCTGTCGTTGGTGAAGCACGCGAAGGAATTTTGACATGGACTTCTCTTGTGTGCACACCCCCAATTAGTCGTCCTAAAACGGAAAGCCAAACACATCAATGCAACAGAATCCTCAAGTCCCTAGCTTTCTTTAGCTTCAGGTACTCGACGATGGAGCTTGGTTATGCTGTAATTAACGAGTCGTGGAGTGGCTCGGAGAACTTGGCCAGCTTACTGGCTTACGACTCCGATGCCCAGTCATTAGAGAGCTGTTCTTCACGTAATCTGGCGTTCAGTGCTCAGTCGTTGGATACCGTTCTGGTGAGCCTGGTAGAACTGGACGCCAAGATCAAGATGTTCCAGGCAGGAGAGATTCTACTGGAGATTGAAGAGGTTTACGCAGAATTGGAGACGAGGTTCCAGCAGCATTATAGCATGGTGAGTCATTTGGAGGGGCAGACCCACCACCACCAACGACATCTCAAGCGTCTCATGGAGAGCACACAGGGGGTATCATCCAGATTCGCTGGTATAGAGGCAGAAGTAGCTGGTCTACAGAGTCTTTTATATCCTCGAGTACAAGAACACCTACAGATACCCACGCAACCACGGCTCGATTTAACCACTTCTACACTCACACAAGAGGACGTACAAATATCAAACAAAATAAGAGGCAAGAAAAGAGACTTGAGTCATGTCATCGTTTTGATCCTTCTATTGTTATTGATGCTATTAACCCATATTCACTGATCTATGGTGGGGGTCTCCGCTGTCATCCTGGAAATAAGGGTGCACCAAGGCTCTTTTAGCACTTATACGGCCACTTGGGTCATAAATCAATAATTGATCTAGTAAATCAATGCCATTTTCGTCAAGGGAGGGTACGGCTTCGAAAAGACTCTTCTTGCTCCATTTGGGGAACGTCGATTTAAAATCAGGTAAATATGACACGTCAGGCCAAATCTCATCTGTAGGGGTTCCCAATACTCTGAAAATCCTAAATATCTCATCAATCTCTGAATCACCAGGGAAGAACGGCTTCCTATTACACATTTCGGCAAATATACATCCCACGGACCACATATCGACCCCTGTAGAATATTGCTTTCCCCCCAAAAGAATCTCAGGAGCTCTGTACCAAAGCGTCACTACTTCGTGAGTGTATGCCCTTAATGGGACACCAAAGGCACGAGCAAGACCAAAATCCGCCAACTTCAAGTTCCCCTCCTTGTCAATCAACAAGTTTTGGGGCTTTAAATCTCTGTGGATCACCCTATGCGCGTGACAATGCTTAATACCCTTGATTAGCTGGATCAAGAATCTTTTAACCATATTAGCTCCCAAGCCCACTCCCTGAGGAATCGACTCCATATATTTCTTTAAATCCAAGTCCAAAAACTCAAATACCAAGTATAATTTATGGGAATCAGAATGGATAATATCATACAACCTCACAATATTGTCGTCTCTCATTTCCTTAAGAAGGGAGATCTCCCTAATCGCTGTCGATGGCACCCCCTCATCCTCTGATTCCAACCTGATCTTCTTGATCGCCACTACTCTGTTGTTATGCTTAGTGTCTAGAGCTTTGTATACCACCCCATAAGTGCCTTAACGTTAGTAAAAAAAAACAAAGAAAAAAACAACGAAAAACAACGTTAAAAAACTGGAAAAAACTCGAGGAAAATCGCTGTCCAAGAGTTTCTTACGTTGTCTAAATCGTTATCTTGCTTCACTCACCTTCTCCTATCTTTTCCTGACGCTGATAATCAGATACTTCTACCATGGTAAGATAAAGATATATAATTATGCGAACTTTTTATTTTAACCGTGTTTGGAATTTCAAAACTACTAATATGCTATATGCCCTGATTTAGCTATGCTATGCTCTGCCGCGTCACAAACTTTGATTTCTCTACCCCATTCACTATTCAAGATCTGTTTACCATTGATTCTTCTCTCTGGTTTAGGATCCAAGATGGAATAAATCACGTTGCGACATCGAGCCCGTTTAAGCGATTCTATGGGGTCGTATCCGGTGGTATCCTTACGTTTCACCAAATACTCGCGGAAAAACTCATCCTTAGTGGGGTCAGCCAACTTCCAAAGCTGTCGGCCCGTCCTCATCGCCATATAGATCACCCCACACGACCATATGTCGACTCCTCGAGGGTCAAAAGCCCGTTGAGAATATTCTTCAGGGGCTATATATGGCGAAGATCCGCAGATCCCTTCACTTAGATGGACGCTATCTTCCCATGCCATCTTGAAGCATTCGCTGTTACCGAAATCGGTGATTTTCACCACGCCACTTTGCGTCAAGAGCAAATTCTCTGGTTTTAAATCTCGATGCGATACTCCCAACTCATGCATGTAGTTCACTCCTCGTATAAGCTGCTTGAAGAAACAGTCGGCCTCAGCGTATTCTAATTTCCCGGCGGTAATTATTAAAGTGTACAAGTCTCCCCCCGAACAAAACTCCATCACCTCACAATAGTCTCCCTTGGCATCTTTAAGTAAATCAAGAGTGTCAATGATGTTAATGTTTTTCAACGAAGATGATATACAGAACTCCGACGTGAGACGACGATTATATTTTTTCTCTGACTCGTTAGGCCTTTTCTTGAATTCTTTCACCGCATAAAGTATCTCCTCCGGTCCCTCCAACTTCTTATGCGAGATCCTCACCGTTCCAAATGACCCTCTGCCTATCACCTCCAGACACCTTCCGTACTTCTCCACAAACGAACGACAGTCCTGCTGGTCTGGCGGCGCCAACGCTGGTCCATGGTATGGAGAGCTGTCGTTCTCATACTGATTGACAAAGCCAGCAAAGAGTGTCGGAGGCTCTTGACCGTTGGCCTGAGGCGGCTGCTGCGCTTGTGGCTGCTGGCCCAATATGTTTGGTACAGCACTTTTGGCTTCACTTCGCAACTTCTTCGCTCCCAACAAATCCTTCAACATGTTGGAGAGTTTCTCCTGTCTTCTGGCCGATTTTAGACTATGCTCATGGTTCCCGTCCTCTAGCATTCTAAATCTTGGTTTCATGCTTGTAGCTGTCTCCTTCAACGGGGGTCGCTTATTCACTGAAGATGATCTTGACACCGGCGCCGATTTGGCCACTGACGATGATGACTTCTTGGTGGACGATGTCCTAGACACCGGAGACTGTCGATTTACGTCATATGGCTTATTTGGCAGCGGATGCACAAGACCCGTCGATCCAAGACCAGTAGACGGCAGCTGTTCTGGCGATACACTGGTAGATAATCCGCCGTTGGCACCAATCTTGGGCGAAACATTTTGGGGTGTCATGCTTCTAGGTGATGAAAATGAATCATTAGGTAAAGGAGTCACCACGTCATTCTCCTGAGACTCAAGGAAATCTTCATTACTAGAGGTTTTACCATCGAGTACCCCCAATATCCCCGGCTTGACTCCAGTGACCGGTGGTCCTCCTAATTCTTCACCACCGCTCACCTCTCCATCCGTGGGAAGTGCTTGAACTCCAAAGAGTTTTCCCAACTTATTAAAAGTTTTTTTCGACTTAGAATCCACCATGGACTTCAATCGCTGTTAGACTTCGGACTCTTTACTAATGGTTGGCTTTTGTATTGTTGTCGTTACTGTTCATCACGATGACATAGAATTTTTTGTAAGGATCACGCTAAGATGTCGCCAAGCGAAAAATACGACATTAGCCTCGTTCCTGATCATCGATTGCTGCCAGCTGTGCCCACAAAATAGCGCAACTCGCGACATTCTCGGCCCTCACCTTACGGCTCTTCGGCACGTGACGCGAAATACCACCCGAACCCTCCCACGGCTACGTTTTTCCGTTTCCCGTTGCCGCTCCTGAAACGCTGGCTCCCATAATAAACATCAATTCCGTTAGGCGACATCACGTGTCCACTCATGTCGAGGGGGCCCACGCGAGCTGCAACTGCAACATTCCCCGAGGAACAATAGCAGATAATGTGGAGCTGGAGCTTCAATGTGAGCTTCTGCTCTCCCAAAAGCATTCTGATGTCCTGAGACGGGTCCTATGATTCTTCAGTATCATTTTGGACCCTCTGACCCTTGTTGTAGCTTGTCCTTTCTCTGCAGCTAGTTCCTTGGCCTTATGATTCTGCTCGTATTTAAGTATCGCGCACTATCTGCGATTTGCCTATTGTCTTGTCTTGTCTTTGCAGACCACGTTGCGATAGCCATGTGAGCTCAGCAGTAATGACGACTCCTTGCTGGGATCAAACTCATGAAAATCTGGGGCAGTCTTAGCTATGCCACACTCTAGCCTCAAGATGCTCTGGTTAACAAACATCGCATTCACCTGTCTACTCTCGCTCCGCAACCACTATCGCTCCACGTCTACTGCCATTCTCTGGTCTTTTGCTCCCACTATCTACTGTCCTATGTTCTCTACTCTTGATTCTTGTCTGCTAATTAAACAAATTGGGTAACAATACTGATCTGCATTGGTTACCGGGTTGTGCCTTGAGATTGTAAACAGATTATTTTTTTTTTTTTTCCACCATCTCTATCTATATAAACCTCTCCATATCCCTAACCGTACCTACAATACTCAACTACATCGAACTCATCATGGCTTGGAAACTATTCACGATATTGCAGGCTACATGGTTGTTGCAGCTGGCTGCAGCCATCGATATTGACCAAGTGAATGTTTTCTATGGTGCTAACGGTAGTGGCCATGTGTTCCCAGGAGCATCCACACCTAACGGAATGGTTAAGATGGGCGTAGATGCCATCGACAAAGACTTTGGTGACGCCTACTCTGGTTGGGCCCCTGGTGGTGTCATCACAGGGATTTCTATGATGCATGAGTCAGGTACAGGAGGTGCGCCCGAATATGGCGTGGTTTCGCAGCTTCCCTTGACATCTCAAATTGACTTCAACACCGAAGCCTCCATCAACAGATCCACTGACGATATCGGGAGTGTGGGCAAATACACCATTCAGACTACCGATGGTGTCACCATAGACCTCGCGGCAGCAGAAAGAGCCGGTATCTACAACTACAATTTCCCCGATGGGGTACAGCCGCAGATTTTGGTTAATGCATCGCATCATTTGGCCGCTCCCTCGAGACCATATTGGACACAATATTTCATCAATGGCTCGGTAGAAGCAAGTGACCAAAAAAGTGAGTACGTGGGCCACACTACCATCACAGGTGGCTGGGGTTTGCAACAGCCTTGGACAATCTATTTCTGTGGGGATTTTAATACTTCAGTGACTCTGACCACCAGCTTCACCAACGGTAACGTCCAAGACGACAACGGCTATAGCGAATCTTCCACTCAGAATAGCAGTACTGGCTTGGTGTTTAACTTCAATGATACCAAAATCTCCAGTAGAGTCGGAATCTCATTTATATCCACCGACCAAGCATGTCAGAACATTGATGACGCCTTTGGTGATGATTATGACTTTGACGGTACCGTCCAGGCCTCTCAGGATAAATGGAATAACAAGGTGTTTAATAAAGTCGATGTACAAACCGATAACGACACCATCAGCTCCTGGATAGCTAATTCTCTTTACGGGTCATTTTTGATTCCCTCCAATAGAACAGGTGAAAACCCTAACTGGCAATCTTCTAGACCTTACTACGATGATTTCTTTACCATATGGGATACCTTCAGATGTCTAAACCCTTTGATCAATATCCTTTCCCCGAAAACTGGTGCTGAGATCATTATTGCCTTGACAGATATCTATGAAAATGAAGGGTACACCCCCGATGGACGTTCTGCTAATCAAAATGGTAGAACTCAGGGAGGTTCCAACTCTGATATCGTCATGGCCGATGCTTACGTAAAAAATATCAGTGATGGAGTTGATTGGAATAGTGCTTACAAGGCGATGGTGAAGAACGCTGAAGTACAACCTCCATACTGGTATGACTCCTTTGCTCCGGATGCCTCGACTAAAGATGGCCGAGGTGCTCTTCCTGACTGGCTAAAGTATGGCTACATCACAAGAAACTACACCAGAAGTGTCACTAGAACAATGGAATATGCTTATGATGATTATGCTCTCTCTGTCGTGGCCCAGGGGTTAGGCAAATCCAACGATCATGTCAAATACTTGAAAAGATCGACAAATTGGAGACAAATTTGGAACTTCAATGCTACTGCTCTGGGATACAATTACACAGGATTTATTCAACCTAAAAATGCCGATGGTAGCTTTAATTATACAAATTACGACCCCTTGTCGTGTGGAGGATGCTACTGGGGTGATGATGAATATGAAGGGAAACCAGTGGAATATGGATGGGCTGCACCACACGATGTGTCCACTTTAAGGCAATATATCGGATCTGATAGTGTATTTCTGCAAAGATTGGATGATATGTTTGGGATAAACGGACAAAAGAGTGGGTTAGCCGATATAGGCAATGAACCGAGCTTCTTGACTCCTTACCTTTACAATTATATCAACGATCAATATAAGACCGTGGAGACTATCAGGTTTCTCATTAACAACAATTATTCATCCACAGAACTCCCCGGGAACTCCGATGCTGGAGCCATGCAAGCATGGCTATTCTTTGGGTTAATTGGAATTTACCCCGTTTCAGGCACTCCGGTATATTTATTATCGAGTCCCTTTGTACCCTATATATCGATCAACTTGGAAAATGGTAACAAGTTTGAGATTGTTGCCAACAACTTGAGTCAAGACTCCTTCTACGTCGATAGTGTTCAAGTGAATGGTAATGACTGGACCCAGAACTGGGTGACTCACGATGACATTTTCACTAATGGTGGTAAAATTGAATTCTGGTTGACTAACCAAAAAACCATATGGGATACGGGAGAAACTCCTCCAAGCTATGCACAAAATGTGACATCAAATTAGATATTTATTCTCTTGTCGTAATGATTTATTTTCGATCCCAGCCAGTGGGAATATTTAACATGTTTAACATGTTTTAATGCATGCAGATGCAAGCAAAGTGCTGTCAAAATGTAGGAAGTAGATTGAAACACATGAAACCACAAGCAAGGGAATATTGCCTTTATTTGTCTTTTGGGTCAGTGACGTCCGTAGCAAAAGTATCTAGGCCGATTCCTGAAAACATTTCACTTTCGTCCTCTTCCTCCTTTACCTCAGGAAGCCGTTCCAGCTTTACTGAGTCTGACGGTTCCACCTTCACCCTTGGTTCCGGCAGCTGTGACTCTGGCTCTGGTTCTGGCTCTGATTCTTCCTGTTTCGATATTATCCTTCTCTGCAATATTGGCGAGTACCCATCATCATCTTCATAAAATACTTGGGAAAACTTATTGGAGTATTCACTTATACTGTCTCTGTACTCTTTTAGTCTTTGATTATCGGACTTATGCTTTTTCGAAAAATCCATAAGTTCATCCTTGAGAGAACCTTTTTTAGGCTTCTCGACTCTAGGTTTCTCGGTTTTGGGCAGGAGTAAATAGGTCAATAGACGTAATACCACACCAGTTATCCAACCAACCACTATTCCCACTATTATCCCCACCATAACATAATGAATGAGCTGAATGGCAAAAAATTTGACCTGAGGTGACAACAGCTTGAACGTAAGATTGCTTCTTTCGACATCTAAAAGAAACAAGATGGGTTTGGCAGGAATATAAATAAAGGTGTAGCACACGAGCTTAACGAATACGACCACCGGGATAACGAACAAGTGTGATATAATCGCTATAATGGAATAGACCACGGGCCATATCAAGTATCGGAACGGGAACAATACCACGTCCGTAGCCAACTCCACGTAAACCATGTTGGGTACTAATGAACTAGCCTGCAGAGAACGGAATGTTATTGTGCTCAAGTAGCGAGGTCATCTCAATATTACGCTCTGCTCAGTTTTACGCAAGACAGTAGTGGTCAATATGTATACGCTAATACCGTGTTTCTATACTGCAAACGACGGTATGCCGCTCGGCTCAACAGAAGCTTCTGTCAGATGGAGACTTCTGTCGACCTTCTTTCAACCGTAAACTTCTGTCAACTGTAAGCTTCTGCAAGTTTATGCACCTTATGCTAAAGCTGCATTACTATGCCATTGACAATATTACAGGTAGTAGTTGACAGCTGCTTAGCTTTGTCTTACTCGTATCGTCGCAGATTATTCTACAGTTCGCTGAATTCATTTTCGCCATATATTTACATTACCATTAATTTACATTGTCAACTTCTTTAAGATAGTCAATGTAGTAGTTGCCAAACACACTCCAATGAAACTTTACCAATAACCAAATTCTCGAACTGATATTTGCCAATTCAGTATTATTCCATTTATCATCATTCTCCTTATCCATATTTTGGGTGATTTGGGCAAACAAATCCTTGAAAGCTCTCTCTTCCATTAAACCATAAACTTCCGATATAGGTTGGATTTGTTTGATTAACCAATTATGACTGAAATCAATCAAATTTTTCGGTAATTCACTCGTTTTAACCACACTCTTAACCAATTGAAGTGCGATGGCATGCACATTTCTTGTCCATTTAATATTCCCATTATCATCGGTGACAATAGCCAAAATCTCATCCTGTACCTTTGAAATGACATCTGGTTTAAGCTTTGCAGGGTCCTGACTAGTGGTCATCACAAGCTGTTTATATAAAACAACACATAATTGTACACAAACCAATTGTCTAACGTCGGCTCTTAATAATACTAATCTAGTGTGATCGAACGCCAAGGTCGAAGGAAATTCAGTCGCCATATTACGACATGAAAGTAAATCAATGATTGATGATACCAAGGTCAATTGTAAAGCTTTCCAATCAAAGCTATTGATACTTCCTAAGGGTTTACCAATAGAATCCATATAACTGTTTATGCTGGTTTGTTTCTTGTGGAAATTCTTATAGAACCACTTTAAAGAATCAGAGATATCGATTTTGGAATGGCTAATTAATTGGCTAAAATAATCTTTTTCAAAGTCCACTCCTGTTTCAATCAATACCGGTCTTAAAATTCTGATTTGATGATTAGCCACATCTAATTTCATTGCTTCCAAAATAGAAAAGATCATTCTTAAACCTTGCATCAAATCTTCCACGGAATTAGATTTGTAGGCTTGATCGAATTTTGAAATCATTTCACTGACCCAATTATCTCTCATTGGGGCACAATGATTCTTCAACACCTGACCTAACCATTGGGCCAAGGCAACAAAATCAAAAGAGCCATGAGATAATTGTTGAATCAATAAATCAATGTCCATAACTTCATTCACCGATGTTCTATCTTTATGAGGCAATAACGACAACAAGATATCTCTTAAAGTAGTGAATAAGATTGGTAATCTAGTGAATTTGATACCATTGTTATTATTTACCACAAAAAATTGTTGGCATTCCTTTTGAACTTCAAGCCAATATTTATCGATGATGGATTTCTTTTTTCTACCCTTTTCTCCATCCAAATTAGGTCTGAATTGAAGTTGAGGGTCAAACAAGATATCGTGTCTCAACTGGGGGTTTTTCAAGATTTCATGGAGATCGATTTCCTTTAAGCTTTGTAAGTTGATGGGAGGTAATGACGGGATAGTTGTTTTATGAGGATGAGGATGATGATGATGATGATGATGCAAAAGAGCAGCTCTAGGGGAGCTATAATTAATGATGGGCAACGAGCGAGATCTAAACCTCCTAATGAACTTGGGGGCTTTAGGTTTAGAAGACATTAAAGACTTTGTTGTATTGGAAGGAGGGGAGATGGCCATGGGTTTTGCTGGGGGAACCACGGCACCTTTGTTAGAAGTTGTTGACCCTGAGGCATTTCTCGCGGACGGGGGGGAATTTGTCACTGAATCCGCTGAGGAAGAAGGAGGGTCATTTTTCAACATCAACTTCATGCTGGTATTATAGCCATGGGAGGAGGAATCAGAAGTATCGATTCTGACTCTTTTAGCCTGATCACTAGAACCAGAAGTTGACGCCCTTTTAGATGAATCAAAGCAAACGTTTCTAAACTGGTCCTCCTGGAGCATCTGTTCCTGTTGGTCTGACTGGTTATTCACCTGGGAATTCATGGTGATAGGAGGTGAAGTTAACGATGAAACTAAAACTTTATGAATATACTTTTTAAAACTTTTCCTTTCGTGCGCTAATTTGGCGCTTTTATCGGTGACTAATATAAGGGATAAATAAATGTCAAGATCCTTAATAGACTTTTAAAGAAATGATTATGATAGTTTCTCCCAGTCTTTGGATGACACGATATATTCAAGGATAACGGTGATAAATAATTTTAAAAATAAGCAAGGAAGGAAAATTAATAAATAAAAAAAGGTGATATTGAGAATAATAAGTGTAATAAACCAAAAAGAAATGAAAAATGCGAATGCCAGTTACTTTTGCTACCGTCAGCGGCATCGCAGTGTGTAGGCAAGAGACGAAGGCGAGCGTGATGCGATGACGCAGACAATCGAGAGATTGCCGAGAATAGAGGAGGGAGAGGGAGAGATGTACAGAGGATACTCCGATATTAGATATGAGATATTAGATATTAGCATTAGATATTAGTATTAGATTAGAATTAGATATTAGTCATTAGATGTTAGATGGAGATATTAGATAATCGGCTATTTTTTATTGCTTAGTCTAACCGATTCCATGACTGATGAAATTAGTGACAATGCTTGTGACCTTGGAGTGCATATAAGCAAAGGGGGACATCAGTGATGGAGTCAGTAGGGAGGATCCGCACTATTGTTCCGAAACCATGTGAACGCATGTAGGAGATGGCTTGGCTAGTGGCGGTAGATGACGCTGAAGCCTCCAGCGACGCCCCCACGGAAGCCTTACCCCGAAGGGATACCCCGACCCAAGGCATCAGCCGATGTGCAAGAGCCCCTGCTCCTTGGCACGCGCAGTCTGCATAACATCCCAGTTGCAGCAAAAGAAAGCAAGAAGGAATGTGAAAAAGAAATGGGAGCGCAGTTAACGCATTTTACCCAGCAATTCTTATTCTATTTCCAGAACATATATGCCAGGTTACAGCAAGAAGTAGTTAAAATAGATCGGGGCAACTATTGAATTTAGTGCGATGCGGTAGGTCACAATCTCAGGTGGGTATTTGCATATGCTCCAGGGGACATGTTGGACCAACGCCTGTAGATCGGTGCGTCACCGGCGATATGGCTGCGGCAATTATCGGCAGGTAGAGCTGGGGGTGGGTCTGGTGTGCATACAGTCCTCCACCACCGGGGAAGTGTTTGTAAAAATAATTCAATGTTTACCATTTGATGAAGACAACGATAATGTCCCAGCGAGCTAGTTTCAAACGGGCGCTCAAGTCGAGGGCGGCATTCAAGAATGATTCGAGTGATATCTTGGTGTATCTCGTGTACCTCCAGTATATGGAGTCGCTAGTGGGGGAGGTGGAGCAGTTGAACCACGAGAAAGGAACCCGCGACGTCACCGAGGACCAGGTATTGGCGGTACACACGAAGCTTCTCCGGGAGTACCAGGGATGAGTAAGGAAGAGGAGGTAGTGGAAGATGATAGAGTTGATTATCCAGATACAGGTTAAATTGCAGAGTTTAAGTTAATTTGTTTGCAGAGTTTAAGTTAATTTGCAGAGTTTAAATTAATTTGCAGAGTTTAAGTTAATTTGAATTTGCAGGTTAGAATTGAAATTTGCTGTTTACAGTTTGCGTTCTTGCAGTTTACAGTTTTCGTTTATTGCAGTTTACGTTTATTGCAGTTTACGTTTGCAGTTTGCAGTTTACAGTTTACGTTTTTGCAGTTTACGTCTTT
This sequence comes from Priceomyces melissophilus, assembly GCA_031081885.1. NCBI lineage: Eukaryota > Fungi > Ascomycota > Pichiomycetes > Serinales > Debaryomycetaceae > Priceomyces > Priceomyces melissophilus. The sequence continues at coordinate 304,161 of JARYTE010000002.1, read as the reverse complement.
CAAGCGACAAAGATGGGATTCTTTTCCTTCAACGTGCCCACCATCTTCACTGCGTTGACAGGGTCCCGCTTGTTATAGACAAAAAGCCCCTGCAACTGTGCCGTGCTAACCTCGACGTCCAACTCGTTGTACTTGGCCACAAATTCCTCGCACAACTCGGGCTCGTCATAGAAGCGACAAAACATCTTTCTCACTTGGTGCTCGGTAGCATTGCCTATATAGGCCTTAAAATCCACTCTTCCTGGTCGCAACAATGCAGCATCGAGCTTGTCGATATGGTTGGTTGTCATAAAGGTGATACACTCCTCAGCACTAGCGACTCCATCAAGAGCATTAAGAAGTCCCGAGAATGTCACCCCCGAGATATATCCTTGATCATCGCTCTGTTCTCTCTTATTAAAAGCAGCATCGACATCCTCCAACAAGAGAATTGACCTCCGAGGTATATGATTCATTAGATGGTTCAACCGGTCATCGGTAAGGTTCCGCTCCGACAAGTTCAAGATACAAATATTATAGTCCAATTCCCCCGCTAGTGCCTGAATAAATGATGTCTTACCCGAACCTGGTGGGCCGTACAACAAATAACCTCTCCGGTAAGGAATCCCCCTATTATGGTACCAATCACCACTAGACAAGAAATCATGGACATCGTCGAGGACCGTCTCTTGAATGCCACTATCTAAGATGACGGACCCCAACATTCTTTTCTTTCTCGGCTGGCCAAATGGCCGCCAATCGGGCCCCCACGACGTATACAATACCGTCTTACCTTCATTAGCCTTGAGGGCCATCACCTTGGCCTCATTAAGCATCTCTGTGAATAGAGCACGATCTCTGTATAATGTAGTCAATGTTACGGTCTCAAATGGTGAACCGTTGGTCATATCAATCAATTTCCCCGATCTTTCCCTACTCACCAACATAAATGCTCCCTTGTAGCGTAATAAATGCTTCCCCGGGCCCGGTACTAGCGAGAATCTCGTGGTGACGGCACCGTTGTCATGCTGGACATAGTTTGTGTCGACAGCCAAATGTCTCGAGCTTCTATTACGGTACTTAGACATCCACTCAAGGAACCATTCGTAAGACTTATCCTTGGACGGGATCTCGAGATCCACCAACATCCTCCGGTAGAGAAACCCCGAGCCCTTGATGATGGCCAGTCTCCCCAAGGCCAACCCGGTGCCTAGTACCATGAGTCCACCCCCAGCAGCAAAGTACTGGTTGTTGAGCACCATCTCGTCGAATGCCAGCGAGAGGTACCCCGACAAACTGCCGTCGGAATGTTGTTTGATCTTCTCGAAGGACATGATGTCAGAGCGACATCTGGCTGAGGGCCAGTGAAGAAATTACTGCGTCGCGGGAGGCACGACATTTGTATATCAGCGACATTTCATCCCTCCAGCAATACATTATTTATCATCATGACCACTGACAACACAGCGAGAGTGGATAGAGCTTCGGTGGAGGAGACGCTGGAGGTGAGGCCCGAGGTGCTGATGGAAGTGACGCTGGAGGCCCTGGACGTGCCACGAGAAGTTGGCGAAGGCACTGGCGGACCCACTGGTGAAGCCAAAGCCTCTAGTGATGAACGACTCACTGGAACCACTAGTACGCAGCCATTTATACTAGACCGTCACCATCCATTCAAGACTATAAACCGCATCCTTGACGATGTCAAGTGGACATTTCCCTACAGAGAGAGGCATGGTATCAGCTTATTGAACCTGAGGCCCATCAGCTACTCGCGCAACTTGGCGAGGATGGCGGTGAAGGACGAGTACGAGATGATTACTTTGAATAACAACTTGGCTTATTCGCCCACAGTGGAGGTGGATGAGAGCGATGCAGCAAGAAAGATCACTACCGTGAGAGGACTTTTGGTGACCCATAATCGGGTGAACCATTTTCGGGTGGTGGTGGTGGATAATGCCAGCAACCCGTTCGCTACCGATACCGCGAAGCACAGCTACTATTTAGTGGGGCGCCACGAGTTGGGGAGCGACGACCTCGCGGCGTTGGGGGCGCCGAGCGCGCACGAGACAGAGAGCCGCGACTCCGACTCGCCCTACGACGAGGCGTACTTTCTTGGGCTCAACAGCAAAAACGCCCTTGCGCAGCTCCTCAGGGTGTCGGTATTTGAGTCAGAGTTCTCCTCGGCAGAGCTCCGTCCCGTGGTAGACCAGGAGATCATCACTGACCGTTACCTCCGGGGCGTCGCCCGCCACCCCAACTTGAACTTGTCCAAGGAGGTGATCCCTAACCATACCCACTGTTTCAAGACATTGATCAGGGCGCTCCGCGGCCCCGTGCTCCTTGGTGACAACGAGTCCATCAAAACCATCTCGCTAAACGATACGGTATTGGACTCGCAGATCGACCCCGACTTGCTCGTTAATAACGCCCTGTTCTCGCTAAACCGCGACCACACCGAGCTCGTGCCCCCGGACTTGTCGCAGTCGCCGGCGCTCCGCCAGGGGTACATGCGCAAGATCCAGGAGTTGGTGCTTTTGGCGCGGGTGTACAAGTCCCCCCACAACGACTTTGTCACTAATTACTCGTACGCAGAGAACCTCGGTCCCGTGTTCCAAGCGGTTAACGAGTTCGATAAGCATATAGGCATGACATATTTCAAGACCAACCCTTCGAGTCAGTTCGCCTACTTCACCAACTTGAGCGTGGCGACATTTTTCCGCAACGAAACCATCATCGAGTGCTTTGAGCGTACCACGGAGTCCCACCCCGCGGGCGCGCTCCACTACGTCGACTCGCTACGCGCAGTGGCGCACTCTCGCCATAACTCGGGTGCCAAACTCCACAACTACTTACAGAAGCTAGCTGACGCCGGCCGTGTGGGGTACGACGACTACGCAAAGGCGCTCCAGGCGCTTGGGCTACGCGCGGACCCTGACGCCGACGCCGCAGTGCCGCAGTTTGACGACGACTTGATCATTTCCGCCTACCAGACGGCGTATCAAAGCGATCCCCGTAACTACCAGTACTTTAACGGCAACCTCGTCACCATCAGTAAGGTGGTGCGGTCGCCGGGGTTAAGTGACTACATACGCCATGAGATCGTGCCCTACGCTATCGCCATGGACGAGCTCAATATCGAGGAGATTACCGAGGACGAGGTGGCGGTGACGGCGTATGAGTTCAAACTCAACGAGACCCTCCAGAACAATGGGTTTTCCGCCGACGACAATGAGGTGGTGATGATGAACAAGCTGTTGCTCTCGGTGGCGCTCCACCGCCGGAGCTACTACTTGCTAGGGTACGTCGACACCAAGCTCGCCACCATCGTGCCGCCGAGCGACCTCACCGTCGAGGCGGCTTACCGCTATTTGCAAGCGTCGCCTCAAAGCGCCGACTCGGAGATAGTGTCGAACTTCCACCACCAGTGGACCTCGAGCTCGCCGCCGCAATTGCTCCGGCTCCGTGCTGCGCTCAAGCTAGTGGCGCGCGACAAGAATAGCGAGGCGCTCACCGCGCTACTTCGCACGGGCCGGTTCGACGCGTCGCTATTCCCGTCGCACGAGTGGCCCGCGGGGCTCGACAACATTGGCAACACCTGTTACTTGAACTCGCTCCTCCAGTACTACTTTAGCATTAAACCGTTACGAGACATGATCATGAAGTTCCACGAGGACGACGTCGACAAGGAGAAACAGCGCCAGAGGAAGGTTGGCGGGCGTAAGGTCGAGGACAACGAGGTGAAGCGGTCGCAGCAGTTTATCTACCACTTGGGGGAGCTCTTTCGCGAGATGATCACCACCGAGCAGCGGTGCGTGCAGCCGTCCAAGGAGTTGGTTTACCTTTCGTTCTTGCCGCTCTCGCAGTCGTCGCTCTTTGAGGAGAGTGAAAAGAGTGGAAAGGGTGAAAAGAGTGAGCCGAGCGAGCAGCCGAGCGAGCACATTAGCGAGAACATTAGCGAGGACATTAGCGAGAACCCTAGCGAGAACCCTAGCGAGAACCCGAGCGCGCACCCGAGTGATAACCCCATCGTGGTGGACTCGAGGTCGCCAACTCCAGAGGGGTCGGAGTCGCTAGATAAGGGGTCCAAGTCCAAGCCAAGGTCGCCCGACCACATTCTCCCCATCAACACCGACCAGATCGAGAGCACCATAGAAATGGGCCGCCAGCAGGACGTCACCGAGTGCATGGAGAACGTTACCTTCCAGATAGAGAGCGCCCTCGAACCCGAAAGCCATGAGGAAGACGGCGAGCAGTACGACTTGATCAAGAAGTTGTTCTACGGCAAAACTAAGCAGATAATCACCCCATTGGACGCTGGGGGTGTACCACGAGTTAGCTGCGAGAGGTTCTTTAGTCTTATCATCAATGTCGGGGACCGGCCGCGCGACATTTACGACTCGCTCGACAGCTACTTTGGCGAGGACGTGGTGCGGCTAGAGGGCGGGCTCGCGAAAAAGTCGCTAGTGATTAGCGAGGCTCCCGACGTGCTCCAGTTCCACGTGCAGCGAGTGCTCTTTGACCGCGAAAAGCTCATGCCCTATAAGTCACTAAATCCTATCCCCTTTGCCCCCGAGCTCTATTTGGACCGCTACTTGGACACCGACGATAGCGAGATCCTCGCCAAGCGTGGCGAGGTGTTTGAATGGAAACGCGAGTTGCGTAGCTTGCACCAACAAAAGGACGACATTCTCCAACTCGACCCAGAGAATAAATTATCCATCATCGACAGCTTAATCACAACAAAGAAGTACCTAGAGACAAAAGTAGTTCCCGATTCCTCCACAATAACCACCTCACATCTCTCGGTGAATCCTACCACCATCGTGGCTATCCAGGAGCAAATCGATGCCCTCAAGCATAAAGTACAACAATGCAACCAACGAATTGCCTTACTCGAGGAAAAATGTCTCCATCAATTCGACTCATACAAGAAGGTTGGATACTCAATATTTGCCGTGTTTATCCACCGCGGTGAGGCCAGCTACGGCCACTACTGGATCTATATCCGCGACCCCCACAAGAAGATCTTTCGCAAGTACAACGACGAGACCGTCACCGAGGTCCCGATGTCCGAAGTATTCAACTTTGCCGCCGCCAACACCGCGACCTCTTACTACATTGTGTACATCCGCGATGAGCTCTTGATGGACTACATTGAGCCGTTAAAGAGAGTGGATCAGGGAGGATAGCCATCGCGACTATATACAGGACACCATCAAAGAGGGATCTTTATAATATACAGGAAATAACACAAAATATCAATTTAATATAAGATAGGACACTACCCTGCATATAGAACAGTTGCCCCCCACCTGCAGGGCACGCTCTCGAGCAACTCATTCACTCAAAGATGCCATGATAGCATCATTGGCAAGTTGTTGAGATGAGGATTCTTTTAGCGGCCTTGGTGGCCGTGCCAATTGCTAGTGCCTTAGGCGTCGGTGATGCTTGGGGCGATTTTGACCGGATAAAGAGAAATGCTGTGATGAATGATATGTTTAAGCTGGTGGGTCCTCAGGCCCCGGACGCAGAAGAATGTCCACCATGCTTCAATTGCAACTTGCCAAACTTTGAATGCACTCAGTTTTCTCGATGTAATCAATATACGGGGATGTGTGAATGTAGAGATGGCTACGGAGGTATGGATTGCTCGAGTCCACTCTGTGGGGGGCTCGCTGATGGCAATAAGAATCGTCCCGTGAGGAACGACACGGACATATGTATATGTAAAGAAGGATGGGGAGGGATTAATTGCAATATTTGTCAACAAGACAGTGTTTGTGATCCTTTTATGCCCGAGGGACTCGAGGGGACGTGCTATACCGAAGGGATAGTACTTAACAAATTCCACTCGATGTGCGATGTCACCAACCGCAAGATTGTCGAGATTCTCCAGGGGATGGTTCCGCAAGCGACATTCAGCTGTGATAAGGAGCATGCCACTTGCGACTTCCAGTTTTGGATCGACCAACGGGAGTCGTTCTACTGTGACTTGGATGGGTGCACTTACGAGTATGATGTCGCGTCGAACTCCACCAAGTATAACTGCGACAATGTCGCGTGCCGCTGCTTGCCCGATAAGATGCTCTGTGGTGAAGCAGGATCGATAGACATCTCAGAGTTTCTCACCGAGAGTATCAAGGGGCCAGGGTTCTTCTCGTGCGACATAGACTCGAGGAATTGCCGGTTTTCTGAGCCTGCGATGAATGACTTGATCACGCAGGTGTTTGGTGATCCATACATCACCTTAGGATGTTACTTTGGCGAGTGTGTGCACAAGAGCGAGATTCCTGGGTACGGGGTACCGGATCTGCGTAGCTTAACCTTGGGAAATGTCTTGCTCATCTTGAGCGTGGTGGTGGTGATGATATTGGTGGTATTTGCCATGGTGAAAAATGTGAGCCGCTCTCCCTTTTTCAAGAAGAGCACCCTTTCGACGCTTCGCGCGTTGGGCGAGGAAGGTTCCGAGGCGCTTACTGCGGACTCGGTACTGGCTACGCTAGCGTTTGACAATATCGGGTACCAGTTGGGCGCCAGCACCATCCTTAGCGGGGTGTCGGGGGTGGTGCGGCCGCACGAGTGTCTCGCTATCATGGGGGGTTCAGGGGCTGGCAAGACCACGTTGCTTGACATCTTGGCGGGGAAGAATAAGCAGGGCGACGTCACGGGCGCCATCACCGTGAATGGCGCCGTGGTGGGGGCGCGCGATTTTAGGAAGATCGTGGGGTTTGTCGATCAAGAGGATCATTTGATTCCTACATTAACGGTGTATGAAACGGTATTGAACAGTGCATTGCTCCGACTCCTGAGAACGCTCCCGCTAAGGGCTAAGGAAGCCCGGGTGATCGAGGTATTAAATGAGTTGCGCATCCTAGCGATTAAGGATCGCGTGGTGGGGTCCGACTTCAGCCGCGGCATCTCGGGGGGTGAGAAACGGCGAGTGTCGATAGCGTGCGAGCTAGTGACATCGCCGTCGATTTTATTCCTCGACGAGCCCACGTCGGGACTCGATGCCTACAACGCGCGCAACGTGGTGGAGAGCCTCGTGAGACTCTCGCGCGACTACCAGCGCACGGTGGTATTCACCATCCACCAGCCACGCAGCAACATTGTATCGTTGTTTGACAAGCTTCTTTTGCTTGCCGAGGGACAACTGGTGTACTCGGGCGATATGATCAAGTGCAACGACTACTTTGCCCGTAATGGCTATAGATGTCCCCTGGGGTACAACATTGCCGACTACTTGATCGACATCACCCTGGACGGAGAGGCCGCTAGCGGTAGTGGAGGCGATACCGTCGATATCCACGAGGAATTTGTCCGCGGTCGCGGTAGCGAGGGCAGCGACGCCGACCCCACGCGCGAGTGGGAGCACTACGCCGTACACCGCGACGACTTCAACCACGACCGCGAGGCGTCCGTCGACGCGGCGAAGGGGTCCTCCCAGGGTCCCGCGCCCCTGGGGCTAGCGTCCCTATTTAGGGAGTCGTACGTGGCGGCGGAGTTGGCCGCCGACATTAGCGAGGTGAACCGCACCGCGCAGCGCATCGTGTTCAAGGACGATGCCTTCAAAAGGGCATCATTCTTTGACCAATTTTTAATCTTGTCATCCCGGACATTCAAGAACTTGTACCGAAACCCCCGGCTCTTAATGGGTCACTACTTGTTATCGTTGGTGATGGGGCTCTTTTGCGGGTATCTTTACTACGACGTGTCGTACGACATCAGTGGGTTCCAGAATAGGCTCGGGCTCATCTTTTTTGTATTGGCCCTCTTTGGCTTTTCGGCATTAACAGGACTTCACTCGTTCTCGTCGGAACGGATCATCTTCATTAGGGAGCGTGCCAACAACTACTACCACCCGCTTAGTTACTACTTGAGCAAGATGGTGTGCGACATTGTGCCGTTGCGGGTGTTCCCCCCGATCATTCTCATTAGCGTGGTGTACCCACTAGTGGGGCTAACCATGGACCACAACGGGTTTCTCAAGTGCATATTGGTGTTGGTGTTGTTTAATGTGGCGGTGACGGTGGAGACATTGATAGTGGGGGTTTTGATCGGCGACCCGGGGACTTCGACGATGGTGGGGGTGTTGGTGTTGCTTTTCTCGTTATTATTTGCCGGGCTCTTTATCAATGGTGAGGAGTTACGGGAGCAGGCCAAATGGCTACAGTGGGTGTCGGTGTTTCACTACGCCTACGAGGCGCTTTCGATTAACGAGGTCCGCGACTTGATCTTGCGCGAGAAGAAGTACGGGCTCTCCATCGAGGTGCCGGGGGCAGTGATCTTGAATTCGTTTGGGTTCGACGTGCTGGCCTTCTGGAGGGACGTTTCGTTCTTGGGCGGGCTCGCGGCGGCGTTCCTGGTTGTAGGGTATGTGTTTCTCCACGTCTACATGGTTGAAAAAAGATAGAAGATAGTGATTATGTATTTAGGGCGCGAATTTACCGACAATGAACACACAATGAGCAAATTACCGACAAATGAACAAATTAGTGACAAATTAGCGACAAATTAGCGACAAATTAGGGAACTTAGCTAATAGCAACTTAGCAACTTACAAATAGCGAACTTACAAATAGCGAATTTGACTAGACTATCATTACTCCGAAATAAAAGTCACCTCGGTGTACCCCGTGCCCTTCTCCTCGTCGTAGTCATTAACCTTAATGTCGTAGTCGTTGCAATATTGGTAGATAAACGGCTTGGTTCCGGCGACACCACTGACAATGTTCTTCACAAACTGCGGAATCTCCGCCATCACGTCCACTCGCTCAATAAGCACATCAAGTCGACCCTTGACGTTAGCCACCACACGCTTGTTGTCTTCGTCAGCGTCGTACTTAAACTGTATCGACTTGGGCACAGGCCACCCAACTTCGTCGACCTCGGCATCCTCGTGCACCACTTCATTGTCGATGGATGCCAACAACACTTTGTCCTTATGGCAAATAATACCGATATTAACCTTGGTGTTGGCGTACGACCTCGGCGTGGTGAACTCCATCTGGACCGCACTAAAGTTAGGCGACTGGAAGTTCAAAAAATTCCATGCCTTGGCGACGTGGTGGGGTTTCATCCCCTGTATCGCCATAACAAACATGGTGAAGCCCTCCACTTGGTACGATTTGGTGGGGGTAATAATGATCCCCTTGACGGAACACCGCGGCCAAAACACATGGCGCATCGACCCCCACGGCTCGTGGATGTCCTCGCCAAAGTAAGTGGTACCATCTTTACCAAAAATCACCCCCGAGGTGAGTCTCGTCATAGTTAAATCCACGATTGAATCCTTTGTCACCGACGACTTAAGAGTATAAGTATCATTATCTTCATTAAGTTTAATGGAAAGGTTGTCGGCAAAGAAATTGGACCCATCGGTCCTAAAGTTCTCCAACTTGGTCGAAGTCCAGATCTTTTCTTCTTCCTTACCATCAACCGCTTTAAATAACCGGAAAGTAAATTGTGCCGTCACATGAACCCCCATGATATTCGAATGAATCACCTGAGCGAATCCATTGTAGCCATTTGTTGATGAATAGTAGAAAGTTTGGGTCTCTACGTGAGTGTAAGGAGGTGACTTCCAATTAAAGTCTTCGATAGTAGTTTGTCTCCAAGTATCGGCTTCACCTTTTTTAATGGTATCGGTGACGGGATGAATTGCTTGTCTACCATAATCAGGTTCTGCTGTACCAGCGACGGCAGAGAGTCCCGATTGCACCCATTTAAACATGTCTATGACGATTTATGATGGTTCGAAATTCGCTAAAACAACGGGGTTTTATCTAAAGCTCTGTTGCCAAAAGGGTTCTACTATTCCTGACACAATATTAATGGAGGTGATACACCTGATTATAATGGTTTGGGAAGTAGTTTGTCAGGGGATTGTAGCAGCAAGTTTGAATCAAGTTGTTGTCAGGATGAGGTTGTGTTTGTCAGGGATTAGGTAAGTTTTTTTCTCTCTGGGTGTTGCTTGTTTGGGACTGGGTCACGTGACACGACACCCCAAACAAAAGATGAATGTCGTGGGGGGAAAACGGGTCGCGAGTGACTGTTGAGATGCGGAATCACCAGACAGAAAATAAAGTCACGAGCGGCAGGAGGGTGCAGCGACCACAGCGTAGTGTTGTGGAAATTTACCACATCCACTCACTCTAATCACCGAATTAATCACATTCACCGAATTCATCGCACCATAGCCTGGCGCGAAATTCCCTAGTTAGAGACCAACGCTACCAAAGACAACAATGAGTAATCAGCCGTGTCGATTCAATACGCTGTCCCGTTCTGTCGATTCTCGCCCAACTCAAGCGCTAATCTGGCTCCAACCCCACTAATGTCCCTAAATTGCCTAATTGAGAGACAGTTATTCTAAGGGTACCGACGGTTGCAGCGTTGGTACGCACCTTCGCTAAGTTGCGAGACATTATTGGTGGGGGGGATCTTCATGATGAGCGCATTGGGTGCATCGAAACTTACCCTTTTCAGCGGTGATTAGATGCACCCTGACAATCAGGACCATTCTCCCTTAGCGACCACACAAAAAAATTATATCACCACCCTCCTATCGAGAACTGATTATGGGCCAACCGTCCTTCGACAACAATATTTGTAGCGACAGTGAGTAGAGACTATCACAACACATTATACCAGCTAAAGAATCCTTAGAGACTTGGTTAACATTATCTCATCGGTTGAAGCATTTCCCATCAGAGAAATCGCCAATCAAACTTATTGCTAAAGATAGATCTTTACAGGTAGTTAGCCTCTCGTTAATTTCACCGACAGCCATCATTGACCTATGGACGTACGAACGTTCTCGGTGCCAGCAGGCTTCAAGGGGCCGCTGCTTATGGGGCTAGCGATTGACGATTCGATAATGCATCAGCTTAGGGAGGGATGGTCCCGTAATCATCAGGTGAAGTTGGTGGTAAAGAATAACGAGCTTAGCGTCAAAGTGGTGCCCCAGGCCGCTGGGGTGAGAGGCTGGGAGCATAAATTGACCAGTAGTACCCTAGGGGGCGGTTACAGGGCGTTCACTAGCGACGGGTTCCAGGGAACAGTAGCGACGAGGTACACCGTGGGGCCAAAGGAGATGCCGCGGAAAGAGATAGACAGACAGCTTAAAGAGAATAGACAGCATAGAGAGAGCAGACCTAACAGACTGCCTAAAGAGCCCAGGAAGGATGGGCCGCGGGTGAGCGTGGTGAGAACCACCCCGCTAAATAGGGAGCCCTACCGAGCGGCGAGCGATGGGACTACTGAGGGCAAGTTTTTGGCCCTCAATGCGCTTGGGCCCGCTACCAAGGAGACGCTAGCAGCAATCATGGGGCGAGGAGTCGACGAATTAGTGGCGAGGCACTCGCAAGTGTACGACCCTAGCGACAACTTTATCGCTAATGATGTTTTCCCGGGGGTAGAGGAGGCCGAGAGTGCATCTCGTAGTGGTTCTGGGGACTCTCGTAGCGGTTCTGGCGACTCCCGCTACATTCTCAAGGACAAGGCGTACAAGGACTTGCGGCCGTGGGCGTGGCCCTACAGCGACGAGGACCGGGCGCACATTCTCAACAACATCGGAAACGCCCTCACTAGGCTCGGGTACCTGGCGACGCATCCACTACGCAAGAAAATAGGCGCAAAAGATACTCAGCCGGTGGACTCGCACACTAACCACCGGGCGCTCGGCGGGGGGTTGCTAGTGAGCAAGAAGCCGGGGCGCCGCGCGGCTACCGACCGTGCCGCTACGGACTCGCCCGTGCTAGGGGGGCCGCGGGGGGCTACCACGGGGACCAAGCGGAAATCGTCGATGCTCTCGCCGTCGTCGTCGTCGGACGAAGACAAAAAGCTCAAGAAGATGTCGCCGTCGGTGCCTGGAGCACCCGCGAACCGCCACTGGGAGCAGCACCAGAATTTAGCGACAAAGTTCCGCAACCGGTACAGGGAGTACGAGGAGCTCTACTCTTCGCTAACGAGGAACAAGGCGTCGCCAGCAAAGAAGGAGCTTGTGAAGCTTTATGAGCTCCATAATGTGTTGACGGAGTGGAAAAAGAAGCTTTGGGAGTATGAGGACGGTAAGCTAAACATGATGAACCTAAGCAAGCACAAGAAGATGGACACGCCGCCGGTGCTGCCGCGGCCCAGTCCCACGAAGAGGGCCAGGAGGATACCGATGAACTATTAGGATAGGAATACGGGTAGGATAGGAGAATATACGGGTGAGAATACGTGAGTAGGCGTAGCGAGTGGCGAGAAGTAGCGAGAAGTAGCGAGAAGTAGCGAAAAGCGTAGCGACAATCCAGCGACAATCCAGCCTGCGAGTCGTGCGACATGCAGACGACATTTACCAGCTTTCAGCGGGCAAATGTCGCGTCGCTACTTCTTTTTGTCAGATGTAGCGACAATCGCGCGACATCAAGACGACATTGTCGAAAGCCCGTCGGTGCCGCGAGGGCTACTGCGGGCGCCTCGCTACTTTTTGTCGCTATTCTCACTATTCCGTCCCCACCCCCCGCCAGCCGCGACGCCACTACCCCGTCGACTCCGCGACTTCACCACGACTTTACCGCGACATTTATCCTCCATCGACCTATTTCATTCTACTTTCTTCTTTCCATAGAACCATCAACATGTCGTCGCCTCCGCCTAGCGAACCGGCGCTGGAGGCCGCAGAGCCAGTGGAGGCTTACGCCGACGACACCACGCAAACTGCACCAGTGAAAAACGAGAACCAGGAGCCTGACGACTCCAAGACCAAAAGAAGACGTAGGGCCGCCACCACCGGCAAAAAGCCCACGGCAGAAGTTCTCCAGCGAAGAAAGGAAGGAAGAATCAAAGCAGCCGCCACAATCGCTCACAACTTGAAGAAAACAGGTATCGGGAGGTTCGAATCAGAAAATGGGTTCGGGCTCACTAGCGTACGAAGCGTACCACTAATCAACCAGAAAAACTACTTTACTGACTATCTTAAGAAGGATGAGCAAATTTCCTTCATTAGAAACTGGAGGAATGAAAAACTTCTTCAACTGAAGCTCAAGAATTTAAAGAAGGCCCCCGACGACAAGAAAGAGGATCCTAAGAACTTTGATGAGTATGATTTAAACGGGATCAAGCATGAATTAGAGAAAAAGAAGGCCGAAGGGGCATTAGAGGAGGAGGAAGAAGAAGAGGAAGAAGAGGACGATGATAACGAGGAAATTAGCGAGGAAAAAGCCAAACAGGGATTCGACACCGTGATTATCCACCCAGGGTCGGCCAACATACGGCTCGGGAGGGCTACCGACGCGTTCCCTAAGGTGGTGCCGGCGGTGGTGGCGGTGCGCGACGGGGGGCCCGCGCCAGCAGGGGCGAGGAATGGGCCGCTCCCGCATCGCGAAGTCGACGATGACGGCGAGGTGTCGTTTGGCGGGCAATTTGACGACGCGCGCACCACGGTGTCGAAGGACTTTAAGGCGCGGATGCGCTACTACAAGCGGCGGATCCTCCCTAACTCGAGGGAGGGCGCGGCCAATTTCAACAAGCGCCAGAGCCCCGAGGCGATCCCCGAGCACAACGACCCGTCGCCGCGAACGTGGGTTAGCGACGCGGGGGATGCCACCGTGCTTGTGGGCGAGCACGCCCTCAACCTCCCGACCGGTCCCAAATTTACCGGGTGGACGTTGCGGCGGCCCCTCCACAACGGCCGGTTCAACGACCAGTCGAGCGATTACCGCTCGCCCCAGGAAATCTTGGGCGACTTGGCCAATCTCATTGTGGCGTCGCTCACCGAGATGGACATCACCAACCTCTCGTCATTGAAAGCCATTCTCGTGATCCCCGACTTGTATGACAAGATGTACGTCGAGACCTGGGTCGACACCCTCTTCCGTCTCGTGGGGTTCGGTAAAGTGGCCATTCTCCAGGAGGCGGTGCTGGCGTCGTTCGGTGCCGGGGCGTCGTCGGCGTGCGTAGTGGACGTGGGCGCGCAGACCACCTCGGTGGCGTGCGTAGATGAGGGCATGGTGATCAACGATTCGCGCGTGGTGCTCGATTACGGCGGTGACGACATCACTAAAGCGTTCATTAAGCTTCTCCTCGAGAATCAGTTCCCCTTCAAGGACATTGACTTGTCCAGCAAGGATGATTGGGAATTGGCGCAGTCGTTAAAGGAGAGCTTTGTCACTTTCAACGATGCCGACATTGCGGTGCAGCTATACAACTTTTACCGGCGGAAGCCTTTTGAAACCACCCAGAAGTACGAGTTTAAGGTGTTTGACGAGGTGATGTTGGCGCCCATGGGGGTGTTTTACCCCGAGCTCTTTGAGGCCGGTACCGAGAATGGCGTGGGAGCTGCCGAGAATGGCTCGGGAGCTGCCGCTGCCGCGCCCCGCAAACTCTTTAGCCACTCCACCGACCAGTACTCGACCAAGCCCAACAACCCCTACTCCAAGTCACAAGAAAACCTCATCAGAGACATTGTTCGGTGCAACATGGTCGACGAAGACCTTCTATTGTCACTACAAGAAGGTAGGCAGAGTAAATCAGCTAACCCGTTCTCTAAACCCAAGCCCAGCAAGACCGCGGTGCTCGACCACACCGAGAACCGGGTGTTCACCTCGCTAGAAAAGGCGATCATCGAGTCCATTACCGAGGCCGGCGTCGCTACCGACTTTGCCAAGGCGCGCAAACTTTACGACAACCTCTTAATCGTCGGCGGCGGGGTGTCGAAAATCCCCGGATTCGACTTGATCCTCTCCGACCGGATCAATATCTGGCGCCCCAAATTCTTATCGGTATCGACCATCGATGAGGTGTTGGACGTGGTGGCGGCGGAGAAGACTAAGCTGGACGCCAAAAAGCAACAATTGATTGATGATTTAAAGACATCTAAAAGGTCATCGCCAGATCAGCCCCTCGACGAAGTAGAGCTCACCGACGAGGAACTTGAAGATATAGCGGCACGCACACGACCGCAGTTGAACTGGAACAAACTCGATGCTCTTAGCGACAAGGGCACCGCCTTGCCGGCGACCGTGCTCCCGCCGCCACGAGAACTCGACCCTACCATGTTAACCTGGAAGGGAGGCAGCGTCTACGGCCGGCTTAAAGTGGTTAATGAGATGTGGATCACCGGTAAGGACTGGGACTTGCTCCAGAGCAGGTCGCTTTATTACAAGAGTATATTTAATTATTAGTCAAAGATTAGCGAAAGTGGCGGGAATAGCGAGAATTCCACAGCTGCAGTACGCAGCTTCTGCTCAATTTGACCGACTCCGTCGCTACCGCTGTCCAGAATAAATATATCAACGCTTATTCACCTGTAGCTCCGTACCGCTAGCGACACGTGGCTAGCCGATCTCGCAATAGGCTGGCGGGCCCCGCTAACTTAGCCAGGCCACTCGGTACGCTCGCGATACGCGATAACCGGGTCTACGTGCCTGCAGAAAAAGGGTTCCGCGGAGGGTTACCCGGCTCACCCTGGACCCACTTTTTCGTCGGGTGCTCAATCGAATATCAACATATTTCTTCTCCTTACACCATGAATAGAACATTTAGCCGTGGACTCAAGTCCTCTGTGGTTGCCAGAAACTATGCTTCCACCATTGACAACTTGAAGATCAACAAAGACACCAAGGTGATTTACCAAGGGTTCACCGGTAAGCAAGCTACCTTCCACGCCGAACAAGCTTTGTCTTACGGTACTCAAGTCGTTGGTGGTACCAACCCCAAAAAAGCCGGGTCCACTCATATAGGGTTGCCCGTGTTCGGTACCGTCAAAGATGCCATTAGCCAAGCGGGTGCCACTGCTACAGGGATCTTTGTGCCCCCTTCCATCGCCGCCGGAGCCATTGAAGAAGCTATCGAGGCAGAGATCCCCTTGGCTGTTGCCATTACCGAGGGAATCCCCCAGCACGATATGCTCAGAATTGCACAAATCCTCAAGACTCAAGACAAAACGAGGTTGGTAGGACCCAATTGCCCGGGAATAATTGCCCCGGATCAATGCAAAATCGGGATCATGCCGTCAAATATTCATAAGAGAGGTAAGGTCGGAGTTATTTCCAGATCAGGAACTTTAACCTACGAAGCCGTCTCTCAAACCACCGGCGTAGGCTTGGGTCAATCTCTCGTTATTGGTATGGGTGGTGATCCATTCCCTGGTACTAATTTCATCGATGCCTTGTCTCTCTTTTTGAAAGATGAAGAAACCGAGGGTATCATCTTGATTGGTGAAATCGGGGGTACCGCAGAGGAAGATGCTGCCGACTTTTTGAAACAGTACAACTTGACTAGACCTCAAGGTCCTAAGCCAGTTGTGTCATTCATCGCCGGGATCTCTGCTCCTCCAGGAAGAAGAATGGGCCACGCTGGTGCCATTGTCGCAGGTGGTAAGGGTGACGCTAACTCCAAGATCAAAGCCTTGCTGTCTGCCGGTGTTGTCGTGGAACCATCTCCTGCCAGATTGGGTAACTCCTTGTTGCAAGAGTTCAAGAACAAGGGTTTGTTATAGAGACGGAGCCTAGCGAGTGGCGACGCGAGTATGTAAGTTAACGCTTAGAGTGATTCTAATTGTCTTGTAGTGTAGAACAGTGGTATGGGGATCATGGTGCTTAGGATGTTGTTTTTGGTTCTCGTCGTGCGCCCACCGATATGAAAAAAAACTTTTGAGGCCAATTCAGTCCCACCCTTTATCGTCACCATGCTTCGTTTAGTACAAGGAGGCTGTTTGGGTCGTTTCACGGGCCAGGTGGTTCCTACGGGTGTTCATTTGATACGCCTGGGGGCTCCGTTGGCTCTGTTGGCGGCACCACGGTTGTTTTCCACCTCTATGGCCCTCGCAAGGACCAACACCTCAACAAGGACTAAGGAGAATGTTCACGACCTAGAGACGTTCTTGAAGTTAATTGGACGCAACTGCGTGGATCATGTTGAGACGTTTGAGAATGATTTGCACAAATTCTTGTCGAGTTCATCTAAAGACATGAAAAATTTGGGATTGGACCCAGCTACGAGACGGTACATGCTCCGATGGATCCACAAGTTTCAAAACAACTTAGAACCGCTCAGGGAGCACAAGAAGGGCACCAAGAGAAACGGAGGTGAAAGAAACGCCAAGACAGTCATTGCAAAGAGAAATGCTCTAAAGCGGCTAGAAGAGAAGGAGAGGTTTGACCAGACTGAGCTTGAAGCCGAAGAGAAGGGAGAGAGGGAGTTTTAGAGAGACAAGGAATATGAAGAATGACAATTATTATGGAGTACAGGAGTACTGGAGTATGGTTTGGCGGAAGAATAGAGCATAATTGGTCAGGCTGTCTATGTGTCTCGACAGTCTTGTCTGTCCTGACGTTGTCCTGACGTTGTCCTGACGTTGTCCTGACGTTGTCCTGTCTGTCCTGACGTCTCTCCTGACATCTGTTTTCTTACATCTGTTGTCTCCTGCTATGTTCTTGTCTGTGATATGTCAATATGCACGATTATGCTTGACGTGCTTTGACATGCTTGTACATACTTTTGACACTTTTACATACTTTGGACACTTTACATACTTTGACACTTTACATACTTCACACGTTACATACTTCACACGTTACATACTTTTGACATAATCTACGTTGCATCAACAGCCCGTTCATTTTCCCGCTCCCTCAGTCCACAGTTCTTCTATACAAGCCACTCGTCTTCCATACACTCTCAATTTCTCATTTCGACACTAAATTTGCCCTTATCCACCTTAAACTTACCACCACAATGAAGTTCAGTATCCTTTCATTTGTTGCGTTGCTCGTGCCTTTGGTCCTCTGCGACCCAAAGATCACCCATCAGGTCTATTTCAACATCACCGAAAATGACAAGCCAATTGGGTCCATCACTTTTGGTCTTTATGGTGACGTGGTCCCCAAGACAGCAGAGAATTTCAGACAATTGACCATCTCCAAAGACCCAACTTTCGGGTACATTGGATCGATTTTCCACAGAATCATCCCCAGCTTTATGATCCAAGGTGGTGACTTCGAGACTGGTAAGGGTTTCGGAGGTAAATCTATCTATGGGGGTAAGTTTGCTGATGAAAACTTTGCCTTGAAACACGATAAGCCGTACAAGTTGTCAATGGCCAACGCTGGCAGAGACACCAATGGCTCTCAATTCTTCATCACCACCGTCGTGACTAACTGGTTGGACGGTAGACACGTTGTTTTCGGAGAAGTCGTCGATGGGTTTGATGTCGTGGACTACTTGGAAAATGTCAAGACAGGCTATGGTGACAAGCCGGTCAAAACTTATAAGATTTCGGGAACCGGCGAAATTGCCCAGGATCCCGTCTCTGATGAGTTATAGAATATACACCAATACAGATCTTTGCTATTGTTTATATTGCTGTAGTCATTATCTTTATTCGTCTATGTATCAGGGTTTAATTTTAGGCCGAGGGATTCCACGGTACTGCCCTTACCGTAGAGGGGGATGTCGTCAAGGTAGATGCTATCTCTAGGGAGTACATTAGTAAGGAGATTGTCAAACACGGCACTAGAGATCTCGCTGCCGGCGGGCATAGAACCTCCCGTTGTGGGCTGTGAAGTGGTTTGTGGTGTCTGCTGTGCTGGAGTTGCCTGTGCTGGCGTCGCTTGGGGCTTGTCTTCGAATTCTGGCTCCTCCAGCACAAAGGTATTCATTCTATTAAGGGTATCCATCGACTTGCCGACATTCAATACCATCGATAACAATCTTGACGATACAACGTCGTACACTTTTGGTGCTTGGTATACGTTGGCCCCTATAACGTAGTAATCATTCTTGGGGACGACGTTTTCGGGATCCAATCTTCTTTGTTTGCGAATCACCCAGAAGTCAGGTTCCCTAACGTAGGCTATAACGAACTCTATTCCTGCCATTTCTTTTAGCTTTGTATCAAAGTATGCCTGTGGGTTAACGTTGGCCGGAGGAGGCTGGAACTGAAGTTGCATCCTCAACATCTGATTATTCGAAGTTCGATCATAAAAGGGAGACTCGGAGAAATAGTCCATCACGTTGCCCGTGAACAACCCAAAGTGCTGAATCCACTCGGGACTCTTCCACTGGATCTCGTCGAGTGGCTCTGTCATAATGTCTTTGTTAATATAAATTTCATGAGCTATGTAGCTGGGTGTGTGCAGGTCTGAGACTGATGGCCGATGGCCCTGAGAAGAAATCAAATCCAAGAGAAGAAATCCAAGAGAAATCCAAGAGAAATCCAAGAGAAATCCAAAAGAAATCCAGAGAAGAAATCCTAAGGTAAGGAATGAGGAATAGAGACCGAGAAGAGACTATTCATTGAGCGTAGAATCATTAGAATGTTAGAACCATTAGAACCATTCTAATTATTGTTATTAGATCCTTGACACCATCCTTGAATTCGTGAATCACTGTGGAATCATTAATCTAGGATTGTTAAACTTCTGTAGGTGCGGAACAAGCTGAGGTCTTACTCTTGCTCTTTATTAATGCTTCCATCGAGCCTCTGACTACTGGTGCAGGCATTGAGAATTACCGGGAGCAGCATTGATCATAACTTCCAAGCAACTACAAATCTACTGCTGGGTCTGGCACACTACTTGCCCACCAACTTCCTTGCAATGCCCGTGCTTTTAATGGTGCTTTTAAGATATCCGAGAGATGTTCCTGCACAATGCATAAAGTGTGCAAGCCATAATAAACGACTTCACCTATAGCATTGTAGGATCCACCTTAGACGTTCCCGCAAGGTGCAATGAGCAGCATAGGGTGTTTGCAATTGGGTTGTAATATCACTTAGTGTCCAGCTACTCATCTGAACTAGTCTCCAACTGGAGCTGCAGACTACTGCGTACTACTGCGTGCTACT
Organism: Priceomyces melissophilus; assembly: GCA_031081885.1. Classification (NCBI taxonomy): domain Eukaryota; kingdom Fungi; phylum Ascomycota; class Pichiomycetes; order Serinales; family Debaryomycetaceae; genus Priceomyces; species Priceomyces melissophilus. Next base: position 284,348 of record JARYTE010000002.1, on the reverse strand, counting down.
GCAGTCTACTGCAGTCTACTGCAGACTAAAGCTGGACAACCAGACTATAGATACGAACAAACATTAACTCCATAGCTAAACGGTAGCTTATCCGACTCGTGGTCTGGCTCTGCTACTTATTAGTTGCATTATCATTAGGCAATCTAGATAATCCAGTCTATGTGCAGGCAATATATATATATATACATATATCGTTACACAACTATGCTTCACCATTCGATAGTTGCTTAGCAATATCGCTCAAGGAAAAGTCCAGTCTGAAGATTGTATCAATTCTTACCATCCACAGGAATTGACGTGCCATATCTAACCATGTCCATGTGCCTTGGTGATTTCTTCACGCAACCACTGCGACTCCCTCTCCATTTCCTCTTCCGTCCTAGGGACTCTTTTTTCCGGCACGGGGAACTTTCCCCTGGTTCTAAAGTCATCCTTACGCTTGAAAAAGTCGGTATACTGCTGGTTCAAGTCAATGGATTCGAGACTAGAGTACACTTGGTCTCCGTACCCGTCAGTCTTGTAGCGAGGAATGATATGAGTGTGTAAATGAGGGACGCTCTGTCCCGACTCTGGGCCATCTTGTATTGCTATATTCAAGGAGTCGGCCTTATATATAGAGGCAATAAACTTGTGAACTATCTGTAAGGTTCTCATATAATCGATGCTCTCCTCATCATTTAGATCGCCTAGTCTCTCGACGTCTCTCCTCAACGGCACCACCAACACATGGCCAGGAACCAAAGGTTTCAAGTTGACCAACGCATAGCTGAACTTTGACTGGTAAAACACCTGCCGTGTGACAATGTACTTGTAGAAATAGATGTCTTTCATGGCGGTATTCTGTTGCTGACGGTAGAACCTAGACTGTAACCTGCAAACATTGCCAGCAATCTGCAAACAACCTGCAAATCGGCGGAACCTCTAAAGTGTCGAAGCCAAATCTGGTCACTTCCGGTCAGTGCCCCACCAACGGCACCTTATTGACCCCAGCCGACTCAATTGGCCAATTGACAAATTGATCAAGAACCATCACAGCCCCCACAACGCGTCAAAACTACAACTGTCTAGAATCTATCATTTATTGACTTTATCTGATCTACGTAGCGATTATTTGTGAACCTTGTTGAAGTACTCCTTAGAGTCCTTAACCTCTGGCTTGATGGTCTCAGAACCTGGTTGCCAGTTAGCAGGACAAACTTCACCGTACTTTTCGGTGAATTGGAAGGCATCGAGCAATCTCAATGACTCCTCAACGGATCTACCAACTGGCAAGTCATTGATGGTGATTTGTCTCAAGACACCCTTAGGGTCAATCAAAAAGATACCTCTCAAAGCAACCCCTTCGTCTTCCAACAATACACCATAGTCCCTAGACAAGGAGTGGTTGGTGTCGGCAACCAATGGAATGTTAACTGGGCCTAAACCACCATCCTTTCTGGCGACATTGGTCCATGCCAACAAGGAATATTCAGAATCGGTGGATGCAAATAATACTTCAGCATCCTTTTCAGCAAACTTCTTAACAGCATCAGAGTATGCAACAATTTCAGTTGGGCAGACAAAGGTGAAAGCCAATGGGACAAAGGCCAACACCACCCATTTACCTCTGTATTGTTCTAAAGAGACTTCCTCGAATATACCGTCAACGACAGCGGTTTTCTTGAAGCTTGGAGCTGGTTTTTGAATTAATGCAACCATAATGTAATTAAAGATATAAATAAGTTGTAAGAATGGAGAATTATCTTCAATTCATGTGGCAACGGGGTCTTTTATATTGTAGATTGACAGGATCGATACGAGCCGAGGGTGGAACCCCCAGCCGTTTCTGACTGGTTCGAATTTAGAATTAATAAGAGCGGGCGCCACAGTAAGCGCGAGTTCCGGGGGCTGGTGGTGGGAGAGCGGCCCGGATTTCTGACTAATTAGTGAGAAGTCTAGAGCCGGTTGCAAACGATAAGACTGACATGTGGAATATCCGACACGGAAAATGGCATTGATAAGTCCAGACAAATTTACCTTCAAATCCAGTACTGGATACAGCTTCAGATATTAACAGACAAATCGATAATCAATCTAATCAAATCTAATCAAATCTAATCAAATCAAATCAAATCAAACCAAATTTCATCATCTAATCATAAATCAAATCTCACCATAATTAACAATCTAATCTAATCATCCTCGAGATCCAGGCCACTAAGCTCAGATCTCATTCACTCGCCACATACCTGAGTCTGCCTCTCTTAACTGAATCATCCCTTATCCGACAAAAAACGACATCTTCCCGTTTGCTTCGCGACTTCCGTCAATCACGTGCAGTGGCACGTGACACACAAAAAACAAAAGTGAACAAGTATCTTCTGCGCTTTGATTTCGCCGTCACTACTCTATCATGGAGAAGCTTGGGTTTCATAGAGTGTCAAACAATCCAGCGCCGGGCCAGCCCAGCATCTCGCACAGCCGCCCGTTGCGTCCGAGCTCCAGCAGCTTGAGCTCGGGAGGCTCCAAATTCAAAAAGAAGATGGTGGTGGCCAACTGTCCCTCAAATGCAGTGGCCCTTGCAAACCACATCGCCGTGAATCCTTCGGAGGAGCTCCCCAATCATTCTACAGTGACTTTGGACGGAGAGTTCGTCTACACCGTCGCGAAGGATGCCGCTATGGAGCCGGGTACCGTGGGGCTAGCGGGAAATGTTCGTACTTGGGGGAAGTGGTCCTTGGGGCAGACGGTCCACGTCGACAACTACAATATCTTTGAGACATCACAGCACTCATACCTTGAGAGCATCGAATTGACCATTGATTTCAGACAGAGAAGTAAAGCCAACAGTAACCCCATCAATCACGATGAGCTTCGGCAGATCTTTATTCAGAACTACGAGAACCAGGTGCTCCAGCCGACACAACCGCTAGTGATGGAGTTTAAGGGCACTGTTTTCTCGCTATTAGTGACTCAGGTTCAGGTGATTGATGTCGACAAGAATTTGCCCAAAGTCAGGGATTCTGTCGACATTGCTACTAAGGGAGTGCTAGTGAAGCTGGCTGAGGTCAATTTCTTCCCCTACCAAGATTCTAAAGTAAACTTGGTGAAGAAGCACGGTGACAAGTCTCGCAGCTCGCGTCCACGGCCTAAGAAGACCGCCATCATTAACCCCGACTTCAAACTAGAGGATCTCGGTATCGGGGGGTTGGATGCTGAGTTCCAAGACATCTTTAGAAGAGCATTCAACTCGAGAATCTTGCCCCCGGAGATCGCCGAGAAGCTCGATTATAAGCATGTCAAGGGTCTTTTGCTTTACGGCCCCCCCGGGACGGGAAAGACGCTTATTGCTCGTAAATTGAGTAAGATGTTGAATGGCAAAGAGCCTAAAATCGTCAATGGACCAGAGATGTTGAGCAAGTATGTCGGGGCCTCCGAGGAGAATATCCGGAACCTTTTCAAGGATGCCGAGGCAGAGTACAAGCAGAAGGGGGACGATTCTGACCTTCACGTCATCATCTTTGATGAATTGGATTCGGTGTTCAAGCAGAGAGGCCTGGGTAAATCTGACGGCACCGGTGTGGGGGACAATGTCGTGAACCAATTGTTGTCCAAGATGGACGGTGTAGACCAGCTCAACAACGTGTTGATCATTGGTATGACCAATCGGTTGGATTTGATCGATATTGCCCTTCTTCGTCCTGGGAGATTCGAGATCCAGATCGAAATCTCGCTTCCTGATGAGCAAGGCCGTAAAGATATCTTGATGATTCACACAGGAAAGCTCCGGGAAAACAAGCTTCTTGATCCCGATGTCGATTTCGATGAGTTGAGCTCTTTGACGAAAAATTTTACCGGGGCAGAGTTGGAGGGACTCTGTAATTCGGCAAAGTCATTCGCTATTAGCAGACACACAAAGCAAGGGTCTATAGCTCAATTTGACTTGGATGCCATCAACAAGATGCAAATCTCTCGCAACGACTTTTTATTAGGGCTCAATGAGATCCATCCAGCATTCGGGGCTGATGAGGAAGACTTAAACGGTCTTGCTGCCCACGGTATTATCCCCTATAATGCATCTATTCAAAACATCTTCAATAGAGGTCAATCGTTTATTGATGAGGTGAGAACGAGTGAAACAGAGACCTTGATCAGTGTATTGCTTCATGGTCCTATTGGAGTGGGGAAGACCGCCATTGCTGCAACATTAGCTCTCAATTCTGATTTCCCTTTTATCAAGATGCTCTCTGCAGAATCACTCTTGGGGATGTCTGAACCGGCCAAGATCCAACACATTGATAACGTATTTAGAGATGTGTACAAGTCACCGTTGAGTGTACTTGTGATTGATAAGATCGAGAATATAATCAATTATGTCCCCATCGGACCGCGGTTCAGCAATGATATTCTTCAAATGTTGATGGTTTACATCACCAAGAGACCTCCGAAAAATAGAAGATTATTGATAATTGGTACCACCTCGCAATATTCTGTACTTAAACACATGAATTTTGTCGATTCCTTCTCCGATACTATCGGTATTCTGCCCATCACTTCTGCCGAAGAAGCCTTGAGAGTCATGACCAAGATTGGGTTTATGCTGGATCCTGAGCGTCACCAAATTGCTCAAGAGCTCTCTAGATTCGAACTCACCATCTCGGTGAAGAGGCTTATCCAGATATTGATGAATTGTCGTTATCTTGGAAGCGATGTGGCTGGTGTTGTCGAAAATATTGTCGAACAAAGTTCGTGATGCTATATTGCAGTGATGTGCAGTGATCTTGCAGTGATCTTGCAGTGATCTCGCAGCGTTGTTACAGTGGCGTGCGCGGGCCCTGCATCGAAGTTCTCGTAAATTTTGCATAGGCGAAATGGGGCAAAAACAAATTAGCGAAGATTATGGCTACCAATTTAAGAATAATACATGAAACTTGCTGTAGCCCCATGAGTTTATGCTGTACTCGCTAATGCACCTGACGTGAATTTGTAGCCTGCTCAACGCCGCCTCGCACCCCATGAGTGTCATTAAATGCCTCCCCCCTCCGTCCTTGCGTGAAAGGAGTGAGTGATACTTGGCAACTGCTGCACCCCATGTTTTGTGTCGGAAATCAGACATAAACGTTATAGCTACCATCAGTATAAACTAATAAACCTTTAGATTCTGTTTTTAAAGTCTAACTGAACTATTTGACTATCAAATTACTCTGTAGTGTAGTGTTTGCGATTTCCTTTTTTTGGCATCTTTTTATCAGTTTTTTGCCAATTTTACCCAATTTGCTTGCCTTTTCTTGTCGCTTCTTGCTCGCTTCTAGTTTACCACACCCTGTCACACATTGAAAGACACTTACTTTGGTATTATTAGAATTGTCAGGGCGTCTATCTGAGGCAGATACAGACATTTGCAGCAACTATATAAACCCTCTTTCCTCCTCCGACAAAATCGTATCAACACCCCAAAGACAAATTAGTATGAACATTTTCAAAGACTATTCATCCCACAGCTTCTCATCGCCCTACTCATCGCTAGCTTATGGCACTCACTACTCGGAGACCATCGGTGAAGACCTCATGACGGACGACAATTACCTTGACGAATTGAACCAAACTTCGAATAGGGATTTCGACACCTTGACCATCTCTTCAGACTCTACACTTCCTTCTAAACGGTCAAGTATTTCAGAATGGGATGCCACCACAGACTGCGAAATCGAAACTTTAGATACTATTGACCCCATCAAATTAGAAAAAAAGAATTTGGACTTGTTGCTTGATAGCTACGATGAAGACAGTATTGACATTTTAAAGTACAATTTGAATTCAATGAGAGATTTGAGCTACTACAAAGATGATTCAGATTACGATCCAACCAACAGAGATTCAGGTTCAAGAGACACGGAAGATTTAAGAGACTACAATAATGATCCAGGTGATTATGACTCGGGTGACTGCGACTCAGGAGACGCAGACTCGGAAGACTCCAAAGACTACCTTAGAGACTACTTTAAATATTGCCAAGATTCACATAAAATTGACCCCACTCCCTCGGAGGTGTCATTGGTGACACCACCAGCGACCCCAGACCACCCAAAGTTTAAAAGAACATCGTTAATCACCCATGACCCCAAGATCTCAGTTACTAAAACCAAACGTCATTTCTTGGTTAAAATGGGGTTTGGACCGGGCAAGCTAAAGAAATTGGCCACTTCTCGTCCGTTGGTACCGTTAACGGTGATGAAATCACAGGAGAAATATAAACTTAATGGTCAGTCAAGGGGACCCGTTTCGGAGATCCATTTGGACTATGTCAAGACCCTCACCAGTGCAAAAGAAGATAGATACTATTCCCGATTAAACATTTATGAGCTCTCCAAGATTCTCGACTTGGATATGTATCATATATCATTGACCAAAGAAGTGGAGCTAAATATTCTTGAGATCTTTAAGAACCACTGTAAATTCAAATTGGGGTATCAAACTTGGATAAGAGACACCAAAAAGCAAGAGCGGGTGCATTTGATCAACCTATTACACAGTTACACCCATCACTACTATCCATTTGATGTGTTTAAATTGGAAGTGATTATAAGACGTGGAAGTTACAGCTTGATGCAAAGTAGGCTAAGAAAAGAGAGAAGACTGGTTAGAGACAGAAAGAAAAAGGAAGGGGCCAGACTCGACGAAAACTCTTGGACACAATGACTTTTCAGTTCCTATTGTTTGTTCTGCTAGTGATGTAATGAGTGCGGCTAGACAAAGGGTGGAAGAGTGGCTTGAGATCTCAGCCGTTTACGGATAACTTGCGGGGCAAAGAACAGAACCATAGAGAGACTACCGAACGACAAAGGATGAACGACGAACTTCTAAAGGCGAAGGACGACCGACCGACGATCAAACTACCGAGCAACCGACGATCGACTGATCAAACGATACAATGGAACGATCGAGCAGCACATTTTAAAACTACCAATTCAAGCTATTAACTACCCAAAGCTGCCACCAGAACAACGCTATCAACCACTCTATGCTTTCCACTTCGATCAATTAATGTCACGACTGATTATCCCCCGGGCAACCTCCCGTAAATGTGTAGCAAGAAATGTCGTGATATGAGCCAGGTGAATGTCGTGTCCCCACTATTTGAATCGAAACCTCGTAATCATCTACTCGTATAAAGATCCATAATTTACGTAGGGAAGAATATTCTACTATTGCAGTCCTTAGGACGTTGTCCATAATTCATAATGGGGAATAATTCATCAACTACACGTAGATCTTCCGCTGGAGGGTCCAATCCAAATGTTCGGAAATCGTCAGTACTGGCGAAGGGGGGCCTACGTAATTTAGACGATGAATTTAGTGACTTGATATTACAAAAAGTGCATAGTCCCTCTTCGATTAAGGCACCAGGAACTTCAGGGGGTACAGAGTATAGTAATCAATTTACTAATGATCTTATTGAGGATGAATTTAATGAACTTAATGATGGCTTAATCGAGACAGATGCCACTGAAGTATCGAGAAATTTTCTCCCCAGTAACGACCCTGATGATATGGATATCGATAGGAAAGAAGTGAGCCCACCTAGGAAGCAACGAGAACGCGACAGAACGCCTACTCCAGATTTGGCTATGGTGGATTTCCGAAGAATCTCGGCCCCACAATCCCAATTTTCGGGGCAGTTGGATAATTCATACATGTCTAGTGAAAGATTACCCGTGAGGAAAAAGAGCAAGATATTAATACCTGTGGAAGTGAAATGGGTGAATTCCACTAAGGAAATGATCCATAGGATCTCGATTATTGGATCCTTTTCTAATTGGAGAGATGTCATTAGATTAAAGCCATCTACAAAGCATCCTAATGAGTTTGTCACCAAGATCAAATTACCCTTGGGGGTCCACAAATTACTTTATATTGTGAACAATGAGTACCGGGTGAGTGATCAGCTACCGACGGCCACTGACCAAGAAGGGATCTTGTTTAATTGGTTTGAAGTGATTGACGAACAACACATGTTTAATCATTCTCAGCACCAGGTGAATCATATTGGAGCGTCATCCGATTATGATGCCAATATCATTGAAAGCCGAACAACTCAGACTGCCGGCAAGTATGACGTTGATCGGATTAATAGAAAGTCCAATAGTTTTTTGACCAAAGTTTCTAAGGATAAAGAGACATTTGAACACATTGAATATTCCCATGATAGGGAGGACTCTGCACCTTCTCAAGACTACCAGTCATATTCCATTGAGAGTTCGCCCTACGAGCATAAGGGGTTTTTCGAAGTGCCTCAGAAGATTGCGGAATACTCTAGGGAGATCCCTGAGATGTATGTGAATTATGATTTTTTCAAGAACAAGGCCCCGAATTACGAATTGACAGAGCCCCCTCAACTACCGGCACATCTTAATAATGTTTTACTCAACAAGATGTCGGTTAATGAGCAGAGAAATCACGCCGACAACATTCCGCAGTACTCCGAGAAGGATAGGAGGCCGCCGTTGAGACGAGCCGACAGTTCATATTACGCTTCTAACCAGGAGGCATACCACTTGTCAGTACCGAACCACGTCATTTTGAACCATTTAATGACGACATCGATAAGAAACGATGTGTTGACGGTAGCGTGCATCACCAGGTACTCGGGGAAGTTCGTGACCCAGATAATGCATTCGCCAGCTGACTGATGGTCGAGAAGCCACTTATCTAGCTAGTAACTACTAGAAGCCACTTATCCTAGCTACTAGAAGCCATTATCCTAGCTAGTAGCTGCATTATCAAGCTGCCGTCCGGCTCGCGTAAGCCTGATCTTTTCGTTTGCTGATAGTCCCAGCTTAGTCCGTTCCTTATCTGCTACGAGACTGTTTTTGTGGATCTCCTTCGCTCTGGCTTTCTCTCGCTCTGTATATGATTATAGTTCGTTATATATAACATTCGCATTTGTGACCGGTTACAAATCACAAATTGTGCTTAATGAAGGGTAATTGCAACTAATTGCAAGGAACCAAAGTCTAGTACGTCAAACGTAGTTGCTATAACGACATATAAAACTTTTTCCATGTCATGGGTAGGATTTAAAAAGGCGATCAACCGGGCAGGAGCTCAGGTGATGCTTAAGACGGGACACATGGAGCAGACGGTTGATCGGGAGTATGAATATGAAGAGAAGAGGTTCCGATCGATGGAAAGAACGTCATTAAAGCTTCAAAGGGAGTTGAGAAGCTATCTTGAGACATTACGGATCTTGACTAATGCCCAAGTGAACGTGGGGGAAGTGTTATCGGAGTTCTACGGGGATGACTCAAATAAGAGCAATGTGTCTAGGGAGTACAACGAGGTGGTAAAGTATATCAATGATAACGGGCTTAAAGAACTTGAAGGCCCTTATAACCATACGGTGTTGAATCCGGTGGGCCGGTTCAATTCTTACTACGTAGATGTGAATGAGGCAATCAAGAAAAGAGCACACAAGAAAGTGGATTACGACGCCATGAAGCAAAAAGTCAAGAAATTAGTGGAAAAGCCCACCCCAGACGAACATTACGAAACGAAACTTTCTACTTCTCAGGATCAGTTGCAAGAATCAGAGAAACTCTATGAAGAATTAAATGATCAGCTTAAAAATGACTTGCCACAACTTATAAACCTAAGAATCCCCTTCTTCGACCCCTCCTTCGAATCGTTTGTCAAGTTACAACTCAGATTCTTTAATGAAAACTATAGCCAGCTCAACAAGTTGCAACTCCGTATGGATGCTAAAACAAGAGAGGACTATGTCAACGGTACCCTTGACAAGAGAATCGATAACGTCCTCTCCAAGATGAAAGAGCTCAACATCACCAGTGTATAACCCATATGCCATAGATGTGCCCTTAGTTATGACATAGTATAGATACTGCCTTTTGCTGTATTCTTTGTATATTCGATAAGGAGGGCCCGATGGTGGGGGGCGGTCTCGTGACCGCAAACTCGTGACCGCAAGCTCGTGATCTGTATCTCCTGCACAAATCGCCACCAAGATCTATATCGCTACAACTAGATACCTTCGACAGCAACTTTGTCCACTATCCTCCGCTATGGCTGCCGTGTTTGACGCCAAGTTTTGGCAGGAGTACGCCGACATCTTGTCAAACTTCAAACCCAACGATTGGGGAGGAGATCCAATCCCCCCTACTCGCAAGAAGTACCATCTGATGTCGTCGTCTGTGCTAACGGTGCAAAGGTATTTTGACCATTTGAAATTGGCAAAACCCTCCTCGGCTGAAGCCATTGCCGCATTGAAATCGCCATTTACAAGAGGGGACCCCGTGAAGGCCTTCCACATGTTACGGTTCTTTCAAATGAGTGCCGATGGGCTTTTCTTGACCAATGAATCTAAGGACAAATTCGGTGTCCCCATCATGAGAGTCGGCGCAGAGAACTGGAACAGCGTCATGTGCTACTTGGATGCATTGTTGTTCTCTATGTTTGCTACATTAGAGAGTTTCGAACCCATTTTGTTTATTTCAAATCAAAATGTCGACCCTTTAGTCGACAGATTGGCAGCATTTTTAAGGCTATATGTCAGCTTGATCCGCTCAGGAAATTTGATCACCACCGATATAACCATTCGTTTTTGTGAGATCATGTCTGAGCTCGGATTTCATGAAGCATTGTCTCGAAAGCAAGAAGATTCAGCATCATTATTTGAGTTTCTCACCGAAGTGCTCGCCATGCCGCTATTAACATTCAAGGTAGATATCAAACATTCGGGAAAGTTCAGCAAAGAAGACGAAAAGTATTCAAAGGAGCGCATGTTGTTTGTTAGCGTTCCTCTGGAATTGCGAGACCAGGAGACCATCACGTTAGAAGATTGCTTGGAGCACTATTTCAATAATTCAATCAGCGTTAAGAGAGAATTGGAAAGAAGAGCGACCCTTCTGGGCACCGACTTGCCCACTGTCAACCAGAAAACGGTGGGGGCCGATACTAGGCCCGATGATGATATTGATCGAAAAGCTGATCTCACCCCACCAAACGTGGGGGCGGCCCCACCCGGTACTACTTCTGCCAACGACAAATCAAGCTCCAACGTTCGAGCTCCTCTTGCTCGTGCCCGTTCATCTACACTCTCTCTTTGGTCTCACAAGGATGACGACTCGCGCGAGGTGAACCTTCCAGCGTGGATGTTTCTTAGGATGTTGCCGTTCTACACTGACGACAAGCTTACGTCTGAACGCAATTTCGAGAGCGTGGCCAAGAACTCTCGCGAGTTTGCTAAGAGAAGGCCCATTCTCCCCATTTGTCTCAAGAGATACTCGTACGTTACCGAGAGCTCGCTGGCGAGCCGGTTAAACCAAAAGATCGTAATTCCTCCCATCATCGAGCTTCCCCTGTTTATTGCCGATGACTTGAATGACGATGTACCCGGCGACTATAAGTTGATTTTGGAGAGTGCGGTGTGTCACCGAGGAACTACGATTTCCTCGGGGCATTTTGTCTCGGTTGTTCGTAAGGACTACCAGAATCTTGATTTTTCTCCACAAGAGGCTCTTGAATCTACTTGGCTCCTCTATGATGATCTAAAGAAAGAGGGCCGGATTGTGGAAAAGACGTTCAAAGAGATATTCGATACCGAATGGCCCTATATTTTGTTCTATAGATTGGTTCCCAAGGATGAGTTGTCGAGTGCAGGCTCGTCTATCCACAAGCCAGAAGGGTTCAAGGGAAAGTACTGGAACGAGCCTGAGCTCCTGACAATCTTCTCGGGGTCAACACCGGACTCGTTAACTAGCAGTAACCACCATAACGACAGTCGCAGAAGCAGCTACCACAACAGCGACAGTCGCAGCAGTAGTTACCACAACAGCGATAGCCGCAGCAGTAGCCTACAGTTAGACATCCCCCCGACGTCGGCCAAATTCGAAGACATCAAGAACCGCTATTTCTGGTACGTCACCAGTGACGACAAAAATTATTATAAGGAAATGCCCGACAGTCGCAACTCTGTTAGCATCCGACCACGGCGTAATAGCCAGTGGTCAAATAACCCAGTGACACCGGTTTTGCCGGTTGAGAAAAAGAAGCACAAGCACAAGCACCGGTTGAAGCTTCACGATGACAAATGTGTTGTGACCTAAACATGGTTAATCACAGTAATAGATCTCTCCGGAAGCTCCAGCCATCACCACTTTTGACGATTCTTGAGGATGAAACTTTATACACTTAATAAGTTTATTAGACACTTTTAATTTCTTGACTAATTTGCGAGATCTCCAATCCCAGAAGAACCCGTTTCCGTGCAAATCTCCCGACAGAATGATCTTGCCGTCTCGGGAGATATCGATTTCCACTCCGTAACCCACGACATTATGGCCCTTGAATTCTTTCTTTTTGTTACGGTACTTACCGTGGCCGTGGATCACTTTGATGAGGTTATCCATGCTCTGTAGTGCTATGTAGCTACCGTCAGGGTAGATTGTCGTCGAGGGCACAGAATGCAGCGACGGGTCGCCGATGAACTTCACCGGGATGTTCACGTACCAGTCCCAGAACCGAATGGTCTTATCATCGGAGCTCGAGAGGAACCGGTGGCCATTTTCAATGACAAGAAGTGAGTTAATGGCACCAAGATGGTGATCGTAAACCTGAATGGGGTTGGGGGAGTCAATATCGTAGTGTTCAATTCTATGGTTGGCCATCCCCACGATAAACTCGTTCTCATTATTGGGATTAAACACCAAGACGTTGGGGATCCCATTAAGAACAACGGAATAAAGCACCTCGCCGGTGTCGGTGTCCCATAGATAGACCCTTTTATCGAAGCCACAGCTCAAAAATCTCGTGCCATCGCTGTTAAACTTGATATCTTTGACACTCGATCGGTGGCCGTGGTAAATTCTCAACAACTGTCGCTTCCCGTACAAGCTCCAGAGCTTGATTTTGTGATCGTGGCCACACGAAAGAAGAAGCTGGCCCGAGGGATAGTACTCGAGTTTATTGACTCCTTTCTCATGGCCTTCGAAGGTGTGGATCACTCTCTTGGGCACAAAGTTCTCGGAGGCCATGGCTATGGGCAGCCGGTCGTAATCTGAAGAGATGAACTCGGCGTAGGGAGTGGATTCTGAGTCGGAAGAATCTTCTGATTCTGCCTCTCTCTCAGCTTCTTTCTCAGCTTCTTTCTCAGCTTCTTTCTCAGCCTCTTTCTCAGCTTCTCTCTCAGCTTCTCTCTCTCTCTCTTCTCTCTCAGCCTCCCTTTCATCTTCGCTTTCTTCGTACTTGGCCCATGGCCCGAGATAGTCCTCTCCCGGTACTCCCTTTTTTCTCTTTTTCCTGGGCTTCTGTCTCGCTCCCGTCATCATCATCACCGTGGCGTCGTCAATGAGAACCAGTTCACGTTTCAGACCAGCAAAAAGATCCAGTTGAGCCTGAGGCAGACCCCGCGGCAGCGTCAGTGGCCCTTGATTCAAGGAGTCCTCCTCCTCAGACCCCTCGGAGCTGTATCCTTGAAGAATTGGCATACTTGGTGATATTCTGATGACATCTGGTGATGGCTTCCCTATGCAGTATAAGAGACCCACATGCAGGCAACTGACACGACATCTCTTCCGTATCGTCTTTTATCTTCTGCTGGAGTTTCTTTCATTGTGAACATCGTACTTATTTATCTTCTCTCTTTGCCCTTTCCTTGTTCACTTTGTCCTTGCTTCACTTTGTCCTTTCTTCTCTTCTCTCTTTTGGACCTTTGTCCTTTGTGTCTATCTGCAGTACCACGCTATAGCTAGCCTTTTCACCATCTCATCGCAAGGATCACCACATCATGGGCAAGAGAAAAGTGGACGACGACAACTCCGACATCGATATCAGCTCCACGGAGTCTGAAGGGGAAGCAGAGGCAGAAGAAGTGGTGAATGTCGACTTTGATTATTTCGATTTAAATCCTGAAGTGGATTTCCATGCCATCAAGAACTTGCTTCGCCAGCTCTTTGGCGACGACAATGTGAAGTTTGACATTTCGTCAATTGCTGACTTGATCCTCACAAGGACGTCCGTCGGAAGTACTATCAAGACCGAGGGAAAGGAGGGCGATCCACTTGCATTTCTTGCGGTGGTCAATGTCAATGAAAACCAGAAAAAGTTGCGAGCTATTACAGACTATGTCCTCGAAATGACCAAGAAACAAGTGCAGTTCAATCTCTTTTTAAGAAAATTGTTCAAGGAATCAAAAGTCGGACTTGTGTTTAGCGAGAGAATGATCAATATGCCTGTGGAAGTGGTGCCTCCCATGTATAAAATGCTCCATGAAGAGATCGAGAAAGCCAACAGCGCCAATGAGCATTTTGAGTTCGACTATTTCTTGGTGGTGTCAAAGAAATATAAGCTCGTGAAGTCTGAGATCGATGATGATGACTCCAAAAAGAAGAAAAAGAAGATCCAAGGTGACGCCCCTGAGGAGTTTGACTATTTTCACTATGAGGACTTAGTCCTCGAGGAAAAGGCAAGATTCTTTGGTCACTTTCCTTACGAAAACGTTAACCAAGAAACAGACTCCAGAAGAGTGTTTACCCAGTACGGTATCGACCCGCAATTGAGTCTTTTGCTACTCACTAAGGACGCTATGGCGCAATCGGTGCCCCTAATGGAAGAAAAATTTCCCCCGTTCTAGAGTAAATAGTAAGATAAGACAATCGAGCCAGGCATGTAGTGTAGGTAAGAGTGAAGAGTGAAGTGAGGAAACAAATCATGAAGTGCTTTTTATGGGTCTTTTCTCTCTGGAGCTTTAGTCTTTTTTGTATCCCGCGCACGACCACATATATAAAATTTTCAACGATGATAGATCAGGACAATCATCATCATGGTTCCTCCTCACAGAAACCACAACTTTCGTCCGGAAAATGTCCTCAAGAGGGCAGAGGACTTGATTGCTGTCAATGAGAGCGGTGCAGCGTTGGAGACCTTGTACGATTTCATCACATCAAGAAGAATTAGATACTTGGCCGTGGAAGACTTAGAGCCTATCGCGTTATTGCTTATTGAGCTAGCAGTGGACTTAAGAAAGGGTAAGCTTGCCAAGGATGCTTTACATCAATATAAAAAGAACGTGCAAATGTCTGAGAACGGGTTAGAGTCCGTTCAGGTGATGGTCAAGAAGTTCATCAGTTTATCGGAGCAGAAGCTTAACGAAGCCCAGGCTAAGGCTGATGTCAAGATTGACCAGGACGAAGAAGACGACTTGGAGGCTTCTCAAACCCCTGAAAGTATCATGCTTTCTGCAGTATCCAACACTGACTCTGCTGACAGAACAGAGAGAGAATTAGTGACTCCCTGGTTGAGATTTTTGTGGGAAGCCTTCAGAGCCACTTTGGATATCTTGAGAAACAACTCTAAGATGGAGATCACCTACTCTGCCGTAGTGAACCAGGCGTTCAAATTCTGTTTGAACTTCAACAGAAAGTCCGAATTTAGAAGACTATGTGAATTGTTAAGAGCTCACATGCAATCGGTCACCACCCAGACCAAGGCCACTAGTAACACCAACTCGATCGACTTATCGGACTCAGAAACTGTGCAAAGATACTTGGACCAAAGGTTCTCCCAACTTAACATCGCAGTTAAATTGGAGTTGTGGCAGGAGTCGTTCCGTTCCGTCGACGATGTTCATACGTTGATCACGGCATCCAAGAAGGCCCCGAAACCCAATATGATGACCAACTACTACCAGAACTTGGCGAGGATCTTTGCCGTTTCCGAGAACAGCTTATTCCATGCTGCTGCTTGGAACAAGTTTTTTAATTTGTACTCGCAGTCGCCTAACGCTACCGATGAGGAATTGGGCCACTACGCATCGATTCTCGTGTTATCCACTTTGGCTATTCCGCAAAAGTCCATCTCTAACGAGACCGTTGTCGACGACCACAGGGCCAAGAATGCTAAGCTCTCGTCGTTGTTGAACCTCAACAGTGTCCCTTCACGCGAGAGTTTGCTCAAGTCTATTGTCGAGAGATCGATTTTGACCTATGTCGATCCTTCGATCATCCAGTTATTTGACGTGTTAGAGGACGGCCAATTCCACCCTCTCACCGTCAAAAACAAGGTGACCGAGGTCTTTAAGGCTATTGAAAAGGACGAATCATACAAAAAGTACATTCCTACCTTAACCAGTGCCATTTTGATTAGACTTCTCCAACAAGTGTCTCAGATTTACGAGGCGGTGAAATTGGACTTCCTTGTATCCCTAGGCAGTTTCCAGAGCTCAGAGTACAAGTTATCACCTCTTCAAGTGGAAGAGTTGATTGTGAACGCTGCCAAGGACGGCTACTTATCTTTAACCATTGACCATGAATCTGATGTAATCACATTCAAGTCTGATCCTTTCGAAGAGTCCTTCAATGACGCTGTCAGTGGTACCTTGCAGTCGTCTCCCGCAGAGCTTGTTAGAACGCAATTATCGAAATTGGCCAAGGTATTAGCATCCACTAGATCCACCATTGACCCAGAGTACACCCAAGCGGTGGCCAAGAACCGTCTGGTAGCCTTAACCAATGCTACCAGCGATATTGTCAGGGAGCAAGAAGAGCTTGCCAACCGCGAGAAGGTTATGGAGGAGCGTAAGCGTATCATTGAGAAGCAAAAGCGTGAGTCTGAAGAGGAAGCTCAAAGAATCAGACAAGAGAGATTGGTTGCCGAGCAAAAGGCAGAACAAGAGAGAATGACCGCCGAGCAAGAGAGAAGAAACTTGGAGAGATTAGAAAGAGAAAAGCAATCTGTTCGTGACCTGGAAAAGAGAAAGATTGCGGAAGAGATCAATGCAAAGGGCATTATTAAGCTTGATTTGAATAACCTTGATGACTTGGATACCGATAAATTACGGATAATGCAAATCGAGCAGTTGAACAAGGACAAGAAGTCGTTAGAGGAGAAACTCAAGACCGTAGCCAAGAGAAACGACCATATGGAAAGAGCCTTCCGGAGATACGAGTTGCTGCTTTTGGAGAAGGACGCCGAGAAGCAAAAAGTCGAGGAAGTCAAGGATTACGAGCAATTCAAGGCTTCGCGGATCGAAAGAGCCCAGCAAGAGCACAAGACTGCGTTGGAGCTCCGGGACAGGTTACAAAGGATTTTATCGGAGTATTCTAGTTTCAAGAAGGTTCTTGATGATAGAGATGCCTCTAAATTGGCTGCGATGAGGGCCAGAGCCAAGGCAGAGTTTGAGAAGGAAAAGGCTGCACGGATCGAAGAAGTCAAGAGGGTCAGGATTGAAGAGTTGAGAGCTGCTCGTGAAGAAGCACGTATGTTAGCTGAGCAAGATGCAGTGAGGAGAAAGAAGGAAGAAGAGTTGAATAAATGGAAGGAAGAGTTGAGGTTACAGAAGGAGAAGGATAACGAGCTCTTGAGAAAGAGACAGCAAATGGAGGCCGATATGGCAGGAAGAACTCTGGCACCAGCTCCGGCACCGGAACAGAAGCAAGAACAGAAGCAAGAACAGAAGCAAGAGCAGAAGCCGTTGACATTTGCTGAGAAGATGAAGCTCAAGAGAGCACAAAGACAACAGTAGCTAAACGTAGCGTAATATGGTCATAATACACGATATTAGACAGAGAAGCGTAGAAGGAAACGATGTGATTTAGCGGTCCGGTACAGGCCCGAGTCGTGTCTCCACCATTATCACCGCTATTCTCGAGTCCCACCCCAGAACTAACCCATTATGGTCCAGATAAGTGTAATTGGGTCACTCAACTACGATCTAGTGACGTTCACCGATAAGGTGCCCGCAGGTGGTGAGACTTTCCAGGCGAACCTGTTTGAGAATCACATTGGCGGTAAGGGACTCAATGAGGCGATAGCAGCAGCGAGACTAACCAGCGCCGACTCGCCAGCTGAAGTGCGGATGATTGGCAACATAGGTGACGATAGCTTTGGTAAAGAGCTCAAGAAGAGTCTCGATGAGCTGGGAGTGAACACCGAGCTAGTGGCGACGCTCCCGGGGATCTCTTCTGGGGTTGCCGTGATTATAGTGGAAGAGAATGGTGAGAATAGAATTTTGATCACTGCCGGAGCCAATGGCCAGTTGAAGCCCACTCCAGAGGATTACCAGCGGTACTTTCACCATACGGCAAAAGGAGACTTTGTTATACTTCAGAATGAGTACCCAGATACTGCCAAATCGATAGAATGGCTCCGTAGTCACCGGCCTCATATCAACATAGGCTACAATCCATCGCCATTCAAGCCGGAATTGTTGACTTCGACGCTTCTAAAGTCGATTGACTTGCTTATTGTCAACGAGGGGGAGGCGCTAGATGTGGTGAAGAGGTTGGAGGAGCCGATTAAAATAGAGGATAAGGTTGCTGGGTTTAGCAAGGTGGCAGAGAAGTTACAAGCAGCGTTGAACCCAGATAATGTCAGCACAGTGGTAGTGACACTAGGGTCTCTTGGGTCGATTTACACGTCAAAGACGGTGAAGGCGACGTTCCACCCCGCGCATAAGGTGGAGCAGGTGGTGGATACCACGGGGGCAGGCGATACGTTCTTTGGAGCAGTGGTGGTGCAATTGGCATTACACGGGGACGTGGGCCGGGCCATTGCTTTTGCTACAACGGCAAGCTCGTTAGCGATCCAAAAGAAAGGTGCTGCGTCTTCCATTCCTTCATACAAACAAGTAACTAGTGTATAATCTAAGATTTTCTACTTTTAATGACGGATTCGGGAGCTGGGGAGTCTCTACCCGAGGTGTACACGTACAGGTTGATCTGAGAGGCCACGCCACCCTTCTTCGCTCTAACTTTCTTTGCCTTTTTCGATGATTTTTTACGGTAAACTTCGATGTAGAAGGCAATAAAGAGCACCAAATAAGACGACAAGATAGAGCATCCACTGATAGCAGCCCACATCGATCCGGAGCAGTCATCACAGGAGGGGAAGTATTGTGGGAAATATATGTGGGCCACTTTCTGGTAAGTAGCGAAATACACGAACCCGAGGTCCAACACGAACTGGACAATTTGGAATCTTGTGACCCATTCTTTCCACCATACTCTGATTCCCCTGGCGGCCAAAAAGTAGTACCAGTACATCACGACATGGACGCCCAAATTTAAGGTGATGGGTACCCAAGAAATGGTGGTTTGACCAATCAACTGGGTGTAGCACAAAAGAGCGGTAGCGCCATGGTGATAGGTGTGCAAGAAGGTTAATTTTTTCTGTTTCACCACCAAGAACACGGTATCGATAAATTCGATGAATTTGGTGATATAGTTCAAGTAATAAAGAAACAATAATTCCTGAGTCCAACCGTGGGGGGAGCAGATGGCGTAGAAGAGGCCATGGCGAACAATGATGGGGATTAACTGTTCCACCATCAACGTCAAGATGGTCAAGGACAACGAGGTCAAGAAGAGGTTGTGGATCTGGAACAACCCATTCAACACAAATGGTTTGATGTCGAACTTTTTGAACAAGTAGTTGCCGCCAAATACGACGAGGTAATAGAAGGCGATGACGCCTGCCACGGGGGGCAACGTCGACAACGGCGTCACCCCGGCCTCAAAGACAAACTCCTGGGGAACAACCTTTCCCTGTGACAAAACAGCCACGGCCTGGTTGAAGAGGGCCCACAAGTATACGCCAAACGGTCTGTCGATAGTCATGAAGAAGAATGTTTTCAACGCGAACTGAAAATTTTATCAACACTGCGCGTTATGAAAAAGAGCGAAACTGGAACAGAAGGTGGGGGGAGCAGTCGAGGCGGAGGCCGTGGGGGTAGCGACAGTGGCGGCGATAAGGGTAGCCATAGGGATAGTGATGGTGGTAGCGATAGTGGAAGCGACAGTGATAGTGGCAGTGAAAGCGACAGTGAAAGTGACAGTGGCGGCGAGACCGTCATGAAGCCCATTTTTATCAAGCCAAGGAAAAACAGACCACCGCCGCCGCCCAAGCCCAAGCCCCAAGTCCGTGTGGACGTGAGTCGGGACGAGCCGCTAGATCAAGAGTTTGACGGCACCGACGACACCGACAATGTGGACCCAGAACTCGAGTATAGCCAGTGGCGGCAGCGGGAGCTTGCGAGGTACCAGCGGGACAGGAGCCTCCTAGCGGCGACAGAGGAGGAAAAGGACGACAGAATACGGAAAAGAAGAAAGCACTAAATAGAATAGATAGCAATAAAGAATCAAGTAGACCAAGTAGCCAGAAAAGCGAATCGGAGAGAAAAGAGAAAAGAGAAAAGATAAGAAAGAAAACATAAAAGAAACATAAAAGAAACATAAAAGAAACATAAAAGAAATAACAATTCTCATGCACCCGCTCCCAAAGTCATTGGAGCCGTTGTTGGAGGAGTATCTGCCCCAGACGGGGGACGGCCCGTTTGTTACTCTCACTTACGCCCAGTCGGTGGACGCAAAGATAGCGGCGGAACCAGGCGTCCAGACCAAGATCTCCCACTTGGAGACCAAGACCATGACCCACTTCATCCGTTCTCAGCACGACGCCATCCTCGTGGGCGTAGGGACGGTTTTGGCGGACGATCCCAGTCTTACGTGTCGATTGACCCCGGACCTAGCATCGTCACCGCGTCCTGTTGTGGTGGATCCTAGGGGAAAGTGGAACTACAGCCAGAGCAAATTAAGAGGCCTTGTCGATGATAAACAGGGGAAGGCTCCGTACATATTGGTGGCAAGCGACGTCACCGCCAGCGACGACGTGCTAGAGAAACAGGGAGGCATGTACATCGCTAGCGATTTAAACTGGAACCACATCTTTGACCGCCTATACCAATTGGGTCTCAAGTCAATTATGGTGGAAGGGGGCGGTTTTGTGATCAAAAACCTTCTAGCCCACGGCCCCGTTCACAACTTGATTGTCACTATAGGACCGGTGTTCCTCGGCGACAGGGGCGTCGATGTTAGCCCCCCGGCTCCACTAAACCTCACCAACGTCAAATGGTGGACAGGAGTACAAGATAGCGTTCTATTTGCAAAAGTTAAATATATTACATTATAAGCAGATTCTATACGAAGCGTAACGACCCGAAGTTTCTGACCTTCTCACAATTTTAACCACTTCACCTCTTCTCAACCCTAAGTACCTGGCCACGGGATCTTCTCTCTGAATCCGGGGCAATTGCGATTCTTTCAACCGGTACCTCTCTAAAAGCTCCTTCTTCTCCGTCTTGGATAATTTCAAGTGCTTAGGAACTAAGTCATGATGGGTGATGTTGACAATTAAATCATTCTCTTGGAAAGTCTCAATCACCGCCGGTGCCACCGTGGGAACCAACTTATTGGCACTAGGAGTGATTGAATTCTGGTAAATAAAAATGCCCGTACTAAAGTTTCTCTCACTGATGTGTATGCAAAAGTTTCTCATCGTCTTGATTCCAACACTGGGCTCATCACTAAACTCCACCCACAATGACCCTAGTTCTGGGAATTGCTCCAAAGCCTCGGCGGTGGGATTCGCTTGGAAACACATCAACTTCCTCTGAGGAATCCCCATGCTGTCACAAACTTTTGATCTAAACTCATCCAACGTCATATCAAGTTCTTCCTGAGTGATGAAATACCCCTGATAATTAGTACCAAAGCCGGTCAATATATCAATATATACTTACCCTGTCCTTGACCATCTCTTTGACGGTCCGGAAAGACCGCCACAACCGAGATACCTGTCTGTCTGTCTCTTCCATGCTGTGTATGGGTTTAACAATCGACGCTGAGTTTTTTTTCTCATCTCAAGGCGCTGCACGTGATCACCACCGTGACTGAGTCACATGAACATCACCGTGATTCAATCACGTGTCTAAAATCTACACCTCTACTGATCCCTCTATCACATCTATATCTATATCTATTCATCGAATTTTCTACGGAACCGAAGCTCGATATCCGAGCTCGACTTCCATATCTTGGTCTTGATTGTCTGAAGCGTCATGTCAGGAGAGAGTTGTCTCCCCTTACATTCGAGTACCAACCAGTCCACTGGCGCGATCTTCTCTTTCATCTCCGTGGTCTTGGAGTCAAACTTCTCCGTGACATAAAGAAGAATCTTATTGACTCTAAGCATGCTATGCGATGTCATCTTAATCGATGTCTCTAACGTGGGCAATTTCCTGATCTTCTTCTGTGACTTACCTCCAATTCTCTTGTCGGGTGGGAGCAATAGATAGTCCACTTCAAGCAAGTGGAACCCAATCTTAGGGCTCTCTCTGACGGGGTACTTGGAGAACAAGAGTGCTCTCCCTAACCATTCGGGCATATTGGCCCGTAAATCATTAATGAGGGACGGACTACCTCCATCGGTGCCCAATCGAAGCAAATCCCCCACGGTGAAGCTGCACAAGTCACGGAGGTTACCCAAGTTCGGCGACGACTCGAACAAGATAATGTCCATATTTGCTGGGAGTCGTTTGGCACCAAAGAGCGGTCGATAGACCTCGTCTAGCACAGAATAGAAGGTATTTAGAAGCGAATCCAATTGGTGGCCCGCTTTAGCCTTTTCCGCGTACCTTGTCTTTACTGCTCTCAACAAGGTCATGATGGAATCATCAGGCCGGAATTTGACTTCGTCAGAATGGAGAAACGATGCCACCGACTGTGAAATATGGCTCGATCGTTCAGTGAGGCTGCCATTATTCGACACTATCGACCCGTTGCTGGGTGCAGATGGTTCCTTCAATTGAGCGACGCTTGATCTCGACGAGGTTCGCCCAAATTGCTTTAGCCTTCGGAAAGAGCTAGCCGACACTGTGTTCGATCTCTCTAGGTCGTTAGAAGGAGCATGATTAGGCTCATCTCTATCTTCGACAAGTCTCTCCCGCAAACGAGCGTCAAACTCCCACTCGTAGAGAATGTAGTACTGGAAGAGCGAGTTAAGAAAGAGCGACGTGAGATAGAATCGGTGGTCATTAGTGATTGAAGACTCGTTACCGAGGCCCCGCAACAAGTTGTCGGGATGGGTGGGGGCCAAAAATGGGTAGTCTTTCACCAACTCATCCTGGTAAACCTCAACCGAGGTTAGCGACGACTCGCTTAACGTCACCATTAATTTGCCAGCCTTGATCTCCGCCTCGCACCAGTTGCTAAAGATGTCATCCGTCTGGTGGGCCTGGTAGATCTCGTCCATATCTCTGATTCTCGCTTCGATGTCGCTCTTTTGTAATGCTGTGGAACTGTTCATGGAGTAGTTTTTCTTGACCTGACAGATAAAGAGATCCCAAAGGGTAATATCTCCGTCCAGATACAACACCAAGATCTGTCTTTTGTTGCTCAAAAACCGCCTGGCAATGATGCTCCGTGGCACGAGCTTCGACAGCGTCATCGTGCGCTTGTTGAACGCTATCGACACGATTCGGTCAGGGGACACGGGGTTAAGGAGGATCTCTACCGGAGTCTCGTCTACGAGCTCGTGAGGGTCTTGATTGCCCTCGTTGATGTACTCCATCGACGGCCCGCCGTTAACGTTCAAGAACATCGACGTATATATGGCATTAGGATCCTTCTCTTCGTCAGCGTTGTTAGCGGATAACGGGTGGTTTATCGCCGAGATCGACGACTGAATATCTAAATTGCCCGTGTCCATGGTAAGACGGCTCACTAAGTCATAAAAGTCCGAGTTCAAATCATTTTGTTCTCCCGCGGCGGAGTCCATCAACCCCACGGCCAACTCGTCGTTTAGTTTCTCATAATTGACGGAAAAGTCAAAGTGTTCTCGCAAGTATTGGTACTGCGAGAGCTGCTCGGTATCAGGGTCCACATACCTGTCGAACGAGTGGTATGTAGATGCAAAAAGAGTGGGCGACGAAAACTTGCCCAGAGACAGCACTTCGGTCTCGAGACATAACGATAGTATCGGCGAGTCACTCTTGGCCACTATGGTCGATAAGCCGATTCTTTCGTCGATGGCAGCGGTCTCAGGAGATGCAAAGTAAGTCTCGCTGGGACTCAAGGGTTCGTGCTTATTAAGGTATCTCAAGTCGGTCTTAACGATGCGTCCACTCTTATCACCAGAATAAAAAGTGTCAAATTCAGTACAGAAATACTGGTCCACCTGATTTGAGAGTCCCGGTGACGAATCCATCGGTGTAGACAATGACCACACCGCATCATCGTGGACTTCAAAGTTTTTGTACACTTTAAACATTCTTAGATCCCATAGCTTTATACTTGTATCGGAGGACCCACTCAATACGAACCTGTCGTTCATTAAAAGGCATCTTACATTGTCCTGGTGCCCGATAAGGCTTCTCACGAAATTTGCCGACGGTGGCGCCCTGTGGTCGTACAAATTCACCGTATTACTGGGGCCACCAGTGCCCACTATATTTGCCCCATCATTGGCAAGGGCATAGATCGACAGCTGCCCACTGGGGATAACAGCACGGTTTTGAATCTGTTGTGTGGGCTTAAGCGAATGCAAATCCCATAGCACAACCTGGCCATCAAGCCCCCCGCTAATTATGCAATTGGCCCGATTGACGTACGAAAGCTTTCTGATGTAGTCGGTGTGGACGCTGGGGAACCTGTGAATAAACTCCTTTTCGTTGGCACTATCGGAACCTAGTCTCAATTTAACAAACTTCATTGATAAGTCTGACGAGCAAGTGATTAAGCTTCTATCATTGTTCACGAGCTTAATGTCATTTATCCAATCAAAATGCAAGTTGAAGCTACTTCGTACGCCGTAATCATGATTTTTTGACTTAATATACGGTACAGGGTTAGAGGAAATCGATGTCTCTAATTTCAACAACATCTCATCCATATCCTGATCCCCCACAACATTCTGTTTGCCACCGGAAGAATTGAATTCGAATTCATCCTCACCGATATCTGACTTTGTCGGTGTCCATAATTTCACCACTCCATCTCTTCCTCCAGTGAAAATCTCATTAGAATACGAAGAATACTGGATCGAATTGACGGGCAAGATGTGATTCTCGCTAGACCCGGAGTCTCCTATCACAAAGGATAGGCCTCTCTTTGTTCTATTCGACATCTTGTGCAATCATAAAATAAGATTTCCGCTGGGATAATATATATGTCCTTAAAATATTCTGCAGAAAACTAAGCATAAAACAGAGCCACCAGCGCCATGTCTGCCGAGATTCATGTCCAGGGGAGCGAGATCAAGCTGCAGAGCCGAACAAAAGCGAGGGAGCGCGCGAGGATGAGTGCGGATGCTTCCCTAACTTAGCGACCGTCCACCAATTTGGCGCCGGAGCGCGAGATCTGTCCACTCCGAGGGTTGCCAGGGCATTCCTCCAGATCCTGTTCAGAATCCTTCCGCGTCACCCGCTGCTTACCCCAATATCTTATAATGTCATCATGCGGCTTCTTGGTGGAAAATTCACTTTGTTGGGCTGTCTCCTCTCCGCTAGGAACTCACGGTGTGCCACTAATAGTGGGCCAGGAGGAAAGTGGTGTCACGTGGCGCACACGCGTGGCGATTAAAAGCTCAACATCATTAACTTACTCAGTAAACAACATGGAGTCTGACCAAGCGCAGCTAAAGTCTGCAGTGTATCTCACAGTGGTAAGGCTTATAGAAGATGAACTCAGTGCTTTGGAAAAGGACGGCGTGCCCCCGTCACCTTCTCCCACATTCACCGCTGCCCTCGTGGAACTTGTTTATAACCAGATAATCAGCTTGGGTGAGGATTTGGAACTATTTGCTAATCACGCAGGTCGTTCCACCATTAGACCAGCTGACTTGTACATGGTCACTAGGAAGAATGACATCTTGACCCAAGCGTTGAAAGAGTACGAGCAAAGAGAATAGATCGAGTGAGCCACCACCACCGTAAGCCATGGCACGAAAACATCCATGAAAAGTAAGCATAGCGATGCGTTGCTAACCTAAGCTATCTCTTCATAGTTGTTTGACCTATGGAAATTGCCTACTAGTTACATTATTGTACCTGATAGGAGAGAGAGTACTGCATACAAGCAGGGATCCATGGATACGTCGATACATGGATCCCCTGGTACTATTCTGCTTGGTTTGTCTGGTTATTCTAATACGCTTCTAAGGCCTTGGTATGCTCTGCCAGCGCTACACCTGCGTTGTCATTGGCTCAGGAGCTGTTTCTGGCTGTCCCTTCGTCGCGTCCACTTACTTTTCCCGTTTGGGTAAAATCACAGAATTTCACACCGTGTACGCGATCTACGCAAAAGTATATAGACTCGATGCCAACAGTAACGTTCTGGAGTAGTCACCATGGATAGCCCGAGGAAAAGAAGAAGATTATCAAACAAGACCAACTTCCAATTGGCGTCACCTCCAGTTACTCCTCAGAAGTCGAGGGTAGTGAATCTTGATTTAACTGGAGGGGGGAAGAAGCTCTTTTTGAATACACCTCCATCGACACCTCGCAAGAAGCCGTCAGTGTATACTAAGGCTAAGAATCTTTTTCTTAAGAGTGCTGTGCTGGAGCAGGGGGAGACTTTAGTGGGGCGTGAAGACGAAGCTTCTGCGTTCAGACAGTTTTTGCTGGAAAACATCGAAAACACCTCGTGTAATAGTCTCTACATTTCGGGACCTCCAGGTACGGGCAAAAGTGCCCAGGCAAACCTTTCTCTTGATCATTTGATGAATCACAAGGGGATCCCTCAGGACAACTCCACATCGTTAGTGGGAAATAAACGTGTGAGATGCATCCGAATTAATTGTATGTCGATAAATAATCCTGAAACAATATTTCATGAGATATATGTGGGCTTGTCCCAAGGTTATGGCGTCAAGTACAACAAGAGAAAGACCTCAGATGACTTATTTGAACTTTTAACTAATGAAAATTACATTGACAATATGATTGTGTTGTTGGATGAAATGGATACTCTCATCACCAAAGACCAACAAGTATTGTATCAGCTCTTTAATTTTGCATCGGAGAAACACTCCAAGACATTTAATACGAGAATGATATTAGTAGGCATTGCTAATGCCTTAGATTTGACCGATAAATTCATTCCTCGATTGAAACGCAATGGCCTTAGTCCCAAATCACTACAATTCTTGCCCTATAATGCAGAGGAAATCAAAAACATCATTGTGTCAAAATTAAACACTTTGGTAGAAGATAAAGAAAATATCACTCCATTGTTCCAGCCGGCTGCCATTCAACTTTGTTGCAAGAAGTCAGCAAGTGTCACGGGGGATCTCAGAAAGGCATTCGATATCTGCTATAAAAGCATTGAGCTAGTGGAAAGAGATGCCGTTTCAAAGGATATCGCCCCCAAGGTACTGATCTCGCACATTGCCAAAGTTTGCTCGAGCAGTTTGGGTGACAACACCTTGACTAAGCTCAACAACCATAACTTGTTGCAGAAGGCCGTTCTCTGTTGTCTATTTAACTACTATACAAAGCACCAGAAGGACTTGACCATCAATGCATTTTTTGACTACTACAGTCAGCATCTTGAAGACATCGATAATCTCTTGTCAAAGGTTAACAAGAGTGAGTTTCTCGAGATTATTTCTGCTCTAGAATCGTCTTCAGTAATCTTTACCAATGGTTCGGACGCCTCAGGCAAGATAATTAAGCCTAATGTCCAATACGATGACCTCTTGAAGTCCATCGCAGACTTAGGAGTGTTGAAAAGGCTCTTACATAGCTAAAGCATTATCATTAATATATACCTGCATATACCACAACAATACAAGAAAAATCTTCAAAAACTATTATGCGCCCTCGTATAAATCTCTACAATTGTATTCTTGTTACGTTTAAGCTGTATTAGTCGCATCGTTGATGAACAAAAGGCCCTGATATGTCATCTTCAAGCTCTAGAGGAGGCCCGAACAGATTCAATGATCGAAGCTATGATAAGCCCAGAAGAAAGAATTATTATGGATACACCCAACGAAGAGACTGGAGCAATACTGAGACCGCCGCTGACTTCCTGGGCTCCAATAGGGGTAGATACGGCAGCGTGAGAGGCTCTTTGAGAGGTAGGGGCTCCTATAACTATGGCCCACGATATCAGTACCCCTATGGATATAGACGAGACGAATATGGATATAGAGACTGGAGACCACTGTCTGAGGGAAGGGAAAAGGATGGAAAGGATGGTAAGGATGGGAAGTACGACGGAAAGTACGATTCCAGGTACGACTCCAAATACGACTCCAAATACGACTCCAAATACGACTCCAAATACGACTCCAAGTATGACTCCAAGTATGACTCCAAGTATGACTCCAAGTACGACTCCAAGTACGACTCCAAGTACGATAGAGACCCTAAGCATGAAGTAAAATATGATGGGTCCAAGTATTCTGAAACCAAGTTTGATGGACTGTCCAAATACCCCTCCAAATACCCCTACCAGAGATACGATTACGAAGGGTATCCTTATAAGTGGAACAAACCGTATTACTCTGGGCGAAGTTTAATGGGGTCTCGTTCGTATTCTCTGAAGGTAAGAAAGGGATCCTCTGCTTTAATGAACAGTACAAGAAAGAGTGATACGTATTTTCCTTCCAAGAGAAATGACAGATCGAGCCAGTCCCCCCCTCCCCAAGGTGACTCCAAGAGCGCCAGTCCCCAGCCAGGTGAATTCGATAGAGATGAGCATTATGATTATAACGAAGACCTTCGGTATGACGATGAAAACGATGACGACAAAGATGTTCTCCGGCCGCACATTGTAACGACCGAATCTGGAAATATCACGGTCGAAACCGTGAAGAACGAAAATGAGAATGAGAAGGACGAGGAAAAGGAGAAGATCGATAGTACAACTGAGAAGAATGATAATTTTAATGAACATGATACAGAAAAGGTTACTGAAAGAGATGAAGGTGAACAAAAGAATATAAACGAGGTAGCTGAGAAAGAGGACGTAAAAGAGGATTTAAAAGAAGACGCAAAAGAGGAGCTGAAACAATCGATAACCGCAATAACTGAAGAGACGTCGACAGAGCCCACCTATCCTGATGGCTGTATGTGTCCTCTTACTAGGTTGGATTCCGAATTGACTGATTTGGAAAAGGAATTCGAAAAGAAAGGACACGAGTTTGTCAAGTATTCTTTGGCATTTCCCATCAAAAGTTTGCACGAATATTCTTTCTTCGACGAGAATTTGGAAAAGTTTCCTGCAAAGAAAGCAGAATTGGTCAAAAAGATCGGCACTAAAGTGTACAATCTAAAAGTTAAGCGATTGTCTTTATGGCAAAACTACGTTTCTCTTCAAAAGGAGCACGACATTGAAAGCGAGAAAATGGACCAGCAGTTGCGGATATTGCATCCTCCTTCTGATGAAATGAGAAAGGAAATCGATTCAAGTGATTTGAAAAAACACAGCCAGCAGTACCATGGACCTCTAACATTAGAGAAAGAGCTCCCGGCTCCGTCAAGTAATCGTCGTAATAGAAGACACGGCGATCTGGTGACTACAGAAGCAGAATTCCAAGAGATTCTTAAGTCTTTGGAGAAAGAACTGGAGGAAGACCCAATAATCCGTGCTCAAAAAGTGGCTGCAGATGTTCCTGATATGATCTTGGATCCTGTTGACAGAAATGATGTGCATTTCATGGATTCCAATAATTTTGTGGAAGATAAAGATCACTGGGCCAATAGAATCAAAACTGACTTTGTCAATAATTTTAATGCTAAAGAGCAAGAGTTATTCTGTGAAGGCTATTGTATGTACCCCAAGAGGTTTGGGGCCATCTCGAGACATATGGGAGGATTAAGAACGGCAGAGGAATGTGTGATTCACTATTACATCACAAAGAAAACATTCAACTATAAGGACCTTCTTGCTCAGTACAAGAAACGCGCTGGCAAGAAAAAAGTTCGTCGTCCAAAGCCAGGTCGTCCAGGATCCACTAGCGACCAGCAAAGTCCAGTGGGCACCCCAACATCTGAAGTTGCCCAGAGTCCAGTTCAAGAAGAAACGGATAAAATTGCTATTGAGCCGGTGGAGAATGGTAAAAGAAAGGCTGAAGAGGAAGAGTCTCAGAAAAAGAAGCCAAAAAAGAAAGAAGACGAAGTGCCTGTGTCAGCTGACTCTGAATCAAAAAAGGCAATCTCGAGCTATTGGAGTATTACTGAGGCTAATATGTTCCCGGAGTTGCTTATGGAGCATGGTACCAAGTGGACCACCATTGCCGATAAGATTAGTACCAAAACCGCAACAATGGTGCGCAATTATTATCAGCGGAATGCCGAGAAGAACGGATGGCTTAAGATCGCCAATGAAGCCGACTCTAGATTGAATGCCAAATTCTCTGCTGTGATGGCTAATGGAAACGCATTAGAAGAGAAGAACGATCTTGCCATGAATCCTATCACCATGGGCACTTTCCAGCATGTTAATGCTGCTATCTCAGATAAAGCACCTTCTGTGACATCCATCAGTTCCTTATTGTCAGATGGGCAGCCGACCTTCCCCCGAGTGGAAAATCACACAAGACATAATGAAATCAACGGCATCCATGAGTACCCACCTCCTCGCCCGTCGCACAAATCCTCGATTAACGATTTGTTGAATTCAGATGGGCCGGTAGTGGCCAAGAGGGAAGACTTTGTTCCTAAAAAGAAGTCCATCACCGACCTATTGAATGGACCTTAAACAATACCTAAGTCACTTTACAGTACTCCTACAGTATTTCTTAGAGTCCTACTTGTTTGTACTTTTCCATGCTTCTATTTATCGCCTAGAGGGTGTTTTCTTCTTTGTGTGTATTATTGTATTTAATTTTAATGTCACGTGCTAATATTGTCAATAAATTTTCATAATTTTTCAGTATTTAATTATCAATCACTAGCACCATGATAGGAAGACTTTCACTTGGGTTTCGGAAGTTCAGCACTCGTGGATGCTTGTTTCAAGCAGGCTCGAAGGCTGAGGGGAGACCGTTGGTTCCTCAAGAGATCAAACAAAAGCTGGCGGGCACCGTTATACCGTCAACATTGCCCCAGCGAGAATTGCGGATACATGAGCTTGAAAGACTAAGAATTGTTCCCAGTCTCAGGACATTCTACGGAGGTAACCCAGTACATGAAGAAAACCTTAATATGTTGAATGGACTCATAAGAAAATATATTAATTTGCCCACAAGGATTGTCGATGACAAGGAGATGTTGAGTCAAAGATTTGTATCGTTTGAGGAATATAAAAAGAGCGTTCAGTCGGGTACGAGACTTAAACCGATCCATCATAAGGAGTTGACTCTGTTGTTACATAGGTTAAGAAGTATTGACAGCGAGCTTATGCCGGTAGAGGTCACCGAGACCCTTGCCAAGTTTATGAGAAAATCCAATATCACTTCGACCTCATCGATCGAGGTCAAACAGTTGGACGAATATGGAAGATCGTTCACTTCTGCCAAAAGAAAGAACTCTGTCGCTAAAGTGTATTTAAGTAAAGGTGAAGGACAAGTGCTTGTCAATGGTAGAAGTTTCATCAGCTACTTCCCCAAGGTCACTGATAGAGCCAAAGTTGCATTTCCATTCCAAGTGGTGGGCCAAGAGGGTCAATACAACATATTTGCTACCGCTCATGGTGGAGGATTGACTGGACAAGTGGAAGCCATAATGTATGCTATAGCCAAGGGGTTAGTTGTATTTAATCCGTTACTTAAGTCGAGATTGCACAAGGCCGGGTTGATGACAAGTGATAGCAGAAGAGTCGAAAGAAAGAAGCCCGGTAAGGTTAAAGCTAGAAAATCGCCTACATGGGTCAAACGTTAGTTATGTAAATATAAATTATAGTCCCTGTAAGTATTCTAAAGACGAGTTTAATTCTCCCTTTTCGTATTTGGCAACTTTACCCTGGAAAGAACCCTTGCCACCACCTTTCAATGATTTAATGAGGGCCTTGAGTTCGTTCAGGATTTCACCGGCCTTGGGACCCACGATCTTGATCATTCCTCCCGTGCCAGAAGCGCCATTCAACAATACCAAAGTGTGGTTATCTAGGGTGACTTCGGTGTTGGTCTTATTGATCAAAGTAGTTAACTCCTTCTGTACGGTGAGCAAATACTCCGGATTGGGGTCTTGTCTGTATACGACGGCCACAGGGCTGCCCGACTCAAGTTTCTTGAGAACAGTATTCGCTTCTCCTGCTGCGATCTCCTTGAGCAAAGCCGATTCTCTCGAGGTGGAGCTTCTGTAGTTGGAATTAAGAGCAGCAACCTTATCCGCAACCTCTTCTATCTGGCACGAAAGCTGGCTACCAGACACATTCTTTAAAATATCATACAGCTTCCTCAAGTACTTTGGCACACGGGCTCCGCAGATGAAAAACAATCTAGAGTTGCCTCCTCTAATGCTCACTTGATGCAAAAGAGTGATTGCCTGAATCTGAGAGGTGTTGCTCAAATGAGTTCCACAACAAGGGTTGGCATCGACCCCATCGATCTTGACAATCCTCACTATCCCCTTGGACAAATCGTAGTCATCGGGGATATGAGAGGTGTCTACTTCCTCGCCATGCGAATCAGGAGTCGCTACGTTAATGGGGATCGACTGCAAGATCAAGTCATTGACTTTTTCACTGACTTCCTCTACGACACTGTCGTCCACCTTCTGGGGCAACTCAATGTAGTTAAGGGTCTCCCCCATAGACCAGCTTAGCGTATCCAACTTGTAGGTATCAAACACCGCAGAGAGAAGATGCTGTCCCGTGTGCTGCTGCATATGGTCAAGACGTCTTTTCCAATCGACCTCTAAAGTCACCTCGGCACCCTCTTCCACGGGTTCATTCGTGATATGCACCGCAGTTAACTTGTCTCTCAATACTGACTCAACCTGAACCACCTTACTATCCATTAGCGTTATGGTTCCCTTGTCAAAGGGTTGGCCTCCGCCTTCAGGGAACAAGATCGTATCTTGAAGCACTATGGCGTATTTGGGGGGCTCATCTCTGTCAGCCTTCTTTCGGTTCTTGTTCTGTTTATCACGACCTGTGGGGATGTGCTTATACTCTCCACTAGACTTGACCGTTGTTTTAAACGTCTTGAGAAACGAATTCCTCTGGCATGCTAAAGCCCCTACCACTGTCGATGTTCCAACCGTCATGACGTAAGAAGAATTATAGAAATGAGAATTCGCAGAAATCGAAAATATATCTATCTATTGTAGATGACTCATTTCGTGGTGACGAACCAACTACGAGACGCTCTTAAGAAGAGTGGTTACGAATTTCAGCTGGATGTGGTTGATCATGAAGATTTGATCCAAATATACACGAGATACAAGCCCACCAACAGTCTCCTTGACTTGGTTCGGTTATCCAAGATGAAGATTGACAACAAGAACGAGTCGTTGAAAGACCGGCCAAAGTCACCAGAGTTTATCAAGTCAATGGAATTGCTAAGGTTGAAACAAAGAGAAGAGGAGTATCAGCGATTGGTGAAGAGTGTCCCAAAACACGATACCATCTACGAGGAGAAGATTGAAGATGCAATGACTCCCGCAATGGCACACAAGGAGCTTAAAAATCAAACAACAACCATCTTCAACATTCTTATTAGCGTGGCTAGTGTTGTGTATGCCATCTGGTATTGGTCCAGCACGTCGATGAACCTTGAAATGGGGTTGAGAGTGTTGCTCTGTCTCTTTTTTGGTCTATTAGTGCTCGTAGCTGAGGTGGTGGTCTACATGGGTTATCTAAACAAAATCGAGGAAGCTAAGATTAGAGAACGAAATAAAAAGGAAGTGAAAAAGGTTATCAGATCACTAAACTAACCCCGATCCGAAACTGAAGCAAGTGGAGGTGGTGGAGGTAACGACTGTAACAAATGTACCAGTTCTTCATTGGTCACACTAATACTTTCTTCTTCAAGCTGAATGGTTTTGAAGTAGCTCCATTTCAATAGAATAGTGACGATGGCAACAAACCTAAAATCGGGCCATAAAGTATCGGTGAACTCAATGGTGCAATTATAATTGCACTGCCAAAGCATGAAGTCACTCAATCGAGAGTGGCCACTAGTTCTGATTAAAATATCTAATGGAGGTGATTCAGGACCCATGTACATATTGTCAGTCAACAATTTCAGAGTGATATCCTTTTTCGATTCTATCTCCTTACTGTGAAGCTTTTGTGATATGCTTCTCATGGAATGAGCAATGTCATCTCTCGAAGTGTACGGGAAGCATACATTCAAGACTCTAGAGGAAACCA
Organism: Priceomyces melissophilus; assembly: GCA_031081885.1. NCBI lineage: Eukaryota > Fungi > Ascomycota > Pichiomycetes > Serinales > Debaryomycetaceae > Priceomyces > Priceomyces melissophilus. Next base: position 250,257 of record JARYTE010000002.1, on the reverse strand, counting down.
GTTTTGTTTTCTCTTCTATTTGCTCCAAATCAGCCAAGATGTCGGGGGGAATAAGATCTTTATTACCAATGATTCTCACCTTCAACTTGTTGAATTTCTCATAGGCAAATTCATGTTCTACCAAAAGCTTTAGCTTATCCCTTAGCATACCAAACAACGTATCGACTTCTTCCTTCGACCTATTGAAGTTTTCAATGGAAAAGGCGTAAATAGTGACGTTATTGATCCCAATCCGAAAAGACGTATCCATCACCTAAATGTTAGTAAAAGTCCGCCAAACAATATGATTCTGTCACTTACATCGAATAAAGTACTTGCTCCCGCGTCGTGGCCAGCATTTAAGGGTAAGTTCTTCGCCTTGGCGTATCTCCTATTGCCGTCCATGATCAAAGCAATATGCTTTGGGATGGGTCCCGTCTTGAGCACGCTGATGACAAAATCCTTAATAAACCCAACAATGTAGGCTACAATGGGGAAGCTGACTATGGAATTGATAATGGCTTTTAATGTAGAGTTTTCCATGGTTGTAAAACAAATCTGACGTGAACAATTATATTTATGTTGCAAAACGACTGCAAAGAAAACTGACACTGAAAAGTGGTAGAAACACTGCAAATGCAGAATTTAAAACCAGAGTCGGTAAAAAGATTATCAAAGAACACCACGATGAATAGAAGCTCTAGCCATACTTGTCTCTAGTAATCGTCGCCAAGTTCTAGTTCTAGACCGTTAATAAAACACTTTACCGTGCTCAATGTCAAGAGAGACTTCACTTTGCTTTCGAGCAAATCTTTTTCTTTGCCAAAGGCAAGGGTGACCTTCAAGTGGTCGGTGAGCTCTTCCCTTGATATGTGAAGATGAGGAAGGCTTGACTCGGCTAGATGAGCCTTTTCGCAATACACCAATTGCAAGTTGATGATGAACTTCTCTGTATCATTGTGGACGGCTATGTCAGCATTGCAGTAGTATTTACGGGAAGAGTCTGAGCCTTTAGTGACTGTTACGCCTCTTTCAGTAAGAAACCGACTCACTTGTCTTCCAAGGCTTGACAAGGCAGTATCAGCCGAGTAGCACGGACCAGGCGGCCATGACAATGAAGTCTTCTCTCCTGAGCTGTCCTTAAATGAAATCTCCGTCCTACACTTGCAACCTTCATTAAAGATCCTTTGACAAGATCTGATATAACTAGGCATGAAGAAATGGACTTCATGGTAGCCCACTTTTGTTTATATAGAAACAGATAGCAAATAGACGAAACTAGACCCCTATAATGGGATAGATCATATTACAAGGACGTTATTACAAGAACGTGAATCATACATCGATGAGACGTGGATGTGAAACAGACGTGGATCATGGTCTCTCGGCGCAGGTCGAGGTTAGATTACGCAAATCTGTTTGTGGACATCTGAGGCAGTCTTTAATGTCAGGCTAGTTTGTATTCTCGAAAAGACAAGTACCAAATCAGACAAAGACAATCCAGAGCCCCCTCTGTCCTTGAATCTCTGTTGTCTCATGCTCTGTCTCAAATCGTATCGAAATCGGTTTCTGTCCCAAAAAGGAAATCTCTGTTTACATTGCGAGCAGGAGAATCACATTAGAGAATCACATTGATCAAATTTTACCACAAGCTATCAGTGATTTCAAACTCTAACGTCGTTACCATGGTGACAAGAAAGGGTTCTACTTTATTCAACAATGACGCTCTTTCAGAGTCGAGAAAAAGGCAGTCGAAAAGAGACGAAGCGATAAGACGCAAGATAGAGAATGATCTAAGCAAGAAAAAGAAACAGGGAAATAAAAGCAGTCGTCACAACAAGGCGATCCCGGGATCTGTTTTATCACTTAAACCATCGGAAGCCATCATCTGTAAGTCATCAGCGACAGTGTATGAAGTTTCACAACAAATGACGGCAAAAAGAGAAAATTGTGTATTGGTTGTAAATGATGAAGGTGAATTGTTAGGGATCTTCACCGCAAAGGACCTTGCCTTTAGAATAGTGGGGTCTGGCTTGAATGCCAATACTGTGACCATTGATCAAATCATGACTCCGGACCCCATGTGTGCTAATGCAAATACCCCTGCGTCGGAGGCACTCAGTTTAATGATTCAAAGAGGATTCCGTCATCTCCCCGTGTTGGATGATTCTAACCAAGTGGCAGGTGTGTTGGATATCACCAAATGCTATGCTCAGCAAATGGAGAAGTTAGAGAGAATGCATGCGTCATCCAAAAAGTTGTATGAGGCATTAGACTTGGTGAATACTGAGATTGGTATTCATCAACAACCAGCTCAAGTGTTTAAATATTTTGAGGGATTGAGAAGTAGAATGAATGGGCCTACTTTGGAAGGTGTACTTGATTCATCCACGGTGCCTATTTATTCCACGGTGAAAGCATCTGTTTACGACGCTACGGTATTGATGAAAGAGAATAAGACCACAGCTGTTTTGGTTAATGATTCGAGAAATGAAGTCACAGGAATCATCACATCAAAGGATGTGGTGTTGCGGGTTATCGCTGCTGGGTTAGACCCCAAGAAGTGCTCTATTGTGAGAGTAATGACCCCACAACCTGATGTTGCTTCAGTAAACTTGCCCGTGCAACAAGCTTTAAGACAAATGTTTGATGGTCACTATTTGAACTTGCCCGTGGTGGGGGAAAGTGGTGAAATCATCGGAATAGTGGATGTGTTGAAGTTGACTTATGCTACGTTGAATCAAATCAAACAAATCGAATCAGTAGACGATACAGAATCGGACGCCACTTTGGCTGCTGGTAATGAAGGTCCCGCGTGGAATAAATTTTGGACCTCTCTCGATAATGAAGACGTAGAGTCGATAAACTCCGATTCTTTCTCGGATAATATCCAGAATGAAGCACAATCGTTAAGTTTTGATATTAAACCTTCGGATTCTATTTCAAAGACAGCTTCTCCCACTAAATCCAACCATAGAACCACAACGAGCTCTTTTGAACAATATCCATTCACATTCAAGTTTAAATCGCCCGCACTTGCTACCAGAGTGCACCGGGTCTCCTGTAAGCCCACCGAGGGCGTTTCAAGGCTCAGAGAATTGATTGAAGAGAAATTGCACGATAGTGATTTTGAAGCACTTAAATTAAAGGGCGAAGATAAGTTTGCTATAAGTTACGTAGATGATGAAGGAGATATCGTCTCGATCACTTCCGATAGTGATCTTGTGGATTGTGTTAGGATAAATGCTCAATTGGAAAATGATAAGGCGGATATTTATATCCACAATAGCCACGAAGCAGCCATTGTCGACACACAGCAGAGAAGAAAGAAATCTAAGGATTTGATTCAAGGAGTATCGAATGAATTCCTTATCCCTGCTACTATTGTCTTATTAGCATCGACTTTAGTAGTGGGATTTTCTTTAACTAGAAAATAATTTATACTATGATTATATGATTGGATTTATATATGTACAGAATAATCATGCTTTAGCATCTTTAGCTTTAGAAACCAACTTGTTAAACAATGCCTGTTGTTGTTTGGGCGTACGTTCATTGACAAGATAAACGTTCGGCGCAGTAAAGTCTTCGTCTCTCAACACAATCGCATTAGGGTTTCTTTCACTGACCCATCTCTTGTTGATACGTTCACGAAGACTATTGAATAATTGGTCCACAGTATGAGACTTTGTTAAGGTATAATCGTCTATATCAAACCCCAAGTTTTTTTGTAGAAGCTTTGTAAAATGGAATCTAAATTGCAAATCGTAAAGGTCGGTGGCAGCATACTCCTTGATATCGTTACCGGTCAACTCCTTGTAAGTTTGGTTAATGATAGACGTCAACTTTGATTCATCATAAGTGTTTTCAATATCCTTTTCACTCACCTGGGTAGATTTCCACTGGTTCACAACAAAGTCAGGCATATCCCTTGCTCTGTCAAACTTCTTTGCTTTAAGAGAGTTCTTTCTGTTCAATATAACGACCTTGGAATTGGGGTCCACCTCATAGTCATCTTGATTTTTCACCACCTCCTCTTGTTGCTTAATTTGTTTCGAACCAAAAAAATTCCCCCAAAACCTAGGTGCCGCAGTCGTTGACAACCATCTAGAAGACCCCAAAGAGCCTCGTAAAGTGCCTCCCAACTGTCTCAGAATCATGGTGGAAGAAGAATAAAATTTTGAAATAATATAAAAATTACACAAAAAATGCATCATCAAATTAAGGTACTATCCACCCCCACTCAAAATATCACCATTTTCGACAACACGATTTTAGCTTAAGCAAGGCAGCTTAAAGAAGTTCAATTAAACATTAGTTCTTATTAATCTACATTTCGTGTCTACCTATCTATGTCTATAGTTCTTTTTGTAGTAGAATCCAAGGAGGACTACCAATGCCGATGAGCCGGCAAAATTTCTCTTGGTGCTTTGGGTCAGGACAGAAACTTCGCCCAAATCACACCAGCCGTGGACGGGGATACAGTTTATGTACTTGCACCATTTGCACTTTTCGCGAGCTGCCTGGAGGCCCGACTTGAAGAAATTATCTACCAATAATACAAAGTAGACAATTGCCAATACAAGGCAGATGATTCTTAATATACACCAAAGATAAAATCTCCAAGGAACCTTGTGCTGATAATTGTGGTAAGGGTTCCACTTATTAACGAACTGTTGGAAGGTATTGTCATGCGAATTATAATTGATGATGCCATCGGCGTAGATGAATGATGGATCAGGCAAAAGGAGGACCGATACAAGGATTCCCATGGCAAACCCTCCGATGTGACTGAAATTGTCAAGACCTGGTAATAATCCTAAAACAAAAGAAATAACGATCTCACACACCATAATGAAGATAAATGTCTTGTAATGCTTTGTCCCATAAATATTCGAATTCTTCCTTCCACAGTATATAAACATAAGAATGTTACATGCGACTATTCCAAAAAGCAGCCCCGAAGCCCCGGTAGATGCCATTCCATCGGGGGCGAAGTTGGCTCCCAACAAAAACCCAGAAATCCCACTCAGCATGTAAATGATAAGAAACTTAATCAAGCCAACATGTTGTTCAATACTCCATCCCATACTAACTTGTAATAAGAGATTGAAGATGATATGCAAAAACCCTGCGTGCAAGAAAATCGGCGTTACGATTCTATACCACTGACTGGGGATATAATTATTATGCTTTACTGGAATGCCACTTAACCCACAAAGTTCATTTAAGGAGCAAACATCGGTGCTTATTGTGGTGGAATTGGGACAGGGGAAATTGATTGACAAGTCGTCGGTGATCCCTTTTATCTGGGACATGCAAGGAACGTATCTAGCGCCCATATTTATGAGCAAATATATGGAGGGCCCCAACATCGGATTAAAGTAAGGTTGGGTTTGGAATGCCGAACCAGTCAAATGCGACATCTTTGCTAGTTCTACTATAAAGACAATGATTTGAATTAAAGTGAATATGGCTGTGATAAAAGGAATCTTCGAATAATGGAACCAAGGCTTACGCCGCATCTGTTTAAGTCTGGCTCTTTCATTTTTCCTGATTTTTTTCATTTCTAGTTCTTCATCTGATAGTGGGCCCGTCGCCACCTGAGTGTAAGGGGCATCTGGTAACGGAACATTATCTCGATCAAAGGGATTAGAGTTGTGCTGATCATAGCTCTCAAATGGGTTCATGGTACGATCTTCGGGCAAAACAGTGGAGCCCGATTTCTGCAAAGTGTCCAATTCATACACTGATGCGTCATCTTTTCTCTTTTCATAAGGGCTATAGGTATCCCACTGGGAAAAAGATCCATCGTTATGAGTAAAATCAAACGAGCTAGCGCTATCACTCCTTGAATTCGATCTCGCCCCTTGGGTACTGCCGGCGTTTAGTAAAAATTGGTTTCTGAATGCCATCGGCGGTCTCTTCCCGTAGGAATCCTCATCATCGACTCGTCTAGAGTACATCGTAGATACTAATCCATGCGCTGATGCGTTCTTTCCTTATATAATTTGCTGAATCTAAAAAAAGCTCCTCAAACGCTAAATGGCTGTGTAATCCTGCAGGAATGCGCAGAATCAGGAACAGGAACAGACAAACCACTCCAAATAGTGAATATCACTGCTCTGATGATGGAAAGATATAGCTTCTCCTTTATGCTCCTACAGTCACCTTCTCTTGGACAAGCTTGTATTCTTTCTACAATCTATTAAGGTCTCTTTATTCCGTGAAAGGTCTGGTCTTTCAGATCTGGCACCTACTAAATTGGGAACTGTTGCTATTTCTCCTAACTCTTAAACAATGCATCGTTGGATAGAGGATCGGCCTTCAACACATGGCTTCTTCTCTTGAGCTTTCTATCCTTGGCTTGGTCAGCCCTCTTTCTGGCTTGGTCAGCTGCCTGTTGTTTCAATTGTGCCCTGACAAAGTTTGGTGACACAAACTCCTTATTCTCATAAATCTTGGGTCCCCCGAACGACCCTTCTAATATGGTGATCAAAGTAAGAACAAATCTTGGACCCACTTCCACAAGGGAAATCTCATCGGGGCTACCATCTTCTGTCTCTTTAGTGGCAGCAGTCTCTTGTATTTGATAGTTCCTTACCCATATCTTATTGTCAACGATGGAAAAAGTCATTACATGGTCAATGAAGGGTTTAGACCTTCTTGCGTGTGGTGGTACCCCAAAAGTATGAGTGAAAAGTTCTTTCATAAGATTCCCATGGTCACTATCTTCAAAAGTCCTGTCAAATGACAAAACCGGACGAGAACCCTTTAAGCAGTTGCCGGTGAAATTAAGTTCATCTAAAGTGTGCATATTTTGAATGTGAAACTTTAATGTTGGTCCATTAGGAGCTTTAGTCATCCATAAATATAAATCTTGATGTTTCCTGGATTCAAAAAAGAAGATGTTATTACAGTTGTACAACTCAGCTACTTCATTCAACTGGTACAAGTTCTTTTTAGAATCAAATTTAGGCTCCTTCTTGGCGTGTGGGAGAAGATTGAATAAGTCATTAATTAAGTGACGCTGTCTGTATGTGACGCCTCTAGACGAAATCACAAGTAATCTTTGTCTGTTTATGTGGTTAGACTTCTCAGAAGCCTCTCTCGACCCTTTGGACTGTAAAGCTTTATAGATGGCAGACATAGTGATGATAATATCATCTCATCTCACAATTTTTTTGCTTAAGAGGGAATCGTGGTACTGCATATACCCGCGTCAACCAGAACTGGGTCAAAGGTTAATCAAAGCTTAACTAAAGCTTAACTAACAAAGCAGCCAGCTCAGACTAGCAAAATCCAACTAGTCGACACAAATCATTCTACGGCTAACAAAACACTCAAAAGAAGAGTCCTGTGCGCCAAGATAAATTCTCCAGTACTACATTGCGGTACTTAGTTCTATGATTGACTATACAGATCTAGTTATACGAACATTCTAGCATTAGTGAATGTAGCATTGCATTGCAACATACCACAAACCATCATAAATATAGCTTCTCGATATTCCAGCCTTTTTTTTCCAGCTTCTTCTTTTCCACCGTCTCCAGCTTATTTGCTCTTGCATCTTCACACACGCTAGCTCTCTTACCTCTAATGGTGCTCCGACTTTGGGGTGTTTTTGGCTAACCACTCCTTGACAAATTTGTCTTCATCTTCGGAGCCGGCATTGATCGACGGGCTCTTTGGCTTTTCTGGTCCCCATGGCTTTGGAAGAACGAGGAGAACAACGGAACCCAATGTTGCTAATGCTAATTGATGTGGCTTAACACTCTTTCCGAGAATTTGATATGCTGCACCCATTTTAAGTTTGATTAATGTAGTTGATAATTTTCAGTCGTCGTATCCGCTTTCAACGAGTAGAATAAATTCTATTGGCAGGAATAGGTCACGTGCTTTGAATGTAGCACAAAGAGAATGGGGGGAGGAGAGGAGGAAAGGTAGACGAGGATAATCGTACAAACATCGTAAATTCGGGTAATATGCAGCGCTCAGCCTAGCTACCGAATGGCACCGATTCAGAGGCTTTAAGTAAACGGTAGAAGTTTTGTTTCATCTCTGTGTCAGCCATGTTACATGCAAGGAAGCATGTCAAAATAGCCGTTTAGTCGGACTTCCATGGAGACACAGAATTCCTCTCCAGAGCAATTGTAACCTGCTAAGAATCAAAGACAGGGTTTCATTATTTCCATTAGATAATTTTGTTTGGTCTGCATCTCTGGTAACGGTCGGGGTTAATCACTAAGCCAGCCTCGGCTTTGGCCTCGGCTGGGGGTCTCGTACCTGTCAACCCTAACGACTGCTGTTACGTTTTACCGGCTACATACAGGACAGCCGACCTCATCGAGGGTTCGTGATCTTATCTAGCAAATATGCCCTGATCTGCGAAGCTAAGATTAAGGATTTAGCTCTGTGTCCTCCCCAATTCACAGTCGACTCCATTTGCTCAGGTACCGAGAGGCTAGATAGAAATTTCAAGATGAGATCACAGAAAAATGGTGGCTAAGTTGCTCTGTCGCTCTTACCAAAATGGGAATTAGCATCTTACGTATAATTACTTAATATGACTCCTCTCCGATTATTGATCGGTTTCCTCTCCACTGCAATTTTTTCCAAACCGTTTGCTCACCGAAACTATGCAGCGGCGTAAGTTCTCCATCTCCGTATCTGTAAACTTTATCTTGGCCGCCCCTGGTCACATCTGATGACTATTTTAACCCCTAATGTAATTCGCGCAATGCAACCTCGACGGAACGTCTCTTGTGCGGAGGGTCCTGCGCAACTTAGAAAACGCCTGCCTACAGCGACACGATTACCGTTATTGTTCGTTTTTCGTCGCAAAAAAACTGATCTTTACCTCTAATTTTTGATTATATAATCTCCAAACCCGACTGTCAGTAGTGAGCGGTTTCGAAGAGGCAATCGGGTTTAACTAATAAGGAGAAGAAATCTTATCACTCAAGTTGTCTTTAGCGGTTGTTAAGTGGAATTATACCGTTAGGAATAAAACTCCTGGTAATCTTTTAAAGGTGGTGCCCTTTCTTTCCAAAAACCGTTTAAAGGCATATATATATTTTTTTTAAAATTTTAGTTCAATATATCTTCCCGTTAAAGTTGTGGCTCAAGTAATGGAAGTAACTTCGGATAGCCTTTCCTTCGAAGGTGAAAGGCTGCCCGATCCAAGAAGACCTCTGCCTCCGGTAATGTCGGAGTCTTCAAGGGAGGCAGTAGCTCAACAATTCATCAATGTTATAGCTGAAAGAATAAAATTGATGCTCCCGGTAAAGACAGGCGCTACAGCGTCAGAAGTGGAACATGACTCTCAATTCACACATATGTTGGATATCTTAATCACAAAGAATAAATGTCTTGATTTCGTTTCGATGGTTTTGGAATCACTTTGTTCAATTTTGAATTCTATTGATTATAAGGAAGATGACCCTAGACTGGTGGATTCTATATATTTGGTGACTCGATTATTGGCGAAAGTGTTGAGATATTGTTGGAATAGAACTGTAGTGATGGACCATTTGAAATATGAAGATTACTTCTATGTTAATTTATCGGCATTCAATTATTTCGATCGTCCACCCCCATTGAGTCAGAGGATCGTTAACTTTACGATCCATTCATTGATAAGAGTATACTCTTCGAGATTAGTGAAGAGGGGATTATCTTACATTAAAAATGCATTTATCGATACTTCTTCTCCTGATGATAATGGAGAATTTAACGTCGATTATGTCGAAAAAATCGACATTTATGTGGAATATATTCTACGATATGTTTCTGCAGCTAATCCTACCCAGTATTATGAATTTTATAAGGCTAAAATCATCAAATACAGTGAAAGAGATGAAATGACTCCTCCTCGAGAATTACAAGTTTATGCACCTTTACTTAAATTCATGTTTTATAATGACAAAGCATATAAGCTGACAATTAAAACCCTTATACGAGTGTTAATGTCAGTGCGTTCAAACAGCTGGAAGCAGTTGATTATACTGCTTTTTGTTTTCAGCATTCGAGATCAATTTCTCTGCAGACCAGGTGATTACATTAAGTTTACCAAACCGGATGAATTATGGGATTCAAGACATAATGCATTATTCGACTTTATTTATTCCATTTTCGAATATCCAGAGAATTCTGCCACATTGTCGGTGATACAGGCTTGGCTTTTGATGTTATGCGTGGAAGATTTTAAACTGCTCGAACTGAAACCAAATAAACTTAAAGTGGCCTTCAATAAGAGATTGAAATTCGCTCATCAAATTTTGAGCGATTCCTTTGATACCAGCAATTTAGATTCTTTCAAATCTCTCATCAATATTTTTCACTTGGGAGTTAGGCTTCGTGGTGATTATGAAGATCATCATGTTTATAGATTTAGCCAAATTCACCTCGAAAAAACATTCACCACCGTCAATCAGTTAGAAATTAAGCATCACGGTCAAGATCCAAATAATCAATACATCGAATTGTTTGATAACCTTTACACTGCTGCCATCATCTTCAGGCCTGAAAAGTATGCCAGAATCTTACTGGATATGATTTATGAGTTTGAAGGTGATGTCACAGCCATGAAGGTGTTCACCAAAGTGATTAAAGAATTAGCCGATCTGGATTTGACAAGAAACGTCTTTTATGACCTTATAGATAGAATTGGGGTGCAACTAAAGCCTATGGTGTTTGGAACCGTGAAAGTGTTGGACCATTATAATGAATTATTAGAATCTTCCAGTAGTGTGGATTCAGTCATTTCAGTCAAGAGTAGCAGTGAATCCGACTCTCTTGGTACAGAGATTAATGTTAAATCACCCTTGGATCATTATATGACCAAGCTGTATAAATTTCAACATAGTAATCTGTATGAAAGTTCGATTCAAAGTCAACAATCAGGTTATCAAACAAAGACCTTTGTCTGGGTGGATAAAGTTAAATTGATGTCCGAATTCGAAGAGTTGCTTTCCAATTTGATGTCGATATTCAAGATGGCTCCTACATTATATTTCCAAGACCCAGAACTTATCTTTAATGATAGAGATAGGGATATGACATTGGCACAAAAAGCAGAAAAAATACTCAAATACAACAACGAAACTGTGATACCGTTGAAATATTGCTTCGAACCGAAGACAGTAAAGAAGAATATTGTTTATTTTAAAGCTGCTTGTAACTTGGCTATGACTGTTGTCAATCAAAATGGGCCTTTGAGTGGTAATCGGTCTGCTCTTGGGGCGTTTTCGTGTTTTGTGGCATCTAATTATATCATTCAAGCTATCTGTGACGCATGTACTTCTATTGCTGTCATTGATACCAATTTCAAGGCAAGATTTGTGTTTTTGAATCGGTTCTTGAGCACTAGAGATGGCATCCTTCCTTCTTCAGTGCATGAGGGACCTCTTGCAGCTCACAACAACTGTACTTCCACCCTTCAAGCGGCGGAAAAATGTTTATTAATTACATTGTGTGCTACCGATGCCCAATTCTACAACTTCTCCAAAATCACCATTAAATATTATTTGAAAGCTTATGATGATACACCATCGTTGTGGGAACTTTTTCCCGATAATTTATACCATACATTTGCTGAAATGGTGGATGACGGCTATGTGTTCACGGGGATGGTCTCATTGCAAAAGAGATACCGTAGCATATTAAGAAATGCCAAACCGACAAAGTCTCTTTTCGAAGCTTGGATAATTATGTATTATCGTTGGCTTGGCATCCTTGAGGAAGACACCATCGATAATGGCACATTTAGAAACATCAGTGGGTTTTTGGTAGCATCATCTGGTTGCTTTGTGCAATATTGGACCTTGCACCATGTTGATAATGATTGCCGTGCTCGTATCGACTCTTTCATGAATGATTTCTTTAACAAATGTGTTTCTTCATTATCGTCAGATAACATGTTGATTGCTACTGTGATGAAAGATGAATTGTGTAACGAGTCTCATCCTGCTGTCTATCATTTGATCGGTGAAAGGTTGATCGCAAAGGTAAATAGATATCTTGAAACCAAGACTGTTAATAAAGAGAGCATCATGTTTGTGGAACTGTTGATGACCATCTTAACTTCAATGATTTCCAACAAGAATAATGGATCCTTTATGTTGTTATCCTCGATGCCTAACATTGTGTCTTTCCTCTTGAAGTTTTTCAGTATGATGGAAAACTCGATAGATTTAATGAAATTCAAGTTGCGTTTCGCAAAACTTCAACAGTCAATGCAGTATGACAAGAGAAGTGCAGGGTTACTGGGGGCATACAAGTTGAGAAACCAATATGCCAAGCAAATTTCTGATTGGCTTGAGCAATCTGTGTTTAATGCTGCTCCGAATGAGGGTGATTTGGTGTCTCATAACTCTGGATCAATTCATAGCGAGTTGGCATATTTGAATATGGATTTGGCTGTGGAGTGCTCGAAATGTCTTGCATTGCAAGTTGATGAGCTTTTATTGGAAATCCCCGTGGGTACCAAGGATGAAAATGTTCGAAAGTACAAGGACTTGGCGTTCTCCAACTATTTTTCATTGTTTTACAAGATATTGCAAAAGTATATGACCTCAAAATCTTCCCTTGGTTTTATCAAGTCAAGATTCAGAGTCAATACGATAGTTGATAATGTCTTGAACTCTATTTCGAGTCTTCTTCAATATGACAACGATGTGGGCTTGCAATTTGTCTTGCCACTAGGTTACTATGGAAGTAACGAGAGCAGGCGTATATTTTTGAAAGTTTTTGCCCAAACCCTTTCGTCTAGAAAAAGTAACACTGTTAGGGGAGTGTTCAGTGAAGATGTAATTCGTACATTATCTGAGATTCCAGAGGTATATGTTTATGCTGCTACCTGTGCATCATCGACGGAACAAAATCTTTTGGCAACATCGTTATTCTATTTGTTCAGTTACACGAGGAATTTGGATTCCCTTTTCAATTATTTATTGGACTTTGAAACCATGACTGTGAGAAATTCTTCCAATATATTCCGTCACAACAGTACTCTTACGAGACTTTTATCGAATTTTGCCAAAGATTATGGTTTGGAGTATCTCTCTACGACATTAAAATCATTCATTCAAAGGTTGGTGGCCAATGAAGTATACTTTGAAGTGGAAAAAAATAATGACACAGACCTAGGAGATGCGGACTTGTTTATTAGTTGTTTGACTGAGCTCGTGGATAGGATTTATGAATCGGTATCTGAGATACCTCTCTCCTTCAGATATATATGTGGACGGATTTATGATTGTGTTAAGTTGAAGTTCAAGGATGCAGCCCTCATGGCTGTGGGATCGTTTATCTTTTTGCGGTTCTTTTGTCCTGCCATCATCAGCCCCGACTTGTTTTTTGATACGCCTGTGGAAAGTCCTAAAGTCAAGAGATCTTTGATTCAATTGGTTAAGGTCATTCAGAATATGGCAAATGGGTCCCTCAATTTACTTAAATGGCCGGGGTTAGTATCCAATTCAAATAGAATTGGTGAACTCAATCACAAAGTTTTTGATTTTTTAAAGGTCATTTCAGTGAACCAAGATATACCATATTATCCATTTGAAGCTGTTTCAGAGAAACCTATACCAGAGCTCAGATTCCTTCACAAGTATTTGTACAATCAGTTTGTCAATATCAGGTATGAAATGTTTGTGGGGTCCAATGCTAACGTAAGTCAGTTGGAGCACAATATTGAACTCTTCAGGAAATTCGACAAAGTGATGAATAACTTGGGACAACCTAAGGCTCTTCTCAAATTAAAAGGATCACCCCAAGTTAAGGACTACTTTGAAACCAATAACACTGCATACGCGAGACTCATGGAATTCATGAATAATATGTCGATGAAGTATGTCGAGTCAACGGGTGATCATTCAATGATTCACAATTCTATCGCTCCTGATGGTACACCAATTGTGGTTTTGAATCTTGTGGAACTGAAAGATGTGGAGTTATTCATATATAAGTTTTTCGAAACCGCAAGTCAAGTTTGGGAGAATAAGTTTTATGTTCTCTTTGATTTTACTGAAGTGTTTTATTCTCACAGTTTAAATAAGAGCTTTGTAAAAATGCTCGTTCAATATGCTCCTCCACAATTTCCGAAAAATTGTGCCCGAGTTTATTACTTCAATTTGCCCAGATCGGGCGCAGGTAGCGTTCCGTCGGAAGTTGCCAGCTTCAAGAAATACAGAGAAGGCTCTTACGCCCGGGTACTAGTGCACTCAATATTGGATAGTCAAGAAGTTGTCAATGGTTTGCGTTTGAGCCCAAATACTTTAGCTATAGTCAAGGATACGAGAGTGACTTTTTCTGATGTTGAGGTGTATGACCTAGACTACAAATCGTATATTGGTGCCTCTTTAAGATTAGGTAGAAGATGGTTACAAATTTGCTTCACTGATTCAATGACCTTCACCGATAGCCACTCAGGGGATGTACAATACAGGCCTGTGGAGATATATAAGCTAACACTGATAACGAAGTGTGAAGTTCAAAAGGATTCAAAGGAGTATAAAGAGTTTGTTATTCATTTCAACGAAAAATCTGATAATGCTACAGTTCGGATTAGATCTCGTGAAGCACTGGATATATTGAGGTTACTTTATTTCACTACAACAAGACGCTATAAACAGACCTATAAGGAAAAAGATCTTAATTTTGATCATGGACCGGTTCCGATGCATTGGTTTGCTCGTTTGTACAATATGACATTCCATGGGATTTTATCTCCGGATGATGATGTCCGGACCTCTGCATCTATGCTATTTAGCTCTTTGGCGACTTACTTTGATGTTGATTTTAATTTAACAACGCAGCTTTCCAGGAGCGTGGCTTACCCTTCAAACACTACTGATTATGTCGCTACTGTATCTGAGTACTTGGCTGAAACTTATCCATCGATGTCACTTAGGTTCTTTAAGGCATATTTTGATTATTATGATGCTATACCAGACGATCTAAGGGTCAGTGCAATTAAGTACATATCTCCATGGATTAAAAACATTCGCGAGCATATTTTATCGTCTGACGAGCATGGTCCTGATAGAGTAGCTGAGATTATTAGACTGTTCTGTCGAATCACTTCAATGAATAGGGAATTGATTTCCTGTTTTAATGATATGATATGGAGCAGTATCTCAAGCGAGCCAATGTTGACTTCTATATTGGTAGATGAAGTTGTTGCCTTTGCTGCAGATAATAAAAATGACGACTCTAGCTGGGATTTCATTGTTTCTGTGATTTCAACTTCTGCAGAGACATGTGGAGAAGTTACTTTGAGGATTTTGACTTGTGTGAAAAACACCAGTAACACCGACTCTACTATTGCTTCCCAAAGTAAGACCTTTGAAATCATGGTTCTTGTCAAGATCGCCGCAACACTTTTCTTCAATTCTTATGTGTGTGCCAGATCTTATTTGGCTGAAGTTTTTTTCATTGCCACTCTTTTCATTGATAATTCACGGCTCAATTTCGGCCATGATTTACAAAGACTTGTATTGAACACGGTGCACTCGTTTTTAAAGAAACCTGATTTGCTGGAAGACGAGGAACGTGTCATCACCAAGACTTTAGATCATTTTAGTGGCCAAAGAGCAAGACTTTTATTTGGAATCCAAACGGAGAGACCAATGGCATTCGATGCTGGACACCTTTATAATAGGGCCATCAACTTGGAATTGTTATGTGACACTTTGAATAATTTCATTGCAGTGCTTGGAGTTTCTTCCTATACTTCAGGATGGAGATTTAGATGGTGTTCTAACGCCTTGGATGTTGCATTTAGTAGCTCTTCGATTTTCAAAACTAAAGCTATGCTTATAGTTTGTATTTTGGCTAGGGATGGAGTGAATAACTCCACTGCTTCAAGAACATTGGCTCTGATGAGTAGAGCTGATACTTCGTCTTTAGACAAGTTGACTTCCCTCTTGTTATCCTATTCCAGGATTTACAGAGGTATCAACAGAGATGCCGTATTTACAAGGTATTTGGTTTGGCCGCATATTTGCTTTGCAATGTTAAATCACATTTTCTTGTATCAGCCAGCAATTGAATGTCTCATTAATTTAGTGACTATGCTAGTTGAAGGTGGTAATGACTATATTCATGATATATTTGCTGAGAGAGCGACTTTGGAACCATTTGTGTCTAATTTTGAGGAACAGAATGATGTCAAAATAACAGTTGATAACTTCGAGTTCCATTTATTTGATATCTTGGCCCAAGGATTAACTTATCCTCATCTTAAACAAGCATCTTTGGGTTGCATGAAACAGTACTTTACGGCGAAATATAAACTGTCTAATGATATTGGCATTAGAAGTAATGTTTTCTCCGATAACCCTTATGCTTTTCTAGTGTACATTTACCTTGCTAGCTCACAACAAGAGTTTGAAGAATATGTTAGAAAACAACAATTCTCCCCTGAAATGACTAAGCAAGCTGCAGGCAATGAAATTCCTCAAGTAGTGATTGATTTCTTCCTAGCAGGGTCTGAACCAGCACATCTTTTGCTCATTTACTGTTCTTCAAGTTTGTCGATTTCGTCTGTTGATCCGTCTTTCAAAGATAGATTCTTGAATGTTTACTTCAATATCTTTACGCAAAATAGTAAGTTGTCGCTTCTTTGTTATGAACTACTTAGAACAACTTTGGATGACATGCTCATTACCACCCAATCCATTGATACCGTTAATACCATTTCGAATATCCATTATGCCGCTCTTAGTGAAGATGATTTCTCCTTCAACCAATATAGAGAACAAGAGCAGAAACTTAAAGAAAAATTAAAAATAAAGAACATTCCAGCACGCAGGAAGCTTTACAAGCCAGAAGATGATGAAAATGATGTTGCATTCGAAAGGATTAAGTCGATAATTAGCGGTCTCCAAGAAATGGTCTACAGGAGTTCATGTTCTTATTTGGATGGTTCAACTCTTGAAGATTAGTTCATGCATGATGTTCTTGCATATTTCCAGGCATGTCCGTTGCTATACATTACACAACACTCCTTATGTACTTTACTGATGTATATTAGAATAGAATGATATATCTATAACCCGTCATTATGACCTCAGCGATCTTTCAAATTCCGCTTTATGCAATCTAAATATTAACATAGTAGCTCTAGCATCTTCCACAGACGAATGAGATCCAGTTTGGATATCGACGTTAAGAAAATGTTTGGTTAATTTCTTTAAACTGGGAGTTTTACCCATTGATATTTTCTTAAATGGTTTATAAGATGACGTATCCCTAATGCAAGATTTTGGATGTGATAAAAATAATGAATCCAAGTCATGATGTAACGCATGACCCACTAATATCCGGCCTTCGAAGATTTTGGATGCCTCTTCTTGAGCTTCTTTGAAAGATATAGCATCTTTCATATGCTTGGGAGTGACTCCACTGACCCAAGTTCTCCAGTCAGTGACCTTTTCTTGAGGTTTCACAAATTTATCATAAACAACATGACCATAAAAGTTGACAATAGACACTCTTGCTAATGCGGACTCTGTTCCCTCTGGACCTATACCAACGAATTCACAATCTATAGCCAAGTACTTCCCCGTGTCTTTCTTCTTTTCTGCCTTTTCCTTAGATTTCAAAATAAAAGTTTTACCATGAAGTTTTGATATGACGTCTGGCTTCATTTCACCCTCATTCTCCCATAAAGCATATTCAACTAATGATGTCGTTACTCTAGCTGCCCCTGTATCTATCTTCGCATGTGTATCAGTATTTACATCTGGGGTTTCCGGTTTTATCTTGACCGACTTCTTTATATGTCTTTTCTTTTTAGGAGGCTGCTCCGTAGATATCTTCGACTGTAGCCTTTTCCAATTTGGTGATATAGAAGTCATTATTTATAAGGTCTACGGTCCTAGTTCCATCTCTTCGCAGTTCTTCATGTCATCTCATATTTTCAAAGGGTGCCGCCCTGTATACAGTATGTAAACATAAGATCTATAAACTATCCATACAACGCAGATGCTTTGTACATTTGAGTGGCCCAGTTGATCTTTTCGACAATCTCTTCACATTCTGCTCTGCTTGATGCTTCAAGATCATACTTTTTGCGAGTCTTTGAATCCCTTGCGGAACGATTTGGATCTGGGGGTCGAGTAACGATAATTTTGAAATGATTGGGGTTTTTGGAATCCTTATACTGTTTTATTTTGATGATTTGCGTAATGTGGAATGAACTGGTCTTAGCCATCATTTTCTTGTAGTAATGGCTGTAGTTATAATGATTTAAATGATGATGTTGAGATTGGCCGTGAGTCCCATTTCCTATGAACGAATACTCGCCATTTTGTGTAGTAAACAACTGATCAGCAGATGGGGTCAAGTGGATATAATCACCATCAATAACTAATGTTTTTTCGATCTTATTCAAAATAGTAGCCTTCTTTCTCCACACTTTCCACTTGAAATAAATTGTATTTATATTCGTGGGTAATTGGTCATTGCGACCAGCGAGCATATCATCCAACACTTTGTTCAAATTAACTGACTTATTGCCTCTCCCTACATTCTTTTTATACTCCTTTCCCTTTGGTTTTGTAATGGTATTCGAGCTTGTGGCTGCAAAATAATCTGGAGTAGTGGTGTCATCTAACTGCTTCGACTGAGGGGTGATCACTGATAACGAGGGCATACCTTCAGAAGGTGTTATAACATTATTGATCATTGAAGAAGAAGAAGTCAAGAGCTCTAAAGGAATTTCTTTTTTCTCCAAAAGCTCTAAAGTAGTGCTTTGCAAGTCACTTACGACTTCTGACAGCTTAACTATTCTCATTTGATCCAACGAAACCATTGCTGTATCCTTCATTGTCGTCCTTTGCAATAAGGTACCACCTTTCACTGCCGCTGACTCCTTAGGCGATATTTCACCAAGAACGTATCGAGCTCCATCAAGATTAAATTCATCACAGACTCTCTGCTGAAGAGCAGCAATATTAGTGTCGGGATAAGCATAGTATCTCACATAGTCAACATCCACTGCGCAAGAAGGATGTAAAATGATCTTCAATTCTAAAGACGTAGCAGCTTGATGCACGTCAGGGAAGTCGGTGGGATTTTCTTCAATCACAAGATTATTCAGTAATGGACTGGGCTTTTCCGCTAAGGAAAGACTCATTCTTAGCTCTTGAGGTAAAGAAGATTCCTGTTCATTTTTTTCTCTTTCCTTTACGTCCGTGACCTTGCAGATTGCTAACTCCTCTGGATTATTATAGGAGGAAAGTAATCTTGTTCTATTCAAAACTCCAAAGGAGCCATAATTAATGCCATCTTCGTCAACTAACTCTAATCTCCAATTATTGGGGTTCATGTTTTCTACCGTTCTGTCTTTTAACGCGGAAGCGTTAAAGAGATTTAGCAAGATGAATCCAATGAAGTTTGCGACCGAGATGTTATCATTCACCTCTAATTTAAACACAGGTCCCTTCACTTCAGGCAAAAATATTTTAATTGATGTCTTGCGGCCCTCTCCGTTAGTTTCGTCACCAACGAAATTAAAATATGCTAGTGGGTTCGAATCGGTGTTTTTGAACTTAGATTTGATCATGGAAGTTAAACTCGACTCATGGTTTTCTTCTTCCTTTGATATTTCCTGCTTTTCAAAAGTTAATCCTTCTCTTTTGATGGGACTGAGAGATAAAGATGTTGTTGATTTGGCATCATTCTTCAAACCTGAAATCAGAAGTTTCCTCAAACTTGCTGATGTAGATTGTCTACCCGAAGAAGAAAGAACGTCAATTGAATCCTTTCTTTTCTTTTTCCGGGTCCTCTTGCTCCCTTCAAGGTGATCGTCTTTCACTCCCAAGGAGAGACTCGACTCCGTAACACCACCTAAATCATCCAACAGCATGGAAGACGTCAACATAGAATCTGTTTCGATCTCTGTAAATGCTGAATCGCTAGAATCGTCTGTGTAAACTTCGTCATCCTCCTCTTCTTCTTCTTCATCATCTTCTTCATCTTCATAAAAACCTTCCTCAAATGCAACGTTTCTAAATTCATCATTAGTTTCCAATTCGTCATAATTTTTTTGGCTACCATTAGAGGCAGTGTTCTCCTTGAATGCATTATTTGATCCAAGAGTCTCTATATCATTTAACCTTTTGTTGTTGACTCTGGATTGCCTTCTATCTTTATCCTTCCGTTTCTCTTCCGCGAAGGCAGCATCTACTACTTTTCCCCTACCATTCACGGGGACACCAAAATCACTGTCAATTGTCACAGCATCATCGCTTACAGAAACTTCGGCATCAGTCTCTGTGAATGAAACCGCATTATTCAGCTCATCATCCACATTGGCCATCACAGAATCATCAACACCTTCTTCTTCCTCAATCAAGTCCAAATCTTTATCAAAGGGATCATGCATGGAATCTAAACTCTGCGTATCATTATCCCTATAAGCTTTACTACTATTATTTCTACCCTTTCTTTGAACCTTTCTATCATCAATCAGAGTATTTTTATCGAAATCCACGGATTTTGGATATTCTTGTGAAACGTCTCTTCCATCTCTCATGTTCTTTTCTATGCCTTTGGGGAAATGCCTTGCTATTTGCAACGTTATTGGAGGAGATTCCGGAGGGACAAATTGGGGATAAACTTGATCACCATTGACATCATTACCGATGGGTTTCACAAACCCGTGGGCGGTTTCATCCCCCTCCGTAGTAGCCCGGTAAGATATCCTCATTAACGATATCACATCTAGTGTATTGTAAGAGAATGCCATGATGTATCCTAGTCAAATCCAGCTACCCATAATAAAGCGCCTTAACGGTACCAACGGGTACTGATTAGAGTTGTGTGTTTTGGTATCATGTATGATATGATCACGTGGCTGTGTATTTTTGGTATCATTTTTTGAGGAGTCAAAACATGAAAACAGCCAGCCAAGCCCTGACGGAGAATACCACTGGTAAAGAAAACTTTGCTTCTGCGTCAATTCAATGGTACAATAGTACGTTGGTAATCAATTGGTCGAAAGCAAAGTTTGAAAAAAACGAAAAATTGTGTTGAAATTACATTAAACCTTGATTGCGCAACAATAGAAGTCGACCGCTAAATTGATACAATAAAAGGTTATTGAAGCTTCGTTCACTTTCATTATCGGTCTTAATGAAGTTGCACATCAAGAGCGGTGCCGAAAGGCTTAAGAGGTACACTAAATCTTCTTTGGGCCATCATAGAGATGATCAGAGTACAAGGGAAGTTACTGGGAATGATGAATCGCATGAACACTCTAATTTAAATGACTTGGTCGAGAATTTGGATAGCATTTACAATTCTTACACTAATACAGATAGGGGTAGTGTCGATACTCTTGAAACAGGTAATGGGACTTCTTCTAAGGCAAGATATCTTGTACGTACTCTGCAAGATGGTGGTGACTATAGACATGGTACAACTAATCCTCCAGAAGCGAAACCCTTTGATACTGATGAATCGGAACGGAAACTTTATCCTGATAGGTTTCTTGATACTTATACATATAATAAAAATGGTTCCTCAGCTAATTCAAGTTCTGATTTTGATTTTACCCCATACGAGCCTGCGGCCAATAAAAATTCCTCTTTGAATGTGCTAATAAGTAAAAATTCTATAGGGAAAGAATACGAAGAGTTGACTGGATCTGTTCCGAGTTTGCCGGAATCGATGATATCAAGAAAACTCACCTCCGCTACTGAACATAACTTGAATAAAAATGGTCAAGAATCCGATGTTCATGATAGCTCATTATCTGATGAATCTATACCATATGATCAAACGAGGTCTCCTGGAGAAATTCCCCCCGAAGATAGGGTAGAAGAGAGTGATGCTGGGGAATGGGATTCCAAAGGTGCTGCAGTGGGACAAATAAAATATAATTCAGGTGAAGGTTATAAAATTATAAAGAGAACCGTACTGGATTTCACTTTTGGTAAGGCTCTTGGTGATGGTTCTTACTCCACAGTAGTATTAGCCACAGATAATCATACTGGAAGACAATACGCAGTGAAAATCTTAGATAAAAGACATATAATCAAAGAGAAAAAAGTGAAATATGTCAATATTGAGAAACATGCATTGAATAGATTGAGCAATAGGCAGGGGATCATATCGTTGTATTTCACCTTCCAGGATAAGGCATCATTGTATTTTGTGTTAGATTATGCCTCTAATGGTGAATTGTTATCTTTATTGAAGAAATATGGAACCTTAAATGAAGAAGCCACCAAATATTTTGGAGCTCAAATTTTAGACGCTATCAAGTATATGCATGACAATGGGGTTATTCATCGGGATATTAAGCCAGAAAATATATTATTGGATAAAAAGAATAGAATTCTGATTACAGACTTTGGTACAGCTAGATTATTGGAGAAGAAGAATGACGAAAGTGAAGATTACCCAATTGACGTAAGGGCTAAATCATTTGTTGGGACTGCAGAATACGTCTCGCCAGAATTGCTTGATAGTAAATACAGTGGGAAGCCAGGTGATTTATGGGCGTTTGGATGTATTTTGTATCAATTGATAGCAGGTAAGCCACCTTTTAAGGCTGCTAATGAGTATTTGACTTTCCAAAAAATCACAAAATTACAATTTGCTTTTAGTGCTGGATTCCCTATGGTATTAAGAGACTTGATAAAGCAAATTTTGGTACTTCAGCCTTCCAAAAGAGCCACTATCCCCATGATTCAGAAACATTTTTTCTTTAAATCGATTGACTTTGATAATTTTGATGCCATATGGCTGAAAGATCCACCAGAATTAGGACCATATAAAATGAATGCGAAGGCAATGATGAAAGTACCTGAGATCAACAAAAGAAATCCATCTCTGCCCCAAGTCTCCACAGTCAAAAAGCTGGTTCCGAAACTGCAGGTTAATGGTCAATCAGACCTGCCACTTCCTAAGTCGGCCGATAGTGATAATGACAATAGTCCTAGAGTTAATCCTGCTAGTGTGGCTGCGTTTGTTCTTCATAGAAATGGATCAACTGATGGCGGTGAAACAGATACAGATAAAGAAGCCACAAGGGCTACGGGTAGCATTGCTAGATCGGAACAAGATTATATACCAGGGACAAACATTCTTCGTCCAAAGATTAACAATATGCAGAAGTCTTATACTAGAAATTCCACCGCTAAGAAACCTAAGCCACGGGATACCAAACCAAAAGTGTTGGCTGTGCCACCATTAAGTGCTCTTGAATTATCGTGGACTCAGTATTTGGTTCACCCTGATGAAAGAATTTTGAAAATCGGTCCAGTTCTTGTACAGAGACAAGATACGGCATTCTTTGAAAGAAGATATAAGGGTAATATTCGTGAAGCGCCACTTGGGTTCAGCAGTAAATTCAATTCCAAGTCTTCTAGTCTTTTATCACAAGTGGTTAATGGTTCCAATCAAGGGCTTAGGTCTCGCTCTAGTGTCCTGGGGAATCGCGATTCGGATGATTCTGAGGATGAATCTAAGGCAATAATTGATCATTATGAGGTTGAAGAACCTGAAGAGTCGAGCCAGAGTCACCCACCTTCATCTTCTGATCCTAGTACAATTGGAAGTAGCGGTGGAAGACTCACCAAGTCGATCTTAAAAAAGTTCTTACCGGCAGGGAATTTGGCTAGTGAAAATGATGGCACGAGTGATACGTCTGATTTTGTTGAGCGTCAAAATCCCTTAGTTACTTCTAAAACTTGTACCATGCTTATTACTTCCTTGGGGAGGGTTCTTGTATTTTTTAGGAATGATCAAGATGCTAATTATAAGCTCATTTGTGAGATTAAACTCAATCATCCGTTCATTCAGATCAAGGAAGTGGTTAGTGTTAGAACTAGATATCAGAGATCCTTGCCCACAACTGGAATATTTGCTATAATGTCTTTAGCTACTACATTTGTTTATGAAGTGGAGAATCATGAAGTTAATCAATGGACTGAAAATTTGGCTACATCGAAATTGAATCAATATGAAAGAGAGAAAGCTGATTTGGCTTCACCTGATGATAAAGGTAAGAGTGAAGAAATTCAGGGTTCACAGTCGGCATCTTCTCCTAAGTTGCAAGCATCCCCTAAATTGCAACTCTCGCCTTCACTAACTAATAACCCTAAACCTAATCCACCCGCTAATAAGGAAAGAAGAGAGGCTAGGATCAAATTACCTCCAATTTCTACAGCAAGGGCAAGTGCAACCCCTAAAGAGTCTTCGAAAAGTCCCAAGAGTCCTCCAGACTCACGTCACCATGCGAGTCTTCTTAATGAGAAATTGAAAAAACCGGTTAAAAGAAAGCCTCCACCACCACTTAGTCCACCAAGTGGTATTGATTTGTCTACTGGCTTGGCGCCTACAAATGACAATGAAACTATGATGAATGCAGCTAAACTTGCGGTGGCTAACAATCCTGATCAATCAGCCACCAGATCTCGTTCTAGTTTCAGTCGGGGCACAGAAAGACCAGCCACCAAACTGCCCTCATCAAGACCAAATTCTCCCGAAGTGACCCAAATGAATTCGAAGTTTTTGGCTAGAAGTCAAAGAAAAAAGCATTAGCAATAAAATATTAGCGATGCTTTATGTATGCTTCATCGATCGTTTTTAGAATTAATTATCATGTACATTAAAATCAAAAAGTAGAAAAAGAAAGAGAATAGGAGAGAGAATGAGTGTATAATAGTCGTTACTAGGTTGTCGTTAATGCCTATGAGCTGAGCCATATATTCAAAGGCAGTCTTTCGAGCGCGACAGTCACACGACGTCACGTTTAGGTCACGTTGACAGTTCCGGGTTTACATGCACCCCTTGATGCATATTACCCGGTGATTGTGGTTTTGTGTAGCAAAAATTTTTCAAACCTAGTGTGGATCCGAAACTGGCTCTGGAGAAGGTGAGAACTGTCATATAAAATTTTTCAAGCTTTGTATCAAGGGTTTCAAGAAGGAAACAACAGAAAAGATGGCTAAATTCATTAAATCAGGCAAAGTTGGTATGTATCCTAGCCAGTATCAAGAGAGAGAAGATAATCTGAAGACATTTAATACCAAATTGTACGGAGTGACAGAAGTGAATTAAATGAACGTCTAGCTGATTAGACAACAGGATAGCAGGGGAAAAGAGAAGAACAGGAGAATGACAGTAGAATAACATAAGATCACTTCATGGGTAGTTCAATAGTTTAAGAACATTATAAGAATGATTACTCTTCTCTATTAAAGAATTTATACTAACCATTATAGCTATTGTTGTTCGTGGTCGTTACGCAGGTAAGAAGGTCGTCGTTGTGAAGCCTCACGATGAAGGTACCAAATCTCACCCATTCCCACATGCAATTGTTGCTGGTGTTGAGAGAAACCCATTGAAGGTCACCAAGAACTTGGGTGCTAAGAAGACCAAGAAGAGATCTCAAATCAAGCCATTTGTCAAATTGGTCAACTACAACCATTTGATGCCAACCAGATACTCTTTGGACGTTGAATCCTTCAAGACTGCTGTCACCTCTGAAGCTTTAGAAGAACCATCTCAAAGAGAAGAGGCCAAAAAGGTTGTCAAGAAGGCCTTGCAAGAAAAGCACCAATCCGGTAAGAACAAATGGTTCTTTACTAAACTTCATTTTTAAATGGAACTATATTCTATGTAATTTTATAAAAATGGGTTAAAATCAGTCTTCACCTCTGGTCCTCTTGCATGGCTATTCAATATATAAATAATTCCACGTATTTCAAAGATTGACTTTTGTAGATAAGCGGAATTAGCGCACTAAGAGTAGATTTAGCCTTCAAGGTGACTCATATATTTGGAGTGTATTTAGGTCCACTTTGAGAAGCTCAATGAAAAAATTAATCTAAATTAATCTAGATATCCCTGTCATAAGACGATGAGTGCAGACGACGTTGCCAAGCTCAAGATCAGCGATGTTGAACAAAAGATCACACCATGGGAAGTGGAAGGAGCTGTTGTTGATGGAGAACTGAAAGGTATCGATTATGAGAAGTTGATCAAACAATTTGGTACTAGGCCCATCACAAAAGAGACTTTGGAAAGATTCATCAGTGTCACAGGTGTCGAGCCTCATCCTTTCTTGAAAAGAGGCGTGTTTTTCTCCGAGAGAGATTTGGCCAAGATCTTGGACTTATATGAACATGGTGAACCTTTCTATTTGTATACTGGTAGGGGGCCATCATCTGGTTCGATGCATTTGGGACATATGATTCCATTTATTTTTACTCAATGGTTACAGGAAGTGTTTGATGTTCCATTAGTGATTGAGTTGACTGACGATGAGAAGTTCCTCTTCAAACAGAAGTTGACTATTGAAGATGTCAAGGGTTTTAGTAAGGAGAACACTAAGGATATCATAGCCGTGGGATTTAAACCAGAAAATACCTTCATCTTTTCTGATCTCGAATATATGGGAGGTGCCTTTTATGAGAACGTTGTGAGAACTTCTCGTCAAATTACTGGATCCACAGCTAAGGCAGTGTTCGGATTTAGCGATTCAGACTGTATTGGGAAATTCCACTTTGCTAGTGTTCAAATTTCCACTTCGTTTCCATCTTCTTTCCCTGATGTTTTGGGTTTACCAGCAAAGACACCATGTTTAATCCCCTGTGCTATCGATCAGGATCCATACTTTAGAGTATGTAGAGATGTTGCTGATAAGTTGAAATATTCCAAACCAGCATTGATCCATACCAAGTTCTTTCCTGCTTTACAAGGAGCTACTTCAAAAATGTCTGCATCTGATACAACGAGCTCAATTTACATGGACGATACACCTAAGCAAATTCAAAAGAAAATTAACAAGTATGCATTTTCTGGTGGGAAAACGTCGGTGGAAGAACATAGGAAATACGGTGGTAATCCTGACATTGATGTTGCTTATCAATATTTATCATTTTTCAGCTATGATGATGAAAAATTAGCTAAATTGGCCGACGGATATAGGAAAGGTGAGATATTATCAGGAGAGATAAAGAAAGAGTGCATTGATGCGCTTCAACAGTTTGTTGCTGAATACCAAGAAAGAAGAAGTAAAGTCACTCCAGAATTATTGGATTCTTTTATGAAGCCTCATAAATTAGTGGCAGGAAATAAGGAAAGGAAAGTCGCCATAAAGCAAAGACAATCTAGAAAGTAATTTTCATATGAATAGATATATAGTAAACTAATGCTAGATCTAAATTTGCAACAACTTTTTAATATTTTCCAATATAAATATGAGTTTGTCAAAATCGTCATCTTGAACTGATTCTCCAGGGCCAAACCATTTTGTACCAATCGATAGTATTACACTCTTGGGGTTCGAAGATAATAACACTAATTTTCCTATCTGTGAAGCAACCACTTGAACTTTCATGTTTTTATGATTTCCTAATAGAATCACTGGTTCAACTTCCACGTCTTCTTCTTCATGAGCGGCATCAAGAAACCCTGGATTACTCTTTCTGAACGTGTCTGGTATATCAAAAGTCATATCCATCGCCCCATTGATCTGGACATTAATGATCATCTTGTCTTCAAGTTCGATCTTGTGGAAAAAGAATTCGGTGTCATCACTAGGGTACTTTGCCTCCACATACTTGCTAAAGTTACCCAGTTCCTCCATTGTAGATGGTGAGTATGATGAGTTCAAGAGGAGACGTTTCCTGCATTCATAAAAGCGTCTGGGAGAGTCAGGTGATCAGATCATCCCATCTTTGGCCTGGAGCTTCGAACAGCGTTTGGTTACATTTGGATACCTTTGTGCTGTCCTTTGTGCTGTTCTTTGCACTAACCTTTGCACTGGCCGTTTGCTCTCAGCCATTGAGGAATTTCATCATTACATGTTGCAGCGTACATCGGCTATTACGTTATCCAATTCGTAATTTTATGTAGCATTTCCGATGCCTGCTCGCGCAAGGGGATTCGTTAGATCCTGGTAATGATGCCCTGGCGAACGTCGACCCCAGCCTCAGCATTATTCAACAGTGGTTCGGCCTTTCTGATAGTTTGGTTTGTTCTGGCATTTTGGTTTGTCCAGGAGACTACATTTTCCACCGACACAGGAGTTTTTCCTCAGCTAACATGGCTGCGATGAACAATCAAGCGAGGGGAAGGGCGTCCAGAGCAAACAATCATAATATTATCTGACAGTAACGGAATAACTCTACTTCACTATATAAGTCATTAAAACTGCTGTTATTGAAGAATTTAAGCTTAATTGTAGGTATCGGATTTTGTGCTCGTGCGTGCCGTTGACATATCTGAAATTTTAGCTTAGCGCATCCGTAGCCGGACTGGTTTGACAACTCATATCTCGTCACCAAGGTTCTAGACTATATATATTGGGACAAAATCCTGTGGTAAGATCAAAATTTGGAATCTGTTTTGATAAGTCACTGAGAGTTTAACTGGAAGATTTTATGATGACTCAGCCATTCACGTCTGTACCTGAAGCAATAGAGGCCTTCAAGAAGGGGGAATTTTTAGTGGTGATGGATGATGAAGACAGAGAGAATGAAGGGGACTTGATCATTGCTGCTGAAGCCATGACCCAACAAAAAATGGCATTTTTGGTGAAACACTCGTCAGGATATATATGTGTACCTTTATCCACTGAGAGAGCTGACAAGTTGGAGTTGCAACCGATGTTGGCTGACAGAACTGATAGACATGGAACCGCTTACACCGTCACATGTGACTACGCTGATGGCACCACTACAGGTATCTCAGCTCATGACAGAGCTTTGACTGCCAGAAAATTGGCTGACTCATCGGTTGCACCCGATGATTTCATAAGACCGGGTCATATTTTGCCCTTGAGGGCAGTCCCTGGACTCCTCAAAAAAAGAAGGGGCCATACTGAAGCTTCAGTACAACTTACTCAACTCGCTGGAATGCAACCAGCTGCGGTGATCTGTGAATTGGTGAGAAGTGATGACGGGTTGATGATGAGATTGGATGACTGTGTTCAGTTCGGTAAAGAGCATGGCATCAAATTAGTTACAATCAAGCAAATTGTCGATCACATTTCTCAGTGAAAATTTTCAAATAGACAATATATTATGTATATATATGTATGCATGGAATAATTAAAGTAGCAATAATTGAGCTTTTCTTTTACCAGAGACATCGTCTTTAAATGATTTAACCTGAACTTTGACCTTATCAAATACACCGATGGTCCTTTTATTACCATTGCGATCTTTAAATTTTAATTCATACTTGTCTTCATCAAATTCGGCACTATTAGGGTCCCCGAGATGTTCCACTTTTATCAAGCCTTCGACACCAAATTTGGGCACAAGTACAACAATACCATTGTTGAAACATTTGATCACATACCCTTCTTCGTCAGTTTCCTTATCTCTCATCACTTGACCCACATAATATTCCACACTTGCTCTTCCGGCAAATTGGGCGTTTCTATGACGCTTATTGATATTTCTCACAATGATCTCCATCTTTTGCTTGTCACGATGACTGAGATCTAATTGCTCGTATCCTATGGCGCCGGCCAATTGCCTATGAGCAACAATATCGCAATATCTTCTGATGGGTGAGGTGAAGTGAGTGTAAATGTCAACGGCTAGCCCATAATGTCTAAACTCTGGGTACCCATACGAACCAGAGGGAAAATACTCTGCTGCCATCATACACCTTGTCGACATTATTCTGAGCAATGTGTTGAAATAAGGGTCGTCTGGGTCGATATTCCTGTCTAAAGAGTCCGCCAATGCCTTTGATGACTCCAAAGATATGTACATTCCCGGTTTTCTCACTCTCAATATGTCATTAAGAACTTCAAAATTAGTCGCTGGTGGTGCTGCATGTCTTCTCAACATAGCTGTTTGTGGATAAGCGTCATATATTCTCCTGGCAACAGAAATATTGGCAAATAACATGAACTCTTCCACTAAGGAGTTAGTCTCGAGTAATTTCTTAATTTCAACTTCACCAGGATCAGAGGTTTCACTATCCATATGCACCTTGACCTCTGGAGACGCCAAATTCAAAGCCCCAGATTGAATACGCTTTTCCTTAAGTTTCTTGGATAATTTCAACAAGATTCTCATCGATTTTGTTAAATCATCATTCTGGTTAGGATCATCTATTCTTTCCTGTGCGATTTCATAAGAAAACGCTTCTCTAGACTTGATCACTGACTTCGTGAACTCTACATTCACTATGTTAGCATCATCATCCACTTCCCATATAACCGAAAAGGCATATCTATCAACATATGGCTTCAAAGAACACAAATTTGTTCCCAACAACAGGGGTAACATATCAATTCTTTTGTCAACAAGATACACTGATGTACCTCTTGAGGCACCTTCATTATCGAGAGCCGTATTTGCCTTAACAAAATTTGTGACATCAGCAATGTGGACTCCAACTTCATAGTTTCCATTGGGGAGTTGTTGAGCATGCAAGGCATCATCGATATCTTGAGCACCTTGAGGATCAATGGAGCATACCAACTTATGCCTAAGATCCTTTCTTCTGGCAGAATCATGATCACTTTTCAAATCTTCAGGAACCTTCCAATCAGCACCTTCTTTGGGCAAACAAGAGAGCACATTCTTTGAGAAAGGTCTGTACTCCACATCATGCTCTAAAAGCAAAGCTTCTCTCTCGGCTTCTACACTCTCGATAGCACCAAGTGCTCTAACAAAATGACCCTGGGGGAGTTTAGATGTGGACGACCAAGAGTCTACAGAGATCACTATTCTTTGTCCCAAAAGCTCTTTGGCTCTTCTTGTACGGATCCTTATTCTTGGTAACACCTTATCCATGAGAACAACAAAACAATTCTTGAAACTGGTTCCTACATCGTCTTTATCAACGGACGAAGGATCAACTTGACCTACGTAGTATCTCCATGATCTTCTGACTATACCCACGACTCTTGCTGTGGGTTGAAGTCTTTTGCCTGTATGCTCCGAGGTGGTTTTCAACGCCTCTTGTGCCAATAATTTCCTCTCGGTATCAGAAACAACCCCCTGGGGAACTTCATACTCATCATCCTCTACTTCCTCAGGATTGTCCCCTGCGCTGACGTTTTTCTCTTCAAGAATTGTCGTGGAAGGCTCTCTCCATTTTTCCCTTGGTAAAAGCTCCACTATCACAGAATCCAGGTTGAAAGCCCTATTTAAGTTTTTTGATCCCAAGATCAATAAGGGCTTTTTAAAGGCCGATGTCTGCACCGTTCCTTCCAAGATGTTGTAAGTGGAAATGTTTAATATGCCTTGATATAAAGTACCTGCTTTGACACCCCCCATGATTTTGGCATCTGAATAATACTCAGGAAAGGATGTTTCATTAGGTACTTCAGCAAAGTTTTGTGACTGATTTGGAATAAGTTCTTTCAAAGATTCTCCATTTGGCAAATTATCAACATAATCCAAAAGGCTATAAGCATTGATATTTTCCTCATTAGCCTTCTTGAGATTGTCCTTGTCATTGCACAAAAAAATGATTGAAATGGGAGTTGGCGAGTTGGAATTGTTCAAATGTATATCATACCAGCTGGCCACACGTCTTATTGCCCTATCGTTTCTATCGTTTATTGACTCTCCTTTATTCCGACTGACATAAGTCTCTTCATTAAATTCGTTGTGAAAAACCACGAACCTTTTTTCTTCTGACTTCACCAACACTCTAACTCTTTGATATATAGGGAACGATCTGCTCCTCACTTCTTCTAATACTGTCAGAGGTATTATAACATCATAAAAGCATTCGGGACTCTCTAAAAGATCTATAGCATGTAATATAATATTGGTATCCACAACAACATAATGACCTTTTCCATTAAACTTTAAAGGGGTTGATGACAATACAAACTTGGGTAAATTGCCATGAGGGTCAGCTTTCACAATCTTTGGACACTTTTGGCATAACAGAGAATAACAAGGAACATCATCTCTCAAATAGTGTTCTCGAACAATTTTCGTTGCCCCTCCATTTCTGGATCTCACAAACACTTTAGAAGTGACACTGAGTCCGTCCGACAACCGTTTTCTCTCAAGCATGTTGATACAGAAAACATTATCGTTTGAAGTTTAAATTTTCATATATATGTATATGTCACGTGATGCGATGAGAATCAGCCCAAACAAATCTCGTTACTTTTCTACTACACTCAGCTACACTTCTGATTCCTACTAATGCTGTTTATTCCGAAAACTGGGTGAAAATCTCAACAGCTAAACCTCCTCTTTTACTAGACCTTCGAACCTCATTTTTGTCATTAATTTCCCTCGTCCAAAATTGAATACTGATGAAGTAATATACAGTCACCTCCTCTTTCCGGGTCCAATCCGTAAGTGCAAAAGATCCCTTCTGAAGTAACAACGTTGATGTGAAGGAGGTTCAACGTCAACAAATCTCTGTCATCTTTTGGAGAGCCAAAATATCCAGAGTCTCTTCCATCTTTATCTTTATCCTTGGAAGTCAACAATGCTTGTGGCACCAAATCTTCTTTTAACTCATTGCTGAGTTCAGCAATTGATTTAACGTCTTTACCAATAGTATTGATTTTTAGCGATGCAAAATGACGAGTAGGCTCTAATATCGAAGAGAACCTTGACGGTAGAAAGTCACCCATTTTTTGTGCTGCCTTTCTCCCGAGAGTCTGTGATGAGCGTCTGATTATTCTAGCGACAGACAATCTAGTTTGGTCAATCAATGGTTCGGATTTAAAGTCCTTCAACGACAGGCCAGTACCATGACTATGAGTATCTTCACTCAAGTTCGAGAAGGAGCTTTGACCTGAATTATTGGATCCCTGTGATAACTTACGTTGTTTGTTTGAAATTATTTCTAGTGATTCATCATCCATATCTTCATCTGCATCGCTATCATCGCCATCATCACCAAAATCGTCAATCTCATCACCATCTTCTATTGTTTCATTATCGCCGTCAGCATTTTCCTCGGCTTCCTCTTCTGCTATTGTTTCATACCCAGGAACAGTCCGATTACGCGAAGACCTCTTCTGTTTCTTATGCCTATTCTTCAATGCTTCATCCTCTCCCAATCTAAATATGTGAACCGTCCCACTGGAACTATTAGCAACAACATACCTATCATCTGAACTAAAAGTCAAGGAGTAAATTTTTGTAGGATAAGTACCTCTTCTAAACTGATATAATTTCTCACCAGTGCCAACAGAGAAAACCCTTATGATAGTTCCCTTATCAGAGGCGGTGGCTAGCAACTGACCATTTCTAGATAATGTAATCACGGCTAATGTCGATTTATGTGCTTCCATGACACACACTGGTTGAAGAGTGGTTAAATTGAAGATAATGACATCACCTATTCTATTGGGGTTATTACTCACCAGATGTACGTTACTCTGCGAATTGGTACCAGAACTATTGATTCCAGCTAATAATGCCTCATGAGTGAAAGTTTTCGGGGGAGATGGATATGCTAGATAAATGTCGTGTCCTTCGTATGATATTGTTCCTAATCCCTTAATGTTGGTACTCGTCTCAATTGTGTGTAATAACTTCATCGTCGTAATGTCATATATATATATTTGATCTTCTAATATGACCACCATTCTTGAATTGGTCAACATTACCCGTAACACACTTGAAGGAAAAATTAAATCACATATTGTGGATCTTCTCTTTGTATTGATGATCTTCAATTTCCTGGGGGAAGACCCCGCCTCTTCTCCCTGAGCCACTATTACTGCTAGCGATGTTTTATATAGCATTTCAATCAATCCTATCGATTCATCCCTTCTGCATTGGAACGTTTTTTCAAACGTTGGACGGCAATTGAATATCT
Source organism: Priceomyces melissophilus (assembly GCA_031081885.1). Classification (NCBI taxonomy): domain Eukaryota; kingdom Fungi; phylum Ascomycota; class Pichiomycetes; order Serinales; family Debaryomycetaceae; genus Priceomyces; species Priceomyces melissophilus. The sequence goes on along the minus strand of JARYTE010000002.1, from coordinate 216,483 downwards.
TGTACCCATTATTTAGCCCAACTGCTATACAACTTGCGTCTTGATTAAAAGTGATGAAATTGACCTTATCTTCAGAGTTACGGATCAGGCTAATGATGGATGAAGCACCATCATTGCCATTCTGGAATATGGACGAGCTCATCTAATCGTGATTGACTTTACTATAAGTTGTAAGTTGTTTGGTATACACAGAACATTTTTAGGTGAGAACCTCGCGCTATATAAAGGATCGGCATATATTGCAAAAATCTAAAAGTACTTTACGAGCCACGAAGTAAAGGCATCCAACAGTTCTGGGGTTACTTCGTGGCCGGCGCCCTTTTGTAAATATGTTTCTGAGTCGCTGTTGGTGTTTTTATAAATTTCGATCCAGCTTCTTGCCAATTTGGGAGGCACTAACTTATCGTGTTCGCCAAAGGAGGCAAACAATTTGATTTTTTGGAAGGGGTAGTCTTCAAACACTCCTACATCTTCGGCACTCAATATCTTGTGGATGTATTCTGGGTACTGTTTCAGCTTTTGTTCCGGGGTAAAATTTAACTCTTCATACGTCTTGTAGAACCATTTCACATCATAGCTGTTCGAATCAATATCATTTGCTTGTAATCTGTTTATCAACAATGATGATAAATCAGGACATCCAATCACAGGATTAATGATTTCTACAAGTTCTGGATGGTAATAGCCAAATCTAATAGCAATATGGGCCCCTAAGGAGTATCCACTTACGGCATTTCTGAAGGAAATTTTGGTACCATTTTCTTTGGCAGACGAAGTAATGTATTGGTCCAAGTTCAATATTCCCGGAAAATAGTCAATGATCAATTTCAAGTCTTGGACACCTCCATACACATCGGAGACTAAATCCAAGGCATGCTTGTCATTTCCGTTTCGCCAAGATTGATTACGTTTGTCATCTATTAATCTCTCTCCGTGATTTCTATTGTCGAAAGTAACAGCAATTAAAGGGACATCCAGCTTCTTCTTGTTGTTAAACTGCTCAACGATATTGTAGGCAATGTTTTCTGTAACCTTGTAGTTCTGTCCTCTTGGATGAACTAAGTACAACACATTTACGTTGATGTTATCGGCATCTTTCCTTTTATCTTCGGGATTTAAAGAGTGTATTCTTTTGACTGAATCTTTGATATACGATTCTAGCACGTCAGTGTTGTATGCGTAGATGGTGATTCCACCAATTATATCTGTTACTTTAGAAATGTTGCTCATAGTAGATGTTTTTGAGAATAATGTTTAAAATCATAAAAAATCGACTGCAAGAGTGAGAATCAACTTTAGACTGCAAATTGACAAACTAATAGTACAAAATGAGTCCACAAAATAGGACTGGGAGATATCATTACAAGATTGAGGAATCGAGCTTGATAATCAGTGTTGGATCTTCATAGCTCTATCATCACCAGCACTAAGCTAGGGCCAATATCTTTCTACCGGCTATGTCGCATCCCACACTTCCATGTGATACAGTGCGATGTACTGCCGACACTTTGTGGAACGTCGAATCGGAACGTGCTGTAACCGAAACTGCGGTCGTGACGCAAAGGATTTAGTCGCCACGAGCATGTGATCAATTTGGTGGGGATTGTTGTAATTTATATATGAATTTGACTCCCCAGGCTTTTATGCAACAACATTAACAAACAAATATGGCTCCGCAAGGTAAAAAAGCTAACGGTGTTTCAAAAAAGGTTAACGCAGCACCCACGAATGATCATTCTGATTCCTCAATTGAAAAGGACGTAAGAAGTGTTTCCAAGTCTGTTGGTGAGGATACCGTCAAAGTAGACCAAATATTGAAGTACACTCCAATTAGTGAAATCCCTGGTAATGTTGACAAATTAAGAAAGAGTTTCATTGAGACTCAAAAGACTCATTCATTGCAATACAGATTGAATCAATTAAGAAATTTATACTTTGTTATGAAAGATAATATTGATCCCTTATGTAAAGCATTAGAGAAAGATTTTTACCGTTCAAAAGCAGAATCCAAATTTATGGAAATTTTCGTGGGGCTAAATGAACTTGTTCATACTATGGCTAATTTACACAAATGGGCCAAGAAAATCCCAGTGGAAGGACTCCCAGTGGCTTTCAAGACCTCTCCAGTCTATGTGGAGACAATCCCCTTGGGTGTCGTGTTAGTCATTTCTCCTTTTAACTATCCCTTTTTGTTGCCGTTTGCTTCAATTGTAGGAGCAATCGCGGGTGGTAATGTTGTTGTATTCAAACCAAGTGAAGCAACACCTCATTTTTCTCAACTTTTCTGTGAATTGATAGCAAAGGCTTTGGATGATGATATTTTCTACTACGTCAATGGTGGTATCCCCGAGACTACCGCTTTACTCGAAGAGAAATATGACAAGATAATGTATACCGGTAATAATTTTGTGGGAAAGATCATTGCTAAAAAGGCAGCAGAGACTTTGACTCCCGTCATTCTTGAACTTGGTGGTAAATCACCTGGTTTCGTGTTGGATGATGTGAGAGATTCTGACATCAAGCCAATTGCTAATAGAATCGTTTGGGGGAGATTTGCTAACGCAGGTCAAACTTGTGTCGCAGTCGATTATCTTTTGGTGCACGAAAAAGTCAAGGATAAACTATTGAAAGAAATCGTCAATGTTATTGAAAACGATTTCTTCCCTAAATTGAGCTCAGACACTAAACTGTACACTCATATTATTCATGATCGTGCTTATAACAACTTGAAGAATCTCATTGCCCAATCAAAGGGTAAGCCCCTTGTCAAGGGTGAGTTTAATGACGAGACAAGATTCCTTGCACCAACTGTTCTTGATGAAATTGACTGGGATGATCCTACAATGCAACAAGAAATCTTTGGTCCAATCTTGCCTATAATCACCTATTCCAACCTTAATGAGGCTCTTAAAAATGTGGTCAAGTATCACGACACTCCATTGGCTCAGTATGTCTTCACCGGTGGTTCTAGTAGCAGAAAGAAGAACCCGCAAATCGACAAAATCTTGAAAACAGTGAGATCCGGTGGTGCTGTTGTGAATGATGTGTTGGTACATGTTTCCTTGGCTGACGCACCATTCGGTGGTATTGGTGAGTCTGGATATGGTGCCTACCATGGTATCCATTCTTACCGTGCATTCACCCACGAAAGAACTATCATGGAACAAGACTTATGGAACGATTTCGCTATGAAAGTCAGATATCCTCCATACAATGACAGTAAGATAGACCTTATGGAAGCCACACTTGCAGGTTATAACGGTAAGGTTTGGTTCGGCAGAAATGGTAATGTCAGAGTTGGAGGTCCTGGTATCTTGTTCAGTGCATGGAATGGTGCTGCAGGTATTGCCAATCTTCTTTACCGTTTCGCAAGAGGTTGATTAATGTCTATGTATTACGTATGTCTTTTATTTAAGTACTTAATATTTTAACGTTCTAACTCTGTAATGGTGTCATTGAATGTAACGTCAAACGTGATCGTGTACTGCATATATACCACAACAATAGTATACATCTACAAATGTATCGTTTGCCACATGGAGACTACTTTTTTATAGAATAGTCAATAGTAATAGCAGTGTAATGAGTTCATTGAAAGGTGAGTTTCAATATTGCAATAGTTTGACCATTGTTTACATTACTAACTTCTGTAGTAACAATAAAAAACGCTGGCAAGACGTTTGAGATCGATCTCCAAAATGATGACACTGGTTTAATTTTCAAGCAAAAGATAAAGGAAATTACGAGAATTCCAGAGGATAGACAAAAGATATTGGTTAAGGGGGGAAAGATAAGTGATGATGTTGTCGTTTCATCCTTGAATTTGAACTTGAAACAACCTATTATGGTATTAGGAACACCCGATAATAATTTGCCTTCTAAACCAGTGACTAAACAAGTGTTTTTGGAGGATTTGAATGAAAATGAAATTAATCCTGTGGGGCAATCCCCATCTGGTTTAATAAACTTGGGTAACACTTGTTATTTGAATGCTTCACTTCAAGCTCTCTTTCAAATAGATGATGTGTCAAGAAGATTATCTGAGTTTAAGCCAAGTGGGATCAACTCGACTCCATACGAATCTTTGGTATCGTCTTTGAAAAATACCTTTAAAAATATGGATAAGAAGCAAGAAAAAGTGAACCCTACATTGTTTTTGGCTCTTTTTAGAAACGTGTTTCCACAATTTGCCGAGAGAAGTGACCATGGGTTTTTCAAGCAACAAGACGCTGAAGAGGCATTTTCTCAACTTTTGATTGCTATCAACCAGTCTTTGAAAACAGAAGATTACTTTAGGTTGGGATTCAAGACGACTGAAAAGCCACTAGCATTACCAGACGAAGAGCCTACGGTCAAATATGAAGATGCCACTAAGCTTAATTGTCACATTGACATTAAAACGAACTTTTTGCGTGACGGGATATTAAAAGGTTTGTCGGAAACAATTGAAAAACATAATGATACTTTGCAATCTAATGCTGAATATCAAGTAACAAGAAGGATTAATAGATTACCAAAAGATCTTATCATTCACTTTGTTAGATTTTACTGGAAAAGGGATACTCAAAAGAAGTCCAAGATTTTGAGGAAAGTTCAATTTCCCTTCGAATTAGATCTTGCTGAAGGGTTGGATGACTCTGTAAAGGCAGAAAAGGTTTCTACTAGAGACAAATTCAGACAAATTGAAAAAGATAACTTGGATCTCGTGAGAGACTTTAAGAAAAGTAAAAAGGACTCATCGTTAAACCCAATTGAACAGAAGGAAGAAGACGATCTCAAGATTGCATCGATTAGATCAAAGTTTGAGGATGAATTCTCTAAGATTTTGCCAGAGGGTTACGATTTACATGGAAGCTCTGAGAACCCTACATCTGTTTATGAATTATCCGCCGTAGTCACCCACACAGGTGCATCTGCCGATTCTGGGCATTATCAGGCTTTTGTTAGAGATCCTTCTGATTTAGATAAGGAAACATGGTGGAAATTTGATGATGACAAAGTCTCTCGCGTCAGTAGGGATAAGATAGAGACTTTAGCTGGAGGTAGCGAAAGCGATAGTGCATTACTTTTGTTCTATAGAGCAGCAGGATTATAGCTAGGTTAGATAATATCTATTTTACTCATGATATATATTTAGTTGGATTCAAACTAATTCTATTTCAAGTATTTCTTACTAGTTTTTGGAATTCGGTGACTTCATCCCAACAGTTTAAGGGTTTTCCATTGTTGGTTTTCAAACACAGTATGACATTTTCTCTCACTGATTGAAGTTCAGGACTGACCTCAACTTTAGAAGCCTTTGCATTCTCTTCTAATGTCTTGGTCAAAGATGCAAGCTTGTTATTAGGGCCAGGGATCTCTAATTTTGTGGTGTCTTTATCCAAAGACTCATCGGTCAGCTTTTTCAATTGCTGTAAAGCTTCCTTTTCCAATTTACCTAATTCTAATGCTACCCTATCTTGAATGTACTTCTCGGTGTATTGAGCTCTGCTGTAATTAGACTATATAGTTAGTAACAACTTTATCATGAGATCACAATGGATTGATACATACCTCTGGGGAATTTTCCAATTGCGATAAGAATGACGCACTGAACTCAATGGGAGCGGAAGGCGTGAGCACCTTAGTATCAGGTTTAGAAGGAGCAGCACCCATGATATATATGTTGATGTTGATGTAAGCTCGGTTTCTCCAGAGACGAACTTGATATTGAGAAACGTCGTGGACGCACCGTTTTTCCCATTTCCAACAATGATAAAATAATTTTCCTAGGATTTGACCATTTTTATGAAATACCACTCTGTATATTAATTGATCAAGGTACTTAATAATATGCCTCCGATACAACAATATCAGCAGATTGGCCAACAGCCATCGGCTTTTGATAAGTTCAAAATGGGCGCCATGATGGGTTCAATGGTTGGTGTTTGTGTTGGTGTCTTATTTGGAGGTTTCTCGATTTTACAGCATGGTGCAGGTCCAAATGGTGTCATGAGGACATTAGGTCAATATATTTTAGGTTCTGTGGGAACTTTCGGTTTGTTTATGTCAATAGGATCCGTCATCAGGTCGGACACTGATTTCCAAGCTTATCAAAGAGCTATCGCTTATTCAAACTCACGCACACTAAGAGAACTCTACAAGAAGGATTAGCGACATAATCAGGGATTTCCTTGTCGCAATTCAAAAGTTAATGGATATCTTTGATTGTATATAGTTAATGTAAAATCTACTTGGCATTTTGCAAACAAAGTCTGTAGTGGCCTGCCACATCATGCCTTTAGTTCAATTTGAGTACCCTTGCCTAAGTCATACAAGTACGTAAGGCCCAACCTGGGGACACCATAGTAGGAGGATTTCCCGAGTTGCTTAGCCTTTTCGGTCAACCTCATTTTAGGCTCCACTATAGGCTCGCTACTCAACTTAAACGTGCCCCAATGGACACCTTGCATGAAAAGAGAGGAAATATGAGAGCAGATCTGGACCGACTCTTCCGGAGAGATGTGTCTTGGTTTTTGATGCCACGAGGGACAATATTGACCTATTGGTAATAGCGATAAAAACACTGGACCATATTTTCTTCCGATTAGACTAAAGAGCTCCTTCTGATATCCCGTATCGCCAGCATGGTAAAGGACAGACTCACCATTTCGACGTATCAAAAATGAACACCATAATGACTTGTTTGAATCCAACACATAGCGACCTGACCAATGCATTGCTGGTAGACATACCACTTCATACTTATCCGAGAAACTCTCTGAGGGAGTGATATATTCTGTTAGCGATACCGTATCCCACCAGTCCATCTCTATAACTTTATGTATGCCTAGTTTGCCTAGCTTTTTCCGCAAGCCCAAAGGTACGATCCATGTGGTGGAGTTTCCTATCTCTTTTGCAACCAGCACTTCAAAATGGTCAGGGTGATCATGAGACACGAGTGTGAAGTTTAAGTTGTCATCAGTAGCATACTTTATCTCATTTAAATCTAAAGGAGAATCCACTAATCTCTTTGGGCCAAGACGCTTTAAAAATAAATGGTCACCTAATAAAGGGTCGGTCAAAAAGTTAATGCCCGATATCTGAATTAGCGAGCAAGATTGACCTAACCATTGAAATATCATCTGGTCTCTCAATGGTGGCAAAGTACTTTTAGTGAACCATCGTTGATTGGGAGACGCATATAGTGATCTGAAGTCATTTAACTGAATGCACTCTTTCAAAATGACAGAATTCTTCTTTAACATTTCCAACTTTGGCTTGAAAGACTTGAAAGTTTCGTTTAGCAAATTAGTATCCTCATTGGGGATAAGTATTCCTTCGTTCTTTTCTATCTTGTTCCCATAAAAGCTTTCTATTACCTCGATGACTCTGACAAGAAGAAACTCAAAAGCAGTCTGAGGTCTATACTCCTTGAATGGATTAATAAACATCCCTGCCACTGTGGCCGATCTATATTTCGTTACTTCATCAACACCTTGTACCAGTGGTTCTTGTTCCCTTTGGTAGATTGTGTACTTGGACCTCAAAAGTAAAAACAATTCTAACGAAGTGTAAGAACAGAAGGCACCTATCCCTAACTTCAACTTAAATGACAGACGCCACATTGATCGTCAGATGTCAATCTCTATCGATTTATCTATCTATCTATGTCTGTACACAATTTCTTCCACTATGACGCAAACATAATTTTCATTTGATCGCATCTCCGAATTTATTAGTCTACGACCTATATATACTAATGTTTGTTCACCACCCCTGCTTTGTTTGCGATGGCCAAGATGTGCTTCTTATAGTCGTGAATGTTACCGGGGAACTTCGAAACCACTTGATCTTCACTGACCCAAATCTCTTTACAGACTCTTTCAATGATGGTAACGTCATGTGACACCATGAGAATACCACCTTTGAAATTTATCAAAGCATCCGCTAATGCATCCAAACCTTGAGTATCCAAGTGATTAGAAGGTTCATCTAAAATCAAAATATGAGGGTTGTTCAAACTTAATGCTGCGAATGCAACTCTCGATTTTTGTCCACCAGAGAGAAGTTGCATTTTTTGAAGACTCAAGGATCCCGTAATGCCAAAAGATCCTAAATGACGTCTGTATTCTTCATCGGATTTCCCAGGGAATTTCTGTGACATCCATGACACCGCTGAAAGTGATAAATCCATACTGTCAACGTGATGCTGTGCGAAATACCCTATTCTTAATTTGCTGTTCTTGGATATATACCCTTCCATAGGATTCAATTGATCTAATAATAATTTAAGCAAAGTGGTTTTACCAGTACCATTACCACCGACAAATGCGATTCTAGAATTCATTTGCACGTCCATTTCCACATTCTTGATTATAATCTTCGTAGGGTCATATCCAAAGGTTACATTGTTCACTTGTAATATTGGCTGAGGTAAAGGTTCAGGGTCGGGAATCTTAAACGTTACCACTTTTTCATCTTCGGGTGGCTCGATAACAGGTAACTTCTCCAACTTCTTGATACGTGATTGAGCCTCCTGAGCCTTGGCCGCATTATACCTGTACTTATCAATAAAAGTCTGCAAGTGTTTACGGTAAGCCATTTGATTTTCATATTCACGTCTTTGGTTTTTGATTCTTTCTTCACGGGTGGAATAGAAATTATCAAAATTAGAGCCCCTATAGTAGTCCAATCTTTCAGAGTGTTGGTGTATTATATCGGTAGCAACTTCATTCAAGAATGCACGATCGTGTGACACTACCAAAACAGTAGACTTGTATGTCTGTAAGTAGTCAGAAAGATAAGTGATTGATGGAACATCCAACATATTTGAAGGTTCATCTAGTAAAAGAAGATCTGGCTGACAGAATAAAGCTCTAGCTAATGCCAACCTCATTCTCCACCCACCAGAGAATGATTTTGTGGGCTGCAGTTGTGATTCCTTAGAGAATCCTAAACCAAACAATATAGCAGCTGCTCTACTCTCTGCCTTATCTGATTCCATCTCATAAAGCTTCTCGCTGATATCTTGTAAATGATTATCCAAATCCATTCTTTCATTGTCCAATTTCTTTACTTCATTCGATTCTTCATCAAATTCCTTTCTGAGGGCCTCAATTTCATTGATTCTCTCGTTTATCTTTTGTTCTTCTTCTAAGAGTCTCTTTCTCCAAACATCTGCATCTAAAACACTTTGAAGTGCTTCGGTATCGTCTCCCTTAATCTCTTGTTCAACATGCAATATAGTGATATGCTTGGGAATATCTAACTCTCTTCTGGAGAGTGCTCTCAACAATGTGGACTTACCAATACCATTCTGACCCACTAAACCATAACGATGACCATAAGATAATGTAAGAGTTGTCTCACTGAGGATTCTTTGACTCATACCAACATATAAATCAAAATTCTCCACTTTAATATCTTTCGACTTCCCAGCAGCAGAACCAAAGTCCAATGGGTTAATCTCAAGAAAGAATGAATCATAGTCTGTGTCATCTTTCTTGTTCAAAAGCTTAGATGCTTCATATTGCACGAATTGATTGTTTCTCTTTGCAACCTTCTTTGCGATCTTTCTCTCTTGCTTCTCGAGCTTCTTTTTATCAACACGACTCTCCATTTGTCTACCTGTGTGTTCTATATCATGAGTTGCATTCAACAATGCTAATGAAGAATTGATATCTCTCTTAGAATTCTTTTGTAAAATGTCAGTATCCAAGAGTCTCTTAGAAGTATCACCCGTGACTTCCAATTTTGACTTGTTTTCCGCCAATCTCTTACTCAAGTCATCCGCAAGAGTCTTTGCTAACTCATCAATCTTTGTATTTGGGCCTCCAGCATTTTCCAACAACTGTCTAATGAAATCGATCTCTTTCTCAACATTTATTTGTTGTGCAATGACACTGTCTTCTATCGAATTTGAAACATGGCTGATATATCCAGTTGCATACTCTGACACTATAGGATCTACTCCTGGTGCAGCTTGACGTAACTTGAGCCCAATATTTGACATTTCCTTCAAAGCCTATAGATTGAAGATATCGCCATATTAAAATTTTACTCTACTTCTATTTACGCTATATGCAATCCCGATTAGAATGTCACATTTCGCCTCCAATCTTTGACGTCTATCAGAAAATGCCAGACTGACTAAAATAGCAATTGAAAGATAGAACTACGACTACAAAAAACTATTGTCATACATAGTAATATTATTACTGTATACTCTTATAAACGGATAATCAATTATAAAACAGCTTTGATTTCAGTGTCCAATTTGTCAGCAGACTTCAATTCTTGAACATCAGAGTTACCACCAATGTGCTTACCTCCGAAGAAGACATTTGGAACAGTCTTCTGACCAGTGATCTCTAATAAAGCCTCTTGAATCTCTGGACCATCAGAGATCTCATCCAATTCTAAAACGTAAGCCTCCTTGGTGATATCACCAACTGTCTTCTTAGTGGCCTTACAGTAAGGACAGTAACTCTGTAATTGTTAGTATCGTATGAATTCATGATTTGAAGACCTGATATTACATCGTTGAAATCCGGTAACGAAAGTCCAAGTCCTCAAGGCTGAGTCTCTAAGTCCCAGTGATACGCCATGGATCCTCGTCGCATAAGTCACTACATACCTTTGAAGCAATGAAAATTGGCTTTGTCTTGATTAAATCTTGAACCTTTTTACTAACGTCTTGTGAAACCATTTTTGATATATGAAATGATCTTTTGAAGAAACAATTCATTAACTTCAGCGGAGGTGTGGGAGTTCCATTAGTAAGACTTATATCCAGCTCCATGCCGGATCGTCCGCACCATCCACACCTTACATAATATTGCTACAAACGTTTCACCAAACACGTGATGACAACTGTGGGCAGAGAGAATGACATAAATTTCTATTTCTTATACATGAGAGGATCTCTCTGGCAAAAGATCCTTACCGAAAATTTCGATGGAATATCCATCAGGATCTCTGACGAAAGCGATTCCATTGATCTTTTCACTAAATTTTTGATCCCATTTGATTTTATCGCCATATTTCTCTTCAATTTCTTTGGTTAAACCTTCAGGATCTTTGACTGATACACAAATGTGGCCATATCCTTTAGTGGCACCTTTGATGTCATCATTACCATTGTAGTATCCTTCAAAGGAATCATCACTTTCGGTACCCCAGTTATGGGTCAACTCCAAGATTCCTTCTCTAGCAGCTTGACCACCAGATTCTTCCTTAGTTTCTGCAGAGTGATCAAAGGCAAGGAAGTAAAGGGTAAATTTTGCATCAGGGAACTCTCTCTTGGAGAGCAATTCGAATCCAAGAGCATTACGGTAAAATTCCAATGACTTTTCTGGATCCTTAACTCTAATCATACTGTGGTTCAACAAGTACGATTTCTTGTCAGTTTTACTTTCACTCTTGCCATTAGCATGCTCTATCAATTCGATCCAGTATCCATCAGGATCTAAAGCGAATGCAATATTCTTTTGTCTACCGTCAGACAACTTCTTTTTGAAATCTACTTTATCTTGCAAGAGTTCCTTTTCACTAGCTTCAATGTCATCAACAGAGAAGCAAATGTGACCAAATCCTCTGTACTCTTGACCATTACCATTATTGATCTTGAATGAAGCATCATTTTCAGAACCATGTTCGTGTATCAATTCCAATAATCCCTCTCTAGCTGACCAATTGACATCTTTCTTTGATTGACTCAGCGTTCCCAACAAGTAAAGTGTTTTGTCAGGGAAGGGCAAGGTTTTCACTTGCTTCATCCCAAAGTTCTTTTCATAGAAGGGAATACTAATCTTTGGGTCCTTGATTCTGAATCCTGTATGGTTTAAAGTAGGTTGATTGATTGAAGCCATTTTTGAATATCTTTTCAGAAAAAATCTAAAAATTGAAGCCATAAAAATGTTGCTCTTAATTCTAACCGAGTGAATGCTGCTTTATCAATGCCTGCAAAAAATTGCTATTATTGGTCAACAATTACTAAGCTTTTTTTTTGTGATAATATGCCGTCCGGTTCCTATACGAGATAATGGCTGACACAAGCTATCGTAAACGACACTACACACTAACAATGCTTAGACTGTCTTCTATATGGAGATACAGAGGTGGCACATCAAGGGCTACCCTAATTGGCCTTGCTAAGCCTTTCTCAACTCTGAAGGAGCTACTCTCTGCTCATTTTATTCAATCAAGAAATACGTTAAAAGATATCAATGCATTATATAGAGATGGCAAAAAAATCACTATGTTGACTGCTCATGATAGTATCACCGGTAGAATTGCCGAAAATGCTGGGGTAGATATTTGTTTAGTGGGTGATTCATTGGCTATGACTACTTTGGGAATGGAGGACACTACTGAATTGACATTTGACGAATTTTTATTTCATGTAAAATCTGTCACAAGAGGAAACCGTACATCCTTTTTAGTTGCTGATGTGCCATTCGGGTCATTCGAAGTTTCGATGGAAAAATCTATGGAATCGGCTATTCAACTTGTTAAGCAAGGTAAGGCGCAAGCAGTCAAGATCGAAGGTGCAGATGAATTTGTCATACCAAAGATCAAGGCTCTAGTGAAGGCAGGTATTCCAGTTATAGGGCATACGGGATTGACTCCACAAAAGCATAATGTCTTGGGTGGATTCAAAGTACAAGGAACTAATGTAGAGGAAGCTATAGAGATCTTGAATGACAGTATACGTTTACAAGATGCAGGTTGCTTTGCCGTTCTCTTGGAATGCATCCCCAATAAGTTGGCTAAAATAATCACCGAAAAATTGTCGGTACCTACGATTGGCATTGGCGCCGGACCATATTGTTCTGGCCAGGTCTTAGTCACTGGTGATGCTCTCGGCATGACTGATTCTAAGACTTCTATCAGGCCCAAATTTGCTAGGGCTTATCTTGATTTCCATGATCAAGCAGTCAATGCCATCTCCACTTATAAGTCCGATGTCACTAATGGTGTCTTTCCTGATGAGAATCAACACGGGTTTAAGATCAAATCTGAGGTTCTCAGAGAGGTTGAAAAGGAAGCTGAAAAAATTAAATAGACTGTTAGGATCGAGATTCTTTTTCTCGCTTATCATCCGTCTTAGACCTGTATATAATTTAACAACTTTTCAACGCGATACGACTCATCACGGTATGATTTACTGATACGTTTCTATGACTTTCGGCGTAGATGCTAACGATGATCCTGAGGTCATCAGGATATTCATAGTAAGGCACGGACAAACTGATCATAATGTCAAGAAAATTCTTCAAGGTCATATCGATATTGACTTGAATGCGACTGGTGTGCAACAAGCCAAGTTAGTGGCATCGGTATTTAAGGATGTTCCTTTGGACTCGGTCCTATCATCTGACTTAATTAGATGTCAAAACACAACAAAGGAAATAATCGAGTATCACCCAAAGTTAAGTGTTACTTATACCCCAAATTTCCGTGAGAGAGATATGGGCAAGGTCCAGGGAATGTATTTAAAGGATGCCCTTGAGAAGTATGGGGAGAACTTTAGAAACCTAGGCGAACCCAAAGAGAACTTTTTGAAGAGGGTTGATAGGGAATTTATGGAATTTATCGGCCAACAGCAGGGAAATAGAAATGCCATCGTGTGCACTCATGGAGGTGTAATCACGGCTTATACAAACTATTTGCATTCTACAAGAGGATATAAACTCAAAGATGGCTTGAAAAAATCTGATCTAAAGGTGCCATTCAATACTTCTGTGACAACTATCGACGTGAACAAATCAACCGGTGATGGTATAATATTAAATTTTGGTAGAACGGGCCATTTGGGTTCACAGCTAGAAGTGAAAGATCAACTTTTGCGTTGAGAGGGGAACTATAATTTTAAACTTGCAGTGTCACTTTATGTATTACTTATGTATTAAAACTTTATTTCTTTATTGTATACTTTAAACTATAAATGCTTTATTCTCTGTTGTACCCGCTCTTGAAAAAGATGCGGCCGACTTCAATGGATCCTTTCTAGTTAATTCATACTCCGGATTCTTTGCCTTTCTTCTTCTCAAAAAGGCCCTCTTGAACCATTTGTAACATTCTGCACCGCCTAGAAAGGTAAGACTAAAAGCAACTGAAAGCCCCCATTCATATCCAATTCCCGTGTGTAAGAAAACTTTGGTGTTGATCACTGGAATATATACAATTGGGAACACACTAATAATACCACCAACTATAGACCAGAACAAAAACTTGTTGCTCCACAAGTCTATGGCTGTTTGTCTCCACCAAGAGTTGTTGGTATTTTGTCTCATATAGAATAATGAGTTAGTTGGGTGGATACATTCCCATGCTAAGATGAGAGCACACCATGTCATAGACACAAATGACCCCGATCTTGCTCTGAACACTAAATCACACTTCTCTAAAGTTGCTGACATGTCATTACAGTTAACTCCTAGATCACCATTTCCAACTCCGTAAACAATAATTACGAAACAGACCAAACAGCAGACAGCCATAATAAGTCCATAAGCAAGCATATCAACTATTAATTGTCTCGTAAAGATACTCTTATTTGGTGGCTTATCGAGAATATCTTCCGAGGCTCTTTCTTGACCCAAGCCCATTGCTGGGAAACAAGATGTTACAACAATAATCCATAATACTTCCACAGGAGAAAGTGGGAACACGGAATAACCACTTTCATCTATGAATGCTAATCCAATCAACAAATACAATGCCTGTGCGATATTGGCCGCCAAGAGCTGTAACACGAATTTTTGAATATTATCTGACATTCTTCTTCCTTCTTCAATAGCGTTCAAAATTGAAGCAAAATTATCATCGGTTAAAATGATGTCGGAGATATCCTTAGCAACATCAGAACCATTCTGACCCATGGCAATCCCTACATCTGCCCTTTTCAAAGAAGGTGAATCATTTACTCCATCACCTGTCATAGCTGCAAATTTTTGTCTACGATGCAATGCGTCTATCATTTTCACTTTAGTCTGAGGAGAACATCTTGCAACGACCAAGGGTAATACGGGCATTTCATCAATTTCTTCATCACTCAAAATATCGAATTCAGAGGCGGTCATAACAAGACATTTAACGACGTCTTCACTGTAATTACCCAAATGGATAGGTAAAATTCCAACCTCCTGCGCAATAGCTCTCGCTGTTCCAGGATGATCTCCGGTCAACATGTGAACGTTGATACCTGCCTTATGGCAAAGTTTAACTGATGAGGCACTTTCATTTCTTGGAGGGTCATAGATTCCAATTAGTCCTTGAAATACAAGTCCAGATTCAACCTCTTTCCTGTCCGACATATTGAAAGATTTGTCAATTGATTTGGTTGCGAAAGCTAACACTCTCAATCCTTCTGCAGATAAACAATCCATATTTGCCCCGATAGTATCCCTATCTTCATCTGAAAGCTCCACAAGTTTATCATCTTCATTTTCTTGAATTATCCAGTGAGTACATCTATCAAGAATTCTTTCGACCGCACCTTTAGTGTACACTTGATACTGACCAGATTCTTTATTTTTGTATATGACAGACATTCTTTTGATAGTGGAGTCAAAGGGGAATTCTTGTAAATGTTCATAACCTCCTTCAATTTGTTTTCTTCCATTATTTAATCTCATGGTGAAAACCTGGATTGCGATCTCAGTTGGATCTCCATTTGCATTCCAGATATTTTCCCCGGATTCGTCCTTTTCTTCATAAACATTGGCAATATTTGCGAGAGTCGCCGTATTTAACCAGTCAGCAAAGTCTTTTGGTATTGGATCTGGTACTTTTGGCAAAAAGTTAGTCTCTTCGTCAGCTTCCTTCAAATCCTTCGGGCTGTATTCAGTGAAAGTCAAATCTCCGACATTGGGATTGAAAGGTTCACCAGAGTTTGATACACAGTATGTCCCCACAGTTGGGATCCATACTTTTTTACCTATCATTTTGCCCTGGGTCAAAGTTCCTGTTTTATCTGAACATATATTATCAACACCACCTAAAGCTTCCAATGCGTCAAGCTTTCTTACGATAACATGCTTGTGCATCATAACTTTAGCTCCAACAGCCATGGTGATAGTTAAGACTACAATTAAGGAGGAAGGTATCATAGACAACGCTACACAAATAGCATATATTGCCACGCTAGTGTTGACTCGCATCTTCTGTGAGCCCATAACAACGATGGCGAAGACAACTGCTATTCCAAATAAAACAATTGCTAACCAAGATAACTTACGTTGCAATGGAGTTCCCACTTTAATCCCTAATATATTTCCCAATATATTCCATGTAGTTTTCCCTATAGCCTTAAATACACCCTTTGCACCATCTTCTTTATCCGGTTTAACAATCACGGTGCTTCCTTCTTGTAAAGATTTTGCAATTTCACCAATTTCCGTATTCAAACCAACAGCAAATACGATACCCACTCCTCTACCCTTGGCAACAACACTTGAAGAAAACGCCATATTGGATCTATCTCCAACTGAGACAGGTTTCATTGAATCTTCTTCGAAGATTGCTTCTGTATCCTTTGGGATTGGGAGTGATTCTCCAGTAAGCATAGCTTCTTCAGTCTCTAAGTTGCTTGTGGTCATGAGTCTCAAATCAGCTGGGACAGTGTCACCTACCTTGATGTGAACTAAATCCCCTGGAACTAAATCTTCCGCATCAATAACTTGTTCGGTGCCATCTCTTGTCACTCTAGCAGAAGAGGAGCTTAAGCTTCTGAGTGAGCTCATAGTTTTCTCCGCTTGATATTCTTGAAAAAAACCTATGGAAATGTTAATAAACACGACAAATGCAATGACTCCTCCCGAAATCCAATCTTTAATGGCCAAGGCAATAACCATGGAAATTAGAAGCACCAAGATCATAGCATTGAATAGTTGATGTGCCAAAATAGAAGTAACCGAGATCTTGCTCCCTTCACCTAAAGCGTTAGGGCCATATTGTTGTCTCCTATGGTTAGCTTCAGTTGTTGATAACCCTGTTTGAGTATCAGTTTCTAAAAGTTTCGCAACTCTATCAACTGAGAGCCTATACGGCTCATACACTTGAAATGTGCTTGATGAATTTATAGTTTCGCGTTCTGTAAGATCAAACCTATCACCCTTTTCAGATATTTGTTTAGTCAATTGGGCTCCTGAATCCATAATAGTAAGTTGTCTTCTAGTCAAGCAATTTCCATTAAATGTGGGGGATACTTTTTTTATATTATACTCCCCCCAAGAAATGCCAAGGGTAGACCCTGTATACTGTCTATCTTTGCAGCCTAAATGTCATCTATCTTAGCAGCCAAGGATGCATTATCAGTTATTTTCCGGACCGAATCTTCAATTCAGGGAGTGTTTAAGAATATTTTTTGGCAAAATACTAACCCTTAGCATCATTTGGGGTGTACTTCAACAGTGTTCTTGCTCTATTTCCATAACACTACTTCAAACCTAGTCCTTCAGTATGTTTCGGCGAAATCAGTGTCCTGCACATTGTATGTACCTCTATGTCGGCTGTGGGTAAGTAGGTGTATCATTTATCTAAAACGTGACTCCTCTAAATCCCCACGCCTCTTGGCACAATGGACACATTATTATCTTAATGACAATCTATCACCCAGTTATCCTTGCCTAGAAATAGTTTATGTGTGGCTAGACTTGGCAAGCCCATCGGACCTCGGGCATTTCTAATATGGTTTGAGACAAGAGGTGAGGGTGATGTGATTCATCGGAAAAATTATCATTTGTCTCACTCTTGGTTTTGTAGCAGTTTTTACGATGATGAAGAACGGCTCATCTCTGGGGTTTCTGCCGCCAAGCGCTATCCATGCATTAGCGCGGAGTTGAAACTTGGTCAATCTTTCTTGGTATTATGAGCTTTCGGATCTAACGCCGCTGGCCCCTTGCCCTCCCTGTTTTCTCTTCCCTTCTTTAATGTCTTCTGTCGTTCGCTCTTTCGGTCTTACTCTTCTCATTCTTTGCAAATATCGTGCATTTTCGCGCTTAACTTTTTTGCCGAAATCTTTTCAACTTACTTTTGACAACCAATTATGTCTGACGTAGACCAAGAGATTAGGGAATTGATAGATCAGGGGTCTCTCTCGCAGGCACAACAAATCGTCAATCAAAAGCTACGAAAGTTTCCTAATAGAAGCTACTACCATGCTTTAAATAACCAAATCTTGTTTGCTCGTGGTTCAACTAATGATGCAGTAGCCAAGAATCAAAAGCTTGTCGAGCAAATACCAAGTGACCCTGCCACACTAAAGGTTCTTTTTGACTTCTTTAATCAATTGGGATTAAAGAAAGAAGCAAATTCTGTCTATGAAAATGCTGTCAAAAAGTACCCTAGTCGCTCTTTGATTTTTGAGTGGTTCAAGTCTTCCATAACTACTTTTGATTCGAAACTCTACCAGCGTATATTAATGATTTTACAAAAGAATGATAAAACAAATAGGTTGCATGCGTTTTGGGCAGCGTTTGGGTGTGTGATGTTGACAAGTTCTTCTTCGGACCCAAAACAGAAGTCGCTTTTCAATATGTTGGGACTAAAGTTGTTGGAGAATTTCAAACCTTTCAACAATGATCAAGAACTTTTTGTATTTGTTAAGCTTCTAGATAAAGATTGGGAGCGAATCGTGAAAGAGATGGACGAGGCACCAAAGAATTTGATCAATTTGGATTTGCAACTTATTTACTTGAATTCTCTAAAAAGTTTGGGAAATGCACAAGCTCTCTTTCAGAAATCACAATTCCTTATTTTCGAGGAAGATTTTAACGACTTCGATACTTGGAAATACTTGATATGGTCTTCTAAAGAATTAGGAAAGGATTTTGAGGAAGTAGAGACTCTTATCAAGTCTCTGAACCACCCTAGAAACTTAGCTTTATCTTTAATTGAGTTAGCAATGGTTTACAAAAAGGATTTAAGTGTGTACTTTAAGGCTTATTTCGACAATTTCAGTTATAAGTCATGCTGTTTCGATGATATGAAATCATACTTACAGAGCCTTGACGTATCACAGATTTCAACATATATGGAAGATAGTCCAAGAAAATCTGACCCGGCTTCCATTCTTACCCATAAGGTTAATTCTCAGAAATTTGCCTTTCTCTATGATGAGGAGAACACGTCCAAAAATGTTTCAATATATAACGACTTCAAGGATCTGTTGTCGCAGAGGTCAGAATTTGATGTCTATCCCGCTAACGAGTTAATTGTGACGAATATTCTCCTGGATATTCATCAAAACAAGTCGTTAAGCTCTGTTTTCAAGGGGATTGTTCAATTGCAGAAAATACTTTCATATGATCCTAATGATCCTCATTCACGATTATGGTTGTTGAAATTATCTTCCTATTTTAATTTGCCCAATATCTCGCAAGACAACTACGACGCCATGAAAATCAAAATGGTTCAACATGATACATTGGGCCATTACTTGAACTTGATTCCGTCTGCCTCAAGTATCAATTATTTGATCAATATATATAGATTCTATTTGACAGCGGAATACGAGATCGACGAGAGTGTCATTAAAGGATTCGAAAAGTCTGCCTTCACAAAACTCGAAGGTTTTTGTTCTTTTGGTAAACGAATCACTCACTCGATTGCCAAGTATGCTCTTATCATTAAAATTTTGAAGTTCTCCAAGGTCATCAGAAATAATCAATACGTCGGTTACTTCTTAAAGAGCATCAAGTCGATAGAGGCAGATTTGTTAAATGAATCTTTGGAAATGTATGATAATAGAGACTATAAAACCGTATGGAAGTTTGGATCCCATAGAGAACAAGAATTGTTTTTAGATGAACCTAAAAAATCCCAAGAGTTTGTTAAGCTAGAACTTTTGAAATTTTTAATTTTGGAAGAAACCGATAAAGTTAAGACGAATAAACTTATAAAGGTGTTTAATAAGTTGCTTAGTTCGTCTAGTTTGGCTTCTCAATTAACTGAATTTGAGTCCTGGATATTCAAAATTTATCTTAATCTTTTCAAATTAACCAAATTGGAATACAGTAAAGAGTCTGAATCCATATCGAATTATTTCAATAAGAACTTGAAGTTCACTAAAGTAAAAAATTTGATATTGACAGACAATTTACTCTCTAGAGCTTCGGAGGATAATTTGGTTTATGTACTAGAATTGATGATGGATATTCAAACTCAGGCTCATTTGTCCAGCTTCAAAGAGAACAATCTCTTAACATTAAGAAATCAATTCATCAAGGATTTGAAGCAACTTGACTTCATTTCCCTCAAACGTCAACATCTCAAGTCAATTGGAGAGTCTTTAAACATCACCGATAATGAGATTTTTGATTCCTCTTATAAAGATGATATTTTCAACACCTTAGATGATTTCCTCAGTCAATCGCATAGCATTTTAAAATATATATAGATCACCTCGATATACTAATCCCTAATAACGATGCCATTTGATCAATACGATGTTCTCCTATAGTTAAAAGGTATTTTCTATAACTTAAGTCTTTCTGATGGGAATTCAATTTGAATTCATCTCGTAAGAAATTAACTAACTCATCTTTTTCATGGTTCTTGTAGCATATCCTCATGGCACCTCGATAAGTTTGAAGCACTTTTTTTCTAAAAAGAAATTCTTCCAATGATAATGTCTGCTTGAATCGATTCTTTTCTCGCTGCTGAAGTAAACATCTTGTACTACTTAACCAGCGTCTTGCCAACATGATGATCATTTACATAAACCTTTCGTCTACCTAAATATATTTTTATATTTATGTGCAGGATGATACCACATTCCATTCTTCATAGTAGTACCATAAAAAAGAGAACTATGCATAACTAGAATCAAATATGACAAGCAAGATGTATATTAAGACACTTTATATATTTATTGAACTTTAAATTGAGAGAGCGATTCAAATTCCCCACAAGAAATACACTTGTTAGATGATCTCTGAGTTTTTGCTGATTGTATTCAACTCGTGCACTTATTTATTACCCTTTGCGAATCTGAAAGCAACAACGCCGAAGAAATTCAAAGTAACGCTTCGGCCGTCTTTCACAAAAAACTTTTCATATTTCATCTTATTTTTGTTTGACCTCAGAAAATTATGAAACGAGTAGTTCGGATAACTTTTTATAGGTTATAACAGTCTTGATGATCCTTGTAGCCGTACGTCCTGCGGCACTGCTCAGGGGTATTGTATTTTAGGCGAAACATCCTTGCATTTCAAAGAGCACCCTTTTACGTACGTTGCTATCAGAAGGGATGATTATGCTAAAGAATTGCCCATGAAAAATATGAACTGGTTTCTGTCGTAGTCACCTTTTTTTTCAAGATATGTAATGTTAAAGATCAAATCCCTACGGAGCATATTTACTTATTGGAATACGACACGCGCTTTGAAGCTCTTGCTGATAAATATCATTTCAGATTTTACGACTATGAGGAACCATAAAGTACTCCAGAAGATCTCCCTTCTAAATGCCACAGACTTTTTAGTAGATTCACCCTTTTTTGATGAAAAATGTCAAAAAAAAAGTCTGCAGAAATTGCAAAAAAATTAATTGTTCCTGACAAACCAACGGTTACAAAGAAAGGTGACAAAAGCTACAAACTTATTGCCTCTACTGGAGAAAATGAAAAAATAAGACAAGCATATGTCTGATTTCCTCAAGAGATTTTTTTTTTTTCATGTCTGATGATTGACAAGTCATTAGAGACCCTTTTAATTGGCGTTTATTTACTAAGCACCATACTTATTGACCCAATTTTTAGTTGACATGAGTCACCCAATAATAGTCACTTTCAAAACTCAAAGCTTTAGTTTCAACTCGACTATAAAGAAAACAAGCTGATGTCAAAAGTACGATTTCCGCCAATCAAACCTTGAATTTGTTCGGTCTCTAATGTAAAAGGCTGTAGTAATTGTTGCTTCGCGACTTCAATGCGTCATCTTTCTACTGCTTAAATTTAGGGTAGTCATAGGTAGGATTTTAGTTCCTTTGAGGAAGATCCGTACTTCGGCTTTATCGTTGGTTGCAAAGGGAGGGTTACCGATATCTCCATGATATTACACAAACGCGCCGAATAACCGACGCCTCGGACATATCGCTGCTGCAATGACATATAAATTATAAAAAAATCGACCTTTCTTTGAAGCACATATCTATAACAAAAAATGCTGTCAATACAAACCGTTGGAGCTACCACAAAGCTCACTCAGCACGAAATCTTACCATCCAAGACTGATGTTGGGGCTTTGGCAAATAGAATCAATGAGTACACAAGAGATTGTCACGACAAGATTGACAGACAAATTGCAATCAAGATGGCCATTGCCTTGAGGGACCCAAAGATATATAGACAAGGTGTTCAGAGTTTCTACCATGTATTTGCTACAATAGAAAAATGCTTGTACAAACACTTGAACAACGAAACAGAATGGTCACAAATGCTTAATGAAATCTGGAAGCCAGAAATTGCAAGAACTGAAAAATGTGAAACCGATTTACTCTTTTATTACAATGATGATAGGTCAAAGTTTGAAAACCCAGTTATGCCCGAACAAATAAAATTTGTGGAGCATATTGAGCGTGTGACTAGTGAAAAACCATACCTTCTTTTAGCGTACATGCATGTTATGTACTTAGCCCTTTTTGCCGGTGGTAAGGTGTTGAGATCTTCTATTTCAAAAGCAACTGGCTTGTTTCCTCATAAAGATGGTTTGAAACATGAAGACATAATAAAGTTGGGTGCAAATATGTTTACTTTTGATGTTGCTGATGAAGGTTTATTGAGAATACTCTATAAGAGAGATTATGAATTAGCTACTAGAAATTCACTTACTGCAGCTCAGAAAAATGATATCATTGAAGAGTCAAAATACATTTTTATCCAGAACTCCAAGTGCATTTCCGAATTAGAAAGTCATAACATGCTTAAAATCACTAAAAAGTGGTCGTATCAGTTGGTGACAAAGGGTTACTATGTTGTATTAGCCCTCTTATGTTTAACGTTGCTTTACTTCATCAGAAGAGTCCTTCTTCATGCATTATCTATTTAGATATTGGATTTTTAACTTGTATATTAGATGATAAAAGTTGTAATGGAGATGCTCATATGTAATCTATTTTTACTCACTTTCTTCTTCGTCTTCATATTCCTCCTCATCTTCTTCGTCATCCTCGTATTCTTCCTCATCTTCTTCGTCTTCATCTTCGTCCTCCTCATCGCTCTCCCTTTGAAGCTCGTTAGACTCGCCATTCTTATGATCTTCTCTCCACTTTTCTACCCAATCCGTTATTCTATCCACGTTCGCATCCATCTGCTCAAGGTCTTCTGAAACAAGTTCAACCACAATCTCTGGTCTATAGCTATCTCTTGCTTCCTGGATTATCACTTCCATAATTTCACAATCTAAGTTTTCTTGAATCTTATTGTCCTTGTAGGATCTCTCTTTCAACCTGTTGTAAAGAAGCTGATTGTCTGTTCTCAAAACAACAACCAAGTCAATAAGTCTCTCTGGAAATATATCACAACAGTGCCAGTCTATAATAATTCCCCCATTTCTTAGATCATCTTCTAAGCTGTCTAACAAACTGCTTTCATCAACGACATCAGTATCCAACTTTTTATCGTGATGGTCAATAAATCCTCGACTCTTTGCTATGTCACTTATAGAGAAATGCTGATATTGGTTCCCAAGTTGCAGTTTTAAACTTTCGGCATGCGTTGTCTTTCCACACCCAGGAGTACCCGTTATAATAATATTAGGAAACTTCCTCCGATTTACTTTCTCCTGGCTCATTTAAGACTTTTGCTCTAATTCAATGTGCTCTAACAAGAGTCCTCTAGGATTCTGAAGCTCATCTTCTTTTTTATTGAAATGAAGTGGTTCACGTGACTTAGATGAAAATAGAATTCGTGGACATGCCACTAGATATTGGGGCAGAGATATCTATAACGTCCAAACAATAACTTTCAGAACTTTAAAGCATCCTTATAATATAGATAGCTGAGTTTAATAATTTGAATATTGTAAGGAACATAAGGTAGACAGAAAGAATGGGTAAGTATAAAATTTTATTTTTTGAATATAAATGGAAACATAGACTAACCATCAACAGCCATACTACCTCCAGGCTTGACCCCAAGTGGGAGCCAGCGACAGGAAAATGCTAAGGATGATATGGATAAGTTCGGGTTAAAAGGATTATCCTCGTTAATAAAGATGGACCAAACTGATCATACTGCTTTTGGAATAGGGCAAGATGTCACTAGATTTGGTTTGGATTTATCGGAAGATTCCAAGATATTAAAAACATTACCTTCACCATGGGCGGAGACTTCAAGATCTGATGTTGAGCCATATTTTTCTTTACCCAAATCCATACAACTGAAAAATATAAACCCACCTCCGGGTCCTTGTGATTCCAAAATTCAATCATTTACTGATGAGACATTATTTTATATATTTTACATGAAGCCTAGAGATACATTGCAAGAATATGCGGCGCGAGAACTTGTGTCGAGAAATTGGAGATATCATAAAGATATTCAAGTATGGCTTACTAAAGATAGTAATGTCGAACCTGTATTGATTAGCCAAGATGTTGAAAAGGGTGTCTACATATTTTTCGATCCTCATAATTGGGAAAAAATTAGAAAAGAGTTTGTTCTACACTATTCTTCAGTACAGGCATAAGGCTTGATGTATTCATGACTAATATACATTATTCTTTTTGGTAAACGATTTTGTCTACTTTTACTTCGTCATTTATGTAGGTGTAGATGTATAATGTGCAAGTTCCTCCAGTTGTACTTAATAAACAGAACGAAGGAATTGAAGTGATCTGTTTATGTACTTCTTCTAGATCTTGCTCATTTATATCTTCTTCTACCTTGATATCATGTTCGGTGACGTTCAGTTGTTCCTCTTCCTTTATAGATTCCAGATCAGCAGTTGTGCCTTTTTCCTTTTCCGCTGTATCAGGGACGTCCAGTTTGTCAGATTGATACCCCTCCTCTTTGTCTATGTTTTCAGTCAGAGACACCTCATCTTTCCTTTCCTCGTTCCTATCTTCTTTCTTCTCGTCTTGCTTATTTTCTTGTTTATCTTCTTGTTTATCTTCTTGTTTATCTTCTTTCTTATCTTCATTCTCCTCTTTCTTGTCCTCATCAGCTTCTTCTTCTTCTTCTTCTTCTTCATCGTCATCGTCATCATCTAGCCACCAGTCGAAGCTCTCAGCTCCAGATGCACTTCCAGGATTGATAAAGAATTTCCCATCTAAAGTGTAAGCTTCGACCTTATGAGTACCACCCCATATCAATATATCAACATCAAGTTCTCTAGCCAAGGTCAGAAGAGCAAGTGGGTCACTTTTAGGAACAATCTGATATCCATTCACAAAACCAATTTTGAGTCCATCGGCTATAATTGTTTGATGTGGTGGTATATGACCATCTCTATTGAGTGATGCCAACTGCTGAGATAAGATTTGAGTATCGTCAGACTCTCCCTTGACAATGTGAAATGAAGGCGATAAATCACTAAGGAACTTTAACGTCTCAAATGAGTTACCCACATTGCCCAAGCATAGGACTTTGGAAATCTTGTTATTAGTAGGAATTGAGTTTGGATTGGAACATAGGAGTCTACGGAACTTTGCAGGAAGCTCTATTGCTCTATCTGGAATATATAGATCCCCTATAGCCAACGTAAGCATGATAATATGGTTCACTTTCTTATATTTAACAGTTAGTGATAAATTAATTTGAGATCGCACTTTGCCCTACAGACGACTTTTACAAAATATATTAGTACACATAAAAAAACAAACACTTGACCTATTTATCTCGACAAGATTATCATTATTATTATGGTATCCCAATTAGTGGTCTGAAGTAAGTTTCTGCAAGACTTGAGGATAGTTTCTGAAAATTTCGTCGAACCTATCTCTGTTTGTCATTTGGAAGACTTCAGGGTCCTTAGCCAAAGCAACAAAGAAGGTAGAAATACCGGATTCAATGACAACTAAGGCAATACGAGAGATCTGTCCTGAGATCAAAAATGCAAAGGCCACCACTGGAGTATAGTATGATCCACTCGAGTTGTATCCTGGCTTGGTGAACTTAAGGTAAAGATAAGCTAACAATGCAGTAAGATAAGCACAGAATAATGAGTAGACGTTCAATGAAGTACCAATGAAACAATCATTAATCAAAGCATCCATACCTTTGAAACGAAGTAAATCAAAGGTGTCTCTTGCAGATCTGATATAACTCTTACCGTAAAGTGCGACATAACAATAAGCGTAATGATTGAAATAACGAACAAGCCATTCAATCAACCCAATTATAAAATCCAAAATTAAGAATCCACAACCAGCACAATAATCTCCACTGTTGAAAGCATTACTTTTCAAAGTTTCCACCAAGGCCTTGATAAGTTGGATTAAAGATACAATCAATGAACCGAAACAAATCGATCCAAAACAATAAGTCAATGCTCTCTTTAATGAAGCTAATGCTGGATGTTTTGGTTCTCCCTGATCGGAACCCAGTAAATAATACCAAGTTCCATAAATTCCTGCAATCACAACATGAATCACGTTTCTAATGACTTCAGAGATATAATAACCAGCAAAGAAAACGAACACAAGTACCCCAATCAATTTTGATTGAGAACAACCACCACCACCAACATTACAAGCTTGATTATCCGAATTAGGATCATACTTTACGTAAGTAGCAACAACGGTAGTAGAGAACAAGATACTGAATAACCCAGAAACAATAATTCCGATGAAAGAAGTAATCAAAGTTGATGGATATCTCTTCATCACATCAATAGTAATTTCGAGAACAGTGGCACTGAAGGGGATTCTACTTCTAGCTCTCCAATAACAAAATGCAGTTATACAAGTGAATACCAAAAAGACAATGGCTGCTGAATAATAGTGTTCCACAAAGTAAAAAATAGCAGTACCAATCCCTAATATCACATTTAAAATTAAACCAGTAGTGATAAAGAATTTAGCGGCCATTCTAGCATATAATATCACAGCAAATGATAATACAACACTTAATACAATGATGAACCCAAACAAAATAACGGTGTTTGTATTCATGGTGAATGAGTTAGTTGAATTGTAAATAGATGAACCCTGGAAACCGTATGTCTTCTTTAAAGCATTCAATGTAATACCTGCAATTGCAACGAAACCTGCTACAACAAGTAAAAAGAATACAGCGAAGGGCCAATCATTAAACCTTGGTTTTTCAATTTTGAAGGAGTCATCAAATTGGTCTGATGGCTGGGGTTTCTCATTAAAATTAGCCTGTTCCAAATCAGGTTTCACATGATATACACCATCATCAGCTCCCTGACCATACTGAGGTGGAGGTTGATTTGGGTTTTCGCTCATTTTTCAGTCAGCAACTTCGATTGTTTGTTTAAGACCTTTTCAATGGTTAATATATTTTTTTTATTGTTTGGCAAGTGTTTTTCTTAGACCCAGTGTGGGTGACATAAGCGCTGGCCCCAAATTTCACCTGCATCTGCAGCATAACGTAAAATTGCTCCAGGCTTTTTCACCATTGAAACGAATACGTCTCAGTAAATCAATGATACAATAATGGTATCTAAGTGCTAAGACTTTACTACAATCTTTATATATATATATATTATATATAAAATTGGCTAAATTGATGTTTTTTCGTTGTCAATGCCATATCTCATCAATTTGGCTTGCATGTATGACACTTTATCATGCGTGTGGTGCGTGTGAGATGAGAAGAAACAAGAGAAACAGAGATTGGGTTTAACGAGCTGTAAGGAAAGATTACCCTCATCATCTCTGATAAACCCACCCTTCTACTACCAGTGTAATTGGAATAAGTCATGAATTCTCGCTACCCAGCCGCACTAAGCCGCGTGGTTGTTCGCACTCATAAACTGGGATGAGTTGCAAGGGTAGTCTCCTGGCACGTGTTTGTCTTGGAGTTATTGTACTATTCATTAGTGTTAGATTTTTCATCAGAATGTCATTACCATGCTAATAACAGGTTTAATACAAGTATTGCATCTTATAATTGCTGTAAACTTCAATCTTTTCTAATTTATATGTTTCTATGTCGTGTAATTAGTGCTCTTAGTGTTTTGTCCCCCACAATACAAATCTCTATTATGGAAGAACACACCGATATACAGGTCTAAGACCTCAAAGCATCTAGTAAATACGTCAAACCTGTTGTCATCATAACTTAATTCTCCATTACCCGAAAATATTACTTTCAATTGGTATCTGCATCAACATGATACCTTACTGGATCCAAAGGATGAAGAGAAAACGGGATTCATAACGCCGTTTGGACATTATCACCGGAAGGTGATGCCTTTGGAGTCACCAATGGACCAGCGATTTTCCAGACGTATATGAACAGAGTCCTCAAGAATTTTCCTAACACACTCGTCTATCTTATTCTTATTTTTGGTCCTAATAAGGAACATCATACGAATTCCTCAATTAGATAGATATGCTTACTTTTGCTAATTAAATTAAACATTCATCCGATATGGTGTAACGGCTAGCACGGTTCGCTCTCACCGAGCAGACCCGGGTTCGACTCCCGGTATCGGAAAAAAACTTTATTTTTTGGCTCAGTCCGACTCCCCTCAGCCTTTACTCTAAGGGTAATTTGCGCTAAGACAAGCATGAGAGGACTTCCCTTATTAAGAGGTCGGTGCAATCGATAAACGGTATGCAACCTTTATGTCACCACTAACATGTGGGGAAGGTATACAATTTACTCTCCCCTTTTTGCTATATTGAAGCTTTAAGTTGAGAGGTGATCTCCTCAGCGAGACGATGTCATGAAACCGATTATGTAAAAGATGTTGGCAAGGAAGCATGGTGATCGACTAACAATTCTTGTAGTGGAAAGAGTAAATAGAGAGCTTGAGAGACAATTTGATAGGTACCAAGCTTGGCTCAAAAAGCCAAGCCCAATCGATCATTTGACTCATCGACCCCACAAAATCTAGACAACCTACGAGATCACTAAATCACTAGCTTGCTAATTCAACATTAGTTTAAAGAATGACCACATAGATGCTCACTGAGTTTATACGTAAATAGTAGGGCAAGAAAAGGGACAAAAAGAACTTATTGTGGGGTTTTCTCAACTTGCACACAATGCATACCCCAGCTTAAGACGAATGGCTTTACATTATCGGACAATATACCATATAATTCGATGGTTATCAAAAAAGGGGTCTTCTCCACCTGACTTTAGATTATATAATTGATTAAGTCTCCTGATTTTTCACATTGCATTGATTTGTCATTGCAGAGTATACGATCAAAGGTCTGGCCTCCTCTTTAAATAAATATTTCCCAGTTGAGTCTCTTTTAGATGTCAAATAAACCAAAAAAACAATTGAGATAGGTTCATAAGTGGTAGTTATTATATTATTCGTGTATCAGTGCTTGCCATCAGCAAGAAGCGCTCTTCTACGATTGCCAGAAAGTCCGAGAGAAAGTCGACCTTATTTTTTATAATCATCTTTTTTTCAAAAAAACACAATTATAGGGATGTCAGCAAGATCTTTTGGATTAAGATCAGCCTTGGGCCGCATCTTCACTAGGCCCAATTCCATAAATAATCCTGTGGAGACCGTTTTGGATTTTAAAACTTTTTCTGAAGAATCATTAGCGAAAATTATGACAAGAAGCGATAAAGAGTTGGGTGGATTTTCTACAGTTAATTTTGGAATTGAAAATGGGGTGGGTCGTTTTCATGGAAATTTGAACTTGGACTTACCGAAAGATAACCCTGAAGTAACTAGATCGGGTTATGCCATGTTTAGAACTAAGGATCAAAAGGAATCTTGGTTATCAGGCGATACTTATTGGGATTGGTCGAACATGTCTTCTTTGGTCATGAGACTTAAGGGAGATCGGAGAAAATATTTAGTCAATATTCAAGCCAATACTCCTCTAATCACTGATTTATTTCAGCATCGATTATTTTTGAATCATCCAGGTCAATGGGAAACCGTGGTGATCCCCTTAAATGACTTTGTCATGACCAATTGGGGGGTTATTCAAGATGGATCTGAAGTGAATAAGTCAGAAGTTAAGACAATTGGAATCGGTTTATTGGACAAGCAGTATGGCCCGTACTCGCTTTATATTGATTGGGTTAAGGTTATGACTGGAGCGGAGGCTGAAAAGGAAGTTGAGAGGTCAAGAGGAAAGGTCCCATCTGTTGCTACAGATAGTAAAGATAAAATTGAGTCGCAAGAGGAACTGGATCTTCACGAAGAATCTGCTCTTCGTTCTCAGAAGTCAGACGACCCTAAAGATACCATCATTTAACGATCATGATTGACGATAAAGAATCGGGGAATTACCGGTGTTACGAAAGAATATCGAAACAATGTTGATAACTCTCAATAGTATTTGTAGTTTTTAGCAGTTTGAAAGCAAAAAGTCCCGTAACATTGTCTGAAGGAGTGCTTTTTGCGGTTCTACGGTTATAGGTTACGGTTTTGATGAAACATGATCAGGTGACATGATCGATGAATGTGATCAGGTGATTGATTGTGGGCTTTTTTGTGTAACATTGAAAAGAAAGTGATTTTTCTCGCCGTGAAAGCGAGAGGAAAAATTTTTCACAATATATTCAATTTTTTTATATCCATAATAGAAATTTGAAGAATTATCAAAATGGCAAGAGGCCCGTAAGTCTTAATCCAACTCATCTTTGAGACAAGGATATGGCAATAAATGTACACTCTCTTTTGAGAGGAATACACCATTTCTAGTAGCTGGTCTACGGTGAAATGGCCACCATCTTCGTTTACGAAGGTCGGATGGGAGCCTTGCTAGATAATTCGTCAAATTGATATTGAATCGTAGATGCACTTAAATGTGTAGCTATCTAGTGTTTTCTATAGCTCTGGAAGTTATGGATATTCAATATCATTGGCGTTTTATTATCCTTAACTCTGTTTTGTTAACATATACTAACTTACCTTTCAGAAAGAAGCATTTGAAGAGATTGGCAGCTCCATCCCACTGGATGTTGGACAAATTGTCCGGTACTTATGCCCCAAGACCATCGCAAGGTCCTCACAAATTAAGAGAATCTTTACCATTAGTTGTGTTCTTGAGAAACAGACTTAAGTATGCCTTGAACGGTAGAGAAGTCAAGGCTATCTTGATGCAAGAACACGTTAAGGTTGATGGTAAGGTCAGAACTGACACTACCTTCCCAACTGGTTTCATGGATGTTATCTCTTTGGAAGCTACCAATGAAAACTTCAGATTAATCTACGATGTTAAAGGTAGATTCACTGTTCACAGAATCACCGCTGAAGAAGCTTCTTACAAGTTGGGTAAGGTTAAGAAGGTCCAATTGGGTAAGAGAGGTATCCCATACGTTGTCACTCACGATGGTAGAACCCTCAGATACCCAGACCCATTGATCAAAGTTAATGATACCGTGAAGATTGACTTGGCTACTGGTAAGATCTCTGACTTTATCAAATTCGACACTGGTAGATTGGTTATGGTTACTGGTGGTCGTAACTTGGGTAGAGTTGGTGTCATCACCCACAGAGAAAAACACGAAGGTGGTTTTGATTTGGTCCACATCAAGGATGCTCTCGACAACACTTTCGTTACCAGATTGTCTAACGTCTTTATTGTTGGTACCGAAGCAGGTAAGCCATGGGTTTCCTTGCCAAAGGGTAAGGGTATCAAGCTCTCCATTTCTGAAGAAAGAGACAGAAGAAGAGCTCAACAAGGTTTGTAATGAAACAATGTATAGTATATAAACATTAAAATAATGGACTGACATTAGGATTTATGTCTTGTAAGGGGAGCGTAATTTTATTCGACCGACTTTTAAAATTTACGTCAGTGAAAAAACCAGTGGGGAAGAAGTAGTCTCGGAATGACATCCAGGTACAGAGTTGAATATGCCTTAAAGAGCCATCGTAGGGATGAATTCATTGAATGGATAAAGGGTCTTTTAGCCGGCCCCTTTGTATTGCATGCTGATATTGAAAATTTCGAAGTCAATCGTCACCGATTCGATAGCGTCGAAGATTATGAAAGTTATTGTGAATC
The DNA here is from genome assembly GCA_031081885.1 of Priceomyces melissophilus. Lineage (NCBI taxonomy): Eukaryota > Fungi > Ascomycota > Pichiomycetes > Serinales > Debaryomycetaceae > Priceomyces > Priceomyces melissophilus. The sequence continues at coordinate 184,371 of JARYTE010000002.1, read as the reverse complement.
ACAGGAATTGGAGATTGCTAAGGAATGTCAAATGAGGTATCTTGACGTCTTTGCTGACGTTGAGATGCTTATTGAGCGCTCCAGAATATCTGAAAGGTCACATCAACAAAATTTAGTCGCTAGGCTCCTGAAGATTGTGCCTTCAGTAGGCAAGTTTTTCACGTCCTTACCATTAAGACAAGCATTCTTGCACGAAGATGAGAAAAGGCAAATTTCTAAAAGAAGATACGTGAGCCCATCATTCAATGATGTTCGCCATGTATTGAACACAGCACAAATAATGGCTCTAATCGATCTTTATAAGGATGACTCTGATTCCCAATTAAAATTGATCACCTTTGATGGAGACGTCACTCTTTATAACGATGGAGAATCCTTGACACGAGATTCACCAATTGTACAAAGACTAGTGAACCTTTTGAGAATGGGGTTTTATATTGGTGTGGTGACAGCCGCAGGATACCCCGATCAAGATGGTGCTTCTAAATACTGTGAAAGATTAAAAGGTTTAATGGACATACTTGAAGTAACCGAATCACTTACGCCCAAGCAAAAGGAGAATTTTCTTGTTATGGGGGGTGAGTCAAATTACCTTTATAGATACGATGCCCAGTCGAATCAATTAAAGTTCGTTGATGGAAAAGAATGGTTCCTTCCGATGATGTTGAATTGGAAGCAGGAGGATATTGAGTATATAATGGATGAAACTCATGAGCACTTACTTAACTTACAGCGGAAACTCAAATTGGCTCATGATACCGTTATAATAAAGAAAGAAAGATCTGTGGGAATAATCCCCAAACCAGGATATAGCATTCTTCGTGAACAATTAGAGGAAATGGTGATTTCTCTTTCCCAAAGGCTGGTGGACCTTCAGACTGTCATATCGAAAAATTCGCAATATGGAGATGATATTAAACTTTGTGCCTTTAATGGGGGTTCAGATGTTTGGGTAGATATTGGCGACAAAAGCTTGGGTGTCCAATCCTTACAGAGATACTTGGGTAAAGAACATAGCCATGGTTCTCGTCATATTAGAAAAGATGAGACCCTTCATATAGGTGACCAATTTGCTAGTCTCGGTGCCAACGATTTCAAGGCTAGACTCAGTGCATGCACTGTGTGGATCGCTAGTCCTCAGGAGACACTCTCTATACTTGATTATCTTATAGGTTCTCTAGAAACATAGCTGACAGGGTATACATAACTCCTATATATCCTACATAAGAGGTAAAAGAGAACGTAATACCCTTTGCAACTTTCTAGTACAGCTAATTCGGGATCTCTGGATAAAGAGATAGCTTTGTCAAGGTAACATGGCTAGATGTCATTGTAGTCACTGAAACTTTTATCTGCAGGGAATCATAATCATAATTTTATATACAAAATTGATCCAAACCCTTATCGCTCCACAAATTTAGGTCTTAAAAAACTGTTTTAAGATAAGTACAAAATTGATAGCTGATATAACATACGGAATCATTTTCTCTCAAAGAAATAATGATAGGTCTTTTTTCAATTGCCAAGTAAGTAATACAAACATTTAAAAAATGTTCATTTCTGTTTTGGGGTCACACTGAAATGTGATCATTTGAGCACAAGTAACTAACTGATTTTTAGTGTATTGGTGAGTACTATATACCCCGTGATCGCATCTTATCGTGCAATTGAGAACTACTCCAAAGTAGCTAAGAGAATGGCAGCTTCGAATATCACCATTGCTGGAATAAACGTTCCTATTCTGGGATTATTACTGAAAGCATCAGGGGATTCTTCTGATCCATTAGGTAAAGATCAGGAAATATTGGAAACACAAATAATTTCTATACAAAAATGGTTTATCTACTGGATTGTTTCTGCGTCAGCGAGTTTGGTGGAATCGTTGTTGTTTATAAAGTATGTTGTTCCATTTTATCTGTTTTTAAGATTTTTATTCTCTGCTTGGTTGGTGTGGCCAATGTTCATTTCAAATCAAAGACCCCTGGGTACAAGTGGTTTACATAGAAATGGAGATTGGGAACATTTTACTCAGAACGGATCAGGATTGGTTTATTTCAAGATTTTAAAACCATGGCTCGATGGCGAATTGAGCTTATTATCTAAACTCCCACTTGATCCACAAGAGCTCATTGCCAGATATGGAAATAAGATTGGGTATGCCAGACTTGCTAAATTGGTGTACCTCATATATGGTGCTGAACCAGGACAAGAGGATCTCAATGGTGGTATATTAAACACAATAAAATCTTATATGTTTGACCCCTCTGTGGATAGGAGCCAACCGGGATCACTTTCTTCAAAGTCGGCGGATCTAGTAGAGGAATATGATATGGTGGATAAGCCGGAACCAAAGGAAGGTTTGACTCAGAGGAAAACCGAGTCATCTCCGCAAAGCAAGAAAGGTTGGATATGGTGATGTTTTTTTTGGGAATCGGTCTTATTTATTGAACTCCAACGTGGTAGTGGTTATGTGAATGACTTTTCATTTCAGTTCTACTTCGGTAGTATGTAAAGGTTACATATTACCTCTTTTTAGTTACTTTTGATAGTCCTTTTTTTTTTTTTTTTTGACTTCACTCTCATATTCTATGATACTGTTATTTTTATGTACGGGAAGTTTTTTGTATACTTTGATATTATGGGAACCTTGCCGCTATTTATGTACACGTTATTCTTCTAATGTCTATTTATAATCCTAAAAAGTCTTTAAGCAATTCCCTGTCTGCCCTAGACTCCATCTTCTGCTTAATACCTTTAATTTTTTCTGCATTTTGAGACCTGGTCCTAGCAGGGACAAACGAATTTGGTAAAACAGGCTTTTGATATAATCCGTCAAACGCTTCATTTTCTTTGAACTTATCAGACCCTTCTGCATTCTTGGCATTAAGAGCCTTGATTTGGTTCTGATATTGATACTCTGCTTGATCAGTTATTTCCTTAGGCACTTCAGGCCAAATGAATGGTTCCTCCATATCTATGGTCATTTTCTTATATTGAGGGCCTCTGTAACGGGCATGATCGTCTGGGCCTCTGGTGAATTTAGCATGCAATAATTGTACCGTGACATTTAAAGCTCTCAATCCATAGACATGCCACAAGTAATCTCTTAAATCCATCCTATTGAAATTTCTTGGTACTAGAAACTTTGCTTGGTATGGTGTATGCTTAGCGTTAGGTCGCAATAAGCAAATACGAGCCTTTGGTAAATAAACTTTCTTTTCTCCCACTTTGAAATGTGGTTGACCCGTTGCAACTTCCTCTTGGTACTTTTCATAATTACGTCTAGCAATAGCATCACTATCACTTCTATATTTGATGGGAACGGGTTTTCCTTGCTTTTCATAAAGCGCTTTTATCTTTTCTGTGGGGAATAAAGTATCATTAACCGACTGAGACAATAATGGTGCTCTTTGCTTTCTAAAACCATACTTTGGTTTCTCAAGAACAACATCTTCTATATTAACTTTGGGATATCTTTTTGCACTTGATCTATAATGCAATGATCTATTTCCTACAGACCATAATTTATCCAAAAAACCCATCGTCCCGAACAAATATCAATGACTTCAAGTGTGGACTTAAGCCTACTGGTGCACGCTATGAAGTTTCTGAACCGGAGTGCGTTTTTGAAAATTTTCTTTTTGTGTAACAAACACTCTGGGGATTGGGTAAAATGCTGAATAAACGAGATTAATGGCGACATCAAACATTAGGAACCTTTTTCCCACACCATATTCAAATAGCTTTAGTGCTTTATATTGAATATGTCACAGGATCAGTCAGCTGGTGACCAGTACTTGTACGAAGTAGAAGATAATGGGATTACACCGGAAGACTGTTGGACCGTGATTTCGTCATTTTTCCAAGAGAAAGGGTTAGTATCTCAACAACTCGATTCTTTTGATGAATTTATCGAATCAACGATCCAGGAATTGGTATGGGAAGATTCACATTTGATTTTGGATCAACCTGCTCAACATACCTCGGAGTTTGATCATGAAAATAGGAGATATGAAATAACTTTTGGTAAAATTTATATTTCCAAACCAACTCAAACCGAAGGTGATGGTACTACTCATCCTATGTTTCCTCAAGAGGCCAGACTTAGAAACTTGACATATTCATCGCCATTGTATGTTGATATGACTAAGAAAGTCTTGAAGTCTGATGATAACAACAAAAAAGATAATGAGTTAGAGTGGGTTGAAGAGAAAGTCGAAGATGAAGAACCTCAAACTAAGGTCTTTTTGGGTAAAGTACCTATAATGTTAAGATCGAAATTCTGTATGTTACGTGACTTAGGAGAACACGAATTCTTTGAATTAAAAGAATGTCCATTTGATATGGGTGGGTATTTTGTCATTAATGGGTCTGAAAAAGTTTTGATTGCTCAAGAGAGAAGTGCGGCAAATATTGTTCAGGTTTTTAAGAAGGCTGCCCCATCACCTATTTCTCACGTAGCAGAAGTTCGTTCCGCCCTTGAAAAGGGTTCAAGATTGATTTCTTCTTTACAAATCAAATTACATGGAAGAGACGAGAAAGGCACCACAGGTAGAACTATTAGAGCTGCTTTGCCTTATATCAAAGAAGATATCCCTATTGTTATTGTGTTTAGAGCTTTAGGTATTGTGCCTGATGGTGATATTTTGGAACATATATGTTATGATCCTAATGATTGGCAAATGTTGGAAATGTTGAAGCCATCTATTGAAGAAGGTTTCGTGATCCAAGAAAGGGAAATTGCTCTTGATTTTATTGGTAGAAGAGGTGTATTAGGTATCAGGAGAGAAAAACGTATTCAATATGCTAAAGATATATTACAAAAGGAATTACTTCCAAATATTACTCAAGAAGAAGGTTTCGAAACTAGAAAAGCATTTTACTTAGGTTATATCGTGAACAGATTATTATTGGTTGCTTTAGAAAGAAAAGAACCTGATGATCGAGACCATTTTGGTAGAAAGAGATTGGATTTGGGTGGACCTTTGTTAGCAAACTTGTTCCGTATTTTGTTCAGAAAATTAACAAAAGACATCTATAATTATATGCAAAGGTGTGTCGAAAGCGATAAAGAGTTCAATTTGACTTTGGCTGTGAAATCGCAAACTATAACTGATGGGTTACGTTATTCTCTTGCAACGGGTAACTGGGGTGAGCAGAAGAAGGCAATGAGTGCTCGTGCTGGTGTTTCTCAAGTGTTGAATCGTTACACATACTCCTCTACGTTATCACACTTGAGAAGAACTAACACACCAATCGGTCGTGATGGTAAGATTGCTAAACCAAGACAATTACATAACACCCACTGGGGTCTTGTTTGCCCTGCAGAGACCCCAGAAGGTCAAGCATGTGGTTTAGTGAAGAATTTGTCTTTAATGTCATGTATCTCTGTTGGTACACCTTCAGAGCCAATTTTATACTTCTTGGAGGAATGGGGTATGGAGCCTTTAGAAGATTATGTTCCATCCAATTCCCCCGACTCGACGAGAGTTTTTGTTAATGGTGTTTGGGTAGGTACTCATAGAGAACCTGCAAGTTTGGTTGATACTATTCGTAATTTGAGAAGAAGAGGTGATATAAGTCCAGAAGTTTCTATCATAAGAGACATCAGAGAGAAAGAATTTAAAATCTTCACCGATGCGGGCCGTGTTTACCGTCCTTTATTTATCGTGGACGATGATCCAGAATCTGAGACTAAAGGTGAATTGAAATTAAAGAAAGAACATGTTCATAAACTCATGAATTCAGAATACGATGAGTTTGACCAGGATTCTGAAAGTTATACTTGGTCTTCGCTTCTTGAAGATGGGCTCGTGGAATATGTAGATGCCGAAGAAGAAGAAACAATTATGATTGCTATGACACCAGAGGATCTTGAGGCTAATAAATTCTCCGCCAATAACGACAGTTCAACTTTAACTGAAGAAGAAATTGAAGAGGCTGATCCAGCAAAACGAATTAAGCCTAAAACACACACACACACATTCACTCATTGTGAAATTCATCCTTCAATGATCTTGGGTGTGGCAGCATCTATTATTCCATTCCCTGATCATAACCAATCTCCTCGTAACACTTACCAATCTGCTATGGGTAAGCAAGCTATGGGTGTTTTCTTAACCAATTACTCGGTCAGAATGGATACTATGGCAAATATTTTGTACTATCCACAGAAGCCTTTGGCTACTACTAGATCTATGGAGTACTTAAAGTTTAGAGAGTTACCAGCAGGACAAAATGCGATTGTGGCTATTGCATGTTATTCTGGTTACAACCAAGAAGATTCTATGATTATGAACCAATCATCGATCGATAGAGGTCTTTTCAGATCTTTGTTCTACCGTACTTACATGGATTTAGAAAAGAGGCAGGGAATGAAGGCTTTGGAAACATTTGAAAAGCCATCTAGGACTGATACGTTAAGATTGAAACATGGAACTTACGAAAAGTTAGATGATGATGGATTAATTGCACCAGGTGTAAGGGTTAGTGGAGAAGATATTATAATAGGTAAAACTACTCCAATTCCTCCTGATACTGAAGAGCTCGGACAGAGAACACAATATCATACCAAGAGAGATGCTTCAACGCCTTTAAGAAGTACTGAATCTGGTATTGTTGATCAAGTTCTTATGACAACAAATGGTGATGGTGCTAAATTTGTTAAAGTTAGAATGAGAACAACAAAGGTGCCTCAAATTGGTGACAAGTTTGCCTCGAGACATGGTCAAAAGGGTACTATTGGTGTCACATATAGACTGGAGGATATGCCCTTCACTAGTCAAGGTATTGTTCCTGATTTGATCATCAACCCACACGCTATTCCTTCACGTATGACTGTCGCCCACTTGATTGAATGTTTGTTGTCCAAGGTTTCCTCGTTATCTGGTTTGGAAGGTGATGCGTCCCCATTTACTGATGTCACGACTGATGCAATTTCAAAACTTTTGAGAGAACACGGATACCAATCCAGAGGATTTGAAGTGATGTACAATGGACACACGGGTAAGAAATTGATGGCACAGATCTTCTTTGGTCCAACATATTACCAAAGATTGAGACACATGGTTGATGATAAGATTCATGCCAGAGCAAGAGGTCCAGTTCAGGTTTTGACTAGGCAACCTGTTGAAGGTAGATCCAGAGATGGTGGGTTGCGTTTCGGAGAGATGGAAAGAGATTGTATGATAGCTCATGGTGCGGCTTCATTTTTGAAGGAGAGAATGATGGAAGCTTCCGACGCATTTAGAGTTCATGTCTGTGGTATCTGTGGATTGATGTCTGTTATTGCGAACTTGAAGAAGAACCAGTTTGAATGCAGATCGTGTAAGAACAAGACCAATATTTATCAAATCCATATACCATATGCTGCCAAATTATTATTCCAAGAATTGATGGCTATGAATATATCCCCAAGGTTATACACGGATAGATCTGGAATAACAATAAGGCATTAATAGAGAGACAGTATCGAATCAATCGGAGTGGACTAATATTTGAAAACTGTTTAACAGTGGTATATACAAATGAAAAAAAAAAAAAAGTTAAAGAAAAGAAGAGGAAACATCCATAAGGTTGACTATCACTGATTTTTTCCTTTAGAGTTTTCTACACTACTTCCTGTAAATTAAATAATTTCATACAAGTTTCTGTAATTACACTTATCAATGTTTGTATTTATGAATCAGCCCAATATATACAGTTTATAATCGCTATTATTTAATGTTTCTTGCATAATAGAATTTTAAGGAAGAGCTCAACTGCTCAAGTATTTCTTACGAAGTTCTTCCATCTCAGCTTCCCTTCTTTGGAAATTTTCCAACTTGGCTCTCATTTCCTTAGTTTCATCGGCAAAGGCTATCAAGTTTTGTTTATATGGATGCTCTTCGTTATCAAATACTTTCAACCTATCTAATCTTGCCAACCTTAACTTGTTTTTTGGAATCATACCTTTGACAGCTCTTTTCAATATTTCACTGTAACCTTTGTTGGCTATCATTCTCTCTAATGGGACCAACTTAAGAGAACCGGGTCTCGTAGTATGTGACCAATATGTCTTATCTTGCATCTTGTTCCCCGTGACTTTTAACTGAGAACAATTAGTGACCACAACGTAATCTCCATGATCTCTATTTGGAGAGTAGGTTGGTTTATGCTTTCCCTGTAATGTGAGAGCTATGCTTGAGGCTAAACGACCAAGCGTTCTTTTATCCTCAGCTACATCGACATGATGCCATACCCTAGTTAAAGCAGATGCAGAGGTACCTATTCTTTGGGACATGTTATCTGGAACAGTGCCTATAAAATTGCCTAAACTTTCAGTTTGATTTATGTATGTTCATCTCTGAAAAAAGGAAAACTTATTACCAAAAAATGTCGTACGCGACAAGTTCCACACAATTTAGACGGTTTTTGAAAGGCCAAAAAAGTTCGAGGCAGAGTGAAAAAGATTATTCTATTTTGTGGATTCCGTCTATATTTGACCAAGAAGTGGGTTAGAGTTATTTCATTAAATAATTGACTTCTTAAGCCATAGTGTATATTAGGGCCTGATTGGTATTTATTTCGTTATTTCATCTTATGTCATTTATCGTTTATCAACGTTGTTAGTGGTTTAGAACCAAAGTAGTGCATTAGAGTAAAGTTTAAGATCAATTAATAAAACCAAAGTTTTAGTCAACACTGGTTAAAAATCAAGCATTTGAAATGTTCTTCTTAAAAGATTTGTCGCTTAATCTTACGTTACACCCATCTTACTTTGGACCCCAAATGGACCAGTTTTTGAGGAATAAATTATTAACAGATGTGGAAGGAACTTGTACTGGTCAGTTTGGATATATAGTTTGTGTTCTCGATTGTATGAACATTGATGTTGGCAAAGGGAAGATCATACCAGGAACGGGAATGGCAGAATTCGAAGTTAAATATAGAGCAGTTGTATGGAAACCTTTTAAAGGGGAAGTTGTCGATGCGGTTGTTACCACGGTAAATAAGATGGGATTTTTCGCTGATGTGGGACCTTTATCAGTCTTTGTTAGTACGCACTTGATTCCATCAGATATGAAGTTTAATTCGTCGTCTAATCCTCCAGCATATGTTAGCGCTGATGAGAATATCGAAAAGGGCTCCAAGGTTAGACTTAAGATTGTGGGTACAAGAACTGATGTGAATGAAATCTATGCTATAGGCAGTATTAAAGAAGATTACTTGGGACCTAGTCCCTTGTGATGGATTAAAATTTTAGCACTGAAGTGTTTGAAAGTTTGTCCATCATTATAAGATCTCTGTATTATACTCAAGCTTTTCAAAGACGAAAAGGGAAAAATACAAAATAAAATTGGGAAGAAATATACTTTAATAAGATTACATAGTCCTGATAGGGCCTCCCTTCTTGTAGTCTATAAGGTCATCATAAGATCAGTAGTTACTCCTCTCTCTGGCTATTCATCATTATCACCCAGTTCTCTAATAGCCTGGGTTCCAGTTCGACTTCTAGGAGTATCCAAGAGAATATCACCAATCCTTCCATTTAAAGGTGAAACTGAAGGTATTGAACTCATTTGTGCAGGTGAAGAAAGAAGAGCATTTTGACTTTGTTCATTGGCATTTTCTTCAGTAACTCTTTGCTTCTTAGTTATAGGTGCAGTGGATGATTCTGACAACTTTCTAACATCATTAACTATGTCAAAAGCCAGTCTTGAATATTTCATTTGACGTGGATCTCTAACTTTCATCTGACTAGTACTAACCAACGGTGTACTTCCTTCTTGATCAGACGGGCCTGATTGAACATGTGAAGTGCCATTACTCTCTTGCTCATCATTTGGAAAAACTTCCTCTGGACTTGGTGCCCAATATTCACCATTTCCAGCATCATCATTGTGAAGCGGAGTAGTGCTAGAAGCTTCATTATTTCGAGCATGTGGTACATTCTCTTCAGATTGTGATGCAGCACGTTGTAAGTTGCTAAGCATTTGCTCCGTTTGACTTCTTCTTAAAATACTTTGCTGAAACAGATTTTTCATCTCCAAATGTTTTTCGTATTGCTTTCTTTGCTGCAAACGCCTAGACTCTTGATTTGCGAGACTTTCTCTCATCACTTCTGGATATTTAGCAGGAGATATGCTAGAAGACGTCAGATTTGACCGTAAGGAGGGTTGAGGTAAAGGTGGTGGAGGTATTTCTACAGACGGACTTGTCGATTGGGACAAAGAGGAATTGAAGTTTGAGGAAAGAGACCCAAAAGATGGAAGAAGGGATCCGGCGAGAGCCGAATTAGTGCTATCGACTTCATTACTATTTCTGTTCCCCAAACCCCCGTTCAAACTGGTGGGTTCGGGCAAAGGTGGGGCCGATGGTGATTCTGTGATTGTACGGAAATTTCTACCTGGCCCACGCCTTCTGGGTACGTTAACCTCTTCCTCTGTCTCCGAACCTGAATTAGTATCTCTCTGAGATTCCGTTCCAACTTTCTTCCCACCACGTACAGTTTGATATTGTTGGCCGTTTGTAGGCAACGGGATTGAAAATTGTACGGGCATGATCCTATTAGGAAAAAGACTAGGAACTGAGCCATGCCTTTGTCCTAAAATGGGAGCACTAGCCTGATTCGACTGATGGACCACATTGAGACTATCATATTCCGAAACTTGCCCTGTTGGAACCCATATTCGAGACGGCCCTCTCTGGTGATTGGAACGGTCTTCATGATTTCCCAACTCAGCACTAGCAACATTACCACGAAATTCATCGGCTTGAGCACCTTGTGGATGAACCGGTCGTATGTTGTCGAGTGCAACTATAGGAGACGGTGCTTCTTCTTCGCTTTCGCTATCAATAGATACGACCTCAACTCCTTCTGGAATAATACTGGAATCCTTCTTCGGAGCCAGTCCAGTTTCATGATCCAGATTCAGTCCATAGGAGTCATTTTCCTGCTTGTCTCGATGTTGTTCGTCTACTTCCCAAGATCCGTCTTCGTTAATATTTACATGGTCGACATCTTCGGGAACAGATTCAAGAATTTCCAAAAAGTAGTCAGATACAGCTAGATCATCAATAGTTATTGATCTATGGCAATGAGGGCAGCTCCAAGTAGGAATTTGTAATTGCGATTCAAGAAACGTGAGTCCATCAAAACATTCTGTGTGTGTGCAAAATATTGACTGTATCGGGTATCTCATTCTAGTATAAGATAAGGGATCACGTAAAGTAACAGATGATGACGAGACTACTATATCGTCATCGTCATCATCTTTGTGTTTATTGTGACCTCGTATTCTAGATATGGTTGCCTCTTTATGTATATGCGGTTTCTCGATCACTTTCTGTATCAATTCTTTCGATGGTTTAGTTTGAACAATGCACAAATATAAGAGGTAAGTATCAACAGTCGTTGTGTAAACCATTTGAATTTTATTCAACTTATTTTTCCCTCTGATATATAAAGTTACATCAGCAGGTTTTGCGGTACCAGGTCGTCCTTTGATCCCCTTCACGTTCTCCTTTATTAACTGCCCATTCACATGAAGTTCAACGGGATTTGGAAATTGTAATGTCACATCAGTGGAAGAAGGTGAATGATTATTAGGAACACCACAAGCCAAATAAAACTTGAATCTGCTGTTTTTAGATTCTAGAAATTGCCGTTCATCATCTTTTAAAACAAAATTATATGAGCAGACGTTTCTTCCCTTAGTAGGATATGCTATCTGAGGACTTCCATTAACATATCTGATTATACTATAAAACGGACTCTCTTTAAAGTATAATGAGTGGCCAGTGTAAGGGACCGAACTATCCCCCATGGGCACTGGGTTTTTTAAGGAACTGGTTGTATCAACATAAATGTATGCTCCAGTTCTAATCGAGTTGTAAAGTTCAGGAAATTTCGGTAGTGGATCATGTGTAGCCTTCTTTAACACAAGAGTTCTTATACTGACTAGTCGAACCTGGTCATTAACTTGTTTCCCCAGTTCAAAAAAATGAACTATTCTGTCAACTAGATCTTGTTTCTTTCCCGCAAGCCTTAAATCCAATGACCGTGCTAAATCTTTCAAATCAGAGACTTTGAATTTAGTGACCCTGTGGATGGTGTCAGCTATCTCCTCAGGAGACAACGCCGATATAACACCCCCGTTACTCATATTGCCTACCAAAGGACAGCGAAACGATTGTTACCCTAATCTCTTGAGGACTATAATACAATATTTCGGTCAAGTTAAGGGTCTGTGTCAACGAAATATGTTGTGCGGTAACTCATCAAAGCGAAAAGATTCGCGCCATTGATGCTAAGGGACAAAGTCTTGTATACATATATGTACACTGTCCAGTAGAACAGTATTTCATTGTAGTTACAAAGTTTATTATAATTACTTACATTCTATCAACAGGAGTAAGACCCAATAAGGACATACCGTTGAATAAAACTTCTTTAGCAGAAGCATACAAGGCCAATCTTGCAATAGCCAATTTCTCTTCTTGACCAGCAACCCACAAGATATCATAACATTGAGAGACAATATGAGTCATATTGAAAAGATAGGTCACAATAGTTGAAGGCTCGTTATTCTTCAGTGCTTTCAAGATAGCATCTGGGTACTGAGATAAGACTCTAACTAATCTGATAGCTACCTCCTCGGTCAAAAGACTGAAGTCAGCATCTACAAGTTTGGACTTGTCAATTCCTGACTTTCTTTCAACTGAGGCCAAACGAGAATGAGCATATTGCAAGTAAGGACCTGTGTCACCTTCAAATGAAGTCATTCTATCCCATTTAAATTCATAATTGTTTATACGTTTGGATTGCATATCTTGAATCATCACCGCAGAGATACCAACAAGATCAGCAATTTTTTCAGGATTTTCAACTTGAGCATACTTTGCCTCATTCTTTTTCATGACTTCATGCATTTTCTCTTTAGTTTCTTCCAAGATAGTGTCCAAGAAAACAACAGTACCCTTTCTTGTGGACATACCTAAGACCATACCAAAGTTCACTAACTCCAAGTCATGCGCCCACTTGAAGCCCATCTGTTTCAAGATTTCAAAGAATTGAGCAGTATGCAAATCTTGTTGAGAAGCTATGACATAAATCATTTTGTCAAACTTATGCCTCTCATAACGTTGAATAGCTTCACCAACATCACGAGTCAAATATAACGAAGTACCATCAGATTTCGAAACCAAACATTTCCCTAATTTTTTATTGAACTTGGTCAAATCTATCAATTTAGCACCTCTATCAACATGAACTAAGCCCTTGTCTTCGAAAATCTTAACAGCGGAATCCATCTTCTCTTGAGAAACTTGGGATTCACCAGAATAGACTTGGTATTCGATATTGAGACGAGAATAAGTATCAATATACTTTTCAATACTAAATTCTCTAAATCTCTTCCATTGTTTCAAAGCAGCCTCATCACCATCTGCCATTCTTTTGAAATATGCTCTTGCAGCTTCATCAGTAGGAGAATTCTCACCTTCATCACGGATATCCTTACTGATCTTGACATATACTTCAAACAAATGGTTAATTGGATCTTTTTCAAGTGCATCTTCCGAACCATATCTCTCAAATCCAATGGCTAAAACACCAAATTGCTTACCCCAGTCTCCGAGATAATTTGTTCTAATAGCGGTCCAACCAATCTTTTCATATAAATTAGACAAGAACCCCCCAATGATTGTAGATCTCAAGTGACCAGCATGGAAAGGTTTAGCGATGTTTGGGGAAGAGAATTCAATAACAACTTTCTTACCCTTTCCTATTGGAAGATATCCGTAGTCTTTTTTCCTAGTTAAAATATCCTTGATCACTATATTGAAAAGGACCTTTGGCTCGAAAAAGAATTGCAAAAATGGACCTTCGGCTTTGACGGTAGACAAGAAATGACCCTTATCAAACTCAGCAGCCCATTCAGTTGCCTTTTCCTTTGGGTTGATACCTTTAAGTCTAAGTCTTGGAATAGGAACAAGAAGATCACCCTTATCCAAAGTGTTAGGAGAGTCCAAACTGCCATGAATGATTGTTTTTTCTACTCCAGTGATTCTGTTGAGTTCATTGACGATATAGTTTCTAAAGACGTCTACTGGGTTGTAATCAGGATATGAACCTTCGAAAGGTTCTGGCTGGGATAAGCCTATCGATTTTAACCCTTGGGTCACGGTATTCAACTCTGTAGAAGAAGACATGAAGGCTCTATTTCTCAAAGGTATATATTTAAGAGTAGATAGCCTTCTCAAAATGTGCATATACTTCAAGTAATGTTGAAATGTAAGTAACTAACAAAGCAGAGCTAAGATGAGCAAAAGATTTTTTTTTTAGGCACGACCAGATTGAGTACCTAAAATTCAAGATAAGAATGAGTCAGACAGTAATAGAGGTTGATCCTGTTCGTAAAAGTCTAGCTTAGCTATCATAAGAAGTGGACTAGGAAACATGCACAGAAATTAGGCACAGTAATTATAGTCTTTCTGAACTATCACTTATAGTATATGACCTCAGTCTATACAAGAAATGAATGATAGAGTAGTTCAAGAGGACGTCAATAGGTATTTGGGGCCAGGTAAAGGAGAGTATGCCCGATAATGAAACTGTAATTATTTTAAACTTCTTTATATAGTTATCAATTTGTTTTTACCCTATTATGCTGATAATATGATGCTCGCATATACACTCCTCTCGAATGATATTTGAGGCAAACTCAGTAGACATTCGATTTGGATCTATCGTTTGTAGATAGAAATGAGTAGTAATGAGATAAGGAAGTTGACTGATATGGGATTCACTGAGGAGCAAGCAGTGAATGCCCTTCAAAGTGCTGGAAATGATGTGGAAAGAGCAATTGCATACTTATTTGAGGACCCCATAGAGATAGATCCACCTGAGGAGAAAACAAGTGGGGCGGCACATACTAATACAGTAGATATACTGAATCCCCAGGATATTCCTGACTTCTCAAAATTTGAAGATACACAAGACCATTTCAAAGAGATTCAATTTGACCACCAAGAGAACAAGCCTGACCAAAGAGAAGGTTCAAACCAAATTTCTAGCTCCTCAAGTTCCGACTATCAACAGGAGATCGTGGATACGGTGTATGATCATAAAGACAGATTCTTGAAAGTAGCGAATGAACCCTCTACTATCCTTCCAATCAGAAGGGGGCGGTTTGAGAACTATTTAATTCCCATCCTACAGATATTATCTCAAGTCAAATCCTTTGAGGAGTTATGGTTAAAGAACAAAGACTTTAAATTTCACGATACTGAAGACTGGTATCTGCCTAGTTCTAAAAGTGAAGTTGTAATCCCTGAAGATATAGAAGAATCTAAGGTGGAAAATTATAGACTTGCAGCTGAACTTGCGAGATCGCTCGGTTATTTACACGGTGGAAGTAATCGATCTTTTATAAGTGGTAAAAACCTCTTCTCCAGCATTCCCGATGAAAGCTCCTTCAAGGGTAGAATTGAAGAATTTGAAGAATTGATAGAAAGAATTTATAACGTCTTTAGAAAAGGTTACGAGGCAATTTCTCCGGATGATGATAAGTTTAAACGATTGTTTAAATCTTTGATTCAGAGCGTACAGGATGAAGTTGAGAATAAATTGACAGTTTTGTCAATTGATAATGAAGCTAGATCAAGTACTATTTATGAATCGCTCAATAGCATGTTCTGGACAGATGAGGACAATATAGGGGATATAAATTTTGTCGAAATTGCACCAGTTCTAACTATTCCGCTATTTGGAGACATGGATTATAGTACGGCTCCTCCCTTAACTTTGCACGAGTACTTTTATCCACAGATATACAGTTCGCAATACTCTTCCATAGTCGCTGACATGAATTCAAGGAGAAGGGTTGTGGCAGAAGAGAGAAGTGAAATATCTAGACAGATCATGTCATCAAATTCATTTGAGGGAAAACGTATCAGAGTTTTCTTGCAAAATTCAATTTCATATCTCAAAAAAACGGATGCAGAAGCTAGTGAAGACTTGACAAAGCTTGAGAGCCAATTAACTCAGGAAAGATCAGATTTAACGCAAAGACTTCAAAGTCTCAGTGAATCGTACGTGAAATTGGCTATCACTCAATATGATAATATTCTTGAGGAGATAACAAAAACCAAAGGGGTGACTATAAAACCATATATATTGACCGGAGTAATCTTTTCTGATCTCGAGTATCTCTACAAGGATACCTATAGAAAGGATGAAGAGGACTGGATTTATTTCAATGCATCGCTGTACAGGGATGAAATTACTGATTACAGTTTAGAGTCCATGAACTTTGAAAGTGTTCAACAGATAGTGCATCAATATTCCACTAACCGTACAAAATCCATAGTGTTATTCTATGTGAATTCTGAACATGTCAACGATTCAACTCATACAGATTTACCAGAAGAGTTGAAAAGGGCCATTTATAAAGATAACGAAGTTCTTTCTAACCAGTCCAAAGAGGACACCATTGACTCGTTAGACATGAGGAATACAGAATCAAGTGCATCTGCAGAGACTAATTCTGCTAATCTTATTGATTTATAGGCAAAGATATAGTAGTTTAGTTTATATGATGGATGGCATGTAATATAGGGCCCGCTAACCTTTTGTGACACAAAATCACTGAAAGATATGTTCGAGAAAGGTGTTCATAAAAACTGAACCCCGAACTCAACTTGCTGGTTAGTTATTGCTAAAGGTGCTATTCTCGTCATGACATCATCGACGCCATTCATTCCAGATGACCTCGAGGATAATAGCCCTTTCGCAACCTCATCACAATCTGTAATACAATCATATGATCAGAGACAGGACCTTCAACAAGATATAGTCCAAGACAATGATAATACAAGTTTAAGCACTAGGAATATACTTCTGGAGGATCAACTCAAGAAGTTGTTACCTGAAAGATTCACTAAGAAATATCTGATGGAGATTAAATTGACTAGCGTTGAAAAAAATAAGTTTGATAATCCTATCTTAAGATTTAACGCTACTGTCAAAGGTTTACCAAAGTTCAGATTAGGTTTATACAAAGATATACGCCGCACATATGCTGAAGTCGTAAAGTTCAACAAATACTTGTCAATCTCGAATTTAGAAGTGTTTGTACCTGTTATAGCATCAGCAACTACGTCCTACCCTGGAGGTGGAGACGAAGAAACAAAGAAGTTAATGTTCGTATGGCAAGAATGGTTTGATCGAATAACGTCTAACCCCATACTAATACGTGACGAAGAGTTTGTTTATTTCATCGAGAATGATTTTGGATATTCTATCATCAATAGCAATAGAAAAACATCCCTCGCAAGTGGGCTAGTGCGTAAGACACTTAAACAATTAGCAATTCCTTACGATCCTTATGATGAATTAGCAGATTTTCGGCCAATGATAAAGGCGGCTTATTTGGAATGTCAAAAGCTCCATAGGGCTTTGGAGAAAAATTCTAAAGCTGAGAGGCAACTTTCCATTCACATATTTGACTTATCAAATAAATTGAATGTCCTTTCTAATTTTGAAAATGTACATCCAGGCATGAAGAACATGTGGGAGAAGTTAGGAAAACTTACTCAGATTCTTTCCGACCTAAACTTGGTCCAAAGTGTTAATGATATGAGCACTTTAGGTGACAGTTTACAAAGCATAGTGAATGACTTTTATGAGATAAAAGAAGCCTTGACTAATAGATACCTCATTATGAGAGAGTTAGTGCAAGCTGAGGCTCAAACACAAGCGAAGCATGCCCAAACTTCCAAAATTAAGAGTAAAGCTTCTCTTGATCCAATTAAAGTGGATGAAGCCATAAGATCATTGGAGTATGCTGCTAAGGCAGAAGAATCATTAAATTTGCAGGTTAAAAGGATTTCTGGAGAAATGATATTTGAGAAAAAGGAAGTCTTGGATTACACTGAAAAGAAATTACAAAGATCATTCAAGAATTTTACTTTAAACAAAGTTGAGCATCATAGGAAGATTTTAAAGCATTTGGAGAATATTCGGTTGGATGTCAGAATCGTAGATGAAAAGGGCGGATTGTCAAGGTTGAATAGAGACAATTTAACCGATTTAAGACATAAACTTTCTCAATCACAATCTTCCAAAGGAGATTCATGGACTTCCAGAACATTTAGGTCTCTTAAAGAAGAGAAGGAAAAAAAAGTGAAGAATGAAGATGATAATGATAAAGATGAGTCTGCTGTAGATGCTAGCAAAGCTGCAAATTTATTAGGGGTTGCTACATTTTAAATTTTGAATGTCGAACGTTCATAAATATTTCATAGATTCAGATATAATCATCCAAGAAACCTATTTAGTTAAGAACGAATCTTCTCTCGGCCTCCTTCCAGTTAATAACATTCCAAATAGCCTTGAAGTAATCTGCCTTAACATTTTGGTATTGCAAGTAGTAAGCATGTTCCCAAGCATCAATTGCAACCAAAGGCACCAAATTACTAAGAACAGTGTCCTGGTTAGGAGTAGTTACAACTTCTAATTTTCCGCCGTTATCCTTGTTCTTAACAATAAAGGCCCATCCAGAACCTTGGATACCAGCCAATTTAGCATTAGTAACCTTTTGTAAGTTTTCAAGGGAACCAAATTGTTCAGCAATTAGCTTGGCTAATTCCGAGTCACTTGCTGGGGGTTGACCACCACCTTCTTTTTCAGGGGCCAAGTTCTTCCAGAACAAGCAATGATTAGTGTAACCACCAGCATTAAATCCGATGAGTTTCTGTAATTCAAAGGATTTTTGGGTCTCACCTTTTGCATTAGCCTCAAGTTGTTGTTCAATTGCCGCATTATAACCATTGGCGTAAGTTTGGTGGTGCTTGGTGTAGTGAATCTCGTTGATTTGGCCGGAAATGTGTGGTTCCAAAGCATTGAAATCCCAGTCCAATGGTGGTAAAGTAATCTGAGTTCTGATGGCACCAATTGCCCTGATGCCGTTTCTAGCAAAACCACGAGATGAAGTTCTCAAACTTGAAGAAAGCATTTTAATTATCTTGTTGTAATTGAGTCAATGAATATATTAATTGATGCAATTGCAAAATGCAAAATTGTGCCAGCCTAAGGATCCGATCTTTATATAATGAGCGCCCGATTACTATTGGTTGCTCCGGTTCACTAACGGAGCTTATAATATACAGGTGCTTAAAAATCTCTGTTGTAATCATACAGCCATAGTTCCGTACGATTAATCTATGTATGGCAATGGTACAATCGGAAGAGCCATCTGATAGTATAAAAAATATGGAATCTGAAGTGTAAACTGGAGATGTTCGTGGAATGCGTAGTATATTACAGTGACTTCTTTATATACGGGTTTAATTACGTAAAGCCCTCAATCTTTCTGTAAGTTGGTCCTCTTTTTCTTCCGATATAGCATTTGACACAGGAGCAGCGACTTCTACTTTGGTGTCGTTAAGACCTTGTTTCATTTCAATACCCGCTTCATCAGCAACTTGACTCATTAAATCATCAACTTGATCTTGGGGAGTGGTTAAGGCGTTGACATTGTTAGTGGCACTCTCATAATAATTGGTGGATGCATCCAAATCTTCAAACTGATTTTCAAACTTATCCATTACTAGTGATATCCTTTCCAAATTCATCGTCTGTAGTGCCTTATCCATTCCTCTTATCACTTGTGACATATTACCGGTAACGGATCTCATCGTGACTGCTGTCTGAACTCTTGAAGCCACTGAATCAATACGAGAAGCCAATCTCAATAAATTTACTCGTTCATTAGACTTTCTTATCGCATTCTGTGCATAAAGTTGGGCTATATCATTATTTCCTTGGATTAAGGCTTTTTTTATTTTAGACTTCTCTTGAGTTTCCTCTTTGGCCGCTTTAGAAGCTTGTCTATTCAACTGTTTCGAAGTAAACTTTAATTGAAACAATGATTGCTCTAATCCTGCCATTCTTTCGTAAAAGTTATTGCCTTCCACTTTTGAGGAAGATTACTCTATCTACAGTTCAAAAAGTTTATCGCACTGTGTGCACGTTTTTTAAAAGAAACTCAACTGGTGAGATCTGCACCATACTGTTGCAAGTCAAAGTATTCAAAGTAGAGACGAAAGGTAAGGCAAGGATGACAGAAAGTTGTAAATGTGAAAAAAGCTCCAGCAACAAGTTCATTTCCAAAGACGTCAAAGACCCGAAACTTGATGATGAATATCTTGATCTTGTCAATGAAGAACATCCAGCTAATTTAATTTGTGAGCTTTGTCGTTTATTCTACGATAACAATTGGGTAACTGGTACAGGAGGTGGTATCTCTATTCGTGATATTGATGGTAAAAACCCAAATCTAGTGTACATAGCTCCATCGGGCATTCAAAAAGAAAGATTAAAGCCATGGGAGATGTTTGTCGTTGAGCTTCCTAATGAAAAGCTTCTCAGGACCCCGAATGACTGTCCCAAGGAATTAACCAAGTCCTATAAATACAAGCCTTCTGCTTGTACCCCACTATTTATGAGTTGTTACAAAATGAGAGATGCTGGAGCATGTATCCATACTCACTCTCAGAATGCAGTTATGGCGACGTTATTGTGGGAAGATAAAGTCGATCTTAAAATGTCCCACATTGAACAAATCAAAGCCCTCCCACAACTTGAGTACAATGAAAAAACTACCAAAGTTGAAAAAGTAGGCAGTATGCAATACTTTGATACTTTGGTGTTGCCAATTATAGAAAATACTCCTCACGAGGAAGACTTAACCGATAGTCTTCAAGAGGCCATCCGTAAATATCCAGGCACCACTGCTGTTTTAGTCAGAAGACATGGTATTTATGTGTGGGGCGAGACTGTATGGAAGGCTAAGGTCTATAACGAAGCATTAGATTATCTCTTGGAATTAGCCATTAAGATGAAACAGTTTGGAATCCCCACCATTAAAAATTAAATTCTTGAGTAGCATGATCTGCTATAAGTTATCAAATATATTATTATTTTTAGTATTCAATATTATAGTACATATTAAAGTTCCTTTATAATGCATTTTTGGTGCTCTTTAAAGTTTCACCCTTCACCTCGATCCAGTCGACTTCATTTTCCACCTCGCCTACACAAACAACCCCATCTCCCCTAAGTAAATAAACTCCAAGGCTCAATATCTGATTTTCCTCTTCTATCTGTGGATAAACTATTACCTCCCGCGTGTTGCTAAGTATTATATTTGTAGATTTATCAAACCCTTCTAACTTGCCTTCAAAAAGTCTAGCATCAGTGGTTATCACCCTTACAGTTTCTTGTCATGTTAGTATAATTGTATAAAAACAGCAATTGTAATCTCTCCTACTTACTTGATAGGAATTCTTGGAGGTCGCTCATATTCAGACACTATTTGATGACAACTTCTCAACCATAATTTTCTTTTTGAATTTTCGCTCTTATTTATCGTGGGGCCGGAAACTGCTGCAAAACAAAGTTTGAAACCATTCAAATTAAAATGAGAACAAAGAGTATTGATGAAACAGACATATCGAGTAGTTCTGACTTAGAGTTCTTTCATGAGAGTCGGGCTTCTCAGGAGATGTTTGATGAGCACGAAGACAGAGGATCACATAAAAGACGACGAATCCACGATGAATTAGACCTGAAAGATAGAGAGAATCTCGCAAAATGGGCAGCTAGATTAGAATTAGAATCCATAACGTTGAAAGAGTCCATTAAAAATGATATGAATAGTATTATATCGGATCAAACTAAAAAAATGCAAACATCTTACAAAAGTATGGCAACAACAGTCGCCAAACTTGAGAAATCTGTTAAAGTATTGGTGGAATCGGATAAAAAGAGACAAACGACCGAAGACGCCGACAATGATGTTGCCGGTTCCAAAACAAGAACCAGGAATCGATCTAAAGATCAATTTTTCATACAGGACTCTGTGTTAGACCATGTCTCACTATTAAGCAAAGGTTTTGAATCCTTAAAAGATAAGCACATTGAGCTCAAGTCATCTATCGAAAGCCTCGATCAAAGATTTGTCTCAGGTATCAGAGAATTAAAGATCATCAAACCACTTGAAAGTACAGAAAATGAAGAAACTACCACAAATGATATTGCACAAATCAAAGAATTCCTTAAATTGTTACTTCCGAAGGTAATTAGACTTGATGAATCATTTCAAAAGCTTTCAATCGACTTTCAGATTTTAACTTTAAAGAACAAGCAACTTGATACTCCAACCAAATCAATGGATAATTGGTGATGCTAAAAGAGATCAGATCTAATAACCTTCCAGTTTTCATCAATTGAAATTCGTAAGTTAATTTTACCTTCGAGGCCATGTTTGCACATATCTACGTAGAATAATTCATAAACTGGCATATACCGCTTCACAAAATTAATTACCCCAGAGTCACTCATGCCGTTTCCAGTACGTTCAATCAACTCATGCTCTTGCTCGATCCTCCATTTGATAACATTGTTCACTGAATCAGTGTCGAAGAATACGAACACATCAAATAGGCTCCATATCTCTTCATAGGCCCTAAGTTTTTCGTTTATGTCTTGAATTTGATACATCTTGAATCTCTTAAGATTGGATGACGCATCCGACGTCAAATATCTTAGAACAACTTGCTCCTGAGAAAGCAGTTTATACCCGTTAAACCACCCTTCAACAATTACAATCGAGGGAGCTTTCTTTTGAATATTCCACTTGTTTTTATCATTCTCTCGATCTCCCATACCATTATGCAACCCCTTATTGTATTTTGGTATATATACTGGAGATTGCTTGCTGATGAGATCATTTAAACATTCCATTAATAAAGGTAGGTCATGAGTGCCAGGCAATCCTCTCCCCACTAGTAACTTATTGTCGTCTTGTTCCGCGTGCTTTGATATCTCCAACTGTCTTTCATAAGGATAGTAAAAATCGTCAGTCAGAATCAGAATAATGGTCAAGTCACTATACCGATTGGAAAGCAGCTTTACCAAATTCGCTCCAAGAAATGACTTGCCTGAACCTTGAGGGCCACTTATACCCACGATCAAAGGCTTTGATTCAACACCGAAACCCTTTCCATCGATTATCTTACTCAATGTCTCTTCAGCGATGCTGAGTGCTGTCATGAAATATTAAAGAAATGTTGCGTAACTTCGCACGTTAAATAACCAATATTCTAAATGTCAATCGTATATACAAGTAAGATTTAAAGTAGTTAGTACCATTGAATACTAATACTATCTTGTAATTTGATTGCTATGGAATATCCCTTAGTATTAAGCCCTATAGATGCGGTCCAGATGTACGTTTTGTGGCTTTCTCTATATACTTTTAAATGGCCTTGAGTTCTTTCAACTTTGCTACAAGTTCATCAACATTTTCTACCTTTACACCAGCTTCTCTTGAAGGCGGCTCTACGACCTTCAAGGTTTCGAGTCTCTTTGTTGTTTCAACTCCAAAATCGCTTGGCTTCAATTTTTCCAAAGGCTTCTTCTTGGCCTTCATTATGTTCGGTAAAGAGGCATATCTAGGTTCATTCAATCTTAAATCCGTAGTGATAATCATTGGTAATTTAGCTCTCAATATATCGGAACCTCCATCAACCTCTCTAGTGACATTGACATAGTCTCCGTCTAATTCAACCTTTGATGCATTAGTGGCTTGGGGCCAATTCAATAACCCAGCCAACATTTGTCCAGTTTGATTAAAATCGTCATCTATAGCTTGCTTACCCAAAACAACCAAGTTGCTGTTTTCTTTTTTGACAACTTCTTTCAATAATTTTGCTACTGTCAAAGGTTCGGTGATTTCATCTCCGACATCTATCAAAGTCGAATTATCGGCTCCTTTAGCTAAAGCTGTTCTCAATATATCCTGAGATTTTGTCGGACCAATTGATACGGCATGTATTTTTTCAACAAGTTCCTTATTATTCTCTCTTAATCTCAAAGATTCTTCTAAAGCGATGTCGCAGAAAGGGTTGATGCTGAACTTTACACCTTTAGTTTCCACGCCAGTTTGGGCCTTGTTTATTCTTGGCTTGATGGCGAAATCAATGACCCTTTTTACGGGAACTAAAATTCTGAGTTTATTAGACATGGTTTAATACAAAATATTCGTCAGTCTTACGTATGGAAATTCTCTTGCACTCCGATATAGGCCTTTTTCACGTTGAATCACGAGTGAGATATCACGAGTGAGATATCACGTGACAGAAATCAATAACAAAGCTAGAAAGTATGGAGACTAAAGACAGACACTGAAGACAATACACGAAAGACAATACCACAAGGAACCACATCTAAAGGTTCATAGTCATCCATTTTTCTTAAGAATTTCGCTTTGAATGGTCGATAAATCTAGATCAAGGTTCTTTGTTCCATTTCCAATCTAAAATAAATCTACGATCTTGAGATTAATTAGCACGACGGTTGTACTGCGGATGTATCTTAAAATGTGCGATGCTTTCCTTTCCAGTAGGACACAAGATTTACCGGAAGCTTAAGATTGTGCGCGAATCGTTGACATAAACTCTAGCCCAATATGGTAAAAACCGTAGCGTGGATTAACGGAGCACATGGCTGCATTTCGAAGCTTCTCCTCATAATACAAAGCGCGGTTATAATCATTCGACCCAGTGCCATGGACGTAAAGTTAGCTAGACCAGAGAAATTATGCATGCGTTTATTCCACGAGTCTAGGCTGAAGAGTCAAGATCTAAAAACATACAGCTCAGGACCCCACTGTGACGTTTTGAGCACTATATGAATCTAGCAGAAAACGTCTAGTGCGGTTAGTCTCGAGGATGTATTGAGATGTCGACTCCCCAAATGCCTCTTCTCTATAAGAGCAACTCCTCGTGAGAGTTCCCATTTTCGGGCCAGGTCTTTTCGCCTACATGAAAAGACGGGGCCCTTGGAAAATTAATCCCAAAATAATAACGACTTATTCCCATTTAGGAATAGTGCGGTAAGATATACAAGGCGGGCTGACACTTACCAGTCCCAAAATAGATCATATTGATGCGCTTAGCAATATGCACGAATCCAAAATTATCTTACCCGAATCTTAAGCTAAGCATATTTTTACCATAGAAAGACTTAAACATCAAATCATGAAAGCCACTTAGTTATTAGCTCTTTTGTTCAAATTGGAAGATAAGAAGCTAACTGTTTTTTTAAATACCGATTTCTTTTTCGTAAAACCTTATGAGCTAAAACAAGAGATTTTCTGATCATAGTATCCAAGCAATGTCTTACTATAGGTATGTTAAATACCGAAGGCTGTTGTTCTATAGTGGATTGTTGTTGATCACTATTGCCGTATACATCATATGTTCGGTATCATCGAGAGACATTTCTCGCTTGGGAAACTTTGCCATTGAACAGTTACCTTCGCAAAAGTTAAGTTCAGGACTTGTGGTATCAGATGTTAAAATTATACGTTGTTTCACTGGATATTGCAATGCCCCTGACCATTATGTTAAGGTAAACCCTGAACTTAATTTAAATGCCCCAGGGAGCTCATTCGTCAAATATATCTTGGTGGTGAAAAAAGCACCATATGATAGCAAAATCCTGCAATATTTGGAAGATGTTAAGATTCAACCTGACCGACCAAATGGCCAATATAATCTCGACACGTATTATGGAATGAAAGTGTGGAAGAAATACGTGTATGATGGAGAAAGCGACATATACACTAGAGGCTTGATACGCGAAGTAGAAGTGTTATATGGTTCTGAGACTTTAGTTGATAAACGAGAACTGTGGGATTTCAATACAGATTCCATCTCGTACTTCAATAATAAGGTCCCTGCACATTTGACTTTATTCAAGGTTTCTAAAGAAGAAGAAGCTGTTATGCGTCCTCAAATAGAGACTTTTGAATATAAGAGGTCAAAGGGATACATCGACACTCAGAAAACAAAATTTCGAATTTTGCAAATTAGTGATTTGCATTTTGGCTTAGATGATGGAATATGCGTAGATAAACAATGCAAATCGGATAAAAAGACAATTGATTTTGTTAGGGAGTCGATAAACAAAGAAAATATAGACTTTGTCGTGATATCCGGAGATTTGATAGATTTTCATAGGTCAGTTGATTTCAGATCAGCAATATTAAAAGGTTTACAACCTATACTAGAGAATAATATTCCCTTCGTGTTCACATTTGGTGAAGCTGATACTAATGAATTCAATAACCCTTCGTTTTTTGATTTGAAAGTTAAAATTATCAACTTTTTGTACACGTTACCGAACTGCTATAACGAACTACCACCACTAGGGGGGCGAAGAGCAGCCGAGCTTCACGGACTATCAAATTATGATTTAAAAATATTTCGCCATGAGGCTGGTAAAGTTGAAGAAAAAACCCCTAATGCTTTAATTACCATCCTTGATTCTGAAGATCACAAGATAGATTCATCTCAAATTAATTATTTGTACCGACAAAATGATGCTTTGGCAGCACATGATATCTTTAAGTTACTTTTTTTCCATTACCCACTTCCCAATTATAGACCGACTGGAAGCTTTCAACTCGTCGGATCCTACAATGAAAAACACCCATTGAACTCAAAATCAAGTACCAAATTTAGAGACGATATTTACAATTGTGGATATCAAGTGGTATCAGTTGGCCATGAACATCAAAATGACGCATGTTTATTAAGTGAAATTACCACAGATAAGGGATTATGGTTATGTTACAGTAGTGTGACGGGGGAATCAGCAAAGACTGATGTAGTAGAAGATTTTGATCGAAAAGTAAGAATTTATGAACTTGACTTTGTCGAGAATAATCTTTTAAGTTGGAAAAGAAGCCAGACCGATGGGAAAGCCTTCCATTATCAACTATTGCATTCATTTACTGAGTAAATCTTATATCGACCTTCTTATGTATTCAATATTACCTCATCGCATTTTTTAAAAAAAATGTAGCCTAAAATTATTAACGAACAATAAAATTTAAAATATATACTTTACAACCATGGGGAAGGCAAAGAAGACTAGAAAGTTCGCTCAAGTCAAGAGAACTATCAATCCTAAAGATCCAAAGATAAAAAAGAACGAGGAGAAGCAGAAAAATCAAAGAGTTACAGATCCTGAAATTATAAGGTCGGTGCCACAGGTGTCATCAGCACTTTTTTTTCAATATAACCAAGCTATAAAGCCACCATACCAAATTCTACTCGATACTAACTTCTTCAACTTTTCCATTCAAAAGAAAATTGATATAGTTAGAGGATTCATGGATGCATTATATGCCAAATGTATTCCTATGGTGACCGACTGTGTGATGGCTGAATTAGAAAAATTAGGTCCAAAGTACAGAATAGCCTTAAGACTTGCTAAGGACCCTCGGATCCAACGTTTGGCTTGTTCTCATAAGGGAACTTACGCTGATGACTGTTTGGTGAGCAGAGTTATTCAACACAAATGTTACATAGTGGCAACAAATGATGCGGACTTGAAAAGAAGAATAAGAAAGGTTCCTGGTATCCCATTAATAAGTGTGGGTGCCCATTCTTATGTTTTAGAGAGGTTGCCCGATGTCTTTTAAATTACTAGTTTAATACTCCTAGCTAGTTTAGAATTACTGAACACTCATGATAGCATAGAGAACAAAAGATTCATGATATGAAGAGTATCGATGAAAACTTGTTCATATTAGTTTAATCACACTCGATGGACAATGGACATACCTAAATCAAGATACGCATCAATGTTCTCTGTAAGCTCGGCTGTTGCGGCGTTTAAGGCGGATAAAATAAAGGTGTCATCATTGGCCACAAATGCGTAAACCTTTTAACGCCAAGATCATCAGATTTCGCAACCTGGCATCGAGCCAAAGATAATGGGTTCAAAGATCAAGCTGGCTATGGAGAATCTTGAATTGCCTCTCTGGGCTGCTCTTTCTGCAGACGAACGCTTCAATACGGATAGTAATGAACTTAATTTTCCACTCGATCATGAGCTCAACAGAATCTTGATGGAAAATTTGCAAAAAGGAACTGAAACCACCGCCAATGGCAAAGCAATCACTAGAGATGCGAAGAGCAGTAGGTACTTTAGAAATTACCCTCATGGAATGATATCGCCTTTGAATTATCAAAGAGCGGAAATGGTGAGTAATCATTTAGATAAAGTAGATAAGATGCTTGATCAACTTTCGGGTAAAAGAGCAGAAAACGAGTTAGACGTCAAGAATGCGTGTGATATTAATGGCTTCTATTCTACTCTACAGAGGTTGAAGAATCTTGAGTTAGAAAAACCTCAGATTCCCGAGTTTATCATAGCTCAAAATATCTCAGATGCTTCATATTTCGATCTTGTTAAGCAAAACCAGAACTTACTTAGAACTCTATTTAAACTTAAACAAGACATCGAGTTCTTCTCCCTACAGAAAAACTACTTAGTAGGTAAGCTCTCACGCGACGAGTTTGGAGCCAAGGAAGCTGACGCACAGTTTCGGGCTTCTAACTATAGTGAAAAAGTTGAACCAGCCTTATCTAACGATGTCTTACCGAGGACCTTCACAAGTGACGATGATTTTGAACAAAGTGACACATCTGGGTATAATATCAGGGATCATTTAGATGAGAAACCTTTGGTAGTAGCACTGGAAAATACTCCAGATAATAAAGAGAACCATGAACTCGTTAGCTCGAAAAAACTAAACTCACCGGTAAGAAAGAATCTACAAAGCCTTTTCAAGTCGAAACGCGTCCAACGTGAAAATAAACTCCGTAAGATTAATGACAACCTCTTTGCTGACCACGTCTATGACACTTCATAAAAGTATAGCTACAACAAATCAAAGTAAAAAAAAACATGATTATTAGTGTATTAAGTAGTGAATAACTTATATTAACATATTAAAAAAAGCTTTTAGATCAATTTTACGTTTTAGATAGTCCATCCAAAAAAAAATAGATTATAAAACGTTCTTTGCCTCTAAACCTCTAGCCAACAGCAAAAAAAAATTAAATGGCAACTTAGAAGTTAGAGGATAACTAACAATCTTGATATTTAACAGCGTCTTCATTAAACTGCTTAAAGCAAAGCAGCAGCAGCAACGACAGCACCAGCAGCAGCAGCAATACCGGAAGCCTTGTAAGAAGCACCAGCATCACTTGAAGCGGAGGAAGAGCTGTTCAGAGCAGCGCTGACAGTAGCAGCAGCGAAAACCAATGAAGTTAAAGTCTTAGTGAATTGCATTTCTATCTGATATGATTACTGTTAGTTTAAGGTATTTTAATGGAAATCCCGCATTATATATGTTTTTCGAGGTTATCAGGAGCGTTCCACCCACCCTGCGCCCAGAGCAATTGCTATCGCCTCTCAGGTGACGAACCCGGTCTTCTATCTCTATTCTAGGACGCGAATTTCACGTTATGTGCAACCAATTTAGTCGAAAACAGTGAGAGGGGCGAGGTTAAAGCAGGCACTGTACAGGATAAAGGCTGAGGCGCGTAAAAATTTGTTTGAGCGTGGAAGTTCCACCGGACTTTTTTAAGGAGGCGCATTGTGTGCCCACATAAAAGGGGAATTCGGTCGTAAGAGGAGTCGACATGGGTAATTTCGGGAGTAATAATCACGCGAGCACAAAAAATTATAGTAATCTCCACTGAAAATAGGAATTACACTGGAGCGTGAAGACTAAAACCGATTGAAAAACCGCGTCACTGTTAAATAGCGAAATGGAAGTTTCTTGGAAATTAAAACACGTAGTTTTTATTCATTTTTCACGGTAGACAACATTGCCTAATGCGGCAAATATGACGCTAGTCCACCTATTGTGGGGTGAGTTAGCTTTTGGTGTGGGGGCACTTGTATTAACAGCCAAGTAATTACGAATCCCAAAACGAATAAATAATCGTGCAGGACTGTAATACTTCGTTATGGAGTTTCAAGCGTCCTAACTAAGAATCATGTATGTAGTCTTCGCTTAGTGTTTGCTTCTGCAACAATTTTCAGGAACGCATTCTGACATAAAAGTAAAGATTTCAATCCTGGTTTGCTCGGACCCTTCTAATATGAAATTATCCGAGATGGTTACTATGCGAGTGATCTTTTAGTATCTAACATTTTCGGTTGCAGTATGATTTGTAGAACTTACACGAGACCCCTTTTGCAAACGTCATCGTTAGCTATACATAATTTTATATGCAGATCGGAAAAACGTACCGAGGGAAAAAAATCCGGCTTCTGTGAAATATGCCCTGACTGCTGCAAACCCATAGAAACACAAAAAGGATTAGGCAGCAAAAGTAAGCAACATTATGAACCTTTGTTGCAAAGATAGCAGTTTGTCAACATACCGTAACAAACACTAACTAGCTCCTCAATATCGTATCAATTATCCCTTTTGACATGATTGAGCCAGTGTCCTCAATCTTTCTACCGGTTAAAAGCTCCCTAAAAACGTTGAAACAGCGCCTTTCAAGAGACTCTCAACCTTTCAGCTGTATCACATCACTAGTTTCGTTTTCATGCAATGGGAAAACTGAGAAAGATATTACAAGTTTAGAAGTATCATATCCATCTCCTACCACACCTAGTTACCATTCATCAGCTTCATCAAAATACTCTTTCAGGATCCTTGAGAGTTCGAATCTGGTGGCCGTGAAGGAGTCTCAAATAGCAAGTAGTTTCACACCCAAATATCATCCACCGGAACCTCCGACCTACAAATCAATTGTTGTTGTTCTGGTGAGCCATGTAATCCAATCGCCATTAGCTACAAATCCCAAGAGAAGCATAGTTTCAGCAACAAAGAAACAACTACATGGAATACGGTCCTTATGATGCAACCGATGACTAGATAAGCAAGGCCTATTCAGCATTTCCTACATGATAGTTAACTGCTATGTTATTTCGTGCGCAAGAACAATATATGGTAAAGATTGCTGTGAGAGATAGCCTGAGATAGCCTGAGATAGTCTGAGATAACCATAGTCACCACCATTGCCCCCAATTAATAAAAATAGAAGTATCAAACTGGCATTCGTCTATGTTGAAGATATTAAATACTCAGCAGAGAGCTGTCTCTTTTTGTTTGTCCACTGGATACCTGGTGTTCCTTTTGGATGCCCATAACTTAAAACCAGAATAAATTGCTTTCGCCGAGCATTGCACCAGGAGTACTGAGGAGTTTGGGCTTGGCGTCTCATTCGCTTACCAGATTGACTTAAACGGTGGTGCGGAAGACATTTTTTTGTGGGCATTCCTGTGGTTAGACTCTAGAACGTGACTACGAAAATTGTGGAAATGAGATTATAGAGATCAGTCTTTAAGTTACAAGAGTCGGGAGTTATAGTGAGACGCCAAGCTATATATTATCATACTGTTTTTCTAGAGTGCTCTCTTATTAATTTAAGTATGGTTTCTACTGGAAGAGGTGGAGCTGGGAATTTACGTCCTGAAACTGAGGCAACCAAGACTCAAGAACAAAATACAGAGGGATTACATCCTGTTCAATCTTACGGTGCAAATGATGGGGATAAACGGATATACTACTCGACAGGTAGAGGTGGTGCAGGTAATATTAAGAAATCTAAAGAAATACCTTCTCCCAAGCTAGTTCCTCAGGGGTCTAATACTCCTAAATTGCATACAAATAAGGTATCGACAGGGAGAGGAGGCTTCGGTAATATGGTTGATAATAACGATCCTGGACTCACTAGAAAGCTTCAAGATGTAGATGGTCCTTCCAATACATCTAAGGAAAATGAACTACAAGCAGTTTCATCTAATAAATCTTTTTCTGTCGGACGCGGGGGATACGGCAATGTTGTATCTCCAAAATCAGTTAGCCCGCAGCTGACTGACAATAATCTATATGCTATTCTGAGCCATGGAACTAAGGTCTCAGATCCGAAGGATAAGGGTTTATTCGGAAGGATTAGATCCTTTTTTACAGGAAGTAAATAATTGCATTTAAATGTCTTTGCATATGCGAGTAGTAGCATTGAAATCAGGCAGCATACTCTATTTAGATTTCTAATTCTTAATGATTATTGCAATGATACATATATATTTCGCCCTAGTTTTAAAGTTGATCGTAAAAGCTTAAGGTTAATTTGAAAGTAAATAATCTTTAACCTTATCTAATGCCTTGAATCTATGGGAAATCTTGTTCTTCTCGGATTTGTCCATTTCAGCATATGTCTCTTTGTATCCTTCTGGTTCAAATACAGAATCCCAACCAAAGTTCTTATGACCTCTGCTTTCAACTATTTTTCCCTTTGTGACCCCCTGGAAAAGTTTTACTTCCTTTCCAGGACCTTCACAGTAACCGAAAGTTGTGATAGCATTGGCACCTTTGTTATCGAACCCAGCCAACATTTTATTTAAACCTTCTAAACCTACTTCTTTGACAAACCATTTGATGTAGGGCCCAGGCAAGTTATTGAATGCTACAAACCCCAAGCACGTATCCTCTACTAATACCGGGCCCTTTATGGTTTCTGCAGCCTTTTGAGTCTTACGAATTGTTACTTCTTCAATTGTCCCTTGTACTTCCTCCAAATCAACCAGCTGGTTAATAATTTTATAGTTGCCAACCTTAGACCCCTCTGGAGATGGCTCTTCACCGGACAAGATTTTAACAACTTCCTTTAGCTTGTTTGCATTGCCAGTGACGAACGTTATCGTGTTAATCATGATGGTTATCAATAAATAATTCTTAACGGCTCATCTGATGTCTTCGCACCAGATTTTAAAAATCTGTCAATTCTCTATATGACTAATCTCGTCACCAACACAAACCATGTAGAGTTCTTGAACTACAGTATAGTACTTATTTTTTTCTATCTTAATAAGCTTTATTGATAATATTTACAGTACTTCAGTACAACGCTTGATATTTTATGAGTATGCTAAAGTTGTATGATAAATCAAAAATTGACACATATACAAGCGTTCTTAGTAAAACTTTGAGGTATGCGTAGTAAGAAAAGAGAAGTGGAAATAAAAAGGAAGGGAAAAGATCGATTAAAGCAAATCAAAAGTGACTTCTAGCAAGTCGGTACAAAATCACACAAAGCTCGCCAGAGCTCAAAGCTTTCCTAATCTTCTCTTCAATGACCTTTGGGCCTTTCTTCTTTTTCTCAATTTATGCTTCTTCATCTTTAATCTTCTTTTTCTTAAGACGGAGTCCATGTATATAGTCTTATCCTCTTCTATTTCATTGATGTTTTCCTGACCAATAGTTGGGACCGGATGGTGCAAGCTGGAGTCATTTATGGGAATACCAATAGACCGAAGCTTGAAGCTGTTCATTATTAAGCTGTTAGGAATAAGGGTCTTGTTGTCCAAAATCCAATGATTCTGGTATGCGAGAGTCCTTCCAGCGCCTTGGGATGTAGGAGCTTCAAGTGACCTCGAAAAAAGGGTTGGTGCATAGCTAGTGATAGACCTTCGTCCTCTATTCACCATCTGCATTAATTGAGCCTTAAACATTTTCACTGATTTCGGTTCCACAGAGATTCAAATAGTCAATCACGTATAAGTACCATGTACTAGAAAAAATAGAATTTTTCAAAAAGTGATTATATAATATATTAGTTAATATAATATGAAAGAGTCCTAGACTAGCTTGATAGATGGGTTTAACCTTTCAAAGATGATCCATTGCTATATTCATCGTTAAAAAATCTGTTGCCTCTATAAAAACACCATTAGTCCCACATAACGCATTACTCGTGCTTACCTGTGTTTTCATTGATGTTTCCCAGTTCACGACATCCCACTTGAATCCCAAAGTGTTCAACGTTAAGCTGGAAGTGCCAACTGGAAGAAGACCACAAGTAGGAGTATTGGATTTAGAAAAGTAAGACTTACCTGGATATGAAATGAAATTCTTACCTTTTTTGATCATAAATATGATGTCA
The DNA here is from genome assembly GCA_031081885.1 of Priceomyces melissophilus. Lineage (NCBI taxonomy): Eukaryota > Fungi > Ascomycota > Pichiomycetes > Serinales > Debaryomycetaceae > Priceomyces > Priceomyces melissophilus. Next base: position 150,498 of record JARYTE010000002.1, on the reverse strand, counting down.
CATTCAGTAATGAAGAATTGTTGCAAATAAGGGTCGGAGATATATAGTCTGTATAGTTGACTTAATGATTGAATTGTTTGATCAAATCGACCTCCCACTCCTCCCGTAACGTACAAGTTTAATCCCTCTTCCTTTTGGGTGTCTATATCGAAAGATGATAAAATTGTTGATAATTCGTCATTAGTATCCTCAGATACACCCATAAGACGAGCTCTCAGCTCTTCAGAATGAAAGAACAACTTGACGATTTGTATAGACTTCATATAATCTGTTGCGTATTGGGTTCTTTGGCGTATAATTTTGGTGCCTTTTTGTCTATAGTATTCTTTGACCTTAATCAGTATAGAATCGAAATCCCCTACAATGAACTGTGGTATGAACTTAGCCCTCTCATTATCATTCAGAAAGTAAGAGTAAAGTCTATTGGCACCAGCATCTGCACATACATGTAGATAGCTATGGTTCCACAATTTCTTAATATCAATATCTTTCACTTCCTGATTTAACAACACAAGGGCGCTTCTCTCGTTTGGAGATTCACTGTTTAAGAAGGCGAACGGCTCACTCAAAAAGTATTGGCCAAATGGATGTGGTACCTCAAAGTCGTCTGGTCTCTCAATTACTTCCGAATCGTCATCTTTGTTGTCTCCCATAATGAATAATGTGGCATCAATTGCTGTCAAATCCTGTTTCTGAGGATTGCGACATGTAATTTTTGTGGGAAATATTTATCGAATTTAAGTTATTGAGAATTAAGCTACGTTTAAAGAAAAGCCAATACATCTCTAGAACCTCGAAATAGACAGGTTTAGTACTCACGGGTGATAAGGGTGGCCAATTTCTTTCAATTTATTCTATTTTGGGCCCTTTTGTTAACGTCAATATGAGTTCTGGTCAACCCAAAGGAGCTAACACTGACCCGAACGGCAATAAGGCAAATCAAAATAACGTAGTACCAAGAGATGTGAGACTATTACATTTGATTTTTGCAACCCAAGGAATTCAGAATTATCAAGACCATGTTCCTTTACAATTAATGGACTTTGCATATCGTAAGTGATGACGGAATACTGAACTCATAAGCAATAGCTACTAACCAATATTTAGGATACACTTCTTCAGTCTTGAAAGATGCTCTTATTTACAATGATCATACAAAGAATATCAGCGCAAATACGAACCTTAATTCTACTGCAAATACTACAGTTAATACTGATGATATAAGATTGGCCATCGCGGCTCGTACAAATTATCAATTTAAACCCATACCCCCCAAGGAACTCTTGTTAGAACTAGCACATGAAAGAAATTCGAGGCCCCTTCCTCCTGTTATCCCTAAATGGGGATTAAATTTGCCCCCTGAAAAATATTGCTTAACTGCTAGAGACTGGGAGAACCTTGATGAAGAATTCGAACATGAAGAAAAAGATGATGATAATACGAAGAAACAAAGGACTACTTGAGCAAGAGCCAACAAAACATAACCGTAAAGTAACGATATCAGAAAAATAGTAAAAGAGCAGAAACAGAAGCTTTATGGTAAGACATGTTTAAAAAATAATCGGTCCTTATGCAAATGACCAGTACCAATTCGCTATAGAGCACTTGTACTCAGTTTTATCTAGTTCATAGATTGTACTTAGGCGACCTCCATTGCCTTTATAGTTTTAATAAACTTAATCTTATAAAATTATGTGTTGAGCGATATTACGTACTAAGCTTATGTAAGCTGTGTTTTTCTATGTCAGATTTTGTGTAATGACTCTCTTGGCTATACTGCCATCTTTGTTCTGATCTCGTGGATCGCAACACGACAGTCTGTTCAAGAAGACTGTTAAAAACGTTAATAATAGTGGTGCAAGGACCATTTAATCCAATTGATTATGCTTCAACCTACGATTTCTTCTATACCTGAGTAAGTATCATGCTAATAAAATGATTGTTCGTCGACGCGACGAAATAGCTATGATTTCGTCAACTAACTTGTTTGTTTAGGGCCAAGGAAGAGTACGTAGGATCTTCCATAGTGGAAAGGACGATTCGATTGAATTCAATTGTGGACTTGGGGCCTGCTGATTTATGCAATATTCACAAGCAGTTACCAGGATCAAAAAAGAATGCTGATCTTGGAACTTTCTTATACGTCACTGGAGTCAATACGTCAAATTCGGCCTCCGTTGCTGCCCAATTACAGAATTTGGCAAATCTCATAACGTCAAAGTCACAGTATTGGTTCGGTGAAAAGAAACATTGGAAAGTTCCTGAGTTAACTTATTGCTCTTGGAATGCGTTCTCAAAAGTAGATATGAGAGTAACCGTTCATATTCCAGGTAAATTTGAATATTCGGTGGTGAATCTGGATGGCCAATTAATTCATGAGAAAATATCTGATGAAGAACTTGAAAGATATTGGTTGGAGACGTATGTGAGTTCTATTGTTAGAGCAATAATTGATTCCGATGAAGAAGACGTAAACAAAGCTGGAGGTATTGTTGAAGTTAGAAAATTGAATCCATTCAATAATGGTAAATCATCCAAAGAAGATTTAGAGTTATTCATGCAGGGTTTTGAAAAGCTCTTCTTTGAGGGACCCAAGTTAGGATGTGGGGTTGAAATCCCTCAACCATCTTTAATTTCTAATTATTTGGTCGATGGATTTTTAAAAGTAGTTGATATTACTCAAAATTACGACCGTGCCTTAGAAGTGTTAAAAAAACTTGAAGAAAAGGAACCAAGTGTTGTCTCTTTGATTGCCCAGATTTATTTGGCTAAGGATGAAGAAATTAAAGCAATCCAAATTATGAACGAAGGTGTCTCTAAATATAAGAGAGACTCTGATTTATTTCTTTTACAGGCCGATTTTTGTATTGAAAAGAGAAGGTATGATCTTGCTTTATATTTGTGTACAGAAGCTGTTAAGTCGTCACCCTCTGATTTCAAAACCTGGGCAAAATTAGTTTCTGTGTACACAAAGGTCAACGATTATGAAAATGCTCTTTTAACCTTGAACTCCTGTCCCATGAATTCTCATAAAGAAAAGTATGTTTTGAAAAGAATAGTTCCATTAAGACAAGGAAATGAAGATTTACACTTACCTTCTCCAATGGATGTGACCCTTAATGAAGTATCTAATTTACAAAGTAATGAAATTATCTACGAACAAAGGAATTTGGACCCTCAATTGTCTAATTTGCCTGCAACAAATTTGAAATCTACATTTGCTATGGCATATGACTTGTTGACGGACATTGTGTCAAAAACTGGTTGGGAATCTTTGTTGAGATATAGGGCTAAGGTTTTTGTCATGGAAGAAGAATATCGTAAAGACAGAAGTCTGAATAATGTTGGTTCTAAAGAAAACGTCGCATCTAATGGTGCTGCTACATCCACACAAGCTCCTGATGGCGATGTGTCGTCAACAACTGCTATCATTTCTCCAAAAAGAGAAGATTCAGATGAGAATAGTGTGGATGATGAATTCAGAAAAAAGAGATTATGTGAAAGGTGGTTGGACAACTTGTTTATGCTTCTTTATGAAGATTTGAGGGCCTATACAATGTGGCAAGCAGAATATGTTCATTTCAGAGCTCAGCAGATGGAATACAAGAAATCGACCTTGGAATGGGAGATTCTTGGGTTGATTGCAAACAGGCTTAAACACCATAAGGAAGCATCTGTGGCGTTTTCCAATGCTCTCAGTGGTCGTTTTTCTGCTAAATCACAATGGGAACTTCTCAAATATCATATAGCAGAGAGAAACAAATTACTTTTCAGAAACTCGACTACTTCTTTGACAACTGGAGGTGAGTCTTCTAAGTATAATCAAAACTACACAAAGTACAATAACTTATTGGATGAGAAGATACTAGAAAGTTGTATAAAGTTATTAGTTTGGAACCATAGATGGTATTGTGATTTTTCCCCGTCTTTGGTGAAGATTTTGAGCGATTTGGTGTCTAAAGAAGGTTTAATCAAGATTCAGTCTTTAGTTCAGGCGTTATACTCGGACACTAGTAATTCTAACGTGATAGTTGATCCAAGCGAGAGTCATGGCATCACCGATATGATGGAAGATGTCTATGCTTTTTTTAAGACATATCACATCAATGGCTCTGACAATTAAATCTAAAAACCGTGCTACTCAATGATATTGGTAGCACTCGAATTTATAGATCTAAGATTCACGTTAATTATATTAACTGTGATATTATAATGAACAAATTGTATCAGTAATCTACTGTCCTAGAAAATCGGCAAATTTTATATTTGTTGATAATGAAAGACTATGTACAAGAATTTAACAATTGAAAGATACGTAGAAATGTTCAATTATCATCCGTTTCTTCATTTAACTTTGAAATTTCTTCCCTCTCTTTCTTAAATCCATCTTTTGCGACAGTCTTTAATTCTTTTCTAGACTCGAGAATTCTTTGCTTTCTAGCCTTGATCTCGGCATCACGTCTCTCCAATTCCTCTATCCAAAGCTTTTCTCTTTGCTTAGCCTTTTCTCTGAGCTTATCTTCTCTTGTTTGCTTTTGTTGTTCAGTTTCGGTCTGATAAATCAAACCTCCAGCAACCAAGGCAATTAAAGTCAAGAACTGGAACCCAATTCTGTATCTGAAATAGATTTGAGTTTTAACACGATCTCTTCTCTTAATTGATCTTGTAGCCATGATAATAGCACCGGTCGTAGCAAGAGCTCCAATAGGAACCAATGGCTGCTGTTTACTCTTGAAGATCATCTTCTGGATAATATCCATTTCACTAAAGCTTAGTTAGTATACAATTACCCAAATCGTATATAATCAAAACTTACTCTTCTTCTTGACCTGTACTGGGGGAGAAAGGAAGATTACTGCTCATAGTTGCTCCTCCTTTATTGTCTTTAGCTTTCTTTTAGACGATATTTAATCCTAAATGACTGTTAGTTCTACTCTATGCAGAAAAGCGCTCCACTAATTTTAACATTACCAGGAGAGGTCTGTGTCTGAGCACATTCATATTTCTATAAAGTCCACCGCTACAATGTTGCCAAACACGAATGATTCCTGTTGCTATCAGTAAAATATTTCTGCGTATAATATTTAAATGTTCATAGATTTAATATAAACTGACTTACCAAAAGTATAGATCTAATAGAAACTCGTCAAACCACGATCATTCTTGTTCAGCTAAGATCGAAAAAGATGTCCAAGAGCATATTACTCCTGTTCGACATAGCCGAAAAAGATGTCCAAGAAAAGATCATGGTAAATTGATAGTAGAAAATTATCTATTTGATATACTCAGTTCTCTGCAGTGATAAACTCCTTGAACTCCTTGTATGCCTTATCCAAGTTGTCATTGACGATAATTTTGTCATGAACACCAGTTTGAGCGAATGCAAGTTCATCTGAAGCAGCCTTTATTCTCTTTTCTACGGATTCTGGAGTTTCAGTACCCCTACCTTCTAATCTATTTCTCAAGATTTCAAGGGAAGGTGGACTCAAGAAAAGATATCTGGCGTCAAAGTTAGCTTCCTTGACCGACTTCACACCTTGCATATCAATATCTAATAAACATGTCTTTCCCAGTTTAGTGACATCCTCAACGGCCTTGAAAGTGGTACCGTAGTAATTTCCAGAAAATTGGGCATATTCGATAAAATCTTTATTATCTATGGCCCCCTTAAACTCATCCACAGTAAGGAAATGGTAATCGACGCCATTTTTCTCTCCTTCCCTTGGTTGTCTAGTCGTGTTAGATACTGAGAACCCAAATCTATCAGGGAACTCCGCAAATAACTTCTTTAACAAGGTGGATTTCCCACTTCCTGAAGGTCCTGAAATGACAACTGGTCTGGTCATGCTTAATTCGACTAGACTATATATGTATCTGAGTATCTAACTCAGGTTTAAGCAACCGTTATATTATCTTGTTTTTTTTTTTTTAGAAATTATTTGACTCGGACTATAAACAGTGAAATTTTGTCCACACAAAAAACTTAACTCACGTGTATCTTTGTGTAGTTGCACCAGGTCCGTAAGTGAAACGCAAAAGTTTAAGTATATACCCATCATAACATGGTATGAGAGTCCTTACTGGGCTACTGTCTTCTGTTTCTATTTATGGCCATATAACCTTCAGCATCGTTCTTGTCTTTATTGTTTGTTCCTGAATAAAATCATTAATTACTGTGAGAAGGAGATCTGAGGTGCGTAACGATGTGTAATCTGCATGTAATCAACTACCATGCCTCTTTTTTTCCTTCCCTCTTTCCTTTCGCTTAACGTCGTGTACTTTGAACAATAGTATAATGAAAAATGTAGGACACAGTCATCTAAATCACTGTAACCATCAAAGCTCATTGATCGAATGCAAAGGTGCCAAAATGTCTGAGGCAGGATATTTGAATGATGTTAAGCATGCCTTGAGTATAATGTACTCAAGTTCTGCTCAGGTTGAGAAGAAACAAGCCATTGACTTCTTAGAATCATATCAAAAGTCAGTTCAAGCATGGAATACTTTTGCAGGTCTTCTCAATGATCTGAGCCTACAAGTACGTTTATTTGGAGCTCAGACATTGCACTCGAAAATAAAATACGACTTGTCTCAACTTCCAGGCGACAGTTATGAGCAGTTGAAAAACACTTTATTAGAGTTTATCGTTAAACCCCAGAATGTTAGCGATAAAGTTATCAGAACCCAGCTTTGTCTTTCATTAGCTCAAATGGCTCTTCAGTATGTGACTTGGAATAATGCAATGGATGAAGTTATCTCCAAAATGTCATCATTTAAAGATTGTATCATTTCATTAGTGGATTTTCTAAAAGTTCTTCCTGAGGAACTTTCAGATGTCACCGAAACTTCATTGACAGATGAAGAGTTTAATGCTCGGACAAAGGAACTTATAACTGACAACGTTGATCGAGTCTTTTTAATCTTGCAAAATTTGACTGATACCAATAATAATTTACAATTGAATTCTATCATTCTAGATTGTTTAAATAGCTGGATAAAAGAGGCTCCAATCGAAAAGATTTTGCATATCAATTCATTAACTAATTTAATATTTCTGTCGTTAATGAATGATGAAACATTTGATCGTTCCATTGAATGTTTAAGTACTATAATGAGGGAAACTAGAGATGTTGAGAATCACGAATTAATCGATGCATTATATCAACAGCTCTTGAAAATTAATGAGTATATGGTTTCTCATAAGGAAAAATTAGAGGACCCTGATATATTCAGCGGGTTAATAAGACTCTATTCAGAGTCTGGAGAGTCATGGCATGTTTTAATCGCAAAAAATCCTCGTCATTTTAAGCCATTGGTTTATATTTTGTTGGAATGTTGCAAGTACGAAGAAGACTTAGATGTCGTCAAGTACACGTTTTACTTCTGGTACATGTTGAAGCAGATCATAGTATTGCCAAAATTTGAGGAATCAAGAACCGAATTCGAGCAAATTTACCTCGATTTAATCAGTGTCATTTTAAAGCATTTGACATATCCTAAAGATCAATCAGATGATGATCTTTTCCACGGTGATAAAGAACAAGAAGACAAGTTTAAAGAATTCAGATATGAAATGGGTGATGTTTTGAAAGATTCTTGTGCTGTAGCTGGGGCTAAGAAAGCATTGAACATTCCATTTCAACAAATTCAAAGGGTTCTTTCGAGTCCTCCTGAGCAAGCTAGTTGGCAGGATATTGAATCTTCATTGTTCTCCATGAGAGCAATGGCCAAGGAGGTTTCTTTGAAGGAAAGAGAGATTTTGCCTACAATTATGAACTATCTTGTACAGTTACCAGAACATCCAAAGGTTAGATATGCAGCTACTTTAGTTCTTGGGCGGTTCACCGAATGGAGTTCAAAGAATCCGGAATTCTTAGAGACCCAGTTAAATTATATCACCAAAGGTTTCGAAGTTGCGAGTATGGAAAAAAACAAGGATATTGTCATTGCCGCTTCTCACGCCTTAATGTATTTCTGTCAAGATTGTGCAACTTATTTGGTGGAATATTTGGAACAGCTTTATATGCTCTACAACCAAATAAGAGGGCAAATTGATATTGAATCAACTTACGAACTAGTTGATGGCATTGCACATGTTGTCAAACAAATGCCTGTGGAAAATCAGTACAAGACATCTGAGATGTTTTTAGCACCCACCGTTGCGTCATTGGAGAATTATTTAGCAGCAGCTGACCCCAATGATAAGAAATCGAATTTTGATATAGCAGACCAAGTCGAAGTGATCACCAAATTCTTGAGTGTGTTGAGAGCTTCGGATTTTGAGAAGCCCGATTACCCTGTGGCAAACTATTTCATTGATAAAATATGGATTTTGGCCCGTAACATACTTTCTAAATTTGGAAAAGCTTTTGAAGTAAGTGAAAGAGTTTTGAAGCTTATAAAGTCAGCTATCCAATCGTTCAGTACTTATATTGAATCGATTCTCCCTGATACTGCGAATCTTTTACATCAAGGTTTCCGTGAAACAAATTATGGTTGTTATTTTTGGGTTTCTGGTGCTTTGATCAGAGAATACGGTGACGAATACACAAGCGGTCAAACTAAACAAGCTGTTTATGACTTCGGATTGACTCAAAGTTCTTTGTTGTTTGAATTTGTGTCATCCAATATAGATATCTCACAATATCCAGATGTTATCGAGGATTTTTTCAGAATGGCTAGTGATTTACTTATGTTTTTCCCATTCCAATTGGTAGTAAACTTGGATTATATGAAGCATGCCTTTGCCACAGCTATCACGACATTAAATGTGATAAATGAACCTGATCCTCTTCTTGCATGTTTGCATTTCTTGATAGATTATATTTCATGGGGTGGTTCTTCACCTCCTATCTCTTTTTTTAAGGAGACTCCGTTGGAAGTTAAAAGTTCAGTACAACAATTTCTTTTGATTGATGATACTGGTGAAAAGCTTTTCAGCACGGTACTTCATGGTCTGACTATTAAGTTCCCACATGATTTACAACCTGATGCAAGTGATCTTTTATTGAAGACCCTTTTGCTTACTCCGGATGTTCTGGTTGCAATTAAATGGCTTACTAATTCAGCAAACTCTGTACCTAAGGTGAGTAGCCGTGAAGTTGAAAAATTAGTTTACACTGCTCAAATTGCATTAGCAAATAAGGATAACAGAAGAGTTCGGACTGCCCTCAAAGACTTCATCACCTGGTATGCACGTAAAAATGTGAATCCTAGGTCTGAATTCTAGTTATGTATAGAGCATCAGTAATATCCTTGTATCAATTTTTATGCTTGTAACTGCAAAAATCTCATATTTATGAAAAAAAATGTTAAATTACTAGCTATTCACAAAGATTCAGAAAGTTTTATAAGATAATTTGTCCATTAAGTCTTATTATTACTTATTTATCCCGAGAAATTAAAATATCATCTACGAACTCTAGGGACTGGCTGATGTGCCAAAATTCCTACAAGGAAATAACGTCTAACGTTGAATGCGTAATGCGAGCGAAATTGCTGGACCCCGTGTTCAAAGTATTTTTTTTAGTGAGAAACATCAATCTATTGCTATCTTTTCTTCCCCTTTCCTTTTACGCGTTCTAAACTTCAACTTTAGGAGAGGCTTACTTCATCCTAGGTAGTACGAGCTTAACTATCACATGAGCAACGCCTGTCACAGAATGGCATTCTTACTGCTTATAATGACCGGGGCTCATGGAAGATCTTACTGTATTGGGTAGTGGAACGCCCATCTCTGTGCTGAGCTTTACGCCTCGGGCTAATTCAGTAGTTGTTATCTCTGATTTTTGGCGTGACGAAAATAGTATTGCATGAATCTCTGCATAGGCTCTTAATTTAGAATCTTTCTTTCCTAAATAGGAAGGTACGTTACCACTTCCGATTTCGAGCGCCCCATCAATATTATGATTTACTTCGCTGAAGTTGCCGCCCTGCAATTGTAGCATGAAAAAAATTTGTAAAAGATTGTAGCGGCAAGGAATCACTTTAAGCTATATAAAGAGCGACTTTCATCCCGTGTGTCTTTTACAAGTTTTTTTTTCTTTTTAATTTCTAAAGTCTTTCGCTGAATATCTATAATGCAATTTTCATACGTCGCTTTATTCGCTGCTGCTGCTGTTTCTGTTAAGGCTGGTACCGTCACTGCAACTGACTCTTCCACCACCTTGGCTACTATCACTTCTTGTGGTCCAGAAGTCACCAACTGTCCAGCTAAGGAACACTCTTCATCTGTTGCTGCTGTATCTTCTGCTCCAGCTAACGTTTCTACTTTCGAAGCTGGTGCTGGTTCATACGGTGTCGCTGGTGCTGCCGCTTTGGCTGCTGGTGCTTTGTTGGCTTTGTAAGTCAGCTGAGATATTAAGCCTTGTTTAGTTCTAGTATTGAGTAGTAGTTGGAATTAATTAATTGATTAAAAAATCCTAATCTTTACTGTAGTGAATACTGGAGAACTTGAATACTAGTTAAGTGTAAACATAATAAAACTTGGTAAGTGTAGAGATAAATACTAAGTAATCATAAACAATTAATACCAGTGAACTATTAAGACTACGTAGACAAATAATGAACTAGAGAACAATTTGAACATCACGTATAAACAACGAGTACGAACTTTACTAATCGATTTACTAGGCACTGATTTTCTTTACTTGCTCCATTAGCGCTGCATTCACTTTAGGATCCTTATCTTTACCTGGAATAGCCTTTATGATATCTTCCAAGTCAAGTGCTCCTGACTTCAACAATGCAGGTACTAACTCTACAACAAACTCAACAGCACCTTCTCTTGTTTCAGGATCCGTGAGTAAGTTTTCGATCACATCAACTGCTAGGCCAGATTCCTTGAGTGCTTCAAAGATCTCTTCCCAAGGAATTACATCGGCACGAAGAAGGTCGATTGTTACCCTGACAATCTCGGGCCGAACTTGGTCATCAGTGAGGGCCATTTTGACTATGTCGTTCACGAGCCCTGATTTTTTGAGGGCTTCGAAAAGCTTAACTAGTAAATCATCAACTAAGCTTCTCTTCATAAGATGTGTTTTCTTGGTGAAGATACCTTTCACCTTTTTAAAGATTTTTTTCACTTTACCCAATTTTCCTAGTTTACCTGAGCCCTCCTCGTCTTCACTTTCGCAGTCACTTTCGTCACTTTCACTACCGCTGTCATGGCCATTATCACTGTCCCATCCACTCTCAGATTCTTTGGGTTCTTCGTAATTGGGTTCTTCGTAATTGGGTTCTTCGTAATTGGGTTCTTCGTATTTAGGCTCATTGTGTTTGGGCTCCTTGTATTCAGGTTTCTTGTATTTAGGTTTCTTGTATTCAGGCTTCTTGTATTCAGGCTTCTTGTATTCAGGCTCCTCGTCTTCATTATCAGACGGTGTGTCCTCGCAGTCACTGTCTTCCTCCCATTCTTTATCATCATTCCCTTTTTTGAGTCTGATGATCTTGTCTACAAGTTTGAGTGACTTCTTTAACACCTTGGCCAAAGCATAGTGCTTCACCTTACCTAATTTTCCCTGGGCCTCTACAGCTAGCTCAGCAGCAGATTCATTTCTTTTTGCATATTCAGATCGAATAGACTTCTTTTGAAGAAAGTTGTCGGAAAGAGCTGCCGAAAAGACCAAACTTAAAACTGATAAGAGAACAAAAACCTTTGCCTTCATGTTTAATTATATTGGGTAAAAGTTTGTTCTAAGGGTAAACCAATATCTCTAACTTATAGATTTTCATTAAGCATAAGTCATTGGTGTGTAGTCCCTGTAATTTCCTTGAAGCTAAAGTTAACAAACGAATTACTTGAATCTGGGATATTGTGTGGTATTATTGTTAACTTCAGAATTTAGCATTCTGCTAAATTTCGTTCTTTTTCCCAAAAATCGTAAACTATTATGTTAAGTAAATAAGTAAGGTAAAATCAAAAATATTTTGTAAAAAGATAAAGTAGATCACATCTTAGTCACTATTATTTCCAGAAGTACGTAGTGTCCTCTACTAAGCTGGTTTTCTCATATGCTAAAAACAGGTAGCATCTTCGGTATGGTTGCGAAAAAACACAAATTTAGCTCACTCGCGGAGTTTACCCAAAATTATTTCAACATAAAATGATTGGTTATTATTTTATAAGCTATTTACATTAAATTCTTTGATAGTCATACAGTCGCTGTTTGAAAACTTTTCTTAAAGGCGATTTCAAAGGTTTGCGATCCGTTCGTTTAATCATATTAAATTCTTCCATTGTCGAGTCCTTAAGACTGAATTGGTGGTCTCCAATATCTTCTTCAGTGATTTCTCCATACTGTTTAATTTTCTTTGGGCTCCAACCTTTGAGAAACAATGAACTCACTACCACGCTCACAGAGCTGAGAGCCATAGCTGCACTTGCTGCAATAGGCGGGAGTGTGATATTGAAAGGAACAAATATTCCCATTGCAAATGGAAGCATAAGCATGTTATAGATTGCTGCCCATATAAAATTAGCCTTAACACGAGAGAATGAAGCATTAGATATCCCTAAAGCAATAGGAACTCCATATAAATCAGGCTGATCATTTTTACCACCCAAGAGTACAATATCAGCACTCTCAATGGCGATATCTGTACCCGAACTGATAGCCATCCCAATATCGGCTTGTACTAACGCAGGAGCATCATTGATACCATCACCCACAAATGCAATTCCCACATCTCCAGAACTTCCAAATCTTTCCTTTATATCCATTATAACTTTGTCCTTTTCAATCAGGGATACATCACTAAAGACATTACCTGGTGGAATACCCAATTCATTCGACACTTTGAATGCAGCATTTCCTCTATCTCCGGTAACCATACCCACGATATATTTCTCCTGACTTTGCAAATAATTAACTAATTTTTTGGCACTCGGTTTGACACTATCAGTTAGTTCAATATATCCAGTATACTTGTTATCAATAATTACGTGTGCAATAGTATTCACTGAATCACCAATGTCCCCAGAAAATTCCTTTTGAAAGTCAGGGTAGTAATTAGGGAACATTTTCATAAGCATCCTGAGGTTACCAATATATACAACGTGTTTTCCAGCAGATGGTAAAGTAACAGTACCTTGGACACCTAAACCAATTAAGGCCCTAAAGTCGCTCACAGTAGCATCAAAAACATCATCATCAAATACAAACCCAAGTTTTTTCTTAGCCCCTGCTGTTAAAGCTCTTCCAACAGGATGTTCTGAATTGCTCTCGAGAGCGCCTAACATCTGCCACCATTCAGAAGATGTTATTTTCTCCAGCAATATCTGAGTGAAATTAGTTATCGACATTTCACTATTAGTCAATGTCCCTGTCTTGTCAAACAAAATGATGTTAATATCTTTTGCCTTCTCTAAAACATCACCACCTTTGATGAGAACGCCATTTGAGGCTCCAACACCAGTTCCTACCATGATCGCTGTAGGAGCAGCTAAACCCAAAGCACATGGACACGCAACAACGATAACTGATATAGCTAATTTGAGACAAAGGAATATTTTTCCATTCAGTTCCTTAGTGAAGGGTCTGGGCAAGTGATTCGAAGTGAGACATATAATAGTCCAGAATGAAAAAGTTATAAACGCCAATAACAAGATCGTAGGAACAAATCTTGCAGAAATATAGTCAGCATATCTTTGCACAGGTGCCTTATTTGTCTGTGAATCTCTCACTAAATTTATAATTTGTTGTAGCTGAGATCTCTTACCAGATCTTAATACCTTCATGTGAATAACCTCATTTCCATTCACAGAGCCACCAATCACTTCATCTCCAACTCTTTTGTAAACTGGTAAGGATTCACCAGTAATGAGAGCCTCGTTAACCTCAGACTCCCCATAAATCACGATTCCATCAGCAGGTATTTTTCCTCCAGGTATAATGACAGCAACATCATTTTCTTGCACCAAATCAATACTAATACTTCTTGTTGCAAACTCAGGAAAACCTTTAGATTGAGCAGTCACCTTCTCTGAATTATATCGATCGAGTATTCTTTTGTATTCTTCGACATCTTGAACTATAACACAGGTAGTGGATGTCAAGCATATCAATTTTGACAAGGCAGTAGAAGTCGCACCTTTAGCTCTATTTTCGAGGTATTTCCCAAAGGAAACAAAGAAAATGATCATACACGCTGTATCAAATAAAAGACTAGGCGGCCCCTTCGTCTGCCCTGTCCAAATACTCAACACCATCGAAAATAAAGAGAATGTAAACGCAATTAACGTCGAAATTGAAACCAAAACATCCATCGAGGCATTTTTACCCTTATTGAAAATGAAATACTTGAGTTTCTTTAAGAACACAGATCCTAGCCTGAATTGAACAAAAAAAGCCAACAACAACTGTAACAATGAAACAACAAAGAATCCTTTGAAGATAATCAATTTTTTCCAAAATGTGTGGTTTTGGGTCATTTCCATCAAAAAAACAGGAAACCCAAGCAAAAGGGCCCTCAAAGTGTTCGACTTCCAGTATTGGACATCTTTTACTCTAGATAAAATCCTTAACTGCAGTGTAGACGACTGGTCAACAGAGTTGAATACAACAAACTTTACACTTTCGTCTATTGCATCCAAGCCATCCACAAGATTCCTTAAACCGAGACGCAGAGGGTTATAGGTAATGATTAACTCATCTATTAAATTTGAATCTTGAGCATCATGAGAATCACTCGAGCAAACCGTTTGAACAGTCAGTGAGTTTGCATCACTGGTCCAAGGACCATTTTCAGAAGGGTGAGAGGAGCCTTGTAACACCATATTAAAGTCAATTAATCCGTCAAAACTGCTCAAGAGAGCTTCAACATTGTACTGAAACAGCGGCACATCTGCCAAGTCTGAAATGCCAAATATTTGAAGACTGACTTGATCCTCTTCATCGAGATCTTTTTGATCTCTTACTACGTTAGATTCTTTGGCTGTAGAAATAATTTGAGCATCGAAGCCGGTATCCTCAATGGTATTTCTAATTTGTTCGGCAGTAACCATGTCCGTATGTTTCACGATAGCTTCCTCCGTTATTAACGAGACGGAAGCATTTATAACACCTTCAAGATTTTCAAGGGATACAGTAATGGATGTTGAACAGGCAGCACAAGTCATACCCTGGATAGATAATTTTGTGTGGAAAAGACTTTCAGATTCATCTCCGTCATCGGAATCCACTTTGAGTTCCAATGTTCTTAACAACGTATCGATGGAATCCAAATCAAAGGATACTTGGGGTCTTATTATTATTTGATTTTCGAGAGGAGATACCACTACTCTATTAATTCCTGGCTGTTCCCCCAAAAGTTGCTCTAGTTGCTTAGAGAGGTTTTCGTCGATACGTAATTCAGATTCATCTAGCTTTTTTATTTTAAATAAACTAAACCCCACATCAGCATTGGATGCGATTGTTACTTTTGATTTCAAAACGGCATCAAATCCACAATCTTCGATATTCTCTATAAGCTCCTTTTCATTAATTAGGGCGTCATCGTACCGCACTTTCGCTTCCTCAGTAAGCAACGATACAGCAACATTTTCAACACCAATCTTCCCCGATAATGCCTCAGTGATAGATGCCGAGCAGGCACCACACGTCATGCCAGAAACCTCAAATACTGCTTCAAAAAGATTGACCATCGCTGGGCCATATAAGTAATGTAAACGTTTGACGTATATCAGATATTTAATGAGAAGCTTAGAAATCGCACATACCCCTTAACTGCAGTAAATTTTTATCTTTTTCATCTCTTTCCGAAATCGGCACAGCCAAATTGGATTCGAGTCATCATGCCTGACTATACGACGGAAGGGAAAGAATAGTCATGAATTATTATTGAGTTAGTCGTATAAATAATGCTTTATATTAGCTAATCTGAAGAGATGACAGAGATTTTCCTTACATAAAAGAGGTATCTTTCTCTTTCTTTTGTCTTTTAGTACGTCTTTCAAACTCCTTTTTCCGGGTGTCGAATCCATGAAACTTATGAGAAAGGTACTTGAATGCGTCTTTGGTGTCTAGACGGTTACCTGAGTCATCTTTATAGGAGAGGCGGACTTGAGGGTTATACGACTTCGATATGTCTCGCGGGATATTTGTAGGCATCAACAGATCATCTACTATACCTTTATCCGATAGCCTTTCATCAAGATAACGATCATATAAATTCTCCCTCTCATCTTTCGGAAGCTTCATGAATTCCAGGTTCTTGGAAAGTTCTTCTTTCAAAAGACGTTCCTCAATTGATACCTTGATTCGAAACAACTCTGATGCTTTCGCAGCTTCCATTGCTATCTTACTCTTTGTCGAGTCATTTGAAGACTCATGCAACACACTTCTGGATTTAAGGAAGTTGAGGGCAGATGCAAGACCTGTGAGTTGAGGCTCATCAGATTCTTCGTTATTATCTACTGGCTCCAAATCTTCCTGGGGAACTTTCCCTTCATTTTCTTTCTTGATTTCAGAGTTGACTGGTTTAGATTGAATTTTTAACTCTTGCACCACAGACCCATCTCCATTTTCATTAGGGGTTGGAACTTTATTCTCAATGGAACCCAAAAACTCCTCTGTTTGATCAAACACTATTCCTTTAAAATCTGTCCTATACAGGTCTTGTTCCATGAATTCTTGGGCTTGATGGCGCTTGGACTGTCTTATTTCACGGGCTATGTCTTCTGGAGTCAAGTTATTACGTTTTTTTCGTTGCTTCAAACGCCTGCGTGTATCCAAAACAGATTGCAACTCATTATCATCTTCAATTTCGTCATCATCAAGTCGGTCCAAAGTAACTTTACCTATCACTACTTCTTCATCATCGGTTCTCTCTCTCTTTTTCATTGCTTTCTTTTTTATCTTTTTCATCTTTAATTGTGGTTTTGCCTGTGGTGCTAACTCTTCCAAAGTGAGATCTTGGTCATCTCCAAAAAGTCCATCTGCTTCAACTTTCTTGCCTTCTCGATCATTCTTGTAAGGATTAGGGATCAGTGGATCATCATATGTGACTTCATTTTTATTGTTGTCGGTGTCATTATTATCGTCAAGTCTATGGTATCTATTATCTTTCAATTTCTGTAATTTTGACTTCTCCTCCAACTCGTTTTGAAGAGCTTCATCTTTGGCAATTTTCTCATTCTTAAGTAGATGACTTTCATCTAATATACTATTGTCCTCCAATGTTAAAATTTCATTGGGTTCTCCAATATTATCTTGATGAAGATTTGTTTCATGGTTAAACAGATTTTTCTCTTTCTTTTTCTCTCTTTTCGGCCCGGAAGGAGTGGTGTTTAATGTATTTATGGAATCCAAACTACCAAGCCAGCTATCTACATCGATATCCGTTGCATCATAGTCTATTATCGGCTTATGAAGTTTTCTTCTGCTCTTTGCCTTTACTTCTTGAAGTCTCTGTTTCAACTTCGAAGTCCTAATATCAGCATCATGAGCAGTAGACTCAGATGTGTTATTATAAACATTAGAATGTGAATTATTTTTGTGATTTTGATCATCTTCTGGAATAGGTTTTAGACCAATTGACTTTCTGAGCTCGTTTGTTTCTGCTACACTGAGCAGTTCTCTCCGATTATGTACTGGCTTCTCGTAAACTTTTTCTTCCTTTTCTTCTATGGGAATAGGCGGAAGTCCTACTTCGAGCCTAAGCTTATTCGTTTCTTCGATCGATAGCTCAATTTCCCCTGTCATCTAGCTTTATTAGGATGAATTATCCATTGAGTTTTTGATATTGTGTAATACAAATCTTAAGCTCATCTCAATCACTAACATGGGGAGGAGTGTATACAAAAAATCACAAACAGCTCTTTGTTTACATTCTTTATCGTCTAACATAGCATAGAAAAACTAAAATCTTTATTGAAGCACTTTAACGTAACACAGTATATGGGGTTTTCATATCCATGCTGGGAACAGAGAGTTTAAAGAGAAGCTCAATCGGAGCTCTGTCTCAAAGATTATCCATTGATGGCGTTCTTGGATCATCTGTAAAGAACCCAAATCACTTTGACATACAAGGAAATGTAATGGCATATACTGCTAGTGGTGGTGTTGTAGTGTGCCGATTAAGCTCAGATAATAAGATTCTGTCGCAGCGGTTCTTCTGTGCCAATGGAAACACTAATTCATCTCCATATAATTCTACAAATAGCTCGGCTACTGCGTATTTGGATATGATGTACAATGAGGCCAATTTAACGAACATCACTTCACCTGTAAAGAAGGATAAGTATGGATTCCCAATAAGACATGAGCCAATGAATATCTTTGGTAATGAGCGTACTGGAAGCTTGAGCAAGGGAGGATCGAACGAGCGATCAAGTGATGGTAGTGATTCACAACTTTCCCCATCGAAATTAAGAGATAAGGTGAGATCCATAACTTGCTTAGCGATTTCACCTAATCAGAAGCTATTGGCTGTTGGTGAAAGTGGATATCAGCCAAGGATTTTGATTTTCTCATTAGCTCCTGACCTGTCAGATTCTGCTCTCGCTTTAATATACGAGCATTCTTTTGGAATCAATAGTATCAGATTCTCTCCAGACCTGAAGTTCTTTTGCTCCTTAGGAGCTGTTAACGATGGGTTTCTCAATGTATGGAAAAGCGGAACAGGATCGTTTCAATTGCATTCAAGCAATAAGTGCTCGTCAAAAGTCAATCAGGTTATTTGGCATAAAAATTTAATTGTGACCATCGGGTTAAGAATGTTGAAAGTATGGAAACATGAACCTGACATCTGTTCCCAAAAGACCGAACTATTGAGGGGCAAGAATGTTGTTTTAGGACCTTTCATTGATTCAAACTTTATCAACATTGATGTGATTAATAGCGAGGAGATGATCTTAATGACGAGCGACCACCAACTTGTCTTACTCAAACTAGATTATAATCAACTCAAAATTTTTCCCCTTGAAGGGCCAGGATTCGATTTCGAGTCATTGCTTGTGGATCATGATAATGAAAAAGTTTGGTTTGGTACCGAGGCTAGTGAATTGACAGCCATTGCGTTAGAAGAGTTGAAACCGTCCCCAAACAACGTTGTGTATAAGATAGAGGAAGGGGAAAAAAGTCCAATGAGGCATCAAATACCAGAGTCGTATGCTCGGATTTATAACTTTAATTCAAATTATATTCTTTCACTTACCAAGCAACAAGAAATCAGGTTAACCGACAAAACTGAGAAAACCTCCACCAATATAGTTGCACCCTTAGTTGATGATTTAGCTGGCACCAAATTATGCTCCCTGGGAGATTTGATGATATTTTCGAAAGATGGGCATGTGAAGAAATTCATCCTGGACAAAAATTCATTTCGGACTGTAATAAACTTTGAACTTACAAATCATGACTTCATATCAAACTCCTTAACCAGCATAGACTATTTTGATGGGAATCTCATATTGGGTGACAAGTACGGCCAGGTGTACATTATTGACAATAAATCTCAAACAATATTATACGATACAAAAGCCCATTCATCGACGGTAAACGATATTGTATCATTCAAGGTGGCCAACATAGACTTCGTTGTGACAGTATCTAGAGATCGTATGATTCAGATATTTCACAAAACTGAAAATAAGTGGGAAATACTTCAGACTATCCCTCTTCATAACGGCAATGTTCTGAAGGTAAAATACTTTGACCAGAGAATATATGCTATATCATCTGATAGAACTGTATCCATTCATGAGATTCGCAATGAAGATTCTGCTGTTCAAATTTTTCAGGAAAAAATCATTGCCTTGAAGTCGGCTCCAATTTACCTTGACATTTATGAAAATGACCTTGTTGTGAGCACCAACGACAAATCTATCCTAGTTTATGGGATCGATTCAGGATATGAACTAAAGAGATCTTTCAAGCTTTTGAACGATAGAACTAATGAAAATATTTTGGTCGACAATTTTGCCATTAGGAAGAATCTGTTTATAACTTCTGCCACAGATAAGTCGATCAGAATATTTAACTACCTGAATAAAAGCTTGATTCACGCAGCTGGTGGTCATCTGGACCTCATCCTTACCTTATGCCATTTATCTTCAGGTCAATTTGCAACCATAAGTTTTGATGGTTGTCTATTCAAATGGAATTTTATCGAACTGGATATTTCTAATTTGAAGTTCTCCTTTGAACCAGAAGTTGTCGACGAGCCTGTCCCCATATATTCTAAAGTGACGAGAAAGATTTTACCTCTGTCTCCACCCAAACCTTCGACAACGAAACGTTCTTCATATAGCGAGTGTCAGGAATCCCCTTCCAACAAGTCGGGTGAAATTTCAACCCCTCCCCATTTAACACTGGCAACGTTGAAGAGGCTAGAAGCAAAGAAGCTCAGCTTACAGTCACCCAAAAAGCAGTCACCCCTTTCAAAATCACCCTCGAAAGGTGGTCCAAAAACACCTACTAGTTCTCCTACTCGAGTCGGTTCTAAGAAACAACCTGTACATCCATTGAAAATGCAGCTGATACTGCCACAGAAAAGCCTCTCTAAATCATTCAACAATCATATGGAAAATCTTTCTTCGCTTGAAGAATTCATTAAGTCGTCTCAAATCAACGACTACGAGAGAGAGAGATTTGTTGAAAGGCTCAAGGAAATTCTTGATTTAGTATCTACGCACGATATAAATGACGGCCTTGAGAGTCTTAGAATCTCGAACCCGCCAAATGTTCAGGAAAAAAGAGAGACTGAGCAGGAATTAATCAACAGGTTTGGTAATAAATTGGTATCTCTTGTTGAACAAAAATTAGAAAATAGGGTTTTCCAGCCTTTAAGCTTAAACTCCTCACGGATGTTTCCAAATGGTTACAAAGAACAAAAAATGAGCAATTTTAATGACGTCGATTGATTGATGTTTACAAATTCTTGTATATAAATAATGCAAAATGACTTATAATCGGACTATTATTACCTTCTTTTGATTGAAATATTGGCCAGCTGAATTGGGTTCTTATCTTTGGTAGTGTCAGCTTCCTTCCACGGATCTTCCTCCTCTTGTAGACGTTGGTCACCAGTCTTAATTTCGCCTTTATCTTCATTACTGTTCTGCGCTTCTTTTGAAGCCTCGTCTGTTCCCTTACCCTTTTGATCCACTGCAGGAGCAGACTTTTTCTTTGTCTTTTCTAACTCAAGGGCAAGTTTCTTATTTTGCTCTGCATGTAATCTTTCTTTCTCTAAGCGCCACTTTTGATCGGACAGCTCTGCCAACACTTTCATTTTATATTGTCTCATCTGATCATTTATCAATTCTTCCAATGTTGGAGCATTGGGTCTAGTCCGACGTAACCATTGTAACCATTGGGGAGGTACTTCAGCAAAGTAGTCAACTTTAAACAATTTTTTTTCGTATGGTTCGAGCTTCCTTCTTAATCTTTGCATATTTCCATCAATGGTGAATTCCCAGTAAGTATTGCCTGATAGATCATAACCAACAAAAAACTTTCTGCGAAAAGGAATATCTCTTCGTGCTTGGAACTTATGTATAAGTCTTCTCAAATTTGAGTATTTACCTGAAAGGGGATCCATTACAGCTATAAGTGGCTATGAGAGTCTAAATTTTAAAATGACGTAGGTTCTCAAGATCAGAATGATATGAAGCTCTTCAATATCTTCCTGCGTAGTAAATATAAATGCGATAATGACACAAAAGACGCACCTCAGTGATCACGATGCCAATGATCTTAAGCAAGAAATCGAAGCAACAATCCATAAATGCCTCTACAAATCGCTCTGGATGATTTCACTGAGCTGCATGATCTAAATCCTATTAATATCGAGATAAGTGAAGCACCGAACAAAAATTTGTCATATATAAGTAATGTCACAGTGGATGATTATCATGTCATAAAAGGAGAAGGAGGGAAGTCTTATGTAGTTTGGGCCATAAATGTAACATTAGGAGAGTCAAACTTTTCATCCATAAGAAAGTACAAGCGTTATACTGATTTGGAAAGACTTCGAGAAAGGATAGGAAACAAAGTGGGCTATACAAATGTCCCAAGTTTGCCACCTAAAGACAGCTTTCTGATAGATCGTCTTGTAATGTCACCAAGATGGTTGGAAGTACGTCTTAAAGGTATTCAATGGTTCTTATGCAACATCTTTCTTAACCCTAAACTACAAAATCTCGATGTTGTTCATGAGTTCTTACTAAACTAAGAATAATTGGCTCAGGGGATGTCATTTTTTTTTGCTGCTGCTATTAGCAACTGCATCTCGTACAGTCATTAAAGCAAGCATCCCACTCAGACATTACAATTAATATCATGTATCACAAACAGCACTGAATATCATTATTATCGATGTTAGATTCATGGCGCTCGATGAATCGTATAACAATTCACTTCAACAACATACACTGTGATTGCTGGGCACTCATTAGCGTAAAATAGTCATGCTTGTGTTTTTAATCAAATAGACAAATATATTCGCATCCTTTTTGATTGGGATGACTCTAAACATTTGTGAGCGTGGCTCTGACGTGGAAACAAATGTCAATCAAATTGATCTAGTGGCGCACGCCATAATGATATGATGTAGTTACTAATGCTAGCGTGCGGGCACAAATCCCGTCCTCGGTAATCGGAACGGGCTGGACATGCATGTAACTAAGCAAAAGAAAAGAAAGTACCTTAGTGCACGAGTAACATATGGTCGTGCACCAAGGATAATTCCAATCTTCTAATCGCTTCTAGTCTAGATCGGAGCTATTAGAAATGTGGATGAACATATAAAAAGGTCGAGCATCAATCAAATCTTCAGGTGAATGATAAATTTGCGTTCTTATAAATTTACATTTACAAACACATTTAGAAAAGCATTTAGAAACATGTCTTCTCATCACAACAGAGTTACAATTATAGGATCAGGTCCAGCTGCACACACTGCTGCAATCTATTTATCAAGAGCTGAAATTAAACCTACTTTATATGAAGGTTTATTAGCTAACGGGGTAGCAGCTGGTGGTCAATTAACCACTACTACTGAGATCGAAAATTTCCCTGGTTTTCCTCAAGGTATCGATGGGTCTGGTTTGATGGAAAAGATGAAGGAACAATCACTTCGTTTCGGTACTGAAATCATTAGTGAGACAATCTCCAAGGTTGATTTATCTTCAAGACCATTCAAATTATGGTCTGAATGGAACGAAGACAACGATCCAATAACCACCGATGCTCTTGTGATTGCTACCGGTGCATCTGCTAAGAGAATGCATCTCCCAGGCGAAGAAACCTATTGGCAACAAGGTATCTCCGCATGTGCTGTATGTGATGGTGCTGTACCTATCTTTAGACAGAAGCCATTAGCTGTTGTTGGTGGGGGTGACTCTGCTTGTGAAGAAGCCTTATTTTTAACTAAATTCGGGTCTAAAGTATACATGTTGGTTAGAAAAGATCACTTAAGAGCTTCTCCTATAATGCAAAAGAGAGTTCATGCCCACAAGAATTTGGAAGTTTTATATAACACCGAGGCTGTGAAAGCTAATGGTGATGGTAAATTATTGAATTCCTTAGAAATCCACAACAACAAAACTAAGCAAAATTCAGACTTGCAAGTTAATGGTTTATTTTACGCAATTGGTCATATTCCAGCTACGAAAATTGTCGCTGACTATCTTAAGACTGATGACACTGGCTACATTTTAACCACTCCAGGAACCACTGAAACTTCTGTTCCAGGTGTTTTCGCAGCTGGTGATGTTCAAGATGGTAAATACAGACAAGCAATCACCTCTGCGGGTTCGGGTTGCATGGCTGCTTTGGATGCAGTTAATTTCTTGGAGAGCCAAGACGTATAGAGTTATAGAATTAAACATATTAATTAGAAATGATGTTAATGTTATTTAATTGTATAAAATGAAGAGAAATTTCAACTGTATATTCGACTCACTGAAAAGTGAGCTTACTATTTGGGTAGTGGAATGGATGTCATTGACTTCCAGGAATGACAGTTAGCTTTTGTCAAGACGTTATCTAAATAATTTTTGTGTAACATTTTCATCAAGTCTCCGAGCTACCATCTGACCATAGAGAAGATAGTAGACTCATTGAGTTGGAACAAAAAAATGTCATTTAGTAATCCATTTGGCGATGATTTAGAGGCCCAGTCATCTAATGTGTCCCAAAACTATAAGGACTATCCCCAATTTGATGAGTTGACGCATAAAATTGATAGCCAGTTGTCTTCTGTTAACAAGGGACCATTGACTGAATTAAAAGAATCAGTGAATAATTTTGACGAGGACGTATCGATCAGTAATGAACATGACGTAACAGAGAAAGTCAACATTGAACTCAATAAGGCACAGGAGGCTTTTAAAGAGTTAAACACCCTGATCAAAGAGTTGAATAGCCAAATTAAAGATATAGAATCAAACCATGAAGATGTGGAAGTTCTCAGCTATTTGAGACAAAAAGAAAGGCTGTTAGTAAAATCTGTAAAGGATAGCATAAGTAGGTACAGAGTTTATCAACAAAAGATTGAAAATAGGCAGCAAACACTTTTACCTGATACTGGATCTGATGGGTATACGAATGCAAATTGGACTTCCAGACCTTCGCAAGTTCAGGGTCAAGTTCAGATAGATTATGAACCTATCAATGCAGAGCAATTGGAACAGCAAACTTTAGAGATAGAAGAAAGAGAGAGGGAAATCAGACAAATTCAACGTGATACCTTAGAGATCAATGATATATTCGAAAATTTGTCGACCATTGTCAATGAACAACAATATCAAATAGATAATATTGAAAATAATGTATTCAGCTTTGCTAGTAATACTAGAAATGCTGCTGGCGAGTTAAGAAGAGCTGAAAGATATCAAAGAAGGTCAGGTGGTAGAATGTTCTGCTGTTTATTAGTATTACTTGCAGTATTAGGTTTTATAATTGTTGTAGTAGTCTTATTTTGAGTATGATTTAATGAAGTATGCATTAGCTCTATTTTCAGTATTGTAAAATACTTTCTCGTCTATTATTTATGGCCTCCATATATTTATATGACCATCATCACCAGCAGTTGCTATCGCTTCAGTATCATCATCTAGAGAACACCAGGTAACACTGTTTATTTCGTGGACACCATGTGCTGATTCAACTACACTCTCTATCTCCCAAAAACCATCAGTTTCTTTGTAGAGTACAAGCTTGCTGTCAGCACCTACGGTGACAATCTTTCCAGTCTTATCCGACCAGCTAAGAGAATAAACCGGGTATGTATGAGCAGCTGGAAGATTTCCTTGAAATTCCCAAAGCATTTCATTGCTATGTTTTATCGAACTGGGGAGAGTCGAAGACTTTGGCTTTTCCTGTGCCAGTTTACTGTACCAAATCCTAACTGTCAAATCATCACTGACCGATGCTAATCGAATGACACCCTCCTTGGCGTTAGGACTCTTTGGACTTTCAAATTTTGAAGTCCATACAGTTCCTTCATGTCCATTCAAGATTCCGACACACGACCAATCATCATCATCTGGATCCTGCCTGTATAACCTTATAGTGTCGTCATATGAGCTACTTGCCAACAAATTTTGAGTTGGATGCCACTCAACGTGCTTGATATCATGCTGATGATCATTAAGAACTGAAATGCATTCAAACTCCTCTAATGTTTCGGGGTCTGTCTCCCAGATCCATACAGTCTTGTCTCTTGAGCAAGAGGCAAGCAAATTCCCTGAGTGATTCCATCCAACAGCTTTAATCTCATTCTCATGGCCTTCTATGATTGCCATCAAATTCCATTCATTATTTGGACTGGATAATATCTCTTTTTGATCATTAATGAGCTCCTCGTTATCAAACTCTTCATCGGGTTCATCTATTCCCCATATTGAGATTGTAGAATCAAACGATCCACTAGCCACCACAGGCAAATCCAAATAGTTTTCATCCGTCGAGTTGATAGGTGGCTTAAAGGCCACAGTCCTTATCGACCTCTTATGTGTATCTTCAAGCTTTGATATTAGAGGAAATTGCTGTCTCTCTGAGAGCCTGTAAATATTCGACACCTTATCTGTTGAAGCTGTGGCAAGAATAGGTAGAGTCGGATGTGCTGAAACACTCCAAGCTTTATCCTTATGAGAAGGTATGGATTTGAGTAAGGTGACCATATTAGCTTCAGTTTTGCTATCGAGGAATATATGTAATCTCAAAAAACCTTAGATATCGATATCATTATGATTTGTAAAGCTGCGATTTTTGCAGATTTTGCAGATACGTGTATATAACGAGCATTCTATTAAAGAAAAGGCATTCCATTTTTCAAAGCTAGTCATTTTCATATTGCTTGAATTAATAACCGTATGAGATCTATGTCTCATAGCATTAGAGTAGTTGGCTAGATGTATACTGTTGGATTATTTTTAAGAAAAAATGCAACTGATGGCTTTCTTCGTTTGGTGCTAAAGAGAGGAGGAATAAAGTTTTACAGCACCAAGAGAAACAATGATTCGAACAAAGATTTGATTCATAAAAAAGATCAGTCAATTGACAAACAAAATGGAAGTTCTGCTTCTTCTCCAGCATCTCCGGCATCTATGTCTTCCGACAACGGGTTGCAATATCTAATGAAGAAGGATAAAAGACCATATTTTCCTTACTTGAACCGCCCACGTATGAGCTATGAGTATCCAGGTCTCCCTAATGAAGATGACTTTTCTAAGAGCCGAAATGGACCTAAAAGTGTAAACAGATGGAGCAGATATCTACCAAAGATACTTACTGCAGTAGCTGTAGCATGGGGAGCTTATTCCATCAAAGTTTGGATATATCAGCCAGAAGAAGGAAGCGACGATCAAGAGCTATTGAACCCTTCTAAATTTCATAAGTTTATTGTTACTCAAATTGAAGATATAGGCTCCAATTGCTACCTTGTGGAACTTACACCAAAATTCAGTCATTGGATGTATAGTTATAGCAACAAGGGCTCAATTTGGGACGGAGATAGAATATGGTCTATAGAAGTAAAGCAACCTGAAATTCAGGTTGTAAGATCATATACTCCTTTACCTCTTTATTATATGAAGTCTGAGTACACTAGATCAGGTGAAAGGAAACCTTTATTGAGAGTTATAGATGGTGAAACCCAGGAATATGATAAAGGTGGCGTGATGACTCTTTATATCAAAAAATACGAGGATGGTGAGGTCTCAAGATACATAGCCGGCAAAAAAGTTGGTGATGAGTTAGAAATTAGGGGACCATATATTGATTATAGATTCCCTTATCATCCCGCTAAGAAATTCTATGAAAGACCAGCATTTAAAGATTTACCTTCTACGATTAAAGCAGAAAAACTATTTGAAAATATAAAGGCCATTCACAATATTCCCAGTTTAGACAATGTGATATTCTTTGCCGGAGGGACAGGAATAGCTCCGTGTTTACAGGTTTTGTTCTCAAAAAATCCATACAGAGGTTTCATTACGTTACATTATTCAGCTAAAAGCGAAAGTGAATTAGGTCCTATTTCAAGGTTCATTTACTTTTTAGAAAGGTTAGATAGAGTCAAATTTATTCCTCATTACGATGATTTGCCAAAAACAAGACTTCAAGAAAAAGATATTTGCACCCCTCAGAAGGCTCATTACATCAGCGATAAACGATTAGAAGACATTGAATCAAGTATGACAGAAGAAGAAATGTTGAAATTGAGATTAAGTATAATGGATAAAAAAACGGAAGAATTAGCCAATCAAGGTGATCCAAATACTCATTCAAAATATTATGATAATGCTATAGAACAGGCTATTGTTACAAGCAAAACTCCCAAAGAACCTCCTAGTCTAGCGTTAGTCTGTGGTCCTTATGGGTATGTTGACTATATTTCTGGAGGAACAGGAGCTAATGGCGAACAAAATCCAGTGACAGGAATGTTAGGCAAAAAAAAATGGGATAATTACAACACATTTAAATTTTAGATATTCAGATAGTGTAAATAGATGTTAGCCGATAAAATCAATATCGTCTGCAATTAAACCGATTTTCTTTCCGAAATGAACTAGAACCCTCTGTGAATCCCTATGATCACTACATGCAATAATGATTTCCTTCAAAAGCTCGTGTTTATCTAATCCACAAATTTTCGAATTCCATTGATCGCGTTTGGTCTCACCAGAAGACCCAAGCAATTGGTCACAAATCTCAAACAACTTTACTTTGAGTCCCAACTCACATATTCTTTTCACGTATGTTATTAGAAACCGCTTGAAGTCATTTATTTCTCCCAATATTTCCGAGCAAAGAATTCGATTCTCCAAATGACTCAACGAGACAGTATTCTCCAAATTTTCGAATCCTTCCTTCATAATCATATTCTTAGAGATCTTGTTGAAATATTTTCCTCTACCAATCCTTGTTTTCCTTATTACTTCATCATTTGTCTTATGTTCTAAGAGCCCGATTATGGAAGAATCAGATCCGAAGATACCAAAACTTTGCGGTCCGCGAGAAGAATCTTCATTGGAATCCCAATAATGAGAACCAAATGCCCACCAGGACTCAGTTATTGTCTGCCAAGTTCCCAAATTCTTGTTATATAAGTAACCAGATCCATTAGACAATGTAATCAATGGTATACCCATAGATGCTACGGAACACATAGTGATGTTGTCTGATTTTGAAAGACCATCACTTCTTAACTTACTTCCGATGTCTAGCAAAGGAGACAACGATGCAGTTAAGTTCACCCTTCTCTTCTCAATATCCCATACGAAAAGTTCGCCAACCGATGTGACAGCTAACAAAAACTCATTGTGAGATTCCAAAAAGGACAAGGGGGTACCTAGTACCATAGGAGGGATACATCTTCTACCCGATACTGCAGAGTAGACCAATACTTGCCCATCAGCTGTCGAAAGGGCCCAGAAGTCACCTCCTTGGGCTGCCAATTGAATAAATTTAGGAACAAAATCACTCCATATTAATTTATCATTCTTGAAGCACGATATTCTTGAAGGTTTAGTTTCATTGCCAGATCCATTTCTTACGTCTAAAACAAGGGGATAGTCAATTTTATCTGATTTCTGGAGCTGAAATCCTAGTCTTATTTTCGGAACGGAAAGTCTTACTTTTGAAAATGTCGTATTAGGATTCAAAATGACAGAGCCAATAAACTTCACTGGTTCCAATTCACGTTTGGCTTTCTTGGTAATGTGAGACTCGTCAGCACTTTGAGCCCTTTTGCTGAGTCTAAAAGTATCTTCTGATACGGAATATGACGGCTTATCAAATTCCATTGTTCCTTTTTGAAATAAATCAGTCTTGGAAGGAGTGGCCCTTAGTGGCTCCTTGACCTCATTAGAAGAACCATTTTTAGAGATCAAAGTTGGTTGAACCCTCTTCTTGCCATTTTTTGTTGTCACCTTAGATTTCTCAAAAACAGGAAGAGGTTTTTCTTTATGCGAAGGAGTCTTCGATTTTTTGGGACTCGATTTTACTTCTCTGTTCTCCATAGCAGTCAGGAGCGCATCTACTTCTGTAGCCTCTTGGGGAGTTTGCGATGGAACAATCACCTCTGGAACCAAGTCACTTTTTGTTTCCTCCTTATGTACTTCTCCAATTTCTTTACTTTCGTTGGATTCTGAATTGACAGGCTTGATGTCATCGTCCTTTCCATTTTGCAGCATCTTTATGTCATGTATTGAGGACGCATCTTTTTGGTCTAGCACTTCTATTGCCTGTGAGCCAGATTTTTTATTCCCCGCTGGTTGGTCTTTTTCGTATTTAAAAGTAAAAGGCTTTAAATAAACATCCTTGAAGTCCATCAATTCTTTAAAAGTTGCTTCATCTACTTCTTTTCCCAAATCACCTTCCTCAAAGAAATATAATGACAAAGATCCGTCAAGAGATGCAGAATAAAGTGTTTTACCTGAAGTATTCCATGCCAAATCCACTATAGGCTTGTCCGCGACATTCTGTAAAATGAGAATTGGAGAGTCTTTGGTGGTGTTCCATACAACCAAAGTCTTATCAGACCCGGCAGTGGCTATAACATGAAATATTTGATGTTCATTAGGATTAGCTTGATATATGCGAGGGTTGAAATCCACCACTTCGCAGCTGATATCATGTCCAACTAAACTGATTTTGTTCTGCCAATTTTTTGATCTTGAAAGTAGCGATACCAAGGAAGTGGTGTTTTTGGTAGCAGTTGGGATAGAGATGAATTCGCCATCAGAAGACCAAGATATTCTTTTATACTGTACATTTTGTACACTTTTATTTATCATCTTTGAAATTTTATGAATTAATCGGAATTTGTAGTTCTGCGTATTCTCCTCATATTGAAATTGGTAAATGTAAATAATTGAGTCATCATTGAGCGTTATGAGTAAGTTGTTCGTAGGATCAAACGATAAGCTTCGTTGGATTATAAGTTTCTCTGAACTTATTAAGGTAGTCAAATCCTGTCTTGTTTTTCTAGTAGTATCATATATGTACACTTTTCCATCTGAGGTGCTACATGCCAAGAGTCGTCCATCTTGGGACAAGGCAATGTCTATTATTGAGTAGAATTCCCTTGTTTCACTATCAGTAGGTATCTCGTCACCATTCGGTGTTGTAGATAACCCAAAGGGATGTATCTTTTCACTGGTGGCCTCGGAGAATTTATTTATAAAGACTTCTCCACTTATATCGGAAGAGACGAAAACATCATTATCAGAAGGAGACCATTTCAAAATATTGACCACACTTGTATGATTTTTGAACAAGGATAGAGGTTGTATTCTTGATAGTTCTTCGCTGATATCTTGATTCGCCTCCAATTTCTTGTATACTTCTTCAAAATCTTTGCAACTCCAAACTACGACACTGCAGTCTTTACCTCCAGTAATCAAACGATCACCATGCTTACTTACGTCGATGGAGTGAATCTCACCATCGTGAAGTAAACGAGGGAACTTAAGATACTTCATTGGGTATCTTTAACTCTAGCAATTGGTGATTCCTAATGTCATAGGACCCGTGTTCTTTGCTCTGATGGGTGCGGTTAAACCTCAAGAACGGGCGGCATACTTTGAACTATTTATCAAAAGCGATGCGAAATTATTATTACACAAAAATTCAACAAAAGACGAGCGAACAGTCTCCTGATGAGATTACTCATAACTCAACCCAATAATAATTGTTAGATCACTCTAGCGAGACCATTTTATGGCATAGTTCTCGACATTACGTATAAATAGTTGGCCTGATAATGGCAAACGAAGAATATCTCACGGATTCCAGTTCGGATTTTACTGAATATTGGATAGATTTATTTTTGGGGATAAAGGGTAATGAATACTTCTGTGATATTGACGATGAATACATCCGGGATAGATTTAATTTAACTGGACTAAACCAAGAGGTTAGTAAGCTCCCAACATTAATCGATATAATAACCGACATAGTGGATATAGAACTGCAGCCAGAAGAACATAGAGATGCATTAGAACACAATGCTAGAATATTATATGGTTTGATCCATGCAAGATATATATTGACCTCAAGGGGGTTGAATAAGATGTTTGAAAAATACAGAAATGGAGACTTTGGATATTGCCCACGAGTACATTGTCAGTTACATCCTCTTTTACCCATTGGATTAAATGATCTGCCAAGACTCGCCTCTGTTAAATTATATTGTGCCAAATGCGAAGATATATACAATCCTAAATCAGGGAGACATGCAGTGGTTGATGGTGCTTATTTTGGCACCTCTTTCCCCGCAATGTTTTTCCAAAACTTCCCTCAAGTGATACCAGTCCACCCTACAGACATGTATGTTCCAAGGGTGTTTGGTTTCAAGTTACACGAATACTCAAAGTTGACTAGATGGAGAGACCTTCAGCGTTCGAAGCTAGAGCAAAAGCTCTTGAGAAATGGAAATGAGATAAATGATGTAAGTGGTGGTTATGTGTCGAAGAAACACTCTGCTAGTTCGTATGCTGTTGACGAGAAGGCGAAAACACCTCATCTTTCACATTTTTCTAAGCGCTAAATCTGAACCTACTTTTGCTACTTCAGTGGGTTGTCGGTTTATGATCTCGTTGGAGTGGCGTCATGATATATAATTGGTATATGTAAATACTCTTGAATGTTTAAAAAACCGACATCAATAGAAAGTTAAATAAGTGCCATATAATGACATGACGTAACAACCTAGTAGTTACCTGCCAAAATTTACTGGTAAAGCCGTTTCGATTTGCGAAGGCCAACCTCATGGTCTATCGATGTGGTTCAGAGAAAAAATACGCACGACAAGCTAAACGATACAGCGTAATCAATATTCAAGTGACACTGAACAATGGCCAATGTGACACGATGCTTGAGTACAGCCCCTAAGAAAGCTTCGGCAGTCGCAGTTCAGACACTTGAGAAAATATCATCACTTCCTGCAAAATCTACAGTATTTTCTATGATACAGCCTACTGGAAAAATCCATTTGGGTAATTATTTGGGGGCAGTTAGAAATTGGAGAGATATATCAGATGAGTCGAGGGGAAACTCTACCGTGATATTCGGTATCGCTGACCTTCATGCCATTACTATCCCTAAAGAACCAATTCAATTAACGAGGTGGAGATATGAAGCTATTGCCAGTTTGGTTGCCAGCGGTATCGATCCTGAAAAATGTATTTTATATCACCAATCTTCTGTGTTAGAACACACATACTTAAACTGGATTCTTACTTGTTTGACTAGCATGGGTGCTTTAAATCGTATGACCCAGTGGAAGCTGAAAACTAAAGTTGGCAATTCTAGTTCAATTTATGATGATGATATCTTGAACACAACAAATTCTGGCATTCTAAATTACCCTGTATTACAAGCTGCTGATATCTTACTTTACAAGTCTACACATGTTCCAGTCGGAGATGATCAAACGCAACATCTTGAGTTATGCCGTGATATAGCTCAAAAATTCAATCGTACATACAAGAGAGAATTTTTTCCATTGCCAAAGACTCTTATGACTCCTACTAAAAAGATATTATCATTGAGAAATCCAGAGAAAAAGATGTCAAAGTCTGACCCTGACCAGTCTTCATGCATTTATGTCACCGATGAACCCAAGGTGATTCAAAAAAAAGTTAGAAGAGCTATAACCGATTCGATTCAAGGGCCCCCTACTTACGACCCAATTACTCGTCCTGGGGTATCCAATCTTGTAAATATTGTTTCTGGCTTAAAAAGAATGCCTGTAGATGATACTGTTGGAGATATGTCATCGTTAAAGGATCACAAACAATTGAAAGATTATGTATCGGACTTGATCATTGAAGAGTTTAAGGATCAAAGACACATGTATAACCAATTGATGGAAGATCGAGGATATTTGGAATCTATTAACAAGCTAGGTTCCCAAAAGGCAAGAGCTATAGCTCTGCCAAATCTAGAAGAAATTAAAGATCTTGTAGGATTTGGCTAATTCCATAGATATCAGCAGATACACATTCTAGAAATATAGAACACCCTAATATCCTTTGTCTATACCAGTGTAGCTTGAACTCTTTGTTAACAAGGTCTATTGAATGTAATCTTTGCTCTTAGTTTCTGCATGCAAATCATCATCAGTTTCAAATTCGCGTCGCGTGTAAAACGCCAAAGAGCCTTGAAATGCGTAAACACAACATTTAGTGAGCACGAAGCTGACTTTCGAGCAGTTAGCGAAGGCTCGAAAAAAAAAGAACAGAAAACTTTATAGATTTTAACAAACAGCAAATTCTCACAGAAGTAAGCAGTACGCTTGGAGGAAAACATCAATTGGGGACAATAGATAACCTGATATTGATAACTGCATTAGTGTAGACTGCTTCAGAGGAATAGTTCACTAGGCTTGAAACGTACTTTGCCTCTTATTATTTTTAACGTCAATTGAGCACTCAACTAAAGTGGCAATATAAACAAAAGGCATTAAACCAGAGCAATACGCAACACATTATTACTTTCTTTGTATTTCATAGTTGCAAAAAGTTGAAGCCAAAGGTTAGAGGGCTTTCTTTTGTATTCTTCAAGGAGACTCCACACCGATAAGTGGAAACTTTGGGTCATAAGCAACCCACTAATAACACAAAAGCATTTCGTTTAAGGGTATCTTTCAAAAAATATAAATACCAGTGTTTTATTCACGTTTCCATTTCTTCTAGGGACAAAATTGCATGCTGTTTGAAAATATCACGAGATGAATGAAGATCAGGGGTATAAACGGATGCAAGTCAAAGTGTTGTATTCTTTCAACAACAACTCAACAGTGTTCCTTTCGAGATCCAAAACACAATATTCTGTCAAGGTAGCCCAAATCCCTATTGCTTCTTCACAATACGAAGAAGAAATGGTCACATTAGGCGCCTTTGAAATAAGGAATTGTGTTCAGCAAATTTTAAAAGCATCTCCCGAGAATTTCAAGCTACAAATGGAGGATTATGCTGTCTACTACAAGGATTTGACTGAACAGCCTGATGAACCATTTGTTTCCAACGGTGTTTTTTCTGAACTCCTTTCATCGTCCAAGACGCACTTGATTCCCGGAAGAGTCTGCCAGAACTTGTCGGCTAGCTACCTTTTCGGACAAAAGCCAGATTCATCTTCATTGACCCTTGAAATACGATTGATGCTTCATTCGATTGATAAATCTAACGAATCTTCTCAGATTCATAGTTCATCTCAGCCATCTAAGAGAGCAACAGAGTCGTATCCTAACTACATGCAAAAGAAACCAAAGTACAAACCAACAAACTCAGTGCAACCGGTTAAGGCTACTCGTACAAAATCTCTTCCAATATTTTACAATCCTCATAATCAACAAATATTCAACATTATCAATGCCGATAAATCTAATGCTCCGTCTAAATATGATAGCAAGAGTGTCCAAGATAGATTCAAACTGGCTCCATTTCTACAGGCAAAAATCATAGATAATCCCCTGAAAAGAGGAAGAAATGGCTATGAGTCACAGCCACAGAGAGCTATGAGAACAAGATCAATGATGAACCATACTCCAGTTGCTATTTCATCTCCTATTCAAGAGGAACCAATATCGGATAATTCAGATGGTACAGATGATACCGAATACCGAGAGAATCCTCGTGAACAGGAAGGTGAGGAAGACGAAGAAGATGACGAGGACAATGCTGGTGAGCCATCACCATATACACCTCAACAGCCTCCATATAAGGCTTCAGATTCTAATAGCACCTTTCAAGCATTACCAGATATGGAAGACCTCGACGGGAAGAAAACACATACTATTCCTAGTTCAAAGCTTGACGATAGCCATGACTTAATTTGCATTAATAATAATTGCGCAACTTCTTCTTCGATAACATGGAGATACTTTGAAACAGGCTTCCATCGCAACCATTATGATATTTTAAAGGCCAAGAAATTCGATAAAAAGCATTATGATGGAATGTTTGGTCCACTTTGCAATGCTTGTTATCTCTTTTTAAGGAACAAGGGGTTCATGCGCCCCGAGGGTGTGGTGAAGAAGTATCTTCAACAGCAGAAATATAAAAAAGAATTGAGACAGAGAGATGAATCTAAAGATGATTCTAATAATTTTGTCGAGCCCAACTTCAATCCAACAATGCAGAAGGCAAGAAGTAACAGCTCAAATAGATTAAAGAAGCCCAACCAAGTTGGAACGTCTCCTGCAATGAGTCGCTTCTCAACACCATCAAATACACCAGTAACAATACCTCAAGAGACCCAGAGAAACAGGCAACAGAACCCTTCACAATATAATAACAAGCTCAATACCACACAAAATTACAACAAAGGGCAAAATAGCGATTTCCATGAGTTTATGAGTCGGCTAGATGGTCCTCTTACCGACATTGACCTTTTATCTCATGATCCGCAAACAGTAAGTTCACCGATGATGGCTACTAAGCTGAATACGAGAGTCATAAATGTTAGTGACGAAGAAGACAAGGAAAATTGCCCACCTTACAACAATGGGGACGTCAATCAAGGTGGTGATGGGTTCATGGAATTTGAAAACATGATAGCCAAATCTTTCTCGTATACATCAGCAAAATCAAGTCCTATTGGTCAACACGAGTGGATTAATAACTTATTCGGAGGTCCCACGCCTAAAGATCAAATGGTGCCAACACCTAAAGACATCAATTCTGCCAAAAGAAAGGGTGAGGTTACTGAAAATGAGCTAGATGAAAATAGATATGAAAACGTTCCACAAATGAGAACATTTGTGAATGATCGTGTTAAGACCCGTTCACCAATGGGTCAACTTGATAATAGGAAGGCTGTTGTAGTAAACATGCCCTCCTCACCTCTAGTCAATCCACAAAACAACGCAGATGAAGAACTAGAAGCATTTCTCGAAGAGCACCAAGAAGATAATTCAAACCTTGCACAGGTAAATTCAGGAGATGGTCTCGCTAAAGTTCAAAACTTGGTACAAACGTATGATTCACCGAATGCTAGTAAGGCATCGAGACTTGACACAACAAATCTGATGATATCATGGGGAGCATCTAATACTAGAAAATCCAATGTTGCATCTACCCCAAATACTGATTATTTTTCAAACGATGACATTAAGCATTCAAATCTGGACTCAATCAAGATTCATGAAGATTTTTTGAATGGAGAACTGTGAACTAGCTTTTTAATTATCACTGTAATAATAAATGCATTCTCGTAAACTCTTCTATGGACCAATATCTGCAAAACTGTAGTTCGCGATAATTGAAAATTATATTCAACGGGAAAGGTTATTGAACGGAATCACATAATGTCGGATGATTTAAGGCCTAGGGAGTATTTTGACCTTCTTGAAAGCGCTCTCACTAAGGTCAATAGCATCTTGAATGCAGAACCTTTAATTTCCAAACCCAGAGTCATGATAATTAGTGGTTCGGGTCTTGGCGGCATTGCTGATAAGATACAGCAGCCACGCATCGAGGTCAATTACAAGGATATCCCGGGATTCAAGACATCGACAGTCGCAGGCCATGCTGGGAAGCTTGTCTTTGGTCTCATGGGGAGCAACAAAGTACCTGTAATGTGTATGGTTGGTCGTTTACATTTCTATGAAGGGTACACCTTTCAGGAGACGACATTCCCGGTAAGATTCGCCCTGAAATTGGACGTTAAGACAGTTATTGTCACCAATGCAGCTGGTGGTACACGTCCAGGGTTCAAGCCTGGTGATCTTATGTTGATTGACGACCATATAAATTTTCCCGGTCTTGCTGGGTATCATCCATTGAGAGGACCCAACTTGGCTGAGTTTGGACCAAGATTTCAGCCTTTATCTGATGCTTATGATTTTGAATTGAGAGCTTTATTTATGTCTAAAGCCAATGAATTGAAAGTTACAAGGAACATCCACGAGGGTACCTATTTCTTTGCATCTGGCCCTACGTATGAGACAAGAGCTGAAGTTAGAATGATTAGGGCCATGGGCGGAGATACTGTTGGTATGTCCACTGTTCCAGAAGTTATTGTCGCTCGTCATAGTGGACTTCGTGTTTTAGCCTTATCATTAATTACGAATGAAGGTGTTGCAGATCGTCCACCGAGCGCTTTACAGATAAACCCAAAGCCTTTGGACCACGGAATGGCAAACCACGCAGAAGTACTAGAGGCAGCAAATGAGGCTTCAAAAGATGTAGAAAGAATCGTGGAAGCTACTGTTAACGAGTTATAAACTGCTGCAGCATTGTTCTGATATTTCGTGTATTCTATTGATTTTTCATCTATATATCATAGCAATTGAATTGTACAAGTGCAAGGAAACTCATTCATATAGAGAAAATATACCTTTAAGGGGCTAACTATTATATTTTTCGTTGCGACAAAATGTCCTTATATCATTATTCCACTTATAATAAAGATCCTCTATGATTGATCGACCTCACCTGCAGATTCCCACTTGCCCTGTAGATTTTCTTTCCACAAAGTCACTTTATTATCGCCACCAGAGACAGCCAAAATATTACCTGACAAGGACCAAGAGCATCTCCAGCATACATCTGGGAAAGGCTCATCCTTGAGAGGTTGTTTTTGCCAAACTCCAGAAGCATCTTGAGACCAGATGAGCACTGTGTGATCCTGAGATGCAGTGGCTATATATGAACGAACTAACACGGATGGAGACCAGTCAACGTCACGCACCCAATCTTTATGACCTTCTAACCTTGCTTCTTCCACATATGTATTCTGAGTAGCATCGAAATTCCAGATTTTGCCTAAGTTATCAGAACCACAAGTTACAAAGCGACGGTATTGTTTTAAAGCAGCAGGGTCCTTATTAGATACATTTGGAACAGGTGCCCAAGAGGCTGAATTCGCACCTATAGTATGAGCATTGAATAAAACGCTGGAAGTCGTTCCGTCATCATGAAAATCAACAACTGATACTTTACCATCGGAAGAAGTACACAACAAGACTGCCCCCAATTCATGAGGAGCCCAAGAAACAGAATTCACACTAGCTTGATGCACTTTGTGTTCAGCAATTATGGACCATTGCTGGGTTTCAGGTTGTTCTTTCCATATCAATGCTTTACCGTCATAAGAGCAAGACGCCAAGATTGATCCAAACTTTGGATGCGCCCATGCAACTTGCCATACTGGACCATCATGACCCACAAGTGTTTCTACCAACTTGTAGTTTTCAGTTCCTTCGATGTCAAAAATCTTAATCATCTTATCTGAAGATGAAGTCGCCAATCTTTTCCCGTAGTAGTCCAAGACAGCATCGTGAATCAATTCATCATGAGCATTACCAATGACCACCATCTTTACCTTATGATCAATCTATATTTAATCTGGTGGTAACTAAGCCGTAACAAGAAGAAGGTGCAACTGGTATAACAGCAATATATTATCTTACAGACGTGTTCATAAACACCGGTGAGTACTAAAACTTAAAACGGCACCATCATCCCTGCATGTAATCACTTGAAAAATCAAAAAATCTGATTTATTATCACGTGATAATACTGTGCTTATGCTGTTATCATACTCTGATAGTTTGGGTTGATAATAAACAGGGAAAAGACCAAATTATAGCAATGGGCTTACAGGTGGACGGCTTTAACAATGAGGATGAAGACCTCATTTCAATTGTTCGGGATTTGTTACAAAAGCTAACCGATAAATTGAATTCACTGTCTGAAAGAGTTAACCATCTTTTGAACACTACTAAGGAAGTTACAGAGGAAAAGAAAACTAGCCACATAAATGACAATTATCTTTCGAAAGACTCCAGAAGTGTGAGAGTAGATGTACAAAACAATGAGCGAGTGGATAATACAGCGAGAAACAATATTCAATCTGAAATACCCACAGATCAAGATCAATTCGATCAAGAAGTTATACGAAGATTGGAAAGAGAAAGGCTCGAGCTTGTGATGCACATACAGAGACAAGATTTTTTGGAGTGTCAATTGAAGAATTTGCTACGTGATAATGAGCTGACTGTGGATATGGCTTTGAGGTATTTGCGTGAAAACGACGGAAGAAAGAAAGGGGAGATTCAAGAATCAAAGAGAAATGTTAGGCTACACAACGATGTAATAGTTTCTCCTATTACTGAAAATTTGGATGTTAACTTAAAAGCTATGCATCACGGTCTTCTGCTTGCTCAAAATATCATCCAAGATATCCATCACAACATAGACGCCGATTTCAATCGATTACAATCTCAAAAGTATGAAGAAGAACTACAGGAACTCGTACGATCTTTAAATTATGCATTTCAAAAATACGATCAAATTGAAACCAAAGTCACAAAAAATCACACATCTCAATCATTAGGATAAACTAGCTTCATCCTTTGCTCTAGCAACGCTCGATCTCGAAGGCTCCTTTCCTACCCATGAATAAGCCCGGTTGATGATTGTTCTATTTGGATCAAGTTTTATCCAACTCTTTCTGATCCTATTCAAATTCATTCGGCTTCGATCAAATTGTAACATTGCAAAGAAATACTCGATCAAATTAAAGATAAATGTAAGGATAATTTGAAAGATACCATGTGTCTTCGATATCATAACGTCATCATCATCATCAGTATGTATATACTTATCCGAACTCTCACCTGTGAGTTTAAATATAATTTCACTTCTTTCATCGACATTTTTGAAGACTTCTTTAAACTTCTTCAGATTGATCACATTACTTATAGTATAATCTAATTTAGCGACGCAACCCTCATTAAATTTGAGATTGAAAAGTTTATTACTTTGCTCCAACTCATTGACTCTTTTGAAAACAATTTTTGATTCGTACGCCAACCTATCAACCATTTTTGCCAAATCAGTTATATTAAACTGTAAATCTCTAGCCATATCCCCCGTTAAACTTTGTTTCTTTTTCATGATCTGTTTATAGTGATTATTCAATCTTGCAATGGTTAAATTGAAATGACTAATAGACTTTTCCAAATCTGGGTTTGTGTATTTGGCACTCAGACCTTCTTCGTTAAGTCTAAATTTGAGGTTATTATTCACAACAAGTTGCGTAATAGCACGCAAAAATTGAGAGGATAATTTCTCTACTGATGCAAATTGATCATACCTTAAAACAGCACTTTCAACAGCCGAAAAGCTAGAAGTACGTTTAAGCTTTAGTTTCTCTTCTGGAGCTAATCCAAAGTTTCCAACAGGAGGTCCTCTACCGTTACGAGAAAACTCCACCATACCAATACAACAACTTCTTTCGCCATTGAAACCAGAAAGGGAGTTTCTTCTTATGTTCCTCTTAAAGTCTTTTAATGGATCATTGGCGATTTGACACAAATTATCATCAGCTAAAAATCTTTGACCATCTTTCATATGGGTTTCGACTTCATGGGGGTAAATAGATTCTTCAACTTCTCGAGGGTGGTACTGAATACCCTGACCAGCTTGAGATTCGAGCTGTTCGTCCTTGTTGTCTTTGGGTATTTTTTCATCGAGATCTACCACTGAATAGTTTAATTCCTTCTTATTAGCAAGGAACTTTTTTCCTTGTAGCTTCATTTTGTTTATACCCCTTGAATATCTCGATAGATCTGCTATTGATTGGGATTTTGATACCAAATCATTGGCGTTACTGACTTTTTCTGCCAAACTTTCAAAAACATATAAGCCGTCAGTACTCAGGTGATCTAGAAAATGATGGTCATAATGATGACCGTGCTTATGAATATGACCATGGCTATGGCTATGGCTATGGTTATGACCATTATTATGGCCATGCCTATGATGATTGTTTTGAATATGTTTGTGGGAACTAGAATGACTCAGAGAAGGCTTCTTCTTAGATGACTTTTGATTGAATCCATTTACATTGGATTGTGGAACCCCATACCAAAGGCTGATGAGGCTTTTACCAACTAGATAGTTACGCACTAATTCTAGTAAGTCAAGAGTCTCTACGTCTATAGGGCTTAAACTATCAGCGAATTTAGAGATTTTATCTCTAATTTTTGCAGAACTTGATTTAGAATTTCCACCTCTCCCATCATCAGAATCTAAGTTAGCTGCATTGATATGGTCCTGTACCGTATTCTTCACCACATGAGTCAATTTCTTTAATTCCTTACCGTAATATATTCTGTTTTTTTTGGACGATTCTGCCGGTGCCCTTGTGTATAATGAGTTTAGATTTTCTTC
Source organism: Priceomyces melissophilus (assembly GCA_031081885.1). Taxonomy (NCBI): domain Eukaryota; kingdom Fungi; phylum Ascomycota; class Pichiomycetes; order Serinales; family Debaryomycetaceae; genus Priceomyces; species Priceomyces melissophilus. The sequence continues at coordinate 108,866 of JARYTE010000002.1, read as the reverse complement.
ATAGTCATGGCTCCTCCAACTTTGATCAGGTCCACCAGAACCTTTTCCATCAGGAAAAAGCTTTGCATTGGTCAAAACACAAAGCTTTTGCAACGTTTCGGTATCCAATTTACGAGTTTTCTCGAGTCTGTACAGCTTTTGAAACAGTCCAACGGCTAGCATGAAGTAATCAAATTGGAGAATATCCTTTGGAACTTCATATCCACCAATAAGTTGAAGCCTTATCCTTGAACTTAATGCCAAACTTAAAATCGCTGCCACTGATGTCGGTTGCATGATTCCACTTCTCATATTAGGCTTAAAATTAAAATGGGGTAATCCGAGATAATTCCACCAATTACTTATGGCATCTTCTGTTTTAGAACAAAGTAACCCATCACAAAATTTAGGGTCTAATAAGTCAAAATAAAAAAGACATGTTTGTACTACCCCAACCAACTCTCGGACTGCAAAACTCAAGGGAATTTTTGGGTCAAAAATAAAATATAGTGATCGGAATTTATCTTCGCTAACGTCAGCCACTTTTTCTGAAATCAATGAAACGGATCTTCCAGTGCAGCGGAGCTTTTTCAAATTAAAATTGATTATAAATGGGACTTTGACATCTCTTACATCTCCATGAGGTACAGGTACTAAATTCAAAGTGGATGGTAAAGTCGAAATATTCGTGACGTATAGGATTTGCATTGAACGTTGGGTCACTCCAGTATGTGAATCTGGTTCCTCTTTATCTTCGTTCATTTTCTTTATCTTTGCATGACTGAGATATAATTCATTCAAATATGCTTGGAATTTTGGGGGGTACTGACTTACAGGTTTCGCCATTACAGTAAATTTAGCAACTGCTATTTCAGTATCCAAGTTTCCAGTAAACGTGGAGACAACACTCCCAATGTGGCGCTTATCAACCCATTGTTCTACCACGTAGATATCAAATCCCCTTTCCGTCCCTTCTTCTAGCACATAGAACTCATTGTTAAGAATAAAATCTCTTTGAAAGTAATCCACTGCATTGAAATCAGGAAAGATGTACGTAATGAGTTCACCATCTTTAAAGGAATTATTTTCTCCGCTCACACTGGTTCGATTATGAAGTCCAGCATGTGAACCATTCATGTGTATGCAACTAGGTATATTAGAATACTGCTATCACGGATAGTAGTACTAATTATGCAATTTTAGTAATGACTTACGAGGAGAAGAACTAGGTATGTTGCGTGCTTAAACTTGGCTAAGGAATACTAAGCAATGTCGCGAATGGCGACATGATACTAACATTTTGCTTTAGTGCGCAAGAAATGTCGTCAAAGCAAAATTGGAATTACTACTTAAAGCTACAGAATGAAAAGAATGCTAAGAAAGAAGTTTGATTTATATTTTACTCAAAGTGTTGATACTTTTTTCAGTAATTACGTGCTATTACCTTGGCCGAGAGGAACATTGTATATTTTCCATTCTTTAAGAATTCTACTCAGGGCAGTATTGTTTAAATAAGCACAAGTAGCCAGATCAAAAATGTGATTTGTTGAAGTGATTTGCGACCATCTTTTGTCTGATACCTTAGCTTAGAAGGGGATTGCTTGGTGCAGCCAAACTAACTGCAAATCTCGAAATAGCGATGTCACTGCCAATTAAACAATAAGTCCTTTGCATCTAGATAACGATATCGTAGAAAAATTTAAGCCTTCCCTAACAGGATCTATTAGGAAATGACACAAAAAAATGTGAATTCGGATTTTTTTCACAGGAGAGTCGTTTCGGGGACTTGCGGCGAGAAACGGGCCATCCTCAGCAACATGTGAGAAGAAAAGCCCTTTATTGCAAATACTCCCCACCATATATTGGGAGCCCACTCCAAGAAGATGACTATTAACATCAAGTTAGATGCCGTTCCAATGGCAGCTATTGCTTCCCCATGACATCAAAATGGATTATTTGGAGAAACTACCTTTAGTATTAAACAGCCCTCTTTCCACGTTCTTTCAACTGTAGTTAAAGTATATTCATCATTGTTCTTGACTGATCTCTTCTGTAAGTGCTATCTCTCTATGCAACGGTGCCTCGCTACTCACCATCGCGACGATCTCGTTCTGATATAGAAGAGACCGATCTTTTATTGACTCGCTATCGCCGCATTCTGTTTGGTTATCAGGATGCGCCTCATCCCTGTGTACAACACAATACGCATCAGATTTATATAAAGAATTTTTTTTTTCTTTTGATAAGATAAAGGGCATTTCATATATTTAGTCCTATTATTACCTTATATATATACCAATATGGCTAGGGTTAGTGAATACTTTTGGAAACCAACCTGAAAACTGAAAATAGTTACATTGGAAATTTTCATATAATGAACGAGCATACTACTGATAATGAGAAGAAGCTCACTTCTTTCACCTCAGTAGATGTCGATGAAAGAAGTAGCTATTCAGTTCAACATGTACCGTGGTGGAAAAAAGTTTTAAAAGCGATTGAAATCGATCATCCGGAAGGATTGACTCAAATGCAGTTGTTTTTGTATAATTATGACTTAAGACCGGTGGAAGAAAAAAGAAGAACTTGGAAATGGTACAATTTTGTATTCTTTTGGTTGGCTGATTCATTTAATATAAATACGTGGCAGATAGCTGCAACAGGAGTTGGTCCAATGAACTGGTGGCAGGCATGGTTGTCAGTCTGGCTAGGATACTTTCTCTGTGGTATCTTTGTCTCTGTTGGAGCCAGGGTTGGTATTTATTATCATATTTCGTTTCCAGTGGCCGTTAGGTCATCTTTTGGCATATTTGGAAGTATATGGCCAGTAATAAATAGAGTTTTCATGTCAGCAGTTTGGTTTGCTGTACAATGTGCAGTGGCAGGCCCTTGCGTTGAAGTGATGTTGAGATCAATATTTGGAAAGAACTTGGATAAAACAATGCCTGATGGAATTCATCAATCTGACCTCTCTACATTCACATTTTTATCTTTCTTTCTCTTTTGGTTGTTTACCCTTCCATTCATATGGTTACCACCTCATAAGGTAAGACATCTTTTCACTGTTAAAGCATACACAGTTCCGTTTGCTGGTTTTGGATTTTTAATCTGGGCTTTAGTTAAGGCTAAAGGTGCAGGTCCAGTGATTCATGCAAAACCTCAGGCTCATGGCTCTGAATTGGCATGGGCTTTTATAATATCAACCATGAATGCTTTGGCAAATTTCGTAACTTTGATCGTTAATGCTCCAGACTTCAGTCGTTTTGCTACTAAGCCAACATTTTCTATGAAATATTTGGTTTATGTTTGTTCCATTACTCTTTGTTTCTCCATCACTGCGTTAATCGGTATCCTTGTGACATCTGCAGGTACCTCAATATATGGGGAATCTTTTTGGAGTCCCTTGGATGTGTTGAAACATTTTTTGAATGACTATACCGCAGGAACTAGAGCTGGATGCTTTCTTATTGGATTAGGGTTTGCCATTGCTCAACTAGGTACAAATATTAGTGCCAATTCATTGTCATTCGGAACTGACGTCACAGCTATGCTTCCTAAGTATTTAAATATCAGAAGAGGAGGGTATCTTTGTGCCATGTTGGCTTTACCCATCTGTCCTTGGAATTTGGTGAGTACTCTGAGTACCTTCACGACTTATCTTTCGGCTTATACTGTGTTCCTTTCTTCTATCGCTGGAGTAGTTGCTTGTGACTATTATTTTGTTAGACGCGGCTACATCAAATTGCCACATCTTTATTCGCTTTTTGCCCCTGAAGATCACGAACAACCATCGATCTATAAGTATAATTTCACTGGCTGCAACTGGAGGGCGTTTGCTGCTTACTTTTGTGGGATTGCACCCAATATTACGGGTTTTGTTGGTGCAACAGGTGTCAAAGTTCCAATGGGAGCAACATACATCTACAGAGTTAATTTCTTTGCTGGATTTTTTCCTGCTTTCTTGGTTTATGCCGTTCTATGTTACTTAAGTCCGGTTGCTGGTGCTCCTGTTGCAAAGCCATTCGAAAAGAAATGGCTCGAAGAATGGCAAGATGTAGAAGACTTCGAAGAAGAAGTTACTGGGCATATAGTCCACCAAGCTATTGAACCGACAATGAGTTATACTTCTGGTAAGTCTAACCAACATTTATACCAGGATACAGAGAAAAAAAAGTAATACTGCGTGATTTACGAGCAAGTACCAAATAAGTACTCTGTTACGTGAAATGAAATATGATGTTTAGTATAGAGAGTAATTGTAAAGATTAGGTGTATAGGTTTTCCTTCATTATATGTAAATCTTAGACTTTTCGTTGTTACTTGCAAGTTTTGCGTTCCCTGCGTTCTCATGCGCGAAGCACGTCAAAAAAAACTTGCAGTTTATCAGGCCTATCAATTATCAGGAAATTTCGTCTTCTAAAAACAAAATATGAATTATGTTCTCGTACAAGCTTGTGAAGTTTAAAAATACCCCACTAGTTTCTCTGCTTTGTTCAAAGCGCTTTTTCAAGCTTCCAGCTACATATGTGCGCAAAAATAACTTCGTCAAGAAGTTGCCAGCTTTTCAATCATTAACAACATGGCTTAAGGCATTGAAACCAAATAGACTCGCCGAAGTTCAAGATGAATTGTTGGAGTTAATGTTTCCAAGAGATTCAAGTGATAATGCAAATGTGAAGATTGAAAACACTCGTGTGCAAATCGATGATGTAAATCATATAAACGAGTTATCGTTTCAAGTGATAAATGATGCAAGTCAACCGACAAAGCACATCGCATTCATTCATGGATATGGAGCATCTTTGGGTTGCTTTGCCAGGAATTTTCTGTTAATTAATAGGCTCAAAGGGTTGAAATATAACTATAAGATTCATTTTTTAGATAATATCACTTTTGGGTTATCCTCGGATCCAAAGATAGATTCGAATTTAGTGAGCCATTGGAAGGTACCAAGTGTACCTTCGATAGAAATGAAAGACAATGAATCTCCGGAATTTCAAAAATTATATCGAAAATACTATAAACTTGTGGAATCTTACACTGTCGACGCTAAAGAATTTGAGAGCTATAAGGCAAAGTTTATACCTATCTTACGGCAATTGGAAGACTTTTATGTAAATGCCATAGAAAAATGGAGAATTGCAAGTAAACTTGAGCACATCGATTTTCTCGTGGGACATAGTTATGGAGGATACTGGTCTGCATCCTTTGCCTCAAGACATCCAAGCAATTTGAAGAATTTAATTTTATTATCACCTGTCGGTGTCGAAAGACATGTTCTTGCGGTTACCAATGATACAATAAAGGGAAATTCCTTGGAGTCCTTTGAACCAACTTTGGATCCTTCGCTGTACAAATTTTTGTCAAGGATACCAATCTTATCCGAAGCTCATATCAAGAATTGGTTCAATTATCAACCTTATTTACCTCGGATTTTGAGAATATTAGGACCTTGGGGGGTTCAAAAATACTATGATATGTGGTATTCCAAGCTTTTCAAAATAAACAACTTAATAGATAAAAGAGGTGGTCCAGAAAAGACATTTACAAGTGAAAATGATCTTGTTTTAGGAACCAATAAAGAATGCCAATTAATTGTCGAATATCTTTACAATTCAATATCTAAGGGTTCTCACAGCGATTTTTATGTTAAAAATTTACTTACGCCTAGCACCACTAGTAAGTGGCCTCTTTTCGATAAGCTTGAGTCTCTTTACAATCTGTTTCCTGCCAAGAAATCTCCTTTCGACTTGCACTTTGTATATGGTCAATTCGATTTTATGAACTCAGAGGCCGGAGAGACCTTGGTTAATACTTTGGATAAGAAACTTGATAAGCTGTCGGTAAAATATCACATAGTGAGTGAGGCAGGTCATAACTTGTACATCGATAATCCTTTTGAAACAAATGAGCTTATAGAAGAGATCGTTAAGGCAGATGAAGCATCTTAATGAAATATTTATTACAATTATATTTCCAAATTAAGCAAAGAGTTTCACAGAATTATGCAAGCCATTCATACAGGGGATTATCGCTAATACCTATTATTTTCTCCTAACGGTGGATGGAGGCTTCTCTGCAGACGATACCTGGAACCCCGTTAGTCGAGAATTTTTTTTTTTCACTAGTACAAAGATAAAATACCCCATACTTGCTGGTTACGTAGTTGCTCGCCATTAAGAAATAGATTAGAGCTACCCATGGACCCCAAGATCACGCGAGCTATTAGTGACTCCCTTGCGTAGATTCATATTTCTACTTTGGAAGCCCACTAGAGGGCACCAGGGCCGTCACAAGACTACTGTATTGGCGATGTACTATTCTACCCCTTTCCGTTCAATTGCTTTTCCTCATTAGTCTTCTCATATAAATCTTGCCTCTTAAACTTTTTTTGCTACCTAAAACGGTAAAGCAAAGTATTGAGCGCTATGGATACTTTCCTTATTCTGGAATCAAAGAGCATCATGGGAATAGCAAAGGTTAAGAGGCAGAAGACTTTAGAGGAAGCGGGTTAAGAAATTTAAAAGCAGTATGTATCACTCAAGTTGTAAAATGATCGTCACTGGGAAGCATATCAAATGAGGTTACATCTTTTTGGCTTGTTTTTCCTATGGATCATCGTCGCGGGTGCATCATCACCTTCTGGTGGCTACGCGCCAGGATTAGTTCAATGCCCTGCTAAGGGTTCATTGTTGAGAGAAGCAAAGAGCGTCTCAGAGAACGAGAAAGATTGGGTTAAACAAAGACAGAAGAAGACGCAAGTTGCATTTAAACAATTCATAAAAAATGCCAACCTTAGATCTTTCGATGTTGATAAGTTTTTTAATGGAACTAAAAAGCCGAGTAATATTGCATTGGCATTCAGTGGTGGTGGGTACAGAGCTATGTATTCTGCTGCAGGTCATATACTAGCTTTTGACAACAGGACGCTGATGACCAATGAAGGTGATTTACAGGGAATTTTACAGTCATCGACATATGTTGCAGCCTTATCTGGAGGCTCATACTTGTTGGGCTCACTTGCCATGCAAAACTGGCCTAGTGTGCAAGATGTTGTTTTCGAAGATCCTAATGACTTGTGGAACTTGACTATAACTAGAACTCTTATTGATGTTAAAGGTTTATGGACTGGTATCTTTCCTCTTATCACCAACAATTTGAATGGATTACTTAATCATCTTAACTTTTGGAATGGCCGTAATGGAATAAAAGCTGATCTAAAGGCCAAACAAAATGCTGGGTTTAGTACGAGTATCACAGATGCGTGGTCAAGAGGACTTGCACACCAGCTTTTTCCAAAGAAAGATAATTATTATGACTCTGCAACCTGGTCTGATATTCGTAATATGTCGTCTTTTAAAGATCAGGATATGCCCTTTCCACTCTTGCAAACAGTTGCTAGGAAACCAGGGTCCTTAGAGTACAATAAGAAATCCCTTGTATTAGAGATTAATCCTTATGAAATGGGATCTTATGATCCCCATTTAGGTTCTTTCACCGACTTAAAATACCTTGGAACTGAAGTTAATAGTGGAAGACCAGTTAACAGAAGCCACTGTATTGAAGGATTCGACAATGCTGCATTTATCATTGGAACTTCTTCTAACCTTTTCAACCAATTCTTGAGTTCTTTGGTAGATGGACAGGGTCTTTCAAAATTCATTTTGATCCTTATTAGAAGAATCGTGGTGGGGTTGTCTAGGAAGTATCAAGACATTGCTTTGTACCAACCCAATCCCTTTTATAAGTCTAACTACACAAGATCAACCAATATTTCCAACAGTGATACCCTTTATTTGATTGACGGTGGATTAGGCGGAGAAACTATTCCCTTACCATTATTAAGTATCAAGCAGAGAGCATTGGATGCAATTATAGCTTTTGAAGAAACACTGGAGACTAGTAATGGCTGGCCTAATGGGTCATCTCTTGTTACGACTTATGAGAAGCAATTTACCGAGAATGGTAAATCCACAGTTTTCCCCTATGTTCCAGGGGTGCAGACATTTTTGGACCATAACTTGACTGCGAAACCAACATTCTTTGGTTGCGATGCTTCCAATTTGACTGATCTTAAAAAGGATGGAGTTGTGCCTCCAGTTGTACTATTTTTTGCAAACAGACCCTACGAGTTCTACTCTAATACTTCTACCTATAAACTCACTTACTCTGACGCTGAGAGAAAGGCTCTAATAAAAAATGGATACGATGTTGCCACTAGATTGAATGGTACGTTAGATGATGAATTTTCAGCTTGTGTTGCCTGTGCTTTAGTTAGAAGAGAGGAGGAAAGAAGAGACATCAAACAAACTACACAATGTAAAAGATGTTTCAAAAGATATTGTTGGGACGGTTCGACCAAGTCTCTCCCCAATAAATTCTCTTCAGATCAAAATTTTACAGCCAACGGTCTCACTAATGATACCAACGTGTTTTATGGTAGTCAGGGTGTTCTGGCTGCATTAGGAGGAATACTTAAACGAAACAGTCTCAGTAGTGATGCAGCTAATAAGCAATTCCCAGGGTGGAAGTATCTCCTTTTTGCAACATTATCATTGATAATGTAAAAGATGAAGTAAGATTGCATAAGACGTTTTAGCACAAATGATGTCATGGTATGAAGAGTTATACGCAAAACTTAGTTCCATATCAACTGCTGATCTCAAAATATTAGTATAATCATTATAAGGGTCCAATTCCATTTCCCTTCAAAAGATTCACGTTTATTAGTAACTGTACAATGCACTTTATTGAATATAAAAATGAGTATTCCCTGTATCACACTATTACGTCCATTGCTGCTAAAATTATGAATATATACCAATACATGCAGTATGTCTGACCCCAGATATTATATAATAATGGACTGGTCACGTCTTTCCTTTGCGTGCATATAAATTTCGGTGACGAGACCGGACAGCAATTACTAATTGTGAAGACCTCACTTGATATATAAGATTGTAGTACAAAAACTTTACCTTTGAATATAAAGTTACTATTAAAGTTCAGATCATAATGATGTTACTTAACAAAACCAATATTCTTAAGAGAACAGTTGGGGGGCCACTCTCAAGAAGGTGGTTTTCATTTCAGACACTCACAACACCTAACCCAGATGCATTAAAATTTGTGTCTCCAGAATGTGAGATAGTACCCCTTCCTAATAAGACATTTGAATTCACGTCATCGTTACAAGCTATTCATTCTCCATTGGCTTTAAAGCTCTTCAAACTTGCTGGTGTTAGATCGATTATGTTGGGACAAGACTTTTTAACTGTCAACAAACAAGATTATATAAACTGGGCGACCCTTAAACCAGAAGTCACGGAGTTGTTAGATCAATTTTTAATCAGTAATAGGGAGCCAGTAGTGACTAGGGAGCTTCTCGAACAGGCTGAAAGAGAAGATGCAGCAGCAAGTGAAGGTGATTCAGAACTTGTTTCTATGATTAAAGAATTAATCGAAACCAGAATAAGACCAGCAATTCAAGACGATGGTGGTGATATAGAGTTTAAGGCCTTCGATGAAGAAACAGGTACAGTATTTTTGAAATTGCAAGGTGCTTGTAAGTCCTGTTCCTCAAGTGAAGATACATTAAAACTGGGTATTGAAGGTATGTTACAATATTACATCGAAGAAGTAAAGGAAGTGGAACAAATCTTAGATCCAGAAGAAGAGGTGGCGGTGAGAGAGTTTGATAGGTTAGAGCAGCAATTGAAGAAGGGTCAAAAACAAAATACTCCTCCTCCTTCATTATAAGAACACTCATTATATATTCAGCATTTTTTTTCTGAAGTAATCTCAGAAGACACTCATTTATTATGCATAGATGGCTCATTTTTATAGAGAACGCAATATTTCGTGTTCAAAGTGAAATATGAATGATTACCTACTTACTTATACCTTGTAGTATATTGTTTTGAATGACAGATAGTTGTTTTTCTCGATCGATTATTTGATTAATCTCTCTTAATAAACCATTTTCCACACAATCGCGACTTAAATTGACTCTCACATCTTCATTTAGACCGCTCAGCCATGATCTAACGGTTTTAGTCCAAGTTTTTGACACGTGGTTGAATCCAACAACCCACCCTAGCAATCCCAATGCAACGGCACTATTCAATGTAAACGTGAAAAACACATATGCTGATATCGCTAAAACAGATATAGGAAGTTGATAATAAATAAAAGCTTTGATCAATGAATCATGAACAATAGGTTGAATTTCATTAGGGACCTTCTCATCTATCAACTTCTTTTTGAATTCTGCCAATGGATTAATAGTTTCAGAAAATGGCAAGGGGCTAAAATCTTCCTTTTTCATTTTTGAAACAATCTGTCCTCTATAGAAATTATAGGCTTCAATGCTTTCATTCATAAATTTTTTATTCAAGAATTCCTTCAAATCATATTCAACATCATCATTTTTGATATATAGTTTCCACCAACTCAATTTCTTCTTGAAGAAATGATCCAATTCGGGGATGAATTTTCTTTGAAGCTCTGAGTGAGCATATGCTGTAAATTCACGAATATCTTCAGATTTTACAACTTTACTTAATTCATCATAAGTGCTGCAGTCAACTGTAAAATTTTTAATATTAGTACTGATAGCTTTCAAAATTGTACTTTTTAGTCTTGCTGGAGTCAGAAGGTATCCCATTGTTTTGAACAACAATATGATATTACTATTTGTAATACTTAGAGCGTAGTCATTAGCAGCTTTGATATCATGATCAAGAAATGAAGATATTCCATTATAAAGTAAACCTGTATCCACTTTTATGTCAAAATAGCCAGGAAAGTCCAACCTTCTTTCTTCAATAATGACATCTTCCTTTGAGGGAGGACTATAACTCTTACTATCCACAATAGAAAGAGAAACATGATCTGATATGTTTGTTTCTTTTCTAACCGTGAGTCCACTGGAGACTTCGATGTATAAATGACATTCACTGACACCTGTATTTTCGTTGATTTCGTTTATCTCGTAGTCAACCTGATCTCTAGCTTTGTTCTCCGGTACTATGAATTTTGGTCTGCGGTAAGCATCTAGCACAGGTGAGGGAATACGAAATATGCTGGTATTTTTAGCTTGCAAGTCATTTTCAATGGAAAATCTCTCAGAAAAAATGAATTTATAATTCTTTTGACGATCCCTGAATCGTATTTTATCAAACCATTCTTTATTTTCCAGAGCTAGAGGATCAGCTAATAATCCTTCGATCAATTTGGATGACTGAAAAACCTCTTCGTCTTTGTATGTAACCCCAATTTTGAGTCTATTTCGACCCATCTTGTTAACACCATTGTAGACATTTATTAATCGAATAGTGGATTTATCTCCAGGAAACTTATTCTTGTACTCATTGAGATAGTATATGGGTGACTTTAAGACCGGATCATTTTTGAAGGGAGAATTTGGATTATCTAAATCGTTTTCTCTTGTAAACGGTTTGTTGTTAGAAACATGTAACAGTCGGTAAATTGAGTTCGAGATTGGTGAAAAAGATAGAAACTTCCCAACAAATGATTGACATGACCTCCGTGGGATTGAAGTGGTTATTGGTGACATTAGCCCCTAGTTCATGAGCTAAAAGTAATCATTTGTACTGAGAAAACCGTGTCGTATCATATTATTTTCATATCTCGGCAAGCTAGAGCGTTGACAGATCATGTGATCACAAATACATAATGAGTATGAAATAAAGTTAGAATGAATGCATTAACTTGACATTTTACATAGAACATGAGGTTGGAGACATGAGATAAAATCGGCTAGTGTAAGATAGGCTAGTTTAGAAATAATTAATAATTTTGAATGAGATCTCACAATTGCTGCTAAATATTGCCGATTTGGAAAAAAGCTTGTCTGTTGACAGCCTGATGGTCCTGGCTTAGACGATTAACCGCAAAAAGATCCGTCAAGATCCATCAATAAAAGTCACAAGATTTTGTTACAAAACTTGGGCTTGGAAAAACTATATGGCTTGACATAGTAATGGAAGTTGAAATTATCTTCAAATATTTTTCATTGAACGCTAGATGAAGATAACCTATTTCAAACTCTCATTTCCTACATACTGAGTGTCTTAGCTAACTAGTATTCAAATGAGACGCATTACCGGTAGTGGGCCTTGTCTCCAAGAGGATTAAATCCTGCACATAATATTTACTCCGTAGTCTTGTAAACCAGTGATGTTTCTGAGCTATTGGGGACACAAGTTCACACAACCATGAGTATATTCGGACTAAGCACGTCTTCGAAGGCGATGATAATGAAGTATATGTCATTTGTTGGACCGGGACTAATGATATCTGTGGCATACATGGATCCTGGCAATTACTCAACTGCTGTATCGTCAGGGGCAATGTATGAGTACAAACTCTTGTTCATTGTATTCTTATCGAACTTATTCGCTGTTGTACTTCAGTGCCTTTGCATTAAATTGGGGTCTGTATCTGGTTTAGATTTGGCTGAGTTTTGTCGTTTGCATTTGCCTAGTTGGCTAAACTTATTTTTGTACGCATGTGCTGAAGTTGCAATTGTTGCAACTGACTTGGCTGAAGTTGTCGGTACAACAATTGCCCTCGAGATATTATTTGGAATACCACTAGTCATAGGTGTTTTTATCACAGTGTTGGATGTTTTGGTTGTTCTTGCTGCTTACCATAAAGATGGCAGCATGAGGCAAACCAGATTATTCGAACTTTTAGTATCAATTCTCGTATTTGCTACTTGTATTTGCTTTGTCTTGGAATTATTTAAATGTGATTTTCGTCCCGGATCATTTGGTGCGATAATGAAAGGGTTCCTACCAGTGCACAAGGAAGTATTTAAAGAAAAGGATGCATTTTTCTTGAGTTGTGGTATTGTTGGTAGCACAGTTATGCCCCATTCACTATACTTAGGCAGCGCATTAGTGCAGTCTAGATTGAAAGATTATGATGTTAAACATGGATTTGTAGATCAAAAATTTATTGAAGAAGATGGTGAATACCAAGCTGATCAGGAAGACTCACGGGACAAGAGGCACTATGGCCTTTCTGATAATCTGAAACTCAAAAGGAAATATAAGCCATCTTGTGAAGCTATTGAATACTCTTTGAATTATGCGTATATTGAGTTGGTTCTCTCACTTTTCATCATCGCAGTATTCGTCAATGCTGCTATCTTGATTGTTTCTGGGAATACTTTATATAAGAAGCCCGATGCTGAGGATGCTGATTTACTTTCCATCTATGAGATGCTTTCATATTATATCAATCCTACAGCAGGCTTCATATTCGCCTTATCGATGTTATTTTCGGGTCAATCGGCAGGTATCGTTTGCACTATGGCAGGTCAAATCGTTCTGGAAGGATTCATAAACTGGAGCGTGAAGCCATGGATACGAAGGATAATTACCAGAGTTGTTGCAATTATCCCTGTCTTGATCGTGATTGTAATTCTTGGGCGTGAAGGAGTTTCAAAAATCATAAACTCTTCTCAAGTGCTCTTAAGTCTCATTTTGCCTCTAGTAAGTGCGCCATTAATTTGGTTCACTTCTAAGAAGCATTATATGACAGTGAAACACTATTTACCGTCATCGTCCACTGAAAACACGACTTTGTTACAATCGATTGAAAGTGACCAGAATAATACAACTGAAGAGATCAGAACTTATGAGAATGGTATTTTCTTTACCGTAGCAGGAATTATGACATGGGCAATTATTTCCGCATTAAACGTTTACTTGATAGTTGCATTTATGAATGGAGCCGATATATAAAATAGATATTTAGATAAAAGTTACAACATCAGATCTTAACCGCGACTATATTTGTCTATTCTTTTTTTTGTAGGGACCACGAATACTGGGTAATCTAGCAGACTTGGTACCTGATGCATTTTTCATGGGAGAGATACCTGGCAAAACACCTCTGTATTCGGTTGCAAGAACAGAAATCCTTTTGCTCAAGCCAAGATTAAGATCTGAGCGACCTTCATTTGCCTTTAAGGCAAGAGCCAAGAGTTTTGTTACCCTTTTGTATAATTTAGTCTCGATAGGGCTCACAGAAAGTAAATTCTGGGGATTACTTCGGAGAAATCTTTCTTGTCTTAATTTGTTTAACCTTAACAAATCAACGGAGATAGCCTTTTGAAGAACCCGAGGAGATTTCAATATATCGTCTTTCTCTTTCTCTATAGAAGCAGACACCTGCATATCTATTGGATTCCATTCGATTAAATCTTCAACATTAATTGTCTTTCGATCTGAAGGATCGAGAGAAGAGTTGGGTCCAACACTAAACTCCGGATGCAAGACTTCTTCGAATAAAGATCCGATGTTTTCACCATTTTTTTCAACTTGCTGAGGAGAATCTTCAGAGGACACAAGTGGAACAGGATCAGAGCCATAAAACTTTTTCTTTATTTCTTGAATTTCTTTGAAACCCAAGTGATTCAACCATACATTGCTTTTGGTCCAGTCGGTGACAATAGAACGCTTCAGATCCACAGATGGGGCAAACGCTTTGTAGCCATCAGAATTTCTAGATATAAGTCTGAGATCAGATTCGTTTTGATCTTTTAGTAAGCTTGAACTAAGGGGTGGTTTGAAAACCTTGCTATTATAGTTTAACCATGTAGGAATAAAAAGAGTGTACCAGTTGGGGTGGAAGTAGTCTTTCAAAATTTGAGTTGGCTGGGCAGTAGGTGATGGAATTTTACTCACAATAGGTGATAATGACTCTAGTGTTGAATTATCGATGGATGCATTCTTGGGTATAGATATAACTTTGGCTAGGCGGTAGGGCTCGGGGACAATTGACTCTCGAGAATCTATTTGTGACTTCCCAGTCAAAGAGGTGAACAATGGTTGAGATGTTTGCTGCGATGGGAGCGCATGATTTTGATACAAGTGAGGATAACTTTGAGCAAGAGTATTTACTTCTTGGTTTTTAGACAAAAAGTATACCGCTTCTCCGTTTGTCGCGAAATAGTTATACGTCACTTTGCTGAAATCATCATTTAATTGATTTTCGAGATCAGTAGGTCTCCTATTAGGTTCAGAAAATATTTGAGCATTCAATTTTGTAGACTCACGTAATAATACTTCTGTTGCAAACTTGAAAAAGAAATCAATATCTTTGTACTCTTTAGACCCAATTTTGAATTCCTCGATAGTTACTGCTGAGACAAGTTTAATGTCATGATACAAGACATACAACAGCTGGTATTCTTTCTGTTCATATTTTGAAATGACATCTGTCGATTCATAATTGGAATCCAGCTTCTTTAACTCCTTATAGGCATTTGTAATAATATTTGGGTCCTCTTGAAAGAAACCTTTGGGAATGATAGATTTTGTCAACAAATTGGTTTCCTTATCGAGCTCTTTGTATACCGTGAAAAGACTATCAATTACAGACAATAAGGAATCTAAAGGCGTTAGTGAATTAGAACATCAAGTAAAAAATAACATATATATCATACCTTTCTTCTTGGAAGTCATCTTAGATCAAAAGTCGAGATTGATTAGGCACGTTAACGTAGAAAATTAAAGTCGTAATGTTGTATGTGTCAATAAAGTTCTCGAGTACATTTCAGCAAAGCGCGAGAAAACTGGTGAGTACACTAACACGACATTCTTACCTTTCAGGAAGAGATATCAATTGCAGCCATAACCTGGAGTTTAAGGCCCTTTAAAGGGGACATGTAGCTTCATTCGTTCAGAAATCTCAAAAACATTACCTATTTTATTCTATTGTTGAGGTGTGCTAGCATTAAGTGATTGTTTGCAACCACAAAAGATTTCATAAGCTTTGAAGAGTAATATCTTCAAGAAAAAAACATAAAAATTACTCTTGAAGTAATAGTTAAAGGCTCACTTATTATCTATTGATAGTGGTTTGGTGATATGACTTTAAAGTCCAAATAAAATAATAAAATTCGCAAAAGTGCGCCGCTACTTAAAATAATAAGGAAAATAACATCCATCCAGGAAAAGGTCAGAATGGGCCTTGCGCTATAAGTAAGAAGGCTTTTCTTTTTAGTAAGTTTTTACGTGTTCCTTGAGAACAGTGTCTAACTGGATATATATTCACCAAATTTTCTTTTCTATCTTGACCTATACCTTTTAAAGAAATGAAACATGAGTAGATGTTCAATGATGTAAAATGATGAGGGCTTAAATTGACAAAATCTAGTGGAAAAAGATCTCACAAATCCATCTTTATTTAGACCAACATTTCATCTTTTTTTTGTAGAGTCCGGTACACAACACGTCCTCTATCGACAAATAGTCTCTTAATGCAAATTTGCCTGCGACACATATTAGAGTTTACCTCTAGACTTAGACACAATGAGGTCCAAATCGTCAATTTGTTCGGATAACACATATGTTAATTCTGTGTTATCGTCTGTTTCTCTCTCTGTGATATAATGTTTCCTACCTCTAAATACCCAATAGAGAACAGCATAAAGACTGAAAGCAACGATAACAACGGAGACATAGTTCATGTTTCCTGCTGTCACAGGCATAACTTCAGGCAAGCTATAGAATACTAAGGCAAATAAAGTCCAACCGAGGACAACATAATTTGCCACTAATCCTATTTTTCCAAGCCAGAATGGACCGTGCTTAATGTTATTTCTTCCTCGAAGAAGCAAGAAGAAAGTTGGGATACTGTACGACAGCAATAAAAAAGTGATACAACCAACGACCAAAGCATTATAGGCAGTCGTTGAGGCCATGTAAATACATCCGACCACTGCTGTCCAAAAACAAGACATGAGATGAGCATTCACTGGGACACCAGTTCTGTGGTTGACCTTTTTCCAAAATCTTGAGCCTGGTAAACCATTATCTCTTGCGAAAGACCAACATAATCTTGCCTGCCAGGTGTGCGACGCAATATTGCAACCCCATGCGGTTAATACAATTAACACTTCTAAACCTATTGCACCACCTCTCGAGTTAAGAACCTGATAGAAAATATCCATAATTGGAACACCAGTGTTGGACTTTAAAATGGTACTTAAGTTTTTGATGCAGAAAAAGACAGCAATAGAAAAGGAGAATGATGTGACAAAACCTATTATAACAGTTCCAATGATCGCCTTTGGTATTTGAGTTCTTGGTTCTAATATTTCCTCTGCGAGATGCGTAGCCGCGTCTAAACAACTAAAGGACCAATTAGGGTTAATGAGTCCCACAATAAAAGCAATAGCTGAGCTTGACCAACCAGTACCATTTGTGAACTCTACAAATACAAAGTGAGCAGATTGAAACTCACCACCTGATTTCACTAAAACAACGATCATTATGATAATAAATGAACAAAGTGACATGTATAAAGCAGCTTGTGAAATTCTAGGCAATGGCCTTTCCCAAATATTGAAAAAGACTAAAACGACGTTTGTTATTTCATAGGCCACAAAGACTTGCCAAGTTTCGACTGTCTTGTTAGGGTCTCCAGTTCCAAGAACGTACATTCCTACAACCGCTGTCGATATGGCTATGGTAACAGAGGCACTTGTTAAAATTGCACCTGCCCATGCAAGAGCACCACACATGTAAGAAGCAAATGGAGCATATTTAGGAGGAGCTAGTTTCATCGTCCAGTAGTATTGACCTCCGGCATTAGGCATGGCACTGATCAACTCGGATAAAGTTATCGCAATGCAACAGGAAACACATGCTACGATTATAATACCATAAATTATGATTAAAGGTCCCCCCGACGAAATACCGGTAACCAAAGAGGCAGAAATTCCAAACCATGAGTTTGTTAATCCAAATCCGTAACCTAATAATGACCAAATACTGAAATTACGACGCAATTCAGGTTGGTATCCCTCCAACGCCATATCGAGGTTGGCTTGGGCCTCTTCTAATTTTCGTTCAGGGTCGTTGCCCCTACTGGTAGGAATATAGATTTCCTTGCCTTCGCCGTTTGAAGAGGTACTCACTGGTTGAACATTTACTGTACCTTCTCTTTTCTCTAAATCTACACCCATAGTCAACAGTGAAACATGAAAGTAAGCTGGACTCAATGAAAGGTGTACCTTTTATACAAAAAAATCTATTATATATTTACTATTTCATTGTAATTTCTTTTACCATCTCGAATCAAATGCCCATGCCCTGTGTTATCTCGATTTCGGTACACAAAGCGATATTTTTCAAGATCGTTATCATCTACCGAATTAGTCCATTCTACCCTGCGGCACTTTCTTCTGGATCCAATATCTCACTATTCATAATTCGCTACTCGTTTTCGACCAAAAATGGGGCTTACTGAGAACTAATCCGTTTCAATTCAGTATTACTCTGTTCCTCTGCTGGTGGTGTACCTCTACGGTTTATCACCCAATGAAAGACATCATGCAAACATTAGGCAGATGTCAACTACCACATACATTTACATTCCCTAGAGTCACGTTCATAACTTTGGATAGTCGTAGAACACAAAGGGAAATATCAACCGAGGACTATATAATTTGCTTCTGTCCCTATTGTCAAACCAAAATGAGCCGTGATAAATATAATTTTCTACCATGAAGTAACAAGAAAACGATAGAAGTAAATAAAAAGTAACTAAAGAAAATATAGACAGTCTTTAAAGACATGTAAATATATTTGCTACTGCTGTCGTAAACCAGATACGAGACAAGTATTCCTAAGGATGCTAGTTTTGTGCGGTCGACTATACTAGTGACATAAAATTGTGTACTGGTTGAAATAAGAATTTCCTTGAGACGATGATGGAGTATTCACTGGTTAAATTTTTACAAGTTCCTCTTCTTTTTCCAAATCTCCATACTTAGCAGTAATGCACCAATGGCACTGGAATTTTAACAAATATATGCTTTATACGAAAGAGTCACCTTTTTCATCTACACTTCGTCTAATAAATGTTATCTGGATGCTGAAGAAATAGAAATATCCCAATCCCATTATGGTCAAGACCACTATCGTCATTCCTTTTCACCACGAATTTTATACAGAGCGAATATGTTGTACCTGGATACAAAAAAGTAAAGCCACTAATTCAATCACTTAATGATTCGCTTTGCTCACTTTCGACATACAAAAGTAAACCTGCCTTCATTGCAATGTCGTCCCAATCGGAGCGGAAAATAACGAAAGACTCTGCTAAACCTATAAGAATCATACCACTCCCAATACCTATCCACAAAGCTGAAAGAGTTAAATCAGTGAATTTCACTAATCCAATAGCAAGAGGCATCGCAAATGCATAATATCCTAAGAGATTTATGATACCTCCTATTTTTTGTGATCCTTGGGCTCTCAAAATACCACTAGCTACTGATGCTATACCATCACAAATTTGAATAAGGCATACAAGAGGATCTAATAATCCAACAATCACTGATTTGACTTCCTCATCCCGGGTGAAAAGTATTGCAATAATATTCTTGAAAATGAAAAGCATACTACAATTGAACAAGGATACCAAACCGGCAACCAACATGGAAGATTTAGTAGCCAATTTTGCCGCCTCCAAGTTCTGTGCACCAATGAAGTTAGCGATTCTTGTAGATGCAGCAACACTTACGGCAAAGGGAACCATGTATGTAAATGATGCAGCACTTGAAACAGCACTTTGAGCAGCAAGTTCAACAGTGCCAAAACTCGATGCTATTAAAGTCATTATCTCATATGCCAAATACTCTGATTCTAGCATTACAATTCCTGGTATTGCCAAATGTGTCACACTACCCCATTGTGTAAATAATGTAGATAAGGATTCAATCCCATACCAACATTTGCTTCCATCTATAAATGCCACGTACATTATTAGGAGAACATTCATGAGCCAAAAATTGATCACGGTAGCTATGGGAGACCCCACATATCCTAGTCCAAAAGGTTCACTCCAAACTAATATCCACGATAATAGTATGTGAATAGGTGCACTTATAACTAACACACCAGTACTAGCCTCAAATATTCCCTGGGCTTGTAAAAAGCGTTTAGAATTTTCAAAGAAAATGTAACCTGGTGCTCCTATAATCATCACTCGTAAAAAAAGTGCAGTTAATTCAACAACCTCATCATCATCTATGAAGTACCACAAAAATAATGGGCTGAACCACCAAATAACTCCACATGGGATAAAGATTACCCAAGAAAAAACTGTACATTTTTGAACAAGCATGCTAACAAGCTCATAGTTTCCAGCACCATATGCTTGTGGGGTTAAGGTATCCAAGGCTGTCGCGATCCCTTCAAAAATGGCAAATGTAATAGTGGTTGTCATTGATCCTAATGAAACTGCCGCTAACTCTTTCTTACCTAAATGTCCTACTACCAATAAGCCTACCAAAGAAAAGAGCTGTTCTAATAGAAAGGTTAAAATTAATGGGATAGAAAATCTGGCCAATTTTTTTACTTCCATTGAAAGCGTAGTGTCAATACTGAAATCATCTGAGGTTAATGAATCCATAACTGAAGATGACCTATGCGATATCCAGTCATCAGGTCTTTCTATATCTATACTTCCAGGACTCTGAGAATCCGAGGTCTTTCTCCTTTGATGCTCTTCTACCAACCAATTAGTAAATGATTCTTGTGTTTCTGTAGTGTGAACTGAACTTAATGTTGACGGTAATGATCTTGATGTACTGACACTAGCCGAATCTCCGTTGTCAGCGACTGAACCAGTTCCAAGTGATAAAAAAGATCTTTGGTCATCACCTTCCCCATAGCTAAATAATGGGAGGTTTGTAGAAGGAGGGATAATGAAACGTCTCCTTCTTCCTGCGGGTAGACCCGCAGCACTTCGTGAGTTAGCTAACTTGTTAATTGAATCGAAAAGAACCATGATGCCTAAACCTATATTCGCATAGTTTGTGATATCTGAGAAAATACTTATCCGATTGTTCACGATGTTACACAAACCTACCATTCTCTAAGTGCCAGAGATAATCATCTGGCAAAAGAGTTAGTATTAAAGTTACGACTAGAGAAGATTTTAACAATCATAGTTTGACAAATGAATTCATTCTATTTATAAAACCTTTTTCAAGCATAAGACACTATAAAACTAAACGAAAAGAACCTTCAACATAGCCGTAGAATACACAATTTTTTATTTTATAAAGATCTCTTAGACATAACCGCATGATAGGGTAGAATTAGAATAACATCCAAATACCACCTCCTAGTATAATAGCCAAAACAATTGCAGTTAGCACCCCTGCGCCAGCTTTATCCTTTGACTCTATTTTTAATTCATTCTTATTGGATGTATCATGTGTTTGCTTCCCTGCATTAGGGTTACTCTTAGAACGACCTCCAGTTTTCTTCGTCAAAGGTGGATGGACAAATTTATTCATCAACGACATTGTCACTTCCAAGGCACACATCTGAGAGCCAAGAGAGTAATTGTTATCATATCCTTTACTCCAGTCTTGTCCACATGTAACATGGTCTGACCCACCAGTGCATGTTCCAATAGCTCCCTTTGCACTTGACTCCAATAACGGCATTATATCGTTGTACGTATTACTTGCAACAACAGCAGTTAAACCTAGAGTACGGGCAAATAATGAACGAAAAGTCAGCTGATCATTGTTGCAATGGTAATTCCCATTTGATAGACAGGATGCTTCAGTCATAATTTCATTAGGGAAAAAGTAACTACATGCTTTAAGGATCTTTAGTGTCCTTTCTGACCATTCTGAGTCACCAGTGAAGTTATACATATAGGCAGCACCAGATAAAAAGATGCCATATGTGTAGGACCATTTGGTCTTAGTTACATCGGAGCAGTTATGTGCAATTTGAGCACCATCATAAACATATAGCTCCTCATCTTCGACTCCCAAGAATTTGACATCTTCCATCCAATTCCAAACCTTTTCAGCAGTTTTCGCGTATGTTTTGTTACCGGTATATCTTGCTAGTCTGGCAGCGATATGAAATAAGGCGCCATTGGCAATAGCATTTTTATAGTTGTAACCACTATTCCAAGTAAAAATTTGCCACCTTAAACCACCACCACAATGTTCTGAGTCCCAGCGTGACTCCATAGTGTTATATATAGCTTGGGTAAGTTCTAACCAACTGTGATCTTTAGGGTCAGTGAAATTTCTTTCAACTGCTTGCATCGTAGTCATACCCCAAACACCCTGATCATCATTTCCTTCAGTCATAGATTGATTACTGGGAACGTAATTGTAATCGTCCCCAGCCTGGGCATACATTCCATCAAAGATCAACTTTTCGAGAGTTTTGTTCTTTGGGTCACATAATGCATAATAATCCAATAAACCACCGAACGCTTCCCCAGCATTCCACCAATAGTTGGGTGGAGAAAACATTCCTACGGTACCTCCTTTTTTAGTACCTTCGTAGTAATTCCATTCACCTTGAGCAACTATTTTGGCGGCAGCACAGATCGACTTTTCAGAATCAACATCAAGATCGATGTCTGCGTTCACCCGACCAAAAAGTATTGATGATATACAGACCAAATAAAGAAATAAATTAATAAACATACTTTTCATGGAAAAGTTGTCAACAATTGGGGTAAGTGAAAAAAAGGAGCTGTCAACAAAAGCTTTTTCACTTGTGTATTTTTACACTTAAGATTTTTTCGTGTTCTTGGCAATCGCTTCCTTATATTTGACCTTATTGGTGAATGACTTTAACTCGCTTCCAACTCGATTAAAACTTCCTTTATCCAGAGAGGTCCTTACACGACAACAGGTTCATAAACCAAAGATTAGATGCCGAAACTCTTTCAAAGTAGTTGTATCGTTTTCAGCCCTTCGGCGACAATCCCTCGTTGTTCCTGGACCTATATACAGGAATATAATGCACCATATTGCTATAAATATCACACCATTTCAGGACCATGGAAGACATAATGGTCGCGGATTAAGAATGTTATAAGTAACTCTTACGTAGTATTTGACTACATTAAAGACCAGGAAATGTCCCTGGGCATATATTAAATTAATTGTGGATGTAAAGCTCAATTCAAATTTCGTTGTAATTCCCAGACCGCGAAGGTTGATTGGGCTCGAAGTCAAAGAGCTCTAAAATCTTTGTAAGAGATGTGATTACTGCTCTGTTGTTCGATAATAAAATGAGTTCTTGATCTTCAGCTCCTAAGGGCTCCTTGCCAAGTTGAGTTCCGCAACCATATTCATTTTCTATAGTTAATCTTTGAGCAGCGGTTTCTGAGAAAAATGGACTCGATCTATCTCTATCCAAGAATATACCATTCCACCCTGCTTTCACAGCTCCAAGAAAATCCTTTTCGTAAATATCACCAACATGCCAGCAATTTCCGAGATAATCGGATCTGTTTCTATAGCTATGAGTTCCTTTTTTCTCGAGAAACTTGTTAACAATTTCATTGAAGAAATTACGATCTGGCTTGGAATATCCAAGATCATACGACAAATAGACATTGGATTTATTGATAAGATCAGAAAGACCCAAATTTTCTATGACATCACTCACTCTTGGATCAGAATTGCTTGCAACAACAATATTGACATCTTGTTGAACCAATTTTGTTAATGTTGGAATAACATCGTGGTACAACAGATAAGCATCGCTACCTTTAAAATGATCAATAAGGCGGAAACAAAACTCTTTACTTTTTCCATCATGTGAAAAGTGAGGTAATTTGAATAATCTGATGATTAGCTCCAGCCACCAATCATCTGGTGATTCAATGTCGGCGCTATCCTTACCGTAGTTAGGGTATCGTCTGCTTAACTCGGCATAAACGATGGGAAAATCCTTTTCAATCGACTGAAGCGACTTATTAAAATTGAACTCATTAGTAGAAATCTCATAATATTGTTCTGGGACCAGTATCTTTGGTGAGTATAAGGTACCAAAGATATCGAAAGATATGAACTCTGGTTTAGGGAATTTATTATGAGTTTCTCGGATCCTTTTCGTAGTAGATAAATTAAAAGGATCAGAAATCAAAGGAAGTGGCTTAACACTCAATGTTCTGCATTGGATATTTGGCAGACCACCTAAACATCTAATGATGCCGACTCTCATATTTTTACCTTCTACCGCTTTATAGATAGGATTTTTATTTACGTTCACTGGCGATTTATCATTTATCTAAGTTCCGCTTTTGACGACAGTTATCTACAGTCTCGAAAGGAATTCTCGCAGCAATAAATTTTACGAACTGCACTAATCTTCTATAAATAAAACGGCAATATCAAGCCAATAAAACTTCCCATCCCCATTCTCGCATGACAGAGCTCCAATGAAATTTAGAATTAATACCGCCATATGCATCATCATGAGGGTCAACTTTATCCCTACTGATTGCAGCCATTAAACCGCTTATTTGGCTGCAAATTCTTCTTCCAGGATCTCCCTCTTCACCTTTTTCGCCATATTTTTCGTTTCCATATTTCTCCATATGTTCATCTTTTCTTCTCCAGACTTCCTTCACTACTTCATAAGACCTATCAACATTACCAATCCATAATTTATCAATTAAGATTGACCACCTTGAATTGCACCATTCTCTTTGTTCACCCGGTTGAGCTTCACACGAAGACACCAAAAGTGGAAAGATATGAACAACATGAAGATCTGAAGATGCTGGAATGGAAGCCAACAAAATGAATATTTTCTCTGCAATTTCGTAAGAAGGAATTGATGGAATTTCTGGAACGGCATGATGCAAATAAAGCAACGTTGCATATCTGTAAGCCTCAGCAGTAGCAATACAGGATGAAATATCCCACGACGCTTTTTTGCTTGATTCCTCTTTCATGCTACTAGCAATCATCGATGCAGTAATTGTAGGACTCCATTCAGTGAGATGATGCTTTAATTGAGAAGCAGCGGTGATAGTAGCTAACGAGTTTCTTGCAAAGCGACTACTTCCCTTGTTCTCATGTTCCTGATTCCGTCTCCTTATTTTAGACACTAGAGTCGCAACAGCTCCCATAATCAGAAATAAAGACTGAGCACACCCTAGTAACGGGTCAACGTAGGTATTATTACACCTAACAGTTTCGAAGTCTTGGAAAAAGTCGAATTTATCTCCATTCCACAGCATACTTTTTTCCGAACTTAAAGATCCGGTGCTTGGAGAACTCTCACTCCCCTTATCACTGTAGCCAGACGCAAGTGTTTTAAGTTTGGAATTGAATTCTAATTTTTTATCGCGAGACTTCTGCGCAATCGTGGTAATTGTAGCGACCAAATCAATACCCTTATCATCTTGTGTAGCTCGAGTGGTCATTTGTGCCAATACTTCAAAGTAAATCCAAACATTAAAGAGATATTGTAAACTTTCGGGAATAGCAATTATGCCACCGTTATTTGACTCATGGTTACTGTCATACTTTAAGTATAAAGTGTCGTTAGATTCTTGCTGAACTTCCATGCATTGAACATCTAACATTCTCTCCCATTCAAGGTCAGTTACAAAAGCCAACTTTTTCTGTAAACTTTTCTTTTTCTCTAGAACTAAAGCTGTGAGCTCACGACTATCACCTGGGGCTTTTCCAAGTTCTCTTTTCTTTTTTTTGATATCCTGCTGCAAAGTCTTCAAGAGATCCAAAACTTTTTGAATCATACTTTTTGCTCCCTTTAGGTGTGCAATTCCACTTGAGATGTGAGTATCCCAAGACTCAATAACTGCAAGATTTAAGCATGTGGTCAAAGCAATATCGGCTGGGACTTCTTGCTGGTCGCCATCTTTCTTGCGAGTCTTTGATAAATCAGTAGCCAATTCTAAAAGAGATTTTTTCATATAAGCATAACCTCTAGCCCTTAGATATGGACTTGCCGTTTTATTCAGATTATGACCTGCTAAATGAAACAATGTCATAGATATAACTGAGTTCATAAGACAAGGATACTTATATGCGACAGGAAGAATTAAATTTCTCCATGGGTTTTCGTTAGGACCATTTTTAATAGACATTATGGCACACGTGTAACGTGAGTATAAATGCAAAAGTTGTTCATGCTCAGATGTCAACATTAACGACTTATTTGAACTAAACATTAAGGGTGGAGATTGGGCATTTTGAGGTGACTGATCCTGTCGAACTAGGGGAAGCTGATCATATGAGAACTCTGTTTCTATACCATCGACTATGGAGAGATCAGTATCAGAAGTGGCTGAAGGAATGTGTGATGCAGAATCATTCAAATTGAATGGACTAAGCGGGAAATCGAGATTAATATCATCCTTTCCCTTAGTTTCATCACTGGTGAATGCAAAATTTATTAATGCCGATAATGATGGGGTCAAGTTCAACTCTTGAGCAAGCTCGCTCGAGTTATGCACCAAACCAATAGAACCTTCACCTTCACTTATAGGTGTATTCTTATTCAATATAGCAACGGAGTCTGGAGAAAGACCATCAACACCAAATGAAGGAATAGGAGACTTTTTCAAACCTGAATTCCTAACAGCATCAGCCGCCGCTGCCAAATAATCGATTCTGCTGGTATTGATATCCTCCAGTAAAATACCCAGGCGTGAACTAGTGCTATAGCGGCGATTAAAAGGTGAACGCCTTTCACCTGGACTAGTTATACTTTCTGGAAAGCTGCTGCTTCTTTTAGTTTTATCATGAGGAGCCAAATTAAAAGATTCGTTAGCTGAATTTGGAGTAATTTCGGTTTTTAAGTGTAACTTCTCATAAGTGTTTGGATTAATTCCCTTCGCTATCAAATTGTTCTGAAATTCAATCTCTTTTATTGACTTTCCTGTTACAGATAGCGAAGCTAGCTCCAGCTGCTTACGAAAAATCTCATCTTGCAGGAGACTTCGGTTTTCAAGGTCTAAAGAACAGCTACTTGATGTTTTTCTTTTCTTTTTTTCGTTAGCCAACGGTATCGGGTTTTGTTCGCTCAGCATGAACAAATCACCTCCAGCATCATTAAATGATCTCCACTTGAAGTTTGTTGCATAACCCCCACATTTGATCTTTTTTTTCTGGCAATTTAAACACTCTGGCTTAGTTTCATCACACTTAAGCCTCTTCTTTTTGCAGGTTAGACACCCATTTCTCGACTTCGTATTCTTTCGCTTAGGGGAAGTCGTTCCATTCTTACTGCTAACAGATACCATGAAGGTCGCTTACCTTTGAACACACTAGACCTTTAACAATCAAAAGGGTTAAACTTGTCATCAATATATCAAAATTATCAAAAGCAGTAAAGATAAGATAAGAAATCAGAACGCGCAAGATATTACCTCTTCTGGAAATCTTTTCCACCTACTGAAGCTATGCTCATCTATCTTTAAAGTTACAAATAAAGTGGAGCGCAATCATTATCATCTAGGTAGTAATCAATCAATCAGGAAATGTACTAAAGATTAGAATGTCTTGATTCTAATGCTTCTACTGTCATTAAGCTTAGGTATGGAAAAATATAATTCATGTCGTTTCACCTCAGTTTCTGGACGAACCTGAAACACCAAGTGCTGAGAAGTATCTGAAGTTCTCGGATCAGTTTTGTAATCGAAGGGGACAGATTTTAGCTAATGAGTATTCTTGACTGAGAAATGCTGAAAAAGGTTTGTCGCGACAGTGTTACAATTCTGAAGACAATCTAAAAATTGAGAATCGGCCAAAATACAAAAAAGGGGGCTTCTTTAACTGTCATCTTCATCTGGTGAGTGTCCCGCGAGCCTGAAAGAAAAGATTAAGTGCTTGACAAGGGTAAAATATTTTAGTATTCTTTAACACTCATTTTCACATCGTGTGTAGTATCTATTTTAGAAAATCTGCATCCGTGGTACAAGTTTATGCCCACGTCGCTGACTTGTAGTTACTTCGGAAGCATTAGATAAAGGCTTCCTTATAAATGTAGGGAACTACCAAATTAGTCTATTCGTTAAGGGTAGGGGTTGGTTTATATGCAGAATGAGATTGAATTTAATTGTTCCATGTTCAAAGAGGTTACTACTAAGACTGCTTCGTAAAGCATAGACTATTTCAATCTGAAAACAATACGTCGAATTTATTTCAAATTAAAACAAGGATTCGATTATTCGCAGCCTTTCGCTATCATCAGACCGCGCACCCAATCTATTATCTTCTGATGATGTACCTCAACTAGGGAGTTTCGGAATAACTAGTTAAGTCAGCTGATTATGCTCTTCCCTAAGAAATTGGTGCACATAGTGGCCCAACTCATCTAGATTTTTTGTATTTTCGTGCTCTTGAAAAGAGAGCTACTATATTTTCATAAAATCTCACTCCGAAGTACCAACATCCCTTCCTCTTACGTTACCAGTCTCAATCAATACCCTAAAATCTACCCGATCATCATGTAATCGTGTTGTTCGCTGAATTTGTTCTCTGACTACTGCCTCAGTATAGTCACCCATTACCTGTATATGAATTTTTCATCCTGTATGAATGACAATCATTTCGGTTCAGATATTGCTATGCCAAATAACTCCTCGTCGTGAGCTAGTGGTTAAGTTTTACTACCAACGATCATTTAGAGGAATACATTTAATCGATAAGACTATATAGAAGGGTTCTTCTTGAATATCTATCATGTCTAAATCGTTCGTTCGTACCATCAAGAACGTGGCGAATGGTTATTCGTCAGTTCAAGTGATGGTTAGAAATGCCACCTCCAATGACCCTACTGGTCCAAGTACTTTTGATATGGAAGAAATCGCTTCCTACACCTATCTGAGCCAAACTGATTTCTTGGAAATAATGGATATGTTGGATAGACGTCTTAATGATAAGGGTAAGAATTGGCGTCATGTAGCTAAGTCCCTTACTGTTCTTGATTATTTGGTAAGATATGGGTCAGAGAAGTGTGTTCTTTGGTCAAAAGATAACCTATATATCGTAAAGACATTGAGAGAATTCATACATATAGACGAATCTAACAATGACCAAGGAGCAATAATCAGAGTTAAAGCTAAAGAACTTGTGGCTTTGTTGAGAGACGATGAAAGATTGCGTCATGAAAGGGAACTCGCTGCTAGATCCCAAGGTCACCGTGGCGAGGATGGATACGGAAGAAGAAGAAGAAGGAGAACAAACTCTAGACCTTCCGGTGGTGATGATCCCTATGATGCAGATTTACAACAGGCTTTGGAGATGTCGAGAGTCACAGCAGAAGAGGAAAGAAACCGTCTTGCTGAGGAAGATAATGATCCTGATTTGGATGCTGCTTTGAAATTATCCATGGAAGAGGAAGAAATGAGGAAGCAGAGGAACAACGACAATCTCTTGGACTTAAACCAAGAACCTCAGCAGGTACAACCGCAATATTATTTGGCAACAGGATATATTCAACAACCCCAAATGTATACAAATCCACAACAATACGATATGTTTGGTAATCCAATACAAGACCCTGCAATGACGGGCTACTACCAACAAGGCTATCAACAACCTCAACAATTCTTCCAACAACCAAACCAATTCACCGGATTCAACTGGGGCCAACCACAACTGGATACCGCTCAAATTCAGCAACAACAAGAAATTAAGCCTCTCAAAACGGGCTCAAA
Organism: Priceomyces melissophilus; assembly: GCA_031081885.1. Lineage (NCBI taxonomy): Eukaryota > Fungi > Ascomycota > Pichiomycetes > Serinales > Debaryomycetaceae > Priceomyces > Priceomyces melissophilus. The sequence continues at coordinate 79,370 of JARYTE010000002.1, read as the reverse complement.
CAACCCGTTTGCATTACAATCTGATAACGGACCGAGCCAGCAAGAAGCAAACTCTCTCAATTATCTTCAACAGCAACAAGAACAAGAAAAACAAAAACAATTGAGATTACAACAAGAACAAGAAAGACAACAACAACAACAACAACAACAACAATTTTTCACACAGCCAACTCAGCAGCTTAAGCCTCAGACCACTTCCTCCTCAAAGTTTAATGATTCCACTCATGGCGAGTTGAACAATCTTTTAGCGCAGGGTACTGGTGTTGATACCTTTGGTAACACTGGTGATACGAGAATCCCACATCAACATACAAGAACTCAACAGTTTATCAGTTCTAGTGGTACCGGTATTAAACAACAATACGAACCGGTAAGACTCACTTCCAATGCCACTGCAAACCCATTCTTGAATGCTGGGGTTGGATATCAAGCGCAACAGAATAGACAAGAGCCAGCTCATACTGGTTATGGATTTGGTAATGCTAATCCGGTCACACAGCAAAGAACTGCCGAGGGACCCAGCTTGATAGATATTTGATCACTATGGGTACATCTGAAATTATATTTGGTCCGGCTCTCTTTTTTATATCTGTGAATGTTTATATTTACGTGACAATAAGGTCCGTTTTTTTGTCAAATGTTACTTTTTCCCAGAGATATGGCGCTATACTATAGAATGTTATACGAGGCATAGTTCAAAAGTCTAAGTACGGAAATGAATTTTGCAATTATGCAATTACTTCAATGGTATATTATTTAGAATTTGTTCAATAAAAAACACCACTTCGAATTTATAGTGTATATTCATCAAAATCTTCAAGTTTCATCTTGAAAATTGACTTGACACACCATTCCCATTCTAGAACAATACCTTTGGAAATAGTCTTCTTGAAAGACGTTATCATTCTAGAGTCCTTTGATTTATGCGCAAGCAAAATAACTTGGTCATTATCAGTTTTGAGTAAGGCTTTGGCGCTGGAAGAATTAACCCCTTTTACAGTCTTAGTATCTTTCGCTCCATGCGATTTAAGAATTCTGGATATCACTTCTGGCCCCCCATTGATTTGACCGGATAGATTAAAAGTCATGGTCAGGAAAAGAACTCCTTTGTTCGCCGACGAAATTAAGTTACTGAATCCTGTCTTGGTGTTCGGCGGCAAACCCAAGTCGGCATTGAGCTCCTTCATGGGAGTTACCTTGTCAAGCGAATAATTATCGATGTCGAACTCTTTTGATATATCGTTCCATGATAACTCATCCCAGTTACCTTTATTCAATATATCAACAAGATAGGCTGGATGAACGATTTTCCTAACCTGTCCTAGACTTCTCAAAAACTTTTCTGTACGAAGTATTCTAGGAGCTATTATTGTGTTCAATGCAAACTTATCATTAATTTCAGTCAATACTTTTATTCCAACTCTGCTTAATTTCAGCTGATCTGATTTTGACACAGTCAAATGCAGCTCGGAACCTGTCACGATAGCTATTATATAAAATTTCTCAGATGATGGCTTTGGACTCACCTTTTTCTTTTTCGTTGGCTTACCTTCTTCTGTTTCTACATTGGCAATAACCTGAGGGCTGCTTGGAGGAAACTGTTTTTCTCCTAACTCTTGATTTACCCTCTTTTTCGGTGTGAGTGACTTTTCCAATTCTTCCATATAAGATTGCATTTTCCGAGTGCTCTTCGAGACTTCTTTATATTTATTCAAATCTGTTATATCAGAATGCAATTTCTCAGCAGCTTTTTTGGCAGCAGATCTTCCTATTCGAGAGGAGACTGGTGTAGAAATTGAGGTAACTTCTTGAAGGCACAGATCCAAGTCGGCACCAGTACTCGAAGCCATTTCCTTTTCATTTGAGCTACCTAGGGTAGATCTAGAGTACTGTCCGGGAATGCTTTCGTTTTCCTTGTCTTCTATTTCATCAGCAGAGCCCTGATCATACCATCTTTTCAAAACGTTCTCGTTTAATTTAGTTTTCGCAAGAAGAGGTTCAACTCCATTGCCAACTCCAAGATACTTGAATTGAGATTTATTGGGTACCACAAGCTTCCAGTTAGCAAAGCACTCTTCGAGCCAGAGGTGGTTAACAATAGTTAACGCTCCCTTTGTAGACTTTTCTGACCATTTGTATTTCGCTGCTTCATACTTTTTACCTGTAGGCTTGGCCGCAATTAAGTAATCATTCTCTCTCGTTAACGTCTTTGTAAAAGTCCCACCTAAAGTAGTTATAAGCATGGATAAATAAATTCTTGCATCTCCACTGTAATTAGTCACAGAAATCTTGAGATTACGAAAGCTATCCAACGGTTTCTTGGGCACTGGGTAATGAAGAAAGTTGGAGTTGATTGGCAATACCCATCTATTCGTAACTAGAATAGAATACAACCATTGTAAGTTACCAATAATGATTCTGTCAGACTTACTACTCTGAACAAAAGCTTCACCTTCTCTGAACTGACCAATATAAACGTCAATGGAGCTTGTATCGAATTCATCTTTAACGAAACCTCCATGGCGCTCAATTAGAAATTTGATAGAGTCTCGCAAACGATCGGACAAATTATAGTCTGGAGCCAAATAAAAGGTCTTTCTCTCAAAAAAATTAGAGTTAAACTCATTGGAAGGTATCTCCTGACTTCTATAAAGAAGCTTGGTAGGGGTAGATTGTGATAGGGTGTCTGGATGTTGAGCCTCTTGAGTTTCTCTTCCTGTCAACAAATAAGGTGCTTCATTAAGTTTCATACCAACTTTGAGACAGTCGTCAATCCAATTAGGTCTAACAATCTTAATATCGATTGTTTCTCCTTCATTCACTTGACCCGATGCACTGAGAGCTATTATACTCTTCTCATTAGATAGATCGGTAGCTATTAGGTGAGTTGTGTAACGAGTCAAGTCATCTAAATATTGCCCGCCAAATGCTCTTACTCCTCCATATATTACCTCCTTGTCACCTATTGGTAAGTCGTCAGCAACACATAGGAAGCATTCTTTCATAAAGTATTTAGGATCAGGATTGTACGTCCTTGGATTTACCACTTTCTTGACTTTTTCAGAATCATAGATCCATTCAGGTGAAGTGATAGGTATCATAGCTTTCTTTGCTATGAGATACTCTATGAAATCAATACTTCTGGTGATAATATGGTGTATTATTTTCTTGCTACCTTCCTGTAAGTAGTTCTCGTTATTTTCGTGTTCTTCCTTAATGAACACCTTACCTCCATTCTCCCCAATTATTTGAGTCAATCTTCTAATCTCATCGATATCATTAAGTTCACCAGATGTCACTATCAAGAAGGATGTACCTTCAAACATCACGTCCAGGTGGTTTTAAAGCAGAGTTGATGATGTTTTATTGTAACGCGCCAATATTTTTTTTTTTGCGTAGATCTGTTAATGTTTCATATAAAGGTCAACCTACGGCAGGAATCAGTCAATTTTACATTATGCTGAAACTATTTGGATGAGCTGCTATAGATATAATTCTATGTTAAAAAGAAAATGTTGACAGCAAACAATGCAAGAAGAAGTGATAAAAAGGAGGACATGACCATTGGAAATAATTTTATGAATTGTACCAAGTAAACTTGAACTAAATGTGCCAGTGAGAAATAAGCATCTCACAAGGTAGTTCTATGCCAATTGACTCAAGTCTACAAGCCCATTATCAATAACGGTACCAAGAATAGAATGCAATTTCAACTCAATTATCGAGGCTGAGTCTCAGAGTGGATAATTTTTCATCAAACAAGTTGCTACCTTCTGTGTGCATCTTTTTGGCCCAACTACGACATAGAATACTGGCCTTCATGAATTTTCTGGTGGCATACTTCTTGAAAAATTCGTCATGTTCAACAGGTGCAAGAAGAAACTGATACATAAGTTCAACACAATGCTTCATATCGCTGACTTTATATCCTCCTGAATAATGAATTAAATTACCGTTCCAAACTGGTATTTTACCCAATATTAAACGAGCCATGTACATAGCAGATGCACAGCAAAGAGACGGTTTCATACCAATGAATTTGTAGTCTATCACGGTTATCTCAAGAAGATATTTACCTAATGTTCTCAGTTGAATATCATAGTCATCAGCTTTTGAGATCCTTCTCAAAAAATTCATGGGGTTAGGAAAGTTCAAGTCAAAGTTCAAAACTCTAAGAATGTACTTCTCTGCTTGTAAAATTTCCTCTTCAGTGTACGAACCATCTGTGAAATATGCATAATTTTTGACTGATGGAGAGAATACTTCCTCGTATTTTGCAGCAATGAATAGCGATCCCGTAGACAACAACTGAAGTTTATCAATTTGCACCGTTTCTATTGACATGAAACGATCCATTAAATTAATGGCAAGGAACAAACTTTCTGGCAATAATCTGAATCTTAAGTGCATTTCCACCAACCAGTCTACCAAAATTGATCTCATTTTCGGTTTTAGATGTTTCTGCTTTTGTAAATAATGGGGGTCTGGAAGCATTCTTGTTTCCAATTCGCTAAAATAGTTAAAAATATCCCCAACATATTCACTGGCCATCAAAGGATCATCCATATCTTCAGCATCCAAGTCTTGCCATTCATAATCAATTATTCTAGACTTCTTATATGATACGGAATTATTAGAAGGGTGAAGTTTTTCAACTAAATTATTTGACGATTCAGTTGCTTGACGTTTTTGAGGAAGTCTGGTTGGCACAGCCAACTGATTGTTACTACCGGAACCTGATTCAGCGGTCAAAGAAAGAGATTCAGAATTGGACTCCTTGGTGTTGTCTTGTGATCTTGCGTTGTCGTCTGAAATGTTTTCAGAATTGATCTCTTGTTGTTCGGGTGCAATGAATCCTGTCTGTGACGAATGTCCTTTCATTAATGCATTAGGGCCATTGGGGTTTATGATAATACGTTGTTGTTGTAGAGGTCCATTATCCCCACCTAGTGGCCGCCTTTTGGTGGACGGTTTTGGAACACTGGTACCAGATACACCATATTGATTAGATACGTCACCCAACGATTGACGTGCACTAGTCCGGCTTTCACTAGAAGAACTTGATCTAGATAATGTATATCTACTATCGGATTGATGATCAACATGTACTTGTACATGTTTTGTTTCTAAATCCTCGTGTGTTTGTGTCGACAATGAATCCTGTTGATTTTGTATTACTTTCGATCGAGTTATCCTAAACTCATTCTCTTTACTGATTGCTTGAGGCATGATCCAGAGACAAACAGTCAAAAATAAAATCTGTAATCTTGTATGACACTATCGTCGATTGGTTTGTTGTCAAAAGAATGCGAGAAATTTTAGAAGTTGATGCCGAAACAGAGACCGCAAGCCAAAGTGGAAGTGGAAACCTAGCCTATGTTATGAATGAAGGACAAAAGTGTTTGTTTCCAAAAGTTTGTTGACTCCTTTATCAATTCACACTGCAACTTTGTATGTTATTATTTTTTTTCTTCAAGCCACCTCTGTGTCCCTACAAGTCCGTACAGCTCCGTTTGTTGCTACTTGACTCTTTGTAGGGAGGTTATAAAAGTATCAATGTGTTCTTAGCAATTTCCAAAGCTTCTAAAGCTATTGCCCAACAGCAGTCTTTTTAATGTATATCTCCCTCGTCGATTCTCAGCCAATTTCACCGGACTGTGGGTGGTAAATTTTGATGATGTTTTTAAATAACCTAAACAGAACATTCGCGTGGAACCTTACACAAAAACAACTTTTGAATTATAAACATACCATTCTAGGAAAGATATCATGGACATATCGGAATTAATGATGAATAAAGTACTGACAATATACATTGATACGTATTGGGAGCGAGAACAGGGTATAATGTCATTTTCACTAAGGATACCCTTGCTTCAAGATTCAGTTCCTGATGGAAACCCGAATCGATATCTCTTCAGTTAATGAGAGTACTTGTTTAGTTCCAAGTCGCGGAACCAAGGTAACCATTGCGGCTTGCAGTACATTGCAATCACGGCAAGCCGTTTACTACAAACCATGACAAACATAGCAACATAAAGAGAAAAGACTGACATTGCTATATAATAACAGTTCTTCCGATCTTGATGACTACGGTAAACACCTACAATAGGAAGTGGCTAATTTCATTTTTATTGTATGTCTCACATGGATGGCTTTTTTAGGGCGCATTTTCCATCCCTCGTGATCCGAAATCTACGTCAAGTTTACATACAGTCTCATAGCTTTGAAATTAGAGGCCAATACAGTTCCCATACAGGAAATTCTTTACCCATGTTTTATTTCTGCCGTACATATATTAAATTACTGTACTTTTAGAGCAAAAACCATGAAGGGAAGAAATTCATGTTATCATATCGTCCATTTGTACTCACCCATGAGATTAATTGTGTTGTTCTTTTCATTGGGCGAATCAGACAACGACACAGACTCTGGAACTGGATCAGCAGCTGATCCAGCGCTAGAACACATTGACTCACAACGTTTGCATGCTTGTTTTTCTTGTTTTGTAGAGCTTTGTAGGGGCTTTCGCCTAGGATTTTCGGTTTCTTTCTTTTTTATGTGATCCTCACTAAACGAATCCTGCTGACCAATACTTCGACAGCACATGTAACACTTGAGGATAATATTTCTTCCCTTTTCGTGATACGGGGTATTTTCGGTTCCACCAGTGGCCGGATATGACTGGCCAATTTCTTCATGACTGGACTTAGCACAGGTTTCTTGTGAAGAGGGAGCACTCCTGTCATCATTGAAACCGACGTCGGCACTCCTTCCTTCTTCTATTAACTGTAAGATCTTTGTGTAGAGATCGTTATTGATGTCCATAGTGTTCAACACTCTTTCGAGTAAACCATGTGACAGACCTTCAACTTGATCAGTACACACTCTTGATGATTCTCTATCACTTTGCTCGATATTTGACTTACCGTCGTTCATTGGTTTTGTGGGTGTTTTTGGTATATCTACGCTTTTGTGAGTAAGCTCATTTCGCAGTTTCGTATGAGCATTATCTTTTCTCCTAGTAGGCTCATGGTTCGTCCTTTGGGGGGGTTCTTCCATTTCACTCTTTTCGTGCTTGACGTTTTCGAATAGAGCTTCGAAAAGTTTAAGTAATCTCAAGTTATCCTCAAAAAGGACATCATTTGCATTTCCTTGGGGCTCTAGAGGTTTATCAGAGATCGCTTCTTGCGGAACTGACATTTCTCTTCTCTTGAAAAGCTTTGAAAGTCCATTATAAAGGTCAACTAGTCTTCTCTTTAAATCTTCTTGCTCGTGGTTGTCACTAGAAGAATTGGCAGCTTTACCTTCTAAGGGCTTGCTTTCAAAACTCAAATTCTGGGGAGTGCTATCTCGAGAAGAAGCCGACTGTGAATTAGAATCTTTCTTCATCGCATCATAAAGGTTCTTGTATTTACGTAATTTCTCTCTTAGCAACTCATTTTCTTCAGTTATTTTAGTGTCACCGGTTACATTATTCTTACTGCTCTGCAATTGAATTTTTAGGCTCTCGTTTTCCTTTTCTAAAAGGCTATTTCTTGATGATAATGTGGTTTCAAGAGTCTGGATCTCTAGTTTTACATTACGGTTTTCGCGCTTATACTGTTCCAACGTTTTGATTAGCTTATCGGTGGAGGATCTCAACAACCTTAGGTAATTTTCACTTTCCCTGCTACCTAAGATGGACAGAGGCACTGACTTTATCAACCTATGAGTTTCTTTGATTATCAATTCTGTCCTGTCGCCGTCATCAGATATATTCAGACGTAGGTAGTTAGTACCTTTTGGTTGTGGTTTATTAATTTTCAATTCCAATTCTTTCAATAATTCTCTATCAAATGAGGCGTCATTTAATGAATCTAGAAACTCATCCTGGTCATTCTCCTTTTCAAACAGCCGATGCCTTAATGGACTTCGATTGACATGGTTGTCTTTTTTGTGTCGGAAAAGAGAGCCGTGGGTATTTCGATTCGTACTCTGCAATGGCGTGCCTATGTCCTTTATCAACGGTGAAAGATCAAGGGGCAGATCCATCAGAGGCCTACCTAAATTAGCTGATCTTTCAAATTGGAACAACGAGTCGTTATCTGAGTAAATAGTTAAATCATCATGAGATCGTTTATAACGATCTTTCTTGAATCCCCCGAGTCCGTTGGCTAGATAATCTATTGCCATGACAGTGTGTGATCAGTTTACTCGTTGCTTTATCGCTGAAAGATTACACACGTCTATTTGTAAACATTAGTCCTTTTACAGTACGCGTAAACTAAAAAATTGTACGTGTTATATATGCAGAACCTTAAATGATATTTTTCACCTACCTTCAATCTTCCACATTTATATGCACCAAATAGTCTAACGACTTTGTGACGGCAGCTACATGCCAGGGAACGGTGCTTAATTTATCATTATGCAAACGCATATCAGATTTTGGATCAGCATTCCCAGGATGGATATCATCAAGTCCTAAGATGCGGTTAAGTACAATGAGCTTTTTGTAATGTATCAAAATCAACTTCATTAGTTGACTGCTGCTCCAGTAATTGGAACAGCTGAGCAATCCTACTTCGAACACAAGATAGTCACCCGAATCCAATTCCTTCATTATGTATCCGATCTTCAGGCCTAATCTTGTAGGAGAATTGAAAGATGGAAGAGGAGCATCAGGAATGGCTGCAAAAATGTCAGATCTGTAATCACTTAGTATAAGGCTCGGATTGACAAAATTTGCATTGTTATTTGATGCTGAAGCAGCAGCAGCATCTTGTGGTGATAAAAATATCCCTGGAACGTTAAAATATTGTTGTGGAGATTGAAAACTATTAGGTGGAGAAGCCATAAAATTCGATATTCCTGGTGATGACCCCACCGAATAATTTCTTACGGATCCAGCGTCAATAGGTTTATTGTCGAGCAAATACTCGGGCTGTAACAGTGATGAGTTATTTTGAAGCAGCAGCACCTGCGTCATTAAGGATGGTCGATAATCTTGTTCCTTTACAGAAGATTTATCTTGCGAAATTTCATTTTGGCTACTTGGCTTGCTGAAAATTAGTTTGGGCATGCTGTTTACCGATAGTACGATTAAAGAAACGTCTTTCTTTTTCAGGCTCAATCTCTTCCAATGAACAAGTTCATCGTCAGGAATGATACCATTGATTCTTGTGAGTACTAAAAATCTCTTACCTCCCATTCCAGAGGATCTTGCATCACCTTTTTCACTTAAGTTTTTGAACAACTCGGTTGATAAAGTCCACATCTCGTCACTAATAGACTCAAGTAACGACGAGTTGTCACCCTTGTGACCATTTGTTGATCCACAATACCAAGATTTGGTTAATGTGACTATACCTTGAGAATCAGACCATGCAGAGGAAATCCAGTTTTTGTCTAGAGATCTTTCATATGCTAAATGGAGAAACAAGTCATCATTTGCTAAGAAAAGATTTGAATTGTCTTTTGTATTTGGATTCATGAATTTAAAGTTTATCGCATTAGTCTCATCCCTTAATAATTGTGCAAATGGTGATTTCGTAACCTGTTTTTTAGTAAGGTCATCAGGACACTGGTTGTACAAATTCATCGAAATCTTAGAAAGAGTTATATTGGATAAAATCTTCAATTGGGATTGTTTCTTGGCTCTTTTGACAAAGAAGCTTCCAGGAAGTACTTTAGTAAATATTTGCACCAAGGGAAGCTGATGATCTTGCAATGACTTTTGAAAGTTTTTGAATATATTCGAAATTTTGATTAAAGAGTTCAATTCCTCGTTGAAATTTATGAATAATAAAAGGAGTGGCCGATCAAATTCGAATCCGTTGATTTTATTCATCAAATCTAATTTGATTAATTCCACTAACAGTGTCAACCTGAAGTCCACTTGCATATAGAAATCATTATATGATTGCTCATTCTGTTTGTTCAATAGTAGGAGGCCATCATGAAAGCTTTCAAGATCTGGTCTGGCTTCACCCGGCGTAAGGTTAAGTCTTGAAATCTTTCCTAAATTACAGTCACTGTAACTATAGATCAACTCGCTTAATAAATCTGGATTAAATGAGCCACTTTCACTTATCATCAAAACCTGAAAGTTCTTAGGTCCCTGAATTGGAGAAAAGTTTAAGTATTTCCAAAACTCAATCGCATTTGAGTTAAGATTAACGATCGTGTTGTTCTTATTAGCCCTTAACTTGGAATGGGAAAGTTCAAAATGAGATTTTGAGTTCACATCTATCATTTGGATAAGGCGGGAAGCCAATTTAACGTATTGGTCAAAATTCTCGTTATTTTTTTGGTTTAAATTAAAAGCATTCCACTCAAGGGCATTCATTTCCTTGAAGGTGGCCTCTTCTGTCAGTTGTGGCTTTTCTGTCACATTTTCTAAAAAGCTCAAAGGATCTTTTATATCATCTTTCTCTTCTACTTTTTGGCCATTCATGAGTTCTCTCAAATTAACTCTATAACTGTAGGGGAAAATCTTGAAAAAACCTGACTCAAACTCTTCATCTGCTTTCTCATAGTCAACTAACGATACTTTACTTTCCGTATTGTTGACAGATTTGATATTTTTCTTTGAGTTGTTGAGACCAAAATCAAAAATTAAATTGGGAACCAAAAAATGTAAAGAGATGTTCAAATCCTTAACTTTTAAAATCATCTCATTATTCTTTGCCGTGTCAAACTCACTTTCGTGATCAACATCATGAATATTAAAAGTTGGGACCAAACTCGCATTAACGAGGTTGTTTAAAAGAAAAAAGGTAGGTATGGTAGATACATTAACGCTCCTTAAAATCAAAGGCAAGAAATTTGATGATTCACTTACTTCCTTGTCCGGCTTTTCTTTCTCTGAATTTGAAGGTGGTGACATTCGCGAGGAAGGCAGCTCATATTCAATAGGAGGATAAGAGTTGCCACTATCTCCAACAATTGCGGGAGAGTCCGAAGCCTTAGAAAACCTTGGAAGCGACGATAAAGCAGGAGACGCGAAAGGTCCGATTCTATTGTTACTAAAGATGGAGTTATTTGTCTTCTCTGACGTATTTGTAGGCGGTCCGTAAGTGTTTGGAGGATGAGATATGAAACTATCATTGAAAGTGTTGAGTTTCAATGGAGGCGACGTGGTCATCTCCACTTCATCTTCATCACTTTCATTACTGGAATCAGGAGAAGATTCTTGAAACACTTGATACAATGACATGTTTCTTGAGGTATCTTGATCCTTAGATCTTAGATCATGACCACTGACGCTTGTTGCTCTCAAAGACTTATTCTTAGCTTCCTCTTTCTCAACATAAAACTTACCTCCTTTTCCATATTTAGCATCGATATTACTTTTTATAATAGGATTGAATAAAATAGGAGAAAAGTCTGACTTCGGTGTCTTTTCATTTCTTGAGGAAGAAGCAGGGGTTGCCGTGGGCATTGATTGATAGTTTGTTGGTATTACTGGCGTTGGCTCAATAGGTAAAGGAGCACCTGGATCGCTGTAGTTGGGGGTCACTGATCGTTTGATAGTCATTTGATCTGGAGGTATATCTAAAAACGTTGGCTTTATTTCTTCATAATCCTTCTGGTCCATCTGATTATCATTCAAGGGTTCTAAATTATTTTCCGTAATATTATCTCCAGTGAAATTGTCCCCACCAAGATTGTTCCTCGTAAGGTTTTCCCTTTCTAGAGACATCTCTCCTTCTGCAGCTGCAGATGTGTTATCATTTGAACCATCTTTGGACTCAATTGGATTTTGATTTGCTATTTCTTCTTTGATATTACTCGTATCTTCATTATTAGATGCTAGGTTAGAGTCTTCTGAATTACCACCATCACCGAATAAGTCATCAAGTTCCATGTCGTCATTTGAATCATTACTTGCTTTATCGACATTCATCTCTTCTATATTTGTCTTCGGCTCGACCAGTTGCTTTATATCCATATCCACGTTATCAGCTTGTTGATTGGACAGAGTCTCTTTGCTGAGTTGCTCATCATTCTCATTCGGCTTTGAATCCGATTTCGTGTTGAAAAACTGGGAAGATTCCGATTGAGAGACATCAAATAAGTCATTCATTGTGGGTCCTTCGTTGCTATCGATAGCATTCGCATATTTCTGACCATTACTAGGAGGCAAGGAGCTGAGGCCAGTGGATGCAATACTCGACATACTCATGGGTGCTGGTTGAGAGTTGGAGCTCTGATTGTTGGCAATTTTGAAATTTAGTAACTCAGAGATTACATCGAAAGGGTTACCATCGGTGCTTTGCTCGGGTATATATGCAGCAGTAGTATCCTCATAATTACCAAACTGTAATAAACATAAGTCCCATGGCCAAAGAATAAATTTCTTGTTCTCTACAGGATGGATAAACTTTGCAATTTTAGAGGTTTGGTTGTTCAAGTGTCTAAGATTTGGAGTTAATTTGACCCACAATATGCCATCTTGGTCTATAAAGTCGACACCTGTGCTGAGCTTAATTACTCCTAATAATTCATCAGCATTAGCTCTTTTCTTAATGAAATTTTTACTGAAATTTTCATCATCGAAAAGATGACACCTGATACCAGAAGGCATCAAATATACCACAAAATTTGAATCGGGATTCAAGTTCAAGGCCGAAGTGTCATATAGTTCAAGTCTGCGCCTTACAGTAACTGATATGAGTAAATCTCCGCTTTGTAATAGTATTGGATCAAGGTATAAGATGCTGTTGATACCATTTGTGTTAACTACTGAATAATTGCCAAAGAGTCTGACTTTCTTGAATCTGGATAAATTGAACAAAATATTCTTTTTCACTGCCTTTAGAAATGCCATTCCAGCAAATACCAATTGCTCGTCACCATTATTTCCTTTGAGAACATTTGTCAAGCTCTCGATACTTACAGTTTGGGAACTTTTCAACTCTAAATCCCAAGCGAACTCGCCTCCTTTAAATGCATCTTGAATATTCTGGCCCTCTTCTCCTTCTTCGCCTTCTAAATTGAAGTAATACACACATTTATTGTAGTATGTTATCAAGATCGAGGGATTGTTGTATCTTATATTTAACTCCAATCTCAATAATGTTTGATCACTGTTTGTAGACGAAGAGTAGACGCTGAACTTGAGGGAGTTCAAATGAGCTATTTTGAAGTAATGGGTATTGACGTCCAATTCTCTTCGTTCAGCCATGTTGGTGGACTGGCACTGAAGCTTGCCAATATGATTCACAGTATACTAGTCAGTGAAGAATGTTAGTTACGTGCGGTTGATTCTCGATTGTTACTCATCTAATATAAAGTCCTACAGAACATGCACACTGAAGATGAGAGATTTGCTAAGTTGGCTGACATTACTCTATGCACTTTAAGCAAGGTCTTGGTAGACCCTAAGAGAAGTGGAAAAGGTAAGCAAACTTCAGTATCCCATAGGATAAGGAATAGAATAAGCTTACAGAATTGATGAGCTCCAACAGACGACATCCAGCGTGCAAGATGAGCAGGCAGTCAGATATGAACAGGCATTCATTAAGAGACAGGCAAAAGCAAGCACAAGCTGTAATGACTAGACCTGTTGCTAGTATAGTAAAAGTATCAAGCTTTTTCGTCGTGTTTTGTATGGTATGAGCTTCAGCTGCGAACAGTCAAAAATATAGCTCTTCCATTTCCATCGTCGCCATTCAACGCCGCTATACTGCTAAATATGTTATAAATACTGTATTGGGTATTCAGTTGTTCATTGGGCTGCTACTTAAGAGTCTTCAAAGTTTATCTTTGACTTTGGTGTGTTTATCGGCGAGGCTCATCTGAACGCCATTTCGAGCGACAGCAGATCAATATGCAGAGCTCCATTGAAAACAAAATAAAGTCAACAAGCTTTTGTTTGATTCGATCTTCCTGATAAATAATAGATAATAGTCAGAGGCAATCATGTCTGAATTTCAAGATAAGACTCGTAAGTTACTGCGTTTATGCTATACCATTAGGAGCTATAACTAACGGATCATATTCAAGCTATTTTGAAGGCATCTGATTTGCCCGAGGAAATGCAAGTGAAAGTATTTGAACTTGCAGCTGAGACTTTAAGAGCATACAAAATCGAAAAAGATATTGCAACGTATTTAAAGAAGGAGATGGATGCCGTTTACGGTCCTACTTGGCATGTCATCGTTGGGAAGAGTTTTGGAAGTTATGTTACACATGAACAAGGATTCTTCATTTACTTCTATATCGGACCATTGGCATTCCTTATCTTTAAAAGTGGGTAGTCAACTATATTTATGATATCTGGATAAATTCATAATGAATACTATTTGTAACAAACATCTATAAGGGTGAATAATAATGTGAAAATGATAGTGAAATACATTAATAATACACACTGGACGCATTGATCCTCAGCCCCATTACCTTGTGTAAATTTGCTGTGCAATTTTTTCTCTAAATTAATAGTGGATCCTTTCTAAATTTCTATGATACTCCCTTAATTATCCCTGGTGAAATTATATGATCAAGAAAACTTTTCACTTTGATTGCTCAACAAAGTGAAAACCGGAGCATTTAGGTTATCTCTACCTTTCAAGAAGTCGAGTTCCATGACGAATAAAAATTGAACTACTTCGGCCTTACTCTCCCCGATTAACTCACTAGCTGCCTTGGCACTTCCTCCAGTGGCTAAAATATCATCAACAACAACAACTTTAGAACCTTGTGGGATCACGTCTTGCTGTATTTCAAATTTGTCGGTACCATATTCTTTCTTGAATTCAGCTGTAAAAACAGGTCCTGGTAATTTGCCAGGTTTTCTCACTGGCACAAATCCAACATTTAAGGCAAGAGCCAAAGCTGGACCAAACAAAAACCCTCTGCTTTCTAAACCAACAAGATAGTCAATTTTAGTGTCTCCAAGATGTAAACGGAAAGCATGTACCAACTTCTTGAATAAATCCGGGTTTGTGAAGATCGGTAAAAAGTCTTCAAAAAGAATACCTTCCTTAGGAAAATTAGGGAATTGTTTTAAACCTCCACGGAGCTCCTTAGCAAGCTTGTCTATCTCTTCTTTAGCCATAGTGAGTATTATTTTCAAAGAATGGTATGAGTAGTCTATATTTTGATGTGGCCCATGTGCCTGCTTAGTCGAGAAATTTTGCGATGCCTACCTACTGACTATGTGCAAGAATATCTTCCCTACTATATATTCTTAGCCACAGTGTGTGGTCGCTGGGCTGGAAATGAAAGTTGATGCGTGAGTGTAGTATTTGACTCAAGCGAATAGCATGGACATTTACTGTGAAAGTTTTTGAGATAAACGCAGGAGACAAATATTTCATTGAGGCTCAAAAGGTAAAAGAAAGTGAAGATTCAATCTAACTGTAAGACAGTAAGACTAGTAAGACAGCAAAACTCGTAACGCCAAATAGTTACTCTTATTCATTGTTAAGTCTTGTATGTTAAAACTGATGTATCTACATGTTATCGTCTAGCTACATTTGCGACTTTTTTTGGTTCTTGGCCATAATATAAAGTTCCGATAATTCACTGAAACCAATTATTTCCATTTGCATATTTAACCCTGGCACTCTTTAATTATCCAACTCAGCCTCTCATATGGATCGTTTCTAGTCATCAAACAGAGCCGAAGATTGAGTAATTACCGTAAACCCTTCTAACAGTATTTCCGATAATTCATGGGTCATGTAACCTTTGATTAAATGACTTCCTCAGCCGATTAGCAAGTTCGGCTTGAATTATGTTAAGTGACCGTTTCGTTTTTTAGGGTCAGGAAATAACGGCCGGACTTGGAAGTACCTACAGGAGGGGTTTTGTGTAACAAAATTCTTGGGGAGGCATTCGCCTTTTTCTTACTGCTTCGGATAATCACATCAGCCGGCTTCCAACAAGTATATTATTTAAGACAAACAAATTTGAAGTCCCCATAGTTATCTTGACCATTTGTTGTAAGCCATTAGGGTGTAATTATTAACAAGGATTGTCTGTAATTTCATTGATTTATTTTTATAACAGTGTCAAGAGACATTCGAAATGGGAATTAACAATCCAGTGCCTAGAAGCTTGAAGAGCGAGTCGAGGTAAGTGAAAGGTTTAATCATTGTAAATGAATAATTACTAACTGGAAATCTTTTTAGAAAGGCAGCGAAAATTCTTGCATCTTTCATTAAGCCCAACCAAGTTGTAGGTCCAGACCAAGTTATACCTGCTAGTGTGTTGAAGAATGCTAAGGGATTGGCAGTTATTACTGTATTAAAGGCTGGGTTTTTATTTTCAGGAAGAGCTGGTTCAGGAGTTATAGTGGCAAGACTACCTGATGGATCTTGGTCTGCTCCTTCAGCAATTATGACTGCAGGGGCTGGTGTAGGAGGACAAATAGGTGCAGAATTGACCGATTTCGTTTTCATTTTAAATTCCAAGGAAGCGGTAGATACTTTCGCTCAATTTGGTTCAGTTACTTTGGGTGCAAATATATCAGTTGCTGCTGGTCCTTTAGGTAGAAATGCTGAAGCGGCTGGATCTGCTTCCATGGGAGGTGCTGCTGCTATTTTCGCTTATTCAAAGACAAAGGGTTTATTTGCTGGTGTTTCATTAGAAGGCTCCGCCATTGTCGAAAGAAGAGAAGCCAATAGAAAATTTTATGGTAATAGTTGTAAGGCAAGAACTATTTTAGCTGGTAAAATTGAACCACCACCAGCCACTGATTCTTTACTTAGAGTGTTGGAAAGTAGAGTATTCAATAATCTGTTGCCTTATGAGGGAGACGATTTCTATAATGACGACTATTATGATGATATTCCTGATGATTTCTCAGATTCCACTTCAGGAGTATCATCTTACAGGAGATCTAGCGCAAGAAGGGGTAGTGCGAGAGATGACTACTACTCTGATGAAGATTATTCCGATGACTCCTCTGATTATGGTCGCCGTGATCGCGACAGATATGACAGACGCTCATCCACTAGACAACACTCATATAACGGGCATAGCGGCAGAAGGTCGGCATGGGAAGATGACATATATGATAACCCATCGAGACAAAGGAGACATGATAGCGTAGACAATTTAAGTCTGAGACTTAATAGTACAAGGATAGGATCTGGGGGTGCTACTAGACCATCTTCAGCTTCTAAACCTAACTTTGGAACCACTGCTCCCAAACCCAATGCTAGCCAAGCTATTGCATTGTATACTTTCACCGGACAACAAAGTGGCGATTTGTCTTTTAAGAAGGGAGATGTCATAGATATCTTGAAGAAATCGGATACCACTGATGATTGGTGGACTGGGAAGAATAATGGAGCTACAGGTATATTCCCTGCAAATTTTGTTGAATTAATTTAAACTACGATATCTAGGAATTTCATTCCTCCTGACCACCACTCTTTCCTAGTTTTTGTTTAAGAGTGGCTTTACATAAGGATCTTGTATTGAGGGACGTGACAAGACGATAGAAGATGAATGATATTTTTTTTTTAGTGTCATGTCCCTTTTGTTAGGCCTTTTTGGTTCTACAATTGGAATTTAACTGGATATCGAAAAAAAGAAATCGAAAATTCGTTGAATGTTGAAGATGAATCTTTGATCATAATGTGGACTATTCAATAATTCTGCTTAGTTTCATTAAATGAAATTGTGAAAAAATGTTCATTGTATGTACTGCTTAAATATCTATATTAAAATAACGCGTTTCTCAATCTGATATTCTTCGCATTAGTAACATTTTTGGAGCAAAAACTCTAAAAAATAATTGAATAAACTTAACACGTTAAACCATCTAGTGGTATTGAAAAGTTTCATTACAGAAATGACTAATAACTACCTTTCCTTCTCCAAAACTTGGGTCATTATATCTCACAATCGACCCAGCATGAGTAGCTTTCGTATTTCTTATCACAATAGGAAACTTATTCCATTTGAGCGAGTTCAAGTTTTCAATTATGCTAAATTGAGATTCCAGTAACTTCACTCTTGGATCCACAGGGGGTATTTTTGTAACAGGCGAACTCTCGGAATATTGATCCAGATGTACTCTATTACCAATGGCATCATATACCGACTCCACTAAATTGTCCGTCTGTTCATTTACTTGATTAGAAATTTCTCGCTCTAAGTGGTCGATCATATCACTGTTACTGAGAGATTGGAACGACTGCGATCTCTTTTCACTTGAGACAGAATCACCATCATCCAGTGTTAAACGATAGAGATGAGCCAAATCTTTGGAAGATTCCCTTGTAAATATAGTCATCCTTCTGTTTAGTTTTATTCTCTCCAAAATTGAAATGCCAATGGTCCACAAAGCCCATAGGGGGGTGAACAAAATTAAGTTCACGAAGACGTTTGACCAATGAACCATTCTCATACCAAACGAAACTTTGTCGTTTCCTTTCGGAGCCTTTTCTGATTTTTTGTGGTGATATAGTACTTGCTGACTTGCATTAATCACTGTTGGCTCATAGCCATTGATGTAAGTTAGCTTGAAAATGCTAGCGTCCGAATTGAAGTAAGAATTAAAAGGATCTAGTTTTGAAATGAAAGAAGTGAAGTAAGATGTCCTTTTGTCATTCATAATGTTGGCATAAAGTGATCTTTGACGGAAACCTGCTAAGCTTTTGTAGAAATAAGACTTTGGATCCGACATCCATACCAAAAGGGGCAACTTCTCTTCCTTATCAACAAGATTAGTTGATTTCTTCAAAAACAAATGACTTCCAGTATGAACAAGAAAAAGTGGCCCAAAGAAATTGAATAGTTTCACTGAGAATCCGTCATTAGGATTCAAAACACCCACATGAGGTGTACAAAAGGTCACGAAGTTCACTGGCTCAATAGATTTGAAATAAGATTGCGAGTAAAGAATCCCTATGGCATATCTAGATATTAATCCACCCAAACTATAACCGATAATAGAGAACTTAGTGACCTTATCTCCGTCATTACTTAATTGTTTGGTAACCTCGAGAATCTCGTCACTAATTCTTTTACCATTAACGTCAATCCCATCATAAGTCTTGTACCCCGCATGAGACCCCGTTTTGTGAATTATTAAAACTTCATCACTTTTATCATCCCTCACTTGTTCTTCTAATTGCCTCTGGGCATAATCTAACTGCGATGAGTTACCCCAAATACTTAATAAATTAATTAGTACGTTAACTTAAGATCGAGTTCATCATTAAAGTGATTTTATACTTACCCATGCACTAATACAGCTAAATGATAATCCACCATAACCCGTAATATTGGTTTAAACGTTTCTAATTAAAGTTCAGCTTTTTTACTTCAATCTATGCTAAGACAAAAGTCCGAGAATACGCAAATATATCAATGGTGTATTCCCCACGATCACAAATTACACTATGTCTGAAAATAGATGACAACAGCAAATATACTGATACCCTATTGTTCTTTAGTTTACTTATTTGCTTTATCGTTTAACCACAGTGGGAATACTAGTGTATTTCTTTTGCTTAGTAAATATATATACAAGATTTGATTGTCTTATGATAATGGCTGAAAAATGTTGAACTAGATAATGGCTGCAGGATATGCAGGCAGGAGCGGAGTTGGTGGGTGAGATAAAACCTAAAAGACCAAACAGCCCCGCCATATTAGACAGCACGTGGACAATGGTCTTATCCTCTATTAAGATGTTTCAGACCCTGCTAACAGTTTCTCTATAAGTATGGCAGCAGCTACGCTCACATTAAGAGAATCTACTATTAGAAACTCATCTTTCCTACCCTTAGCGAGCCCAACAAGGAAATCTGATTTAATCTTCATGTGAGTTCGTACACCCTCGCCCTCGCCACCCATAACAAGTAATACCGGAGTATTCTCGAGCACCGAGGACAAGCTATTCACGTCGATATACTTCTGATTAAGATCTTCTTGAACCTTTTTATGTTTTCTGCGGTTCACCAATGTCTCTTCATTTTCAGATTTCACACTGGTGGAAATGATCGACCAACCATTGTTTTTGGAACTTGTAATAAAAGACAATGGCAGCTCCACCTTATAGACATCTATCAAATCTAAGGCCCCTGCAGATGCTTTGGCGGCAACGGGCCCTAATCTAGCAGTTTGGTGATCGGGTACAATAATAAAATCGGCACCAAGGTAATAAGCAGACCGAACTATGGCTCCCATGTTCTGGGGATCTGTTATACTATCTAAATAAATCCCAAGGGGGTGTTTAGGAATACTAGTGACACTATTCCCGTCAATTCTGGCAACATCTTTTGTCGTCGCGATTGTAGTATTGGTTTCGTCGTCGTAAATTTCAACTTCATATTCACTAGTCTCATTACTACTTACTCCCAAAGTACCAAGCGATGGTAAATTAAATGGTCTGGTTTCCAAAACCACCCCATTATGAATCCCATTATTGCAAAGCATATTTAGTTCGCCCTTTGAGCTCTTTTCCACGATTTTCAACCCCAAGGTTTTTGCAAAACTTAATATTTCATTGTTCTTTACATTATGAACAAATAGTTTGCCAAACAGTGGTCGCCTGTTACCACGAAGAGCTGCTAAGACAGCATGAGTACCGAAAACGTATTCATAAATGGGGTTTATCTTGGCATCACCACGAGATGGTCTCTCTTTCAGCGACCAAAGCTGTCTTTCTTCCGCTTCTTGTTGTTTCCTCACCTTCCTGGCTCTCCTTTGCCTTTCTACTTTTTCGTCAAGTCTTTTTCTTTCATCCGGGCTTATGTTGCCATATTTTCTCATGAAGAACACGTCTTTGCTGATGTTAGCTTTTTCCCATGGCTTCACTCTAGCATCCTGCGGAAGATTCCTATCGATCGGTATACCTTTTAGGGGTGCCTTATTCTTTGCAAAAGTGCCCAGTGAAGTACTGAACCTTCTACAAATCTGCAACCACATAGTCTACTTTGTACTCTGCTTTAGTTGATTATACTTCCGCGATGAGCAATGTGCGGATGAAAATATATGGCTCTCAAAATTGCCATGATGCATTTTGTCAATTTTATGTTACCCTATATCTACCTGTAAACTTGTTTCTTGTCATAGTGCACATGTTGACTATTTACATATAAATAAATAACTTCCAAGTCTAGAACAAAACGCCCTTGGTGCTAGGAACGTCATTTGTACCATTACTAGAGATGGCCTCTTTTATAGCTATAGCTAATGCCTTAAATGCACTTTCAGCTCTGTGATGATCGTTAAATCCTCTTAAGCAATCTACATGAAGCGTAATACGAGCAGCCTCAGCAAAGCTTTCCAAGACATGGGGAATCATCTCACATGAAAGATCACCAATCTTTTCTCTCTTTAACCCTAGATCTACAACCGAGTAAGGTCTGTTAGAAAGATCTATCACAGCTCTACTTAATGCCTCATCAAGGGGGGCAAATCCAAAACCAAATCTTTTCACTCCTTTGACATGCCCTAAAGCTTGATGGAAAGCAGTACCCAATGCTATTGCAACATCCTCCGCTGAGTGATGATCATCGATGTGGATATCACCAATACATTCCACTATAAGAGACCACCCAGAGTGTTTAGCCAAGGCATGTAACATATGATCAAGAAAACCAATTCCTGTTCGAACGTTTATTTTCTGAGACGACGTTGCTTGAGTCGCATGGTCTTCTTCATCTTTCGATTCTTTTTTGAAAAGCAGCTCTTCCAAAGACACAAGACCTCCATCCAAGGAAAGAACTATCTGCACCTTAGTCTCGTTTGTAATTCTTCTTATTGTGGCACTTCTAGTCATTATTACTCTACCAATACTACCTATTATAATTTTTACTATTAAAGAGTCATGATAGATTTTGAGATAATCACGTAACGCGCACTGCACATAAATAAAAAAAACGAGCACCGATAGTTTTGTATTTTTTCCTTCGTGGAGTAACAATCATATACATACGTTATTTATATCTTACAATTCAGTCCTAAGTTAACGCTATTGATTTAAGAAAAACTGTTAACTCTTTAGAACCCATGTTGAGGTTGAAATATCCACAATAGATATCAACAAGTTACAAAAAAGACCGTGAGGTTTATTTGGGTTTACATTTCAAGTAAATTTTCAGATCAACGCATCAATGGTGGTGCAAAACATGTTCAAAAGGACTGAAGTCATTGGGAGGGGGAAGTTTGGAATTGTTTACAAAGGTATTAATAAACAGACGCGACAAGTTGTGGCAATCAAAGTGTTGAATTTAGATACTCAAGAAGATGAAGTAGCTGAAGTGCAACAGGAGATTCAATTTCTTGCAGAGCTAAAACAAGTGCCTAACGTGATACATTATCATGGTTCGTTTCTCAATGATACAAGGCTTTGGATAGTGATGGATTATTCTGCTGGAGGTTCAATTGCGACGTTGCTTAGAGCAGGTGTATTCGAGGAAAAATACATTGCTGTTGTGTTGCGAGAGTTAGCCATTGCATTACAGGGAATACATAATATGGGTGTTATCCATAGAGATATGAAGGCAGCAAACTTTCTCATTGATAACGAAGGTAACGTTCTGTTGTGTGATTTTGGTGTGGCGGCCAGATTGCAATCAAGATCACATAAACGTATGACTATGGCTGGTACTCCATACTGGATGGCACCAGAAGTTATCAGAGAAGGTGAACATTATAACCTGAAGGCTGATATATGGTCACTTGGTATTTCTCTCTACGAAATGGCAACGGGCAATCCCCCTTATTGTGACAAAGGTGCTGCGTGGGCTATGCAAATGATTTCTAAGCTGACTCCACCTAGACTTGAAGGACGTGAATATTCGAGCATTTTAAAAGAAAGTATAGCATTATGTTTGGATGAAAGTCCAGCAGAGAGACCTCTGGCTGATGATTTATTAAAATGTAAGCTTGTTAAGCAGTACAAACAACTTCCGGCAACAGTGATGAAGGAAGTGATTTCGAGATATTTGATATGGAGAGATCATCTGCAAAAGGATTCTCCAAACACTCATGCTGTAGATGATGATGTTCAAAGTATAGCTGAGAGTAATCATATGCAAGTGAAATGGGATTTCGATTCTCTCAGTAGTAAGGAATATATTGTAGAGAATGATTTAAACGATCCTGATGATGAAGAAAATTCTCGTGAAGATGATGATACAGATACATACCCAACACTTCATTTTAATGGTAGTCAGGTGAATGAGGAACAAACTATCGGTGCCAATGATACGAAAAAACCATCGGGATCGAGATCTGCAACCAAAAGTGCTCCAAAAAATGATATTCCCAAGTCATTGACTCAATTATTTGAAGACACTGATGAGTCTAATAATGATGGTATGGTGACAGATTTGCCTCCTTTGCCTAGTTTCAAGGATAAAACAGAATCACCCACTATTGAAATTCCTGACATGGACAACCTTTCAAATTATAAAAAAGCTGGGACTCACTCAACGACAAATGTTGCCGGACAGCCAAGTTTGAGTAAGCCGCCAGCTTTATATCATTCGCAGTCAGCCTCAGGAAGTTTAGAATCTAAGTATAACCAGGCTACAAGCAACTCCAGACGGGTCAAAGTGACCAACGACGTGGTGAATTCTCTGATGGTTCCGCCAAGATCACCTCCAGATGTGCAAAACAATCATACAATTCGTACACCATCTCCAGTATCGCTGAACACTCCTGTTACTTTACATTCACTTCAAAATGGAGGTAACCACTCACCATCAAAGTCAATGAAGGCTTTGCAGGCTAACAAAAACCCTCTTTTACAACCGATCAACCCGAAGACCGGGGATATAAATAATACCAATCCTTCTTCTCAAATTCATCTGTCACAACTGCTGAATGAACAACAACCTACGTCTGGACAACCTGTTGCTGCAAAACGTGGCAAAAGGCCAAGACCAGGTCTTTTCATACAAATGCCTAAGCCTTCAAACACATATTCAACTATGCCTGCTTTCACAAATGATCAGGAGCATTCTGGAGATGGTGAAGAGGGCAATGTGAATCAGTTTGGTATTAATCCTGCCCATGCAGCTAGTGTTCCGTTAGCCATGACACCAGTGACAGAGAAGGAATCTTTCAATCCCCCTTTCTCTGTAGACAATACTGAAAGTGAATCTGAGTCTAAGAGTATCAGTGCACAAAGAAATGCATCGGTACCTCAATTACACGTCAATACTTTCCAAAGGTCTCAAAGCACATCCTCCATTCCCGATGCTAGTAATCATGTTCCTAAGTTGAACTTCCCCGACATCCCCCAAATCAACAATGAATTCTTTTCTGATTCCACGCCTAAAGCAAATCTTGTTGGTGAGCTTGACCTCATGATAAAACTGTTCAGTCAGGGATTGGAAGCGCTCGAAGAGTTACTTTGAACACAATTTCTATACTTGATCTATAGATCTGTAAATAAATTCGATCATTGAACAATAGCGAGATGCATGAGACGAATATAAGCACTATGAGAATTCCCAGTGTAGAAATGTTCCTTCGAAGATAAAGAATTAGACTTCGTCATTTGGTATTAGCATCATTTTTTATTGTGTATGCTGCTCTCCGTTGCGATTTTGAAAAACAAAACAGTTCGAAGTGGTAATCTTCACTACAGAGTTGTTTACGAGAATCGTCGATATTTGTGGATAATCGTAGCTAGCTCTCTCAAAAATGCCACCTCGTATAAGGAGACGTATAACTAATGCTAAGAGGGAGGAGATTGAGAGGCAGCAGGACAGTCTATCCAAGACAATAGTGAGACCATTTGAAAATCTAGCCGGTCTCCCTGTTAGTTTCAATCCTCCTCCAAATGGACATTACGAGGATGTTTTCAAATACCCATTAACCATAAAGGATTCCGGGGTATTTTATAGATCTTTAATGAAATCCCGAATGAATTATATTTTTACGTGTCCAATGTTTAAGTTATATTGGATGAAGCAAAGTTCGTATGCAAAAAAATTAGCTGAGCACGATAAAGGAACACTGAAATCAACAAAAGAGGAAACACAAGAAAGGAAACCAGTTCTTCCCTTTGATGTGAGTGCTAGAGATGTCATGGTGAAATTGTGTGATGCTTCTCTTGACTTGGGGCCCCATCGATTCGAGATTAGGCTCTTTATCGCTAAAGATGAGAGATCGGATAAGCAAAAAAAGGGGGACCCCGAGACTAAAAGTGGGCCAGAAGAACTGAATGTTGTAAAGGGTCCAAATGAGTTGGGGTTAGTGAAAGAACCTTTGAAATCTGGGTCTATGAGTGGTCCTTCAAATTCTGAGTTCTCGGAAGAATCAGCCCTCACAACAGAACCTGCGAAAGAATCTACTACTTCTGAGCCCCTATCGGGGCCCCTTTCTCTGGAGGGTTCTGTTGATGAGCCTGCTAAGTCATCAGAAACTCAGAAACCAAAAGAAGAAGAAAATGAAGAAACGAATGACGAGACTAATATAGCAATGGAACTGGTCCCATCGCAGGATGATAACTCTAATGATGTATCTAAATCTTCCTCTCGTGAGCCATCAAATGTGCATTCACACAGTGAGGAGCCAACGGAGGTCGAGAATGAGAATTCTTCAGAAAAACAAAAAGCTATGGTAGACAATAATGTACCCTCTTCATTGCAAGAAAAGTCGAAAACCCCATCAGAGACTGGAGCACCACACGAAAACTCAGCTGCTGAAGTTAAAGCTCCTCCGGGAGTTATTACCTCTGCTCCAGTCTCTAGCATTCCATCTGAACCATCTGTTACCCCTGTTGGAACACCACCTGCTCCTGCTGGGCATGCTAGTGGCCAAGAAGGGTCTTCAGCTCAGTCACCTAAAAGCCAAGCGGCTAATATGCAATCCATTGAAAACACTATAATGATATCGAATTTAAACTTGATTGCAAGAACAGATCTTTCATTGAATGCCTTGATGAAGGTCGTTGCCCTGGGTAATGCTTCTCCTCAAAAGATTATCGAATTTCAGGGTTATATAAAGAGGGCTAGAGAAATGGGCCCTCAACCTCATCATGCATACCTATTTGGGCAAAATATACCAGGAAAGAAAAAGGAACGAAAACCGAGGGAAAGAAAACTCCCTAAAGAGAAAGTTTCTAAAGATCAAAAGCTAACTGCGTTTCAAGAAAAGTATACAAAGGATGCTACTCTTTTGTTTGAGTTTGTTGAAAATGCCAACAATAGGTTCTTGTTACCCAAGGATGCCATATGTGAAGTATTACCTTCTTCTAATACTGACAGCACTTTGTCAGACGATGAAAGGGCCGATTTCAGAGACATTTTGGTAAGCTTCATTTGGATACATAATACGAATGATCTTGATATATATCATAGAAGATTAGAAGAATATGAAAGTTACGTGGTTAAGAAGGAGAAAGAGGCGGCTGAGGCTGAAGCTGAAGCTGCAAGAGCCAATGAAAAGGAAAAACAAAATGAAGATATCACAAAGGAGAAGGAAGAAGGTGAAGGTACGACACAACAAAATGAAGGGGAGCAAGGCGATATACCGAAAAAGGAAGAAACTAAAGATGCTAGTACTCTGAAGTCAGTGCCATTAAGAAATTTAAGAAAAAAAAAGAAAGGTAACTTTGGTAGAAAAAAGCCTACTCAAAAGAAGCCACCAGAACGACCAGAGGAACCTGAGCTTCGTTACACCACGCTCTCCTTTAAATTAGTTGATATTCCTCAAAAATATGTCCCAATAATTGCTAATAGCTTTAGTCCTGTTGAACAGGTTCAAGAAAAAATGACAAAGACTCTCGCCAACGGTATGAGATCGCACAACTTCTACCTATGGTATCAATTGGATGGTAAGTTGGATGAAACACTAGCGGAAAATATCAGAGTGCAGCTTAATCAGGAAGAAAAAAAGATGCAGGGGGTTTCCGGAGCAAATATCCAGCAATCCAACAAAAGAAAGTCCAAAGAAAAGCAAGAATCAAAGTCCAAGAGGCCAAAAGGAACACCAGGTCGTCCGCCCAAAACAAAGCTTATCGAAGGACAAGTTCTGCAGATAAATGGCGTTGATGTTACTTTATCTGGCGTAAACTCGAATTCGCAAATCTCAACATTTGCTCCGGAACAGAAAGTAGACTCTCTTGGCAAAAACGCTACTGAAGGAATCAAACAAGAAGCCACTCAAGAGAATGATGTTTCCACAGGGGCCCCAGATAGGGAAATTTCTTGAACGAACTTTTCTTCGGCATGCATTCGAAAAAGATTCTATGTACAGAGCATCATGACATTTAGACATTAAGTGAGTCTATGTAAATATGTATTTAAGTTGGAAAGATTAGTTAGAAAGATTAATTAAATTCAATAGACTCTCCAAGTTTGCATTATCCTTTGAGTTTCTTTCGGATGCGTTTCTGAAATTTGGATTGGAAGCTTCATATTTTGATCTATCGTAAGAATCGATGCTCGAGTTTGTTCTTTGCATCCATGAGCCCACTTTAATACCATCAGCATAAAGCTTAATTTTACCCTTATCCGTTATTTCAGCCTCATTTATCTTGAATGGCATCTTGAATTGTCTTGAATTCTTATTTGGATAGTTTTTGGAGAAGTTGCTTTGTAAGAGAGTTGTTCTATCGTTGACACTAGCAACGAAACCTCCAATGGCTGCTTCACGATCACCGACTAATCTACCTGGGACCACAACACCATATTTGATTCCATTGGGAGTATTCGATAATCTACCCTTTTGAGCATATGAAAATCCTCCTGTTCCCTGAATTTTTGGTGTCTGTGAACTAGAAGCTCTGTTTTCTGCCACGAAGTCTTGTAAAGTTGTGGTATTTTTTTGAATTGACTCTTCTGTATTCAAGAACTGTTTTACTAAACCTAAAAGTTTCTTACTAGGTATATTTGCCATAAAAGATTGGGGATTATTTTCAATTAACCATTTATTAAACTTTTTAAATATCCTTGGGTTATCTTTCAAAATTTTTTTCACTTCGCTAGATGTTGCACCATCGCTCAAGTTTAAAGCATTCAATATACTATCATTTTTCAACTGGGAAATTGTTTGTGTCGATTCAGAGGGGAATAATGGGTTGTTGTCATTGAAATAGTTTTTTAACACAAGTCCTGATTCTTGAAATTTTAATCTATTGTAGTAGCTACCGGAATATTTCTCAACATCAGGCATATTCTTTGCATTGTCAATATCATTGTAAACGATATGAGAGAACCCAATTTGTTTTGGTAATGTGGTTTTAATACCGAATTCAGATCTAATTGAACTCGACTTCGGGGTATAAATAATTTGATGTGTAGGTACAGGAGAAGATCCCCTCAATTTTCTGCTAGTGGGTCTTGCCACCTGTGACAATCTAGAGTTCTTTATCAAATTATAAAGCTCTTGATTCTGCATTATTCTATAGGACCTGGTTCTATCAGTTGTAATATTGTTGAAAATTTTTGGTGCGAAGTGAGACGAATTTTTGGCTTTGTGATATTTACAGACTAATATACATAACACAAAATCTAATGCAATTATGGAACACTAACTTAGGGTTCACAATTAAAGCTTCGTTATACTTAACATGCGAAGGACAACGTGACGCCAATACGATTGAATTCTGGAGTATGGGACATGGGGTTTATTCCCAATTTAAATCCTGTACTTACCAAGAAATCCTTAAATTTTCCTTCCCACAACACTCTTAGAAGCTTATCATTCAAGCTAGTAGATAATTTTATAACCGATGAAAACTCACTTTGCTTGACCAATTTCAGGAAAGACGACATAGCCGATTGACGGTTGTTCGAACGTGGCCCATTTGAGAGGAGTTCAGGATTGATATGGTAACTATTATTCAAGCTTCGAATAGGGTTGATGATATCATTATATTGATTAATTGATAATTTATCGAGCTGCGTGCTTCCTTTAATTTCTTTTTGGTGGTCAGGAGGTGGCGATTGTTGAGATACTTTCGAATAATTGAATAACTCAAACCCCAAGGATAAGTTACTAGCGTAGGAAAAGAAATTGAAATCGTACTTTGAACAAAATGACGAAGCAACGGATGTTTTAACAGTGTATGTCGACGATATGTGACCTAATACCGGGTTACAAGCTAAAGTCATTGTCAATGGCTTTCCTGTGGTTGTTGATCTTGTAGAGTAACGCAATGCAGTAGAGAGTCCAGGACTCATAGTTTGAGCAGCATACCATATTTCTGCACCCATTGACAATACAGAGTTATCAAAATTAGGAATTCTCAAATTGTTTTGTAGCTTTTGTGAATTACCAGCATCCCCAAAATTATAAAGGCATCGGAACCCTATCAATGCATCATTAGTAGAGTAGATAAATTCTCTCAGGAATTTTGGGGTATTCTTTTGCAAGTATACTATCATTGTTCCATTTTTATCTAGATGAGGATTATTTATGCATTTAACCAAGAGTTGCGACTGCTGACTTATTTTCTTGATAACCATAGCTTCTAATGCTGAACCTGGGAAATACATTCTTCCATATAATAAAGTGTCATTGACGCTTTTTCTAGTATTAGATGACTTCGGATTTGAGAAATAGGGCTCGATGTTTTTGAAGCCTGCTATGGCATCTTGAAGTGGAATCTCTTTAGTACCCTGGGTATTTCTCAACGGTAAGGACGTGTATAAATAGGCCAAAGAGCCATTCATTGAATGATAGTTAGACAAAGTAAAGCTTGAAGCCAGATAATCTGTCGATTTTGAAGAGACATCAAGCTTACACCCATTGGGGACAGAGAACTCTAGCAACGCATTTGACGTTGCCGTTATGTTAGAATAGATATTATCTTCGTCCCACAGTGTTGCCTTGTTGAAGCATTTTTGTAGATATTCCATATAAGTATACATGAGTGAAGAACACCACTGATAATGGAAGCTTTTCTTCACCAATTCTTATTGAGACAAGATGATGACGTTTGTTTATCATTAAAATATAAATTTATAGTCATTATATACAGGATGCAGTGTAATGTATGAATCTAGGTGTTTAGGATGTTTGTCTTGACCCCGATATTAGATTCAAGTTTGATTAGATTTACTAGATCATTTTTTCCTTGAGCGGTATAACATTACGCTCCGATTTGTCATTGTAATATCTTAGGCTAGATATTTGAGATCATCCAAACTTTCTATAAGGTTTTCGATATCAGGAAAGTCCTTTTCAAATAGTCTTGCCTTTTCTTTTACGGTTTTGGTTGGGACCATCCCATCTTGCTCTGGAATTTCATCTACTAGGTAAAATATTAAGAATTCTATTATCTTAAAATTTAGATCTTGTTGATTAACCTGCTGAGAATCTTTCTTATCAGGGAGAGTGGAAGGTTGTTGCGGGATGATGGAAGAGACCTCTAGTTTAGTTATGACACTTGAACAGCCATTGCATTGCTCGAATATTCGCCAATTCTTGAGGTTCTTTAGTAATATATGGATAATTGTTGTGATAAGGGAGATCTTCAAGAAAAGAGTGGTATCTGCATCCAAAAGTCTTAAAATCAACTTCATATTTTCTGCTCTGTTAAAGACACTTCTTGAGGAAGGATGTAACAAGAGCAATCCTTGTAAAAGCGTGTTACAGGTCAATATGCCTTCGTCATCATTGGCATGTAATTTCCGATAGTACCCCACAAGGGGCAGTGCTAAATTAAAAGCAAAATTATTCTGTGATGATACAAATAACTGTAGATCGTTCGAAACAGACCCCAGTTCTCTAAAGTTGACGATATGTGGCATCAAACCCATGATAAATTCATTCAATGTGCGGAGACCATCTCGGTTATCTTCGACGTTAGGCGATTCTAAATGATCTACTATTTGAGTTATAGTTCCCTCCATCGATTCAATTTACCATCTAATTTGTTCTACCACTGCTGCCTCTAAGCAGTCAGTGCTTTGTCCTTTATGTGCCAGTATTTATTGAATCAAAATGCATTTCTCCCAAAAGAGTAGTTACTGCATGCAATAAAGGTACAAAGAGGCTGAGAAAACAATAATAGTAAATCACGAGTTTCGGTGCCTGAAAGTAAGATATATTTACAGAAGACGTTGGGACATCTGGCTACGTTAATGCAGAAAAGAGCTTAAATAGAAGATTAGAGACCATATTTTGAAGATTTATAAGTCATTATTGCATAGAAAGAGGTGACGTTAAATATTGAGTCTTCAAAACTATGAGTTCACAGTCTCCCAAATCGATCCTCTTTGGGTGCACTGTTGCAATAGTATCATCAGCAATACAGTCTTTAGGGATCACTTTGCAAAGAAAATCACACTTAGTTCATTATAATTCCCATAATGCCAATAATCCCCATCATAATACCCAAAAACATAGAAGAAATATGTGGCTTTTAGGATTTTCTTTATTTGTGACTACTAACGTGTTGGGGTCATTGATTCAAATCACCACCTTGCCTCTCATCATCCTATCACCATTACAGAGTATAGGTTTAATATTTAATTCGATTCTAAGCTGTTTATTGCTTCCAGGAGAATCATTTACAAAGAGATTAACTTGGGGAACATGTTTCATCGCTATTGGAGCATTTATGATTGCATACAATGGTAATACTACCGAAGAACCACCTCCACAGGGCCATATAGACAAGAAGTTCGAAATGATCGTTCGTAAGCTAACAAAGGGGACGTTTTTGACTTGGTTCGTTTACACATTTGTATTTATAGTATTTCTTTTGATTGTCAATATTTTATTGACGAAAAAGAAAAAAGACATTCAGAACAAGCTTCAAAAACGGAATTCGAGGTTATGGAGTAAAGATTTTGAGAAACTACAATTCATCAAGGGAATAAATTATGGTATTATCAGTGGTACTTTGACTGCGCACACATTTTTATTTGCAAAGTCTCTTATTGATGTTATATTTGAGGCCATAATGAGTCAGGGCCATGATATAAAGGGCATATTCACTTCTTCAAATTTCACCCCATATTTTCTTTTATTAGTCATGTTGGGTATTATTGGATTTCAGCTCACCGCTTTTAATTTGGGATTGGCACAGATATCAACCTCAGTATTATATCCACTATGCTTTTTGGTATATAATTTGGTCAATTTGATAAACGATTTACTCTTCAATTCTATTCTTCTGGAGAATAAGATGGCGGTGTCACAATTAATGTTGGTTCTTTTAGGACTATCGGGAGTATTAATTGGGGTTATCTTGATAAGTTGTACGGGATCAAATAATGGTAAGAACGGTGCGTTTTCCTCGCCTGAAGAACAGCTCATTTATTCCAAATTCCCCTACGATGATGAAAGGAGATCGCTTTTAGAACTAAACGGTCAATATAATGGCATTACAAAGAATCCACGTTACTCTACGATAAATTCAACTATTTCATTGAATATATTGGATCAAGACGGTGAAGAAGAAAATTCTTCAAGAGACCTTACATATGAGCAGAGAGAGTTAATAACCTCATTAGGGCTACTGGATGTATAATATATGCACACGCACGTAAATACTATTGCGGAGTTTTGTCGAGAATTGGTAAGAAGATAGGATTTGCCCTCAAGTAGGAATTTTGTTTGTTTGCTACACCAGCAAAGGCCGCATACCATCCACATATAGCGGAGATCACTGCACAAATGCCTCCAGCTTGGGACACTTTTGCTCCACCAGTGAAATTAGCGGCCGCAAGGAGGAAAAAGGCGAGATCCAACGTTACAAAAAGCAACACGAATGCTAAGGTCGATTTCACCGTCAACATTAATAGCATAAAGGTGAAGATACCCCAACCTATTAAGATGAAGCCAATGCCATTTGCAAGTTGGTCAGGGGCATCTTTGTAAGCCGCTTGTATGCCGAAACTTTCAATATATATTGCCCCAAACGAAATCCAAAAGGCTCCGTAGCTTATGAAAGTAGTTGCTGCAAAAGTATTTCCAATAACCATTTCAAAAATACCAGCTAAGAGCTCAATAGCACCTCCGTAGAAGATACATAAGGAAACTACTACGTTGGGTGTAGAGATCCCCATGGCACCTGAATAGAAAAGTCCTAACACAAACGTTGTAAGGGCAAAGCATGCTAACCCCAATGCTGAGGCATTACCAAATTCATGTTTTGGAGGTGCAGAAAGTCTGTCAGGATTAAATGTACCTGCAAATGCCGACATCAATTCATGTCTATAGTATTTTTTATTCCCAAGGATAATAAACTCGTCCCCGTCACCATGGAGATGAACTCTTTCAGCACTAGAATCGTAGGAGGCTGTAGCTTTGGGTAGTGATATAGAAGACATTTTCTTTTATTATTTACTACTATCTTGCTGTATTAACAATATTACTCTCAGTGGTGACAACTTCTGCAACAATTTCGCAGCATTTGATGTAAATTATTTATGAGATTAAGTATGGCTTTTATAATTCTTATTAAATGATCAATCTAGTGCCACTAATTGCGGCGATAGTGTCACCTTGCGATATCTCCTCCCACAACATGGTTAATTATATGTGGAACATATATCTGTTATCTAGCGATGATTTTGTGGGGTCACAATAACAAGAGCGTAACTCCGAGAAGCGTATGACCGAAAAAGGCTGTCGTTCTCTCCCCGTCTTTAAACAAAGGAGAAGCAATTCAGCCAATGGATTTTAAATAGAAGACCTACACAGACATATTTTTTTCGGTGTTAGCAAGGTGGGGCCAAACCTTATGAGTTGGAAAAGTGGACATTAGCGTATGTCCTAAGTCCGTAGAAGGTTAAAACATGCACGACTCACAATACAAAACAAACTATTGTCAGTTGAATACTGAAAAAATACCCAACTGCCACTCCTTACGACTACAAAATTATTAACGGAAGATGTTAATTGATTCTTTTGTCACAGTATTTGGACCAATTGTATAATACATGTGCAGTTAGCACGGTGCTGAATATCACCATGTATAGAATGAACTCTTCTTTGTGCATTTGGCTAATAAGCTTGCCCAATTGATCACCATGCCCAAAACAGTGATAGAACTGTAACAGAGTCATAAGTAATCATACAACTCATCCATTTGAGGTTGCTGATCTACTAATCATTGGTAGAAAAAACTGGTCTTGTTTGCAAGAGTACAGATGACCTCATTAAGAATACATCATGTGTCAAACTCCAATTCTGGGCATTTACTCTCGAAGGAATTTTTTTGGGGTCCGGCCCTTCATAAATAGAGCAAGAGCTCCGTAAAATGCACCGAAAAACGGCAACTGGGTAATTCCTTCTATAAGTATAGCTCAACCGGTGTTTGTAAGACCTGCACTAGTTAGTAACCAACACTAGTATCAAGAAGAGATACCACAGTACTGCTGAGAAAGAGCGTAGATAAAAGTCGGTGGAACACTATGCATTTGCTGAGACTCGTAGAGCTAGGCTATGGCAGTCATTTTGATTTTTGTTATAGACTCTCAACATCAAAAGAATCTATGAAAGTTCTCTTCTTCCTTTTTTTATTCCCCTAAGCGCTTAGCCCTTACAACACTTATTTTCTTTATCTATTCGTATTCGTATCATGAATCATCCGCGACAATATCGTTTTAGTGTCGTGGTCTTTGCGTTCGTTCTCTGCTCATCGCGAGCTCATCACTGATAAAGATTGCTCGAAGATAACACAGCTCAGAACTTGAAGTGCTCCAGCAGTCGGAAATTTTGTATTAGCTAGGCAAAGAAAAGAAGAAAAATAATACCTATGCGCCAACCTGCAGTGGTATGTTACAAGTCTGTGGATGAGTTGTCTCAGCTCAAAGACTGGTTCTACAATTTCGACATTCGTCGAGATGAGAGAGAGAGGGCAATACTACGAGTGAAGGCATACACGTCTCGAGGAAAACTACCACATGCAGTTGAAGCGACATCACATCTAACATCAGTGTGCCTTTCAGACCCTGCCTTACCTTCGAATCATGTTAAACAAACTGACTTGAATTGTCTCCAGTTGTCCTACACCATGGCTTTGATTAGGTTTGTCAACGGGCTTCTTGACCCTTTTCAACAGTCAACATATGCGATACCACTATACCAGTTGGCCAAGAACCTTAATCTCCCTGGGTATTTTGTCGAGTTAAGACACATGGGGACTCATGAACAAATGCCTCCTTTAGACATGCTCAGAGTTGGAGCCAGACGAGCACTTACTTGGTTATATGACAATTATTGGTCTAGATTAGAAGAAATAGAGAACCTATTGGACAACGAAAATAACGATGGCTCGAATAACGCCGTAACCCTGGTGGTGGAAGAGCTTAAAACGATTAAGAAGATTCGTAAACAAAATCTCGATACAGTGTATAAGTTCGGCAATACGACTGATAACGGCAAGAAATACTGGAAATCTCTCAAAAGAATAAAGAATACAGATAAAAATTTGTTGATAGAAACGCTTATGTTTCATAATTTTTTGATTTACAATCATGATAAGCTAGCATCGAAGACAAAGTTCAAATTCAATCCCCTTCTATTCAAGTTGTACCAGCCTATTTTAGATGAACTCGGTGCTAAATTCCAATTCGAGCTTCTCGAAGGGTTGATCACTGTTGTTGAGCAACAAGAGGTACGAATAAAAGATCCTAATGAAACGGTGCAGTTTCAAGAGTGGATATTATACTTAATAGAGCGACTAATGAACATTTCCTGGGATGATTCGGCTCTGAAGCGCTCGAAGGCTACATTTAAAGACTTAACAGCAACAATGTCGAGAGAGCTATCACGGTTGCCGACCGACAACAGGGTCGTGGGCCTCAGAAAATTGTCTCAGGTATGTCAAGACAAATTGTCACAGGAAGACGTCAAGCAGCTTGAGACAGAACTTGCAACTGTCGAAAAAAAGGCAACCCTCGAATCCTTTGAAGTGACTCCATCGGTGGAGGATTTGCTTTCTAACAAGAGACCATCTACAGAAGCAACGCCGCCAACTAAAAGACATAAGAACAGTAACAACAAACCAACGTTTTTTTTTGACCAGCAGACGAACTGGGTACCAAGGGCCTTTGGAACCACGTCGTAGAGAATCATAAGAAACAGCAACATATATTGTACAATAGACGCGGAATATCATATACAGAGTATACATCGTAGAGAACATAAATTTGTAATAATGAAACTCTACAGTGTGTTTTGAATGTGCTTCATTAGAGTTTAATCTTAGATTGGCATGATAGTACGATACTTTGTGTCTGAGATTTATTGAGCTTCATGGAGAAGTCTTAGGACTTTTTTGATAAACAGTTAGCGAAGTTATTATGACAATCACGCGAGGCTCCCATTTCTTATCGCCGGCATGCATTTCAATTCCTAGATTCCCTCTAGGAGCCTCAGTAATGAACGCCAGCAAAGGTCTCCACACGCTGGTTGCGATCTTTTTATGTGCAGTATGCGGGAGCGAATGTGATTATCAATGCTGATAAACTATCGAAATAGATTATTTTACTTTACAACAGTAGATTAGCAGGGATCGTCATAGTGAAACGTTCCCATATACGCTAGACTTACTGATTGTTGGATATCGGTCAGATCTTTGCCACAAACTAGCGAAAAGTGGTGGGACAAAGATGAGTCCCCAGTGGATTCCACAAAACATCCAAAAGAGGCTACTTCTTTATGTCTTACAACAACTATCTTTGTTTTCAGAGATAGACCTTCCAAACCTAGAAGAAGTATCATTAAAGAATGTGGTACTTAAAGATGTATCTATTGACCCCGAGAAAGTAGGTAAACTACCGGGCTGCCATTTGAGAGATGGTCAAGTTGGAATTCTTGAATTAATGGGAGGCGTCATGGGAGGTCTTAATATTGAAGCTCGGGACGTAGAGTTGGTAATTGCCTTAGATGCTGAGATTGATAATTATGCTAAAAGCAGTCTTCATTTCCTGCTTGTTCAAAGTACTGCTGATTTGGCCAATACCATAATACTTGAAGAAGGTTCTGGAGATAATGGCGGCAAAAGTAATTTTCTGACAACCTCAGAAACAAGTTCACATATAAACTCAGAAGCAAACTCAGAAACTAATTCAGAAAATGGATCGGAGGTCAGCCATTCGGGGTCTAACACTAATGAGTCCTTAAGAAACTCAGAGAGTAGCGAGAATAATGACAATAATTCTGAGAGTAGTACGGACTGTCCTTCCAAGACAAAGTCGTCTGCATTGAGTGGTGTGATGGCAAAGGCCGTAGAAATGGCCTTGCTGCGTCTCAAAATTGCCGTTTCAAATCTCAAGATAAAGATTCTTTCGGATGTGACTGATTTACATCTCACAGTGGAAGAAGTTGTGTTTGACAACGCGAACGGCATAAGACGGATTCTGGTAAAAGGTGTGAATCTTCGCACGCTAAATAGTGATATAAATGGTGGACAAAAAGATGAATCGGAAGAGGAAAACCAAGAGATTGCCGGAAATCACAGCGATAACGGCGTAAGCGATAACGATAATAATGATAATGGCTACAGTGATAATGACAATCATGACGATAATGATAATGAGACTAGTGAAGGCTCAGACGATGATACCGATGATGGGTATGGCGAGGAGTCTTTGATGGATAGTATGATGTTCACCCACGAAGAGGCCAGTTCTATATACATGAGCGCTACTTCGCAATCATTTAAGCCTCAAGAGACTACTTCCGAACTAAATGATAATAAAGTCGATACAAAGCCGATTCACTTGTTCCCACTGGTGTTACATTTGGATGCCCTTGAAATGGAATTCGAAGGCCTAAGCTCGATACATAATCTCCAGGTAAATGTTGGAGATCTCAAAGTTGCATGGGTGCCACTATCGCCATCGGTTATAAGCATATTGAATGGTATGGTCAAAGCTTTAAAGACTAAAAGTTATCAAGCAAGAAGAAAACAGATGACACAGAAAAAATCACATCGTCGTGATGAAGTGCAAGAGGGTCCAGTTGAGTCTGATGATCCATTTTTTAGCAGATTACATGTTGATTCCATTGTTGTGGGTTTGACATCGGCACTAGAGTCTAGTGGAGAGTTTGCAAGTAAAAAGAACAATTTCGAAATTGGTATTACGAATGTTACTGTAAAGAGGAAAAGCAGTTTATTGATATATGGAGGTGTAGAACGATTTGCATTGACCAGAACTAACGGAGAAAAGTCCGACGTTCTTTGTTTCGAAAATGACCCCATGGGTTCAACCAGAAGCACATCTTCGAGAACGTCTCTGTCAGGTAACATGGAAAAAAAGCCGCCAACTTCATCATCTAAGGTAGATATAAGATTCGAAATCTTCAAGAACAGCGAGTCAGGGCTAACAGAAATAACGGGACTACTTTCGAAGCCTACGACAATTAATATTGATGCTAAGGCATTTGGTATTTTGACAGATTTCGGTTATTCAATTTCGACTATATCGTCTATTTTGACTACTTTAAGTAGCGTCAAAAGTACAGTTGGAATACCAAAGGCTAGTCGGACTTCCTCTACATTATTCATCTTAGAGACATCTCATATAACATTGAACTTGGCCCTTGCGAGTATGACATTAAAGTCAATAATATTCCCTATATCGTTCAATTCCGAGAATTTCTATCTTGCTATACAAAAGATTATCCTTAATTTACAACTGGAAGGCAAAGAACTGACGATATTAACTATTTCTGATATCAGCACAAAGAAGGGCGAAGAATTTAGACAGTATGTTTCAAGGAATGGATCGTATAATTCGACTCATTTTTTGCCTCGGCCGGTAACAATGACTTCACAGGGCACGATTAGGTTAGAGAAAATAGCCTCAGAACTTGATTTTCGATCACTCAGGAGGCTCCTTAAGGATATTGGCAGGTTTTACTCACAGGTGGTGGACGAAGAATCACTCTATGGCATCACGGAGATAAAGCAGAAGCATGGAAGAAGACCGTTAGGAAGTCAGACATTCAACAATACTGTTACAAAGTTCAGAGCTCTCGTAAAGGACACGACGGTTCACATCACAGATATTAAACCTGAATTTGGCGGAATGAGATTGAAGATAGAGAATATCTCATTATATCTGTCACGCGATGACATTGTTGGTACAATGGAGTATTTTGAGATCCGGCGTGAGAAAAAAGAAGGATCAAAGGTAGATGCTACCAATTCAAAGTCAGTTTCACCTTCAACATCAACGTCTTCTCCTACACCGACTTTGAATTCTTCAGCCAGTTCAATTCTGCAGGCGAGGTCTCTCTCTGCGCCGGCTTCTACTGTGATCCCAGCTTCAGAAGCGTTTATTCTGCCCTTCCATGGAAGATCTCAGATCCCATTGGTCTATCTTCGTCTCAAGTCTTCTGAAAAGGCCAATTTGGTAGATGTCACTGTGCGTGGATTTCTCATTGAATACTATACCAAATGGCTCCGATTATTAGAGGACACGGGTTTCCCTTATGATGAAGTCAATGAGCTCCATGAAATGGAGAAGACCATCCGTCCCAAGCCTGGTAAGCGACTTGATGTGAGGTTCACTCTCTACGATTGCTCGCTAGGTTTAAACCCTGGTAGATTGGACACCAAAGGGCTTTTAGTAGTCAATCGAGGTAATTCTGACGTGACATTTGGCATAGATCAATTTTATGTCAAAAGCACTTTAAGGGAAATTTCACTATTGCTTATTGACGATGTTAAGAACCTCAAGTTCCCGTTGTTAGAAAATGAGATCAACCGACGCGAGACTCCTTATGTGTCTCCATTCAAGTACTTTTTAGCGGCAGGTTATATATTGGTGGGCAGCATCAATTGCACTCATATTGGAGTGACATTAAACACTGATCTTGAGAATATAAAAGCTCGTAACAAGCGAGTTGGTGTAAATGATAGCCTAGCATTGTTGGACATCAAAGTCAACTCTGAGGAGCACCATATTGATCTTTGTGCCGATTCATTCCATACATTTATGCAATTAGTGGCCGACTTGAAGCTTCCTTTGGATTTCAGCAATGAAGATAGGACTAGAGTTGAACCAGATAATGCTATAAATTTGCTTGAGTTCGCTGAAGATAATAACGATGAGAGAGAGAATACTGAAGGTAAAGAGAATAACAAGAGTAATGAAAATAGTAACTCAGGCCTCAAAAACGGAAATAATAGCAAAGCTGAGCCGAATAATTTTTCTGATTTTTCACGTTTGGGGACCTTTTCTAAACGCCCTGGCGACAACCTGCTTCCAATCGTAGAGGAGTATGTTCAAGAGGGACTTGCTAGCTCTGATACTGCTTCTATGGGCTTGGGTAGTGAGAGCTCGAATGATGCTGATCTCCATTCCACGTTGGTTTTTGAAGAGGAACATTTTACCAACACTAGCAATGCTAAAGGGCTCGCTGAGCACCCTGTTCACATGAATATTAATCTCTTCAAAACTCAGTTGTACTTATATGATGGGTACGACTGGAAGACCACACGTAAAGCCATTAAGGCTGCAGTGAAGAAAATTGAGTCTGATGCACTTCGAGATATTAAGCGCAAGGAAAATAAGAAGCGTGAGGGTGCTGAGAAGGACCAGGAAGAGGAAAGAGATAATAATTTTAATTCGACCCATGTCAAATTTGCGGAAACTTCTGGGTCCTACTTCAGTCGAAGTAACCGCCATGATGATGAGAGTGAGGATGCTGCTAGCGATAATAACGATATGGAATGGTCAGGTTCAGAGCCATCGCTACATGGTGAGACGCTTTTTCAGTCAATCCATGTGACGCTCCCCAAGCTGTCGGATCCCTCTTCACTAACGAGAAATATAAATAGCGATATTCAGAGTGAGGGCCGTACTCGCGACAAAACAGGGGTCCAAAGTCACACACGTATTAGTTCCCGTGGTGATTCAGTGGTTGACTCTGGTACTGATTCGCATGCTAATACTTCGGTTACAACATCGAACTACCGTAATCTCAGACTTCGGAGATCCAAGAGCCACAAGGTTCTTGTCGACCTTAAAAATGTCGAGGTCAATGTAGAAGTGGTCACTTCAAGAGACCCTAGAAAAGATGTGACACCCGCTGACCTTAAATATGAGTTTTTGAACACGTTGCAGTGTCAAGTAGAGAACATCAATGTCTATGATAATGTCCCTGACTCGACATGGAATAAATTTCTAGGCTACATGAGTATTCTAGGGGAACGAGAAGTGGGCACCAGCATGGTATCGATTTCTGTGGCTAATGTCAGACCTGACCCATCTCTTGTGGCGAGTGAAGCAGTGATAAAAGTCGATGTCTTACCATTAAGAGTACATGCGGACCAGGATACGGTAGACTTTTTAGTAAGGTTTTTCGAATTTAGGGATGCACGGTTCGTGCTTCCTCCCGATGAGATTCTCTTTATTGAGAAGTTTATTATGAACCCCATTAAGTTGAAATTAGACTATAAGCCCAAGAAGATCGACTACGCTGGTATTCGTTCAGGAAAGGCAGCAGAGTTCATGAACTTTTTCATTCTTGATGGGTCTGACTTGACGTTACAAAAGGTTAAAGTACATGGTATTTTAGGCATTCCTCGTCTAGTGGAGGCGCTTAAGAATGTGTGGACACCCGACATTCAGCGAACGCAACTAGCCGGTATTCTCTCAGGACTCTCTCCCCTAAGATCAATTGTCAATATTGGAGGTGGCATGAGAGATCTAGTAGCTATCCCGATTAAGGAGTACAAGAAGGATGGAAGACTAATGAGAAGTTTGCAAAAGGGTGCTAGTGTGTTCGCTAAGACAACAGGATATGAAGTGTTGAATTTAGGGGCCAAACTTGCCTCTGGAGCTCAAGTAGTATTGGAACAAGGTGAAGAAATGTTGGGAGGCGAAGGGGCCGCTACAAGAATGCCGCGTGGCGAGCAACGCCAGAACCACCACCCTGATGGCAGTGGTAAACCTCGTCCAAGGTACTACCGCGAGAACCGTGAAGGACGCGGACACAACCGAGGAAATGCTAGCGGAAGTGGTAGCGGGAGCAGCAGTCCTAAGTCGCATTCACATTTGCGCCGTTGCGAATCTTCCAAGAAAAGTTCTGGTGCTAGTCCACAACTTCAAGCCCCCTCGTACTTGCTTGACGAAAGCATTGTCCATCTTCGTGATCCATATGGTAGTAAAAAGTTTTATTCGTCGATTGATATGGATAAAGATGACATGGAGTCACAATATATGGGCCAATCCATGCTTCTTTTGGATCCAAAAAATAGTCAAATATTAGGCATTGCTGATACGACTGCAGATGGCGTAAGTGGAAGTGATAGTGATGGGGGGCAAGAAGAAGATTTGCTGGATCAAAAACTCATAAGTTTATATTCTAACCAGCCAGAGAGCGTTCAAGAAGGATTTAAGCTTGCATTCAAATCCATGGGAAGGAATCTCACCTCCACCAAGAAGAAAATCTTCGATCTTCGCCAGCAACTTAGTGAAAGTGAAAACATTCAAGAATCACTTTACTCTGTGATGAAGTCTTCTCCCGTGATACTTATTAGACCAATAATAGGAACGACCGAAGCTCTTTCCAAGACGCTAATGGGGTTTAGTAACGAAATTGATCCTAAGCACATAATTGAGGCTAAAGACAAGTATCGCTGGGACAAATCGGGACAACAGGATGAGAACTAGCATAGGTAAGTAAAAGGAAAGTGAATAGGTTATGATAGAAGGATTAGTGAAAAAGTGTAGAAACCTGTATTGACGACCAGGGGGGTTAAAGCGCAAATAAATATAGCGAGTTAATCCCTGCGAAACTTGTTTAGCGACAATTCAAAATTGGATTAGTCAATGTTCAGTCAATATAAGCACCAATAAAAGCTGCAAGCAGTCATCCTAATTAAATGTATTTAGTCTTATGTTCTACTTAAATTTGCTACTCTTGCGACTCTTACTACAAAATGGGCGCTGGTCTCTCACAGCTACATGCATAGCGCTCGGCATTATCTTTGTATTCGCCTTCAGCGATCTCATTTTTCTAGAAGAAAACGTTCATGGGGCTCATCAGTGCCGCTTGGCTTTTGTCCTCAAAGCCCCTTACCGGCCGTCATGAGTCGTTTCCTATTCCTGGACTTGATATAAATTTCACCCTTGCTTATCTTTGTTGCCTTATCGAAAAGTCGCCTCATCATTGTTATACCATACCCCTTTTGATGTCGTATCCTGCATAATACTTTGGCTTTTCGGTGGTTGCCCTAACTGAAAGCTCTTGAAGAAAAAAATTTGGCGTAAGAAGCGATGACATGAGCCGCGAATACCCTATCTGGTAAAAGTTAACCATTGATGCAAAAATCTACACGGCATATAAAAACCAACTTCAATAATACTTTTTGTATAAGTTTTTTTTTGGAAGTCTGCTGCCACTGAGTTTTGATTTTAGGAAGGACCGTTAAAAGAATAGCTGAAAAAAAATCAGGGCTATTTCTAAATCCTTCTTTATTTTTCTTTATTCTATCCAGAGCAGCAGCAACTCTTGAGCTACCGCAAGGCTGCGCTTAAGGGCTTTCTTGTGAGAAGTGAAAATTTTGAAAAATTTCAATATTAGCCATCTAAGAAAATAGCTATGATGGAACAGTCTCGTGGAGTTCAGGAAATTGATGTTGAAAACGCACATGGGCCTACTGATACTGGTATTGAAGTGTCTGATGAAAAATCTTTTAATATGAACTTCACGGAAGCCGATGATTCAGTCAAAAAATCAAATATAAACATTAATGACACGTTGGAAACATCCTCATCCGAAAATACGACACATGAAAGCTTCTTCCATAGAATTAAAAGACGTATACCGTATTTCAAGCAGGTGGTTCATCTTTTCATAGGCTGTTTCTTCACCGCTTGGTGGCTCTCTATTGTCATCCAGAAGAAACATAGACATCAATGGTTGATTCCTACAATTCTTTGGGGGATGATTATGGTAAGATTGATTACATGGAATTGTAACATCGTTCACTTCCTTATGAAATATGTTAAAAAAGTATGGGATTATTCCGTGTCCATCATTTATGAGAAAGTTCTTGTCAATAGCACTGTAAGACTTCTCTCCGGTGCTACCATAACTTTGGCAGTCGTGCTTGTTGGTACTTTTGTGCCCTCTGAAACTCCTTATTCAAGAAGAGCTGATAGAGCGGTATCTTTTTTCGGATGTATTGTTGCATTATTTTTGTTGTATGCGACATCAAATAATAGGTCTAAAATTCAGTGGCATACTGTTATTGGAGGTTTTTTGATGCAATTTATTATTGCTTTATTTGTCTTGAGAACAAAATGTGGTTACGATGTGTTTAATTTCATCTCCACTTTGGCAAGAGAGTTATTAGGATTTGCAAAAGATGGTGTGGCGTTTTTAACCAGCAAAGATGTAGCCGAGACACCATTCTTTTTCTTTACCGTTTTACCATCAGTTGCATTCTTTGTGGCTTTTATTCACATCTGGTATTATTTTGGTGTTATCCAATGGTTCATTAGTAAATTCGCTTATTTCTTCTTTTGGTGCTTAAAAGTGTCAGGAGCAGAATCCGTGACTGCTGCTGCTTCACCCTTTGTTGGGATTGGTGAATCGGCTATTTTAATCAAGGACTACATGCCTTATTTGACCAAGGCAGAGCTTCACCAAGTCATGTGCTCTGGTTTCTCTACTATTTCTGGATCTGTTTTAGTGGGTTATATAGGATTAGGCTTAAATCCTCAAGCTTTGGTGTCGTCCTGTGTCATGTCAATTCCTGCTTCATTGGCTGTTTCAAAGTTGAGATACCCCGAGACAGAGCATTCTATAACTAAGGGAAGGATCGAGATTCCAAAAGATTTGGATGAAAAAGATAGACCCCACAATGTTTTACAAGCGTTCTCAAATGGAGCTAACATCGGTTTACAAA
Organism: Priceomyces melissophilus; assembly: GCA_031081885.1. Taxonomy (NCBI): domain Eukaryota; kingdom Fungi; phylum Ascomycota; class Pichiomycetes; order Serinales; family Debaryomycetaceae; genus Priceomyces; species Priceomyces melissophilus. The sequence goes on along the minus strand of JARYTE010000002.1, from coordinate 34,621 downwards.
TGGCCCTTACTATGTTGATCCAATGTATGTGTATCATTGGTATAGTAGCCTTGATTAATGGACTTTTGACGTGGTTTGGTAATTTTTGGAACATCAATCATTTTTCCTTGGAACTCATTGGATCTTATCTTTTATATCCAGTGGGATTCCTCTTAGGCGCACCAAGAGATGAAATTTTGAAAGTTACTGAATTGATTGCAACAAAAGTTATTCAAAATGAATACGTTGCTTACAATTTACTTATTACTACTTCTCCATATAAGGAATTGTCAAAGAGAGGAACATTGATTGCTACTTATGCCCTTTGTGGTTTTTCGAACTTGGGTTCTATGGGTATCACCATTGGCGTCTTGAACACTTTATCTAACAATAGAAGGGCGGGTGATATAGCCTCAAGCATTTTTTCATCTTTGATTTCCGGCTTCGTGGCTACTTTGATGTCGGCTGCCATTGCCGGTATGGTCATCCATAATATGGGAACTCCTTAAAGCTACGCTGAAACTAAAATAGGTACTCAGTACCGTTATATACTTTGTATGACATATAGCATAATGATCTAAATACTTATTCGAGATGGCTGGTTCCGTACTCGTTATGTATACGTTAATATCACATTAAAATAGCATTCCTTTAATCATTTCATAGTTTATGTATTTGTGGCGAAAATTAGCGAGTTGCTGCTAAAATTAACATTTGAAAATTTAAACGATTTTACACTCAGATGTTGACAATTTGATACTACACCGCCTGGGAAGACTAACTTTTAATTTTAGTCTTCCTTCTACAGTTCACTGACTAATTACTGGGCTTGTCCAATAAATAGAGGACATATCACTATTTCCATTATTGAATACCTTTGGTGGAACTCGCTAAAGCCTGCCTTGTTTCCACAATATTTTAGAGAATTACTTCTCACTAAGAAACCGACTAGTTCGCCCTCGGTATACCGAACCACAAAAGATTTACACATTTTAAATCACGTGATAAAAACCGATACAATCCAAGGTCGTCCCCTCAGGTAAAGTCAGACAACCTGACACATCAAATTAGCCACATAACTCAATTGTCTCCCAAACAATGGCAAAACTGCAACTTGATCAACAGGAAGCTATTGATGGATTTTTACGGAACATCGACCATCAGTCAGGGTTGATGAAACTGAACTTGGCTGATAATAATATTCTCCAGGCGTTAAAGCACTGCTCGAACTTTTTGAATGAACTTAGAACAAGTCAACTCAGTCCTAAACAATATTATGAGCTATATATTGCAGTATTTGAGTCATTAGAGACTTTATCAAGTCATTTATTAGCTTCGCATGCATCCAAATTAAAGAAAAAACCCAATACAACACCATTTTTAGCCGATCTATATGAATTGGTGCAATATTCTGGCAATATCATACCTCGCTTATATATGATGGTAGTGATCGGAACTACATATATGGCAACGGAAAATGCTCCAGTAAAGGAGATTATGAAAGATATGATCGAAATGTGCAGGGGAGTACAGCACCCTATCAGAGGACTCTTTCTCCGTTACTATTTATCACAGAGGGCAAAAGAATTGTTACCAATTTCCAATGAGACAGACTTCTCTGATACTGTCAAGTTCTTGGTAACCAATTTTATTGAAATGAACAAATTGTGGGTTAGGTTGCAACATCAGGGACACTCATCCGAGAGAGAGATCCGATATCGTGAGAGAAAAGAATTAAAGATTTTGGTCGGATCAAATTTAGTGAGACTTTCTCAAGTCATAGACGATTACTACGGAAATAGAGCTGATCCAGAAGAGGCTAGCGTTGCCTATTATAAGGAAAATGTGTTCCCGGTGATCACTAAACAAATAATTCAGTGCAGAGATCATTTAGCGCAGGCATATTTGGTTGATGTCTTGATTCAGATCTTTCCCGAAAGTTTCCATTTCGCTACGTTGGATCAATTACTAAACCAAGGATTCCTCAGCTTGCATCCATTGTTGAAGAAAAGCGATTTGGTCGCTTCGTTGGTGGATAGGTTCTTGGCATTCCATAGGTTTGAGGACGACGATCGTAATAAAGATCACAACAAAGATAATGAGACACACGGACAAGTTAATGAAGTGGATGATGTATCAGAAAAGGTGTACGATCTCAGTGTCCAAGAAGCACCAGAGAAACAGCTTTTCAATATATTTTGGAAGTTCTATTTGAAACTTCTTGAAGTAGATCCCGATATACCACCGGAGGAAGATTCAGTAATTCTACAATCATTGATTAGGTTGATCTTAACATATAATCCAGATGATTTTGGATATTTGGACCATATATACCAGCAGGCAATCAAAAAGCTACAAAGATTACAGCATCCTGAGAATCTAGGTGATAATGCTCCCTCGAAAGTTCCGAAGTTTTCTGAAGAAGGAAAAGAGGAAAAGTTGTGGCTTCAACTAATGGCTGTACCAATAGACCATTTAAGTTCGGTGAGACGACTTTTACAGTTGCCATATTTCTATGAATTTTATTTAAATCTTTCATCAAAAGCACTTAAAAAAGAAATTTCTATGGCAATAGTAAATAAGATATTATCTGCGGATGCATCTTGTGGTAATCTTTCAACTATCGAGGACATAGATTGCATTTTCAAGTATTTACTAGTACTTATAAAAGATGAAGATTTCCAAGTGAATACGGCCAAATCATTGGGTGTCACGAAAACCATCAAGATAAGGAATGGTGAACTCATGGCGACTCAACAGTTTCTTAATGAACAAGAGCTGATATCCAAGGTCTTACACTTAATCAATCATGGAAGCCCCTATAAGTGCTTAGCAAATTTGATGTATGTACGCAAAAAGTACCTCAACAAGAATAAAGAGAATATCATCTTTACTTATCCGGCATTAATCAACAGGATTTTACATAATCTTAGGATTGCCGGATTCCTTAGTTTAAAAGCAAAAGAACGTGATCCAGAGAAACAACTTGCTATTAATGGACACGATCAATTGATCAACAGACACTGGAAGAATCTTTCTGTCATTTTAGATGAGCTTTACACTTATAATCAGCAACATAGTTGGGATCACATTTTGACTTTATACCTTGATTGTGCATCCGTGGCTGATCAAATGAGACAGCTGGCGGTGAGTTATGAATTATATACCCAATGCTTTGTTTTATTCGAAGAGAATTGGACGATCAGTTCAGGTCAACAACAGCATGGCAACACTCATGATTCATTGAGTGGATCAATACCATATCATGCAATCGTGTCTATAGCTAACAAGTTGGCTGTGCTGAGATATTTGAGTCGTGAAAACTACGAGTCACTTATAACCAAGGCTACATTGTATGCTTCCAAGTTATTAAAGAAGCATGATCAATGTCGTTCGGTATACTTGTGTGCTCATCTTTGGTGGTGGTGTGAATTGTATGTTGACAAATCGCCCACGGTGACCGATAACAAGGAAGTTGAGAAAGAAGATAACAAGGCGAAGACAGGGAATAAAGAAACACAAAGTAAGGATGTAGTAAAAGAGTCTGATCAAGAGTATTCAGAGCAAAGCCCCGAAAAGGAGCTTTTCCGAGAACCCAAGAGGGTGCTCGAATGTCTTCAAAAGGCATTGAGAATAGCAGATTCTTGTATGGATCCTTATCTCTCTCTTCGTCTTTTTGTAGAGATATTTGGGAGATGTATAATATTCAACATCTACGGCAATCCACTTGTGGATGCCCGTTATATGAATGGTTTGATTGATTTGATCAAGACCAATTTGGACAACTTGAACGAGGAAAACATGGGAAGAGACGCTGATGACAGTGAATACAAGCATTATCTTCAGATATCAGGGTTGGTGAACCGTACCATTGATTACATCGCTGATCAGCAAGATACAGAAGGGAGACTAGAGGGAATCATGATATGAAAATCTTCAATGTTACGAAGGTCCATTTTAGATTAAAAAAAAAATACAATCCATGCAAGTCAATCTACCGAAACTAATACTCCAATGAGACAATTAGATTAGTATGGAGGTCATACAATAAAAAAGGAAATTTATTTTTATTTGCTACAATTGAGTTTCCAACAAATGTTTAGGATTTAACTGTAATATTGAGGTAACCCTTTGTTTAATTCTCTTTCTCTATTATTGACAAATCTTTCGCAATTGTTGCTTCTTCTAAAATTATGTATTAACCTCTACCATTCAGATTCGTCTAATCCCCATACTGACTTCTTGTCTACTTTGTCTTTTCTCAGACTTCTTCTAATCACCTTCTTTATCAATGTGTGTGGATATCGCACCCCCGGAAATGATAACACAATATTCGGGCAATAGTCCCGACTTACGACATTTTTAGTCGCTACCCTTTCTAATAATATCAAGGGATACAAACCTGATAAACAAGCAGACAAAAAATTAAAGGTGCTAAGTTATGACGTTCCAGTGCTTAACATTGCATAACTTTTTGGTACATCATTCGGGCATTTTTGCTTTTAAATTTAACTAACGGTCACAACACTCTGAAAAAGCAACTTGTTGTTACACGCGTATCTTTCCTATCGCGTTTGAGTCCGCAGTTCTTCCTGCTAACGAGTTGATAAGACTGTTTATTTATTGAATCGTGAGAAAAGCTAATCACAACAATTTGCTCATTTTTTCCATCTACAGAATGATCTGTCAAAAGTCTAGTGGACGCAGAAGATTTATTACACTAGTCATTGGCACGGCCCTATTGAGTATTGCCAGCTCCAGCTTATTGTTGGCCTGCTATAATAAATTATTCCCAAGAGAACATGTATCGTTCGATAAAAGAGAACAATTTGATACAGCCAAGCTGTTCCACCCCCGAGTGATGATCAATCAACTCGAGTCCACATCTAACTTGACGAAAAAAGAAATTGAGGTGAGTAACCCCTATGTCCCCAAGCCACGGTACGGCAGCTCGATCTTTTCGCTGCAGTTGGTGGACCATTACTTCGCTCAATCTTATGGAACTCCATACGTGGGTAGTTACTCTCCACCAAAAGGAATCGAATTCAACCGAGTTGTAGCCACATTAAACACCTCTGTGTCCGGGGTACAATTCGATAGGTTGGCTCATTTATATATTGGAGGAGTCGAGCTATGGAGAACATCCACCATCGAGCCTGGTGGAATGCAGGCTTCATCTTCGTTCAAGAAAGATCTTAGTAAGTTTTCCAATTTACTTCATCAAAATAATACAGTTATTTTTGAGCTAAACAATAATGTCGACAGTTATTACACGGGGATCTTCCATATTCAAATTTCGTTGGACTTTTATTACGAACCGGAGTCCCATGTTCCTGATTATTCTCCCGCTGGTGTTTTCCGTCCGTTATATAGTAGCAGTAGACCAGCAGACAAGGTGATTCCCCTTACAGTTAGTGGTGACCCATCACGTTCTCCAGAGAAGACCCTTCCTCAGGATAAAGTCAGCGCCTATCTTCCACGAGTCTCACAGAATACCACGAGACTAGTTCTTTCAGTGACAACTTCAGGCAATGCTGATGAAGAGTTTTGGTACACCAATGTCCTTGACAGCTATACCAACTTTTTTGGGAACCAATCGCTCCTTGGGCATGGTCCCGCGAGATTTGTGAATATCTACATTAATGGTAAGAAAATCGGTATTCAGGCTCCGGAACCAGTAATTTTCACGGGAGGTATCTCGCCATCTTTTTGGTCTGCCGTTGTGTGCACAGATGCATTTGATTTACCCTCTTACGACTTTGATGTGACCGGTTTATTGCCCTTGTTATGGGAGCAAGGAATCAACAGTACCACACTGCCTTCTCCGGTGAATTTCTCAGTTGAGATAACCAATGGACTCACAGATGTCGGCCGCCAGAACTATCCCTATATTGGAAACGGGTGGATTACTACCGCTACGTTGTTCACGTATGAGAGCGAGTTGGTCTCTTCTGTCTCAGGAAGCTTGTTGTCTATTAATGACGATATGAAGGCGTCAACTATTGTGTCGAGTGTACCACAAACCCTCTTGAACCAAATTGTCGACACCAAGGGATGGGCATCTTACTCAAGTAACTTGAAGTTCAACTTAAAGAATGGCATCCAATTTGACACCATCATAGACCTGGTAACTAATTCATCAACTCTGAACATCCAGGTCTACACCAACAAGGGAAATAACGAGAATTTAGTACACAGGGGAGCTTCTAGCGAGACTTTCCAAATCAACGACAAAGTAACTGGCGAGAGCTTATTCCAGACTACGAAAAACTATAATTATCCGTTAGTGCTCACCCTGAAGGACGAGTCAGAAAATCTGAATGAGCAAGTAGCGGATAACTCCATCGCAAAGGCCAAAGTAGTATCTATTGACGTTGACCAGGAAACCAAATTGACCGTGAACACTAAACAGAATGGGACCTCTGTATTTACTATTGCTCCTGGTGGTAACTATGGTTCAGGAAATTTAACCACGACGTACAAATTGGACGGCTATTCACCTTATGGACCGTTGAATTACTACAGGAAAGTCGATGCCGTCAATTCTACCATTGTATCCGACAATGAAGAGGGTCTTAGTGGAAGTGACATGTCCTATGAAATTGTGCAAAATATTAAGCAGATTTTGGAAGACAATTTCAAGGACATCGGCCTCGATTTGGGTTCCGTGTTGACGAATCAAGGTGGTCTCAACGACAACCAGAAGCAACAAGTTTTTATCAATGGAGCCTCTTAGATATATGTATAAAAACGTATTAGATTAAATTCACCCAAATCCTGCCCACTCTATAGAAAACGACATAACTTTAGGCACCGTGAAGGCTTCCAGCAATTTCGAAGTCTCTTCGGATAAGCTGTTTGTCAACGGTGTGTCTGAGTATACGTTCCCAGTAAGTTGTTGAATCTCAGTATCAATTCCCACTAAACCTTTTTGAGCTTCACTTTGATTCTCCTCTTGAACTTCTCTCTCGTTTTCTCTAAGCTCTTTCTTTTCCTCTGAAGCATCGCTAGCTGCCTCTCCCATTATGACCCACAACTTCTTGACTCCGGTGGCAAGTCGACCACCCGCAATGATATCGTATCCACTGATATTTTCTTTCATAGTAACAATTAAATGACTATGAAACCTCAATGGATCACCAGGATAGCACATGAATTCTCCACCAAATTTGAGTCCCAGGGCAATGAAATAGCCACTATCCCTTAAATGAGAGAATTTAATATAATTCTTAACCATACGCCTCAAATTTTCAGGTGAGTTAATATTACGACTTAGAAATTCTTCAAGACTTATAGCATGCTTAAGTCCCAAATCTTTATTTTGCAGTTCACTGTCGTGAGTGAGCACCTGATTATCTACAATGTTATCCCTAAGACTGATCTTTTTCTGGATCAAAAGCTCATCATTGTAATTGAAATTATCGACAAGAACACCATGGCCATTTATAACTAACCAAATGGATTCATATATGCTCAACTGTAGAGGTTTCGACAAGAATAAATTCTGTTGCGGATACTTTGGTAAGGTACCGAGAAGAATACCTGGAATTCCTAAACTTCTGAGTCGCTTTATATCCTCCACATCAAACACAAGTACTTTCTTACCCACGACAAATAACAAGAGTGGGTTGTCTTCCATTAAGATCAATGTGATTTAACTGCTGATAGTTTTTTTGACCGATGAATCGAATTCAGCAAAGTTGAATACAAGTACACGTGATCTATCATATGACCGTGACCTAGAAACTTTCAAGACAGAATTAAAATACATCGTCGGGGAAAAGCGCAACTATAGTCCGTTTCTAAAAAAAGTAATGTCAAATCGGACTAGACTCAAGATTTCCGGAGTTGCGTTACTCTCACCACACTTCCTAAGTAACTTCTACAAGTGATGACTAACAGGTAACTTAATAAGAAACAGGGAGAAGCGTGAAACATTAGTCGATAGTGAAAACGAGAACAAATTTCGTACCTAACAACACTAAGATATCACTACTGCTTCTCGTTAGGCGTCCCTAACCGTTTATAATTAAAAATTTGTTAATTACAACTATATCTAGCTATGCATTAATCAATAAGACTAGAAACGGAGATTTTAGCGTCTTTTTTATCAGAAATATCAGATCCCTTAGAGCGATCCCCCAGGGACTTAGCATTAAGAGTTTGTCTTTGAGTAGAGTCTGTGTCTTTTACAAGAGTAGCAGCAGAACTATTATTGGTCAAGCCTGTAACACCTGTGGAACCGGCTACACTTCCATTGCTCACACCACCACCAGTAAAGTTACGGGAAATTGTCATGGGTGAAGTGTTGGCGGTTAAAATATTGCTAAGGTTATTATTACCTGATCCACTTGAAACACTGAATCTATTAGAAGATCCCAGAAAAGTAGAATTGAATGAATTTTGAGATATAGTTCTCTTATGGCTTGCCTCTTTCAACGGATTGGGAAAAAAATCTGGTGCTATTGATGACCTTCTAGACGACCCGGAGGAATTATGATGAATATCACTATGACAGATAGAATTATTTCTACTCATAGATAATGGACTTCCAAAATAAGGCGATGCAGTCGATGACGAGCTCAAAGTAGAAGAAAGATTAGGGTGCGACCTTGTGAAAAAATTACTCGAGTTCAGTTGATGGTACATAGTATTGGTAGTAGAGTGTCTTCTTTCTGACAGACTTTCTTCCAACAATCGCCTTTTGTTCGCTATTGGTGGCGGAATACCATGAGCTGTAACGTCAAAACTTGATGATCGACTAGACTTGGCTCTCACTGGGGACGTAATGGAACTGACGGCTGACTTCTGAACCTTTTCCGCCTCGGAACCGAATATCGAAGTATTAAAAGATATCTGAGGTATATGAGGAGGGGGAGGAAGGTGTTTACTGCTTGCGTGTACCTGAGGTACCGAAGGGAGAGGTTGTATATTTCCAGAACCAGTAAATGGCAGGCCCCTCCGACTGTTGAAATGGGCGGAGGCTTGAGTTGCTGGCACCTGTTGCTGAGCCAGCAGCAGCAGATTAGTCTTCAATATAGTGTGTGATTGATTAGGCAAAGGGAGAACACTGTACAGAGACGAGTCCAGAGCAAATTGTCCTTTAGTCGACGATACTGGTTCCGGTCTCATGTGTATTTGAGTAGGTAACTTCATCAGAGATCCAGACAAATTAGTGTCAGAGTCCTTATTTGAGTCATTCTTTATTAACTCTTTCCCATCTCTCCCTGACTCGTTTTCTGGTGACTCTGCTGCCAGATTACTTGAACTAGATTGGTTAGGGTAACCTTCCTTCACATATTCATTATTAGCCAAACTAGCTTTTCTACGCCTATTTGCTCCTCCATTCCACCAATTTTTGATAGCATTATCACTTCTACCGTTAAGATGTCTTGATATCTCTGCCCATTTCTTGCCGTATTTGGCAACGAACTTTTCAATCAATTCACCTTCTTCCACACTTATCGGTGACCTATTTAAACTTGGCTTAAGATTTTGATGATAACGTTCTCGACATTGTTTAGGAGTTCTTGTTCCTAGGTTACTTGCAATTCTAACCCAGTTCGAAGGACCGAAGATTGAAATGAGTTCCATTAATTTTCTATCTTCCTCCGGTGACCATGGCCCCCTTCTCGTCAGGGCCAAGGCTACGTTGTGAATAGTTATTGGCTGCTCACTATTATTGTAATAGCCCTGATAGTTCATGCTACTAACGAAAAACGAACACTCGCCAATAAACCTATTCTTTTATTTTGATCAAAGGTGGTGGCAGGCTCGATATTAAAGAAAAGTCCTGGGATGGTAATTCACGGAAAGTAAATGTCGTGTCGAGGTGCAGGTATGACAGTACAGAAAAGGAAAGCTTTGGGAATGCAAGGCGAGGTAGGATTACATCCCAACAGAAAGTACAAAAAAAAAATAACATTAAAAGCGAAAAAAAAGAATAATACGTGGTTAGTAACGAACGAGTTGCAGAATATGTAGATAGAAGCAGCAATCATGCTAGATTGCCTTGGAGTACAGAAATGTGAAGGCATGTTAAAAAAAAAAACATGCAGGATCTGTAGATTGTTATAGGGTTTCATAGAGCACTTCAAGAAATAGTTACATGAGAAGCCATGCATTAGAGATATGCATGACTGAAGACTCAAAATCCGCTGATCATAAGGTTACCAAAGGTCTCCCACACAACAACATTCATTAGCACAGTGGAATAGTCCTAAATAACTGGGTCCTTACGGATGTCCGCTTAGTCGAGAATGTGTCATTGGAACCGTTACACTTTTCAACTAGATCTCGGGCGTTACGGCACGCCGTGCCATGTGTTTTCCACAGACTTGCTTAAGGCCCTGAATCCGAACGTAAGAATTCCCGGATAATATAAATCCGGAGTGCTTCCTGGGTGGCCAGGAGCAAGAAAAGCAATCTCGTAAATGCAGGAAGACTAGAGTGTGACTGAGTGCAAAACAAAAATAACTAAGTTTAATGTATGAGTAACAAGTGTCTACTAAGCCGGTTTATCACAAGTTTTTGTTCTAGGCTTACCGAGGATCATAAACAATCTTCATTTTCTCATCAAAAGTATTTCGTATAGTTCTCTTAAAATAGAATGACATATTGTGAGCTAAAGTGGGGCATTTAAATATGACGAGGGGATGGAATACTTTCGACTTATTCAGGATTGCTATACCCTCATGTTACCTTCATGCGACCTCTCGCATGTCTTGTCCGTTCCAGCTTTCTATCAACTAAAACGTCGATGGTCCTTTTTCCCCACATCGTTGAATGTAACCCGCCTTTTTAACTCATTGGTTCTGAGTCTCCTTTCATACAGTCTTGTCGGCATCTCCTCCCATTTGCCGATCTGTCATTTTAAAAATGTTTACTACAATATGACGGTCAATAAACTATTCTAGGGAATGTCAACTAAATCTACCGATCCAACTTATCCATCCCTTTGAGGTGGCCACTACGTCAAACTATCATCATTGTGCAGCGTAGCAAAAATCTGAGGGCTTAGAGCCAATGATCAAGACTGGGTCATTAGTCTCAACTATTATATATTAATACTACAAAAGAATGCTATATGAATAGGAAATAAAGCTTAGCCCACAAATTATACCCTTGTTAATTATTTTCCTTCACTATTTTTTGATTGTCCAATTCTATTAATTAACCGCTTCTCTTGGCAAGAGTTATTTCCATTCTGACCAATCCAACTAGTGGCCAAAAATAGAAGTAGTGTTTAAACTCGAGATTCCTGCAATAGTTTGAATCTCAAAAACTTTCCCTTTGCATTGATGCCTTACCATTTCGCGCTGAAACACCTCCAATATACCGATTTCTAAAGTGAATCAGGCTGGATTGACTTTCTTATGAATTCCCATTCGTTTTATGAAATTTGTTCATAGTATTCATCAAGATCCTCTTTTTCGAATATGACTTTAACTTGTAATGAACAACTAGGGCACACTGCAATTTCTTCTCCATCGGCTAGATCATCTATCCCGATGGCGAATTTGTCACCACAAGGACAAGGATATTGGAAAAGCTGTGTCACCGGGTCAAATGTAAAGTCCTCTATCTCTATTTCGTCATAAACATCCATATGTGATAAGGACAAACTCGTTACGATTGGTATATCTCACTGCTTACACAATTTCATCATCACAAAAAAAATTATGAGATGAGTTTTCATTTAGATCTGAACGATATGCAAACCCCTACGACATTTCTAATTTTGTCACGAACGCAATTCATGGCCCCGGTTCTCGAATTCCGACAACAGCCAACTCAATCCCTTATTTTATTCCTGACTCGCTGGTATTATCCAAACCGAAATGGGAGTGACATGAGGCTCTGAGTGGGGAAGAACAATACCCGTTAGAGTTAGCTAAATAATCTTGCCTTAACGGTATCGAATTGAGGATTACGCATTTTTAATACGAGCAAGGGAAACAAACTCTTCCGTCTGATCGTTCATCTCATAGATTTGCTCAGGGACTTTACCCTTCTCGGTCTTACAAGCTCTAATGTGTGATCGGCATATAATGTTTTTTTTTTTTTTTTTATCTAAGACCCGAACCCGATTTTGTGACGTATAATCATAGTAAAGTTAGAAGAAAGAACTAAAATCTTGGTACTGTATATTAACTACCGCTAAAACAAAACGTGCGGTAGTTGTGACATCAATACGCTGAAATTATCGATAGATGCACACACGGTGGCATCTAAAGTAAGCCGTAGATTGTAGCTATACGAAGAGGATATACGCGTGTGGCGATAGACAATTTCTATAACTTCAAAATGCTTTATATCTGAAGGTCGAATGAAAACTGAGTGTGCCCCATACTACTATTTGGCTCCATTTGATTTACGAACATCTAAATCTTGATTAGAATTTAATTCCTAGACCTGCAGCCAATGTAATTGACGTCGCAGGTGTACGTATGCCATCCTATCAATAAGTCTATAAAGAGTTTTGCATCCGTCACACATCACGTGAATTATTTTGATGCCCTATATAGTCATGTGCTCACGTCACGGTGCGTGTTCGAAGTTCTTTTTTTTGCCTTTTTGTGTCACCGTGTGCATTCCACTAACAAATTTTTTCAATCACTCTCGCATTAATAGATTTTCAAATTTCTACAGAAGAGTTACCAGGTTTTCTTGCAACGTAAAGCAAAGTAAGTATGGATGATTCATACAAGAGATCCTAGGGTAGATATAGAAAAGATATCAGAGACTACTCTGTGATTAACTTCATGGGATATGTTAAGGTAAAGCCTCTGGAGGAGAAGAGATATGCGTCAGCGATGATTATTATTCTAGATGGAAATTTTTCGAGTTTATTAATTAAGTTTAACAGATGTCCCGGAAGGCTAATCGATTGATCCATAGTGGAAAAAGTTAGACTATCAATGCTTTTCTTCAAAATGTCACCCTTCTAGAGGAGCATCAGTACTAACATAAAATTTAGTATGGGTATTTCTAGAGATTCTCGTCACAAGCGTGCCGCTTCCGGTGCTAAAAGAGCTCAGTTCAGAAAGAAGAGAAAGTTCGAATTAGGTAGACAACCAGCTAACACCAAACTTGGTAGCAAGAGAATCCACACCGTCAGGACCAGAGGTGGTAACCAAAAGTTCAGAGCTTTGAGAATTGAAACTGGTAACTTCTCTTGGGCTTCTGAAGGTATCTCCAGAAAGACCAGAGTCGCCACTGTCGTTTACCATCCATCTAACAACGAGTTGGTTAGAACTAACACCTTGACTAAGTCTGCTATTGTTCAAATTGATGCTACTCCATTCAGACAATGGTATGAGAACCACTATGGTCACACTTTGGGTAAGAAGAAGAACCAAGCCGCTCCAACTGAAGAAGTTAAGAGATCTAAGAAGGTTGAAAAGAAGTTAGCTTCCAGATCTTCTGCTGCTGCTATTGAGGCTGCTGTTGACTCTCAATTCGGTGCAGGTAGGTTGTACGCTGCTATTTCTTCCAGACCTGGTCAATCAGGTAGAGTCGATGGTTACATCTTGGAGGGTGAAGAATTGGCCTTCTACTTGAGAAGATTGTCTGCTAAGAAATAAACATTGCGGTAATCTACTTGTAAGTTCTTAGTATATACTCATCATAATAAAGAAACGGTAAAACAGATATTTTCAATGTAGGTTGGATCGGAGAAAGTAGTGAAAGAATATAACTAAAGTAAAATCTAACAGAATGTTATCCAAGCTAAAAAGATTCCTGACATCAGGATCACAAAGCTTAAGAGCCATCCAAGTTGTCGCTACATATCACCGACTACTAAAATAAAAAGTTTTAACCAGGCCTCATTCTGCGCATTTCTACATAACCCTTATCAAACTATCATAAAGTACTAAAATCCAAACACTTAGTTAGTATAAGTTCAATCTAATCACTCAGTTAGGCATAAGCTATCCTCAATTCTTGAAAGTTTTCAAGCCAGACAAGAATTCAGTACAGGTCTGTGTATTTGATCATCATAATAATCAGAATTGCAACTTACTGTAAAATCTATCTTAATTTCATTCTCATATAAGCTATTCTTGATCGCAAGACGAATGCTTCAATAATTAACCAGTGAAAAATTTGAACGGACCTTAGACTTTCATCGCCAAAGTGTATGCAGTACGACGGAAGAATGTCTTATCACGTGCAGAACACTTATACCAGATTAACACTGCTTGCCATTTTCATCCAACACTTACACCTTAAGAGTGAACATTTAACGCGTGTAGCAAAATAAAAATCTAGTCAATAAATAACCTAAGCTGTTTAGTTGATTGGCCAGTACCCTGGGAATAAGAAATGCATCTTTTCTAAAAGATCTCTCTTGACACCTTTAGGACTAGTAGATACAGAGTATTTCATACTTCCTTTCAAGTCCTCTCCTAAAGTAGAACCATTTTGAAGCTCCTTACTGAGGACATCTATTAAATGGGCTGCTAACTTGCATGCATTAGCAGAATTGGCCTTCAAATTACCCACGACAGTTTCTACAGTAACAGGCTCTTCATTTTCATTCCAGGAGTCATAGTCAGTAGACATACAGATCATTTGATAAGAGATTTCAGCTTCACGGGCTAACTTTGCTTCTGGCAAAACCGACATGTTAATGACAGAGCCACCCCAAGAACGGTACAACCTAGATTCGGCTCTAGTACTAAATTGAGGACCTTCCATGCAAACAACAGTTAAATCTTGTCCATTGTTAGTATGTTCTTTCGAATGTAAGAGTGGAATAGCATCAGATCTATCGAATGGTTCCAAAAATCCCTTAGATGGAACGGATGAAGAAATAAGTCGATTCAATTTTATGTCAAAAGGATCTCCAAACATTGCATGGGCCACGAATCCCTTCTCGAAAAAAGTTGAAGGACGGATACCCTTTGTTCTGTCAATGATTTGTGTCGGGAGCACAAAATCTCTAGCTTGAATTTCCTGTTGCAATGATCCAACCGCCGAAAAAGAGACAATTACTTTAACACCGATACTCTTTAAAGCTGCAATATTAGCTCTTGAAGGAACATCAGATGGTAACAAATCATGATGCTGGCCATGCCTGGCCAAAAAGGCAACATGGAATCCGCTCTTAGTTTCAGAAATGGTTATTGGAGCTGAGGGAAAACCCCAAGGAGTGGAAATAGTTAATCTAGCCACCGGCTTTAAATTCGGTAAATCGTATAATCCCGTTCCACCAATTATAGCTAATTCCACTGGCTTGTCATATGTATGTGGTAAAGATTGTAAATCTATGTGTTCTCTATGTAAGGACATCCTTGATGCTTTTCTAAGACTTGGACACAAGATTCTGTTCATTCAAAGCCCCCGAACGTTTCTCGAAACAAAATATAAAGATAACGGTGTGGCGTAAACTGTAAAAGTCGTTCCTTTCACGTGAACAGAGCAGTTTACAGTTTGTACATGAATAAATTTGATTTGGTAACGACACCGTCATGTCAACTCTATTTTAAGTATACGCAAGATAGCACCATCCTAATAGTGGATATTTCAACCGTTTATTAGAGTCATAGATATGCTTATTGGTACTAGAAGCTCACCTGCAATAGCTATGGGCTCATCTAGGTGTTTTTACCAACAGTTCTTGCGTGGGATCTCGTCTAAATCCAAGACATATGTTGAGGAGAAGACTGATATTCCCAAACGTAAAGTTATGCCCAAGAAGATGAGCAAACCCAAAGTTAGAACTGAGGAATCACCTATTGCATCATATAATGAACCTGAATTATCTAAAAGTGCCCCTCAAACTGCCAAGGAGCCGGTAAAGTTCATATCTTTAAAAGACTTCCCTAAAGCCCCTCAAGAAGTACTTAATCAAAGTGTCGAACAGCTTTACACTAATATAAACCTCAAGCCATGGATAAATATCAATACGATAGAGGAGCCGAAGCAAGAAGATATTTTAAAGGAGAAACGCGATAACTATGTGGATTTTATGATTCCGGACAAATATTTGAAATCAAAAGTTCAAGAAGAAGTGACGAATAGAGATAGGGCATTTGTCGAAGAACTTGATAATTACCTAAAAGGAGATGATATGAATGATATATCTCCACCACAGTTGAATCTTATTAAATTGTATTATGATCAGAATACAAATTCTTTTCATACATGTCCGGAGCATACACTCAAGAGATCACTTCTGGGAATGATAAATTTAAATCCTAGCCTTGATGATATTGATGATCTGTATCTTTGGAAGGTACTTCCTGAACACAAATTATTTGGCGTACCACCCTTTGAGCAGCAAATGCATGGCTTCAAATACTGGGAGCAGGAAATGATTGAAAAAGAAAGAAGGGCCAAAGAGGCTAAAGAAGTTGATCAAAAAGAATTCAAAGAAGTGGAAGCGGCATTGAATCAATATAAATCATTTTTCAATAAGTCTCCTAAAGGAGGTAGAAGAAAGTTGGATAGGAAGCTACTAAAGAAATACAAAAAATTAAAAGAAGAAGGAAAAATCCCAGATGGCTTTATTAAAAGTAATTTTCTTTATTAGCAGTGATTTACTTGTGCATATGGTAAATAGATGATAATGAATAATTTTTTGACGCATAAACAAGCGTAAAATCAAACGAAAACAATTGATAGTCAGTAGTTTCGTGTGTGACAGAAAGATGCAGAACACTACTCTAGTATATTAAGGAAAACATCGTCATAACCATATTTGCACTTGTTTTCCTCGAACAAGTCTTTCAATGCCTCAACGTAGAGTTTGTGATACTTGTCAACCAATTCTTGTGGAATTTTAGTCTTAATCGATGACTTGTGCTTTTGATTATTCAAGTTAAATAAGCTTGAAAAAGAAGTACTGGTGGAGGGGTTTCTAGGAGGATTCGGTGAATCTTGTCTATCAAAATCTGGATGTTGCATCTTGTACTCTGACAAGATTCCTTCAGGAACGTGAATAGGTCTTCCTATCACAATATTGATAGGATTTCTATAGGGTAAAAAACCGAAATCATAAATGAAAACCCCTCTAGCTCTGAAGAAGGGCAAAGTGAATTGAAATGTGGACTTGAGCCACCTCTGAAAGAGATTACCAAGAGAACCTGGCTTCGGAGTACTGAGACGATATATGTCCGCTTCTCCAAATCCGAACATGGGAACTAAGGAGACATTACCTAGCTCAATGGCTAGTTTCACGAACCCTTTACGCTTGTTCAACACTAACTTGATTTCCCTCTTTTCGTAATTTCCATTTGAAGATGATGTACCAGATGATGAGTCAGTATCTGATTCATGGTGATCATCACTGTTTTCTTGGCGCTCACTTTGAGAATCGTTTCCGTCAAAATGTTCTTGTGGATCCTTAGATGTCATATGATTTTCCACTCCCATTTCATATTTAAGCTCCTTGTTATCATTATCTTTACCGAATCTTATTCTAGGAGCCACCATTTGATTTAATAGTGATTCCTGTGCTCCTCCAACTACCAAGCATACGGAGTTATCCCCATTCATGATCAAACTCTTAATATTTTTAGCTGAGGCACTAGTTAATCCAAGTCCCAAAAGATAGTTTCTGTAAAATGGGATTGAAAATTGCGTGTTCAACGTCAAAGGAAATACGTTTCCAATTCCAGGGAGAATTCTTTCACCCTTAGAGGAGTCATGAAAAAACGGCTTTAACAATTTCAAAATGGGCCGATATGGTTCATTCCGTAAAGCATTTGTCACAAAAAGACCCATGATTCCCATTGAAATTACTCCATGTGGATGATAACCAAAAATATATCTTGGACCCGTTGCCTCTCGTTTGACAACATACTTTGCGGACTTTCCATCTAAATCCTCACTATTACCATCAGGCCCATCAACGTTATTGATCCTTTTACTTAGTCCAAGCGATTTAAACACTTTATCAACAAATGTAATTGCGTATTCAGAGATCAAATCCTCTTCATCATCAGGTAAGCCTTCAGCTGGAATTTTGACATCCATGAAAGTTGGTTCAAGCTCTTGCATTTTATGAACACGAATAGGGAAATAGTTCACGAACCAATCCCATATAATTAGGTTCTTTAACCACGGTCTCACCCTGTAAACAACTTTTCCATTAGAAGGAGTATGGAGATCAAATGCATACCACCAGATGAAGTATGGAATCACAACGATAAACCATCCTATAAATCCCAATGATAGGGTGAAGAAAAAAAAAACTATAAAAGCAGGAATTGAGATAGAGTGCCAAATGACGCTAGCTGTTTCCAATCGATTGGTCAATGGAGTATTCCATGGTGCCACATGTAGTCTCTTCGATTTTTTATGTTTATGCTTAAAAATTTGCCCAGCACCTTTGGGTTTCACCGTTTTGTCATTTAATGCATCTTTATGTTCCAGATTTTGGTGTCTGTTCCTTAGATTAGACTCCATAGCAAGTATATGACTATTAAACTTTCTCTAAAAAATATAACAGGTTTTTACTTTCATTCGGAATGGATTTCAAGTACAGATGCAATTACCTGAAATCCAATGGAGAGCCTTCGTATAAAAATTGCCTGCTACCCCTGTCACTTTTGCATTTAAGCTCAGAAAAATGATCTTTGCTAGTTCTCCATCTTACGTCTATGCTGAATTAGGAAAGTCAAAGATCATTACATAATTTAGCATTTTTTAGGAAAATGAGAAACACCACTTTCTCTAGCAACCAATAATGGCTAAAAGAGGCAAGTCTGAACTTGATCAAGACGGTCAAAAAACACACTACTGGATCAAACCTAGGAAACGCGTCAAAAGAGAATACCTTGGTTCATTGTCGGGATTGTTTGGCGGTAAAAGGAAAAGAGGTACTTCTTTTTTGAGACTTTTAAATGGACGAGAGAAGGATGAAGCAATTAAATTAAGATATGATTTGTACCAGAGAATATGGTCTGATCAAGAAGCTAAGGCTCAAGCCATCTTGAATAAGACAAATACATCGATGTTTAATAATTTGTTGAAGTTCATTGATTCAAATTATTCTAAATTACCTATAGGGTTGCTTCTGCTTACTTCCAATAGCGCAAATAATATGAGAATCTTACAAGAATTACGCATTTACCTTGACCTGAATAGCCAAAATTTGTATATTGCCAGCTTGAATTCCAAAAATTGTGCCAACATCAAGTCAACGCTTCGTGAAGCGGTGAAGCAACTCCTAAATTCTTTCAACGATAGAAGCATAACGCTTACTGATATGGAAGCAGTTGAGGATGTCAAGGAAGATGATGTAGAGGATGAAGCTGATGAAGAGGAGGGAAGAGTCAGCTATGATTTTGATATTGTTGAAGAGTCGTTCAAAAATATAGCCAGTGCCAACTCCAAATTGATTGTTATACTTGAAGACACCGATACGATAGACACACAAGTCTTAAACCAAGTATTCAAAATCTTAAATTCATATTCGAGAAGCTTGCCTTTAAGATTAATTGTTGGATTGTCATCAAGTGATGTTGGTAGTTGGGTCAATTCAAACTTAAGTAATGACGTACGTGGACTCCTCGAGACTTATAAATTTAAAAGTAATGACAACAAAAATTTGGCATACAAAATAATGGATGAATTATTCTTGAATATAGATACGCCTTTGGCTTTGGATTCGACTTTATCATCGATCTTATTGTCTCGTTACGAAAATTCCAATAACTCGATCGATATTTTGTTATCCGAGATTAAACTTTGTTACATGATTCATTTTTACAGTTCTCCATTATCAGCATTAACTGAACCGGATTTTAAACTAGAGGCTCCCTACATAAATGCATTGAAGCTTTTGCCCACTTTTAAAACATACATTGAATTCAAGATTCATCAATTGGAAGAACTCAAAAGATCCATCAAAAAGAAAAATTTGAAGAATGAGCCCCAAGATGTTACCAATTTGAAGTCTGAAATCAAAAATCTTTTATTGTCAGACGATGGAGTTAAAGATTTATACGAAAAGTCTTTCAATGAGTTTCAAGCTTATAAGTTATCAGTTTTTAACGCAGTAAACGTTATTTACATACTCCAACCGACAAAGAGTAAATGGGAGATATATAAGCTGATTGTATTAAACCAGTTCTTTACATCACTGTACTTGAATAGACTTTTCAAGCATTTGTATTCGACAGACTTACCAAAAGTCATTGCGGAATGGAAAAACTCAGAAGCTTTGATATATGAAACCAATGGAGTACGAGATACAAACTTAAAAAATTTTTTGGATGATCTTGAGACAGTAAAATGTGATAGCCTTATAGAGGATGTGATTTCAAGTTTACAAAAGTTTTTCGACAATGCCTATCTCTCCAAATCAATTAATCTGTTACTTTTCAGCGAAATATACACCATGAATGGAGGGTTAATGAATTTTGAACCAGAGAAAAGCATAGAAGAAAATAATGCCAACCTTATGATCAACCTTTTGAGACCCAACTTGAGGACAATATTGGAGTCGAGCTTAGAAACTTCTGAACCGTATTTAAAGAATGGTCTCATTTTGCAAGACAGTAAAGTTGCAAGTGAAGTGAACGAACTACCACTTCCAAAGCTTTTCTCCATTTATAAAGACGCACCTGTATCAATTAACATATATGATTTATATACAGCGTTTGAGCACTCATTACAGAAGGACGAGCTTTTGAAAGATATCAAATTGAATTTAAAAAACAGCCCTGTGCCCAACAAAGGCCAATTACAGGAAATGGAAGTAGATTGGAAGAAGTTCAGCTATTCAATTTTTATTCAATCATGTTTTGAACTAGTAATGATGGGTATCATGAAAGAAAGAACTAGGGCAGACTTTTTCGAAAAGGCATTGTGGAAAGGATTATAGAATGCTTGATACACTAAACTTTAACTAACAGGAAAATTTAATTAGAAACAAAACTAATCATAGTTATAATGGAGAACTAAATACGTAATATTGTTTAAATTAAATACCAAGACTGGGCACCCGGACTCCGTCAGACCAGTAAAGAGCCGAGATTTTTCAGAATCATTCCAAGCGATATCAAAAGATTTACATTTCGCACTTTAAATGTTAAATCAATCTAACTTGAGACCTTCAAATCCAAACTGCCAATAATGTAGGGATTTATCATACCTTCAACTCAGCCCACCTTGAGTTTGCTCCTTTTCTGCTTGCTCCTTTTGAGCTTTTTGCTCTTCCATTTCTGCCTCATGTTCTAGTTCATGTTCTGGTATATCATCCTGAAAAGCATTGGTTTCTGCGTTAGCTATCTTCTTTAGTTTTTGACTGTCCAGTTCGGTTGACTGAAGACTGTTTCGTTTAACATGGCTATGGGCAGATAATGCGACAACAGATAATAATAAAATAAATGTTAATGCTGTGACAAGTACAGTCAACTTTCTCGTCTTCATAAGCCTATTAGTTAAGTGAGTCGTATTCGTTGCCATAATTAGTCTTTGGAATCAAAGCAGATTAATTAGTCTAAGTTTCCTTGGAATCATTTAGCTCCAAACCTAAAATGTTTCCTGTATATTATTACGAGTGTATACAGTCCTCGCATTTTAAAAATATCACAAAAAAATATATATTATAATAGTATACATTTGAAGATAGGAGCACCGATGCATGGTGGAAGGAGGCGTGTATTGAAATCGAAATGTATAATAGGACCATGGCTTCCTTGCGTATAACTAGGAGTAATTGCTTCTTATTCTTGACAATGCTTTTTTCTATATTGCTCATCAATTAGACCCCTTACCGGGCCATTGTGAGTTAAATGCTTTAGTTTGGGCCTTTCGCTTTGCTTCTGCCTCTTGTTTCAACTTCTCAGTTTTGATTCTCTCCGCTTCGACTGCTCAGCGCTCACCTTGGCTGCAGTGGCTTCATCTTTAGTCACTTGAGAAACGCTTCTGAAATCAAATGGACTCATCCAAATATCACCTAACCTAGAGAACTCCCTTGTTTCATCCTCCGAGTATTCAATGAATATACCTTTTGCAATATTTGAATTGAGATTCCCGGTTGCTTCATCGTATGATTCCGCACCAATTTGTGAGTAACCACACCATGTATACCCCCAACAGTAATCTCTAAGATTAATCCATGATTTATCTGATTCTCCTTCATTGTTAGGAGCCACGATCAGATCAGCTGGTGGAACAACGGCATTCTTTACAATCAAGACGCTCTCAAAGAAAGTCTTAAAGCTTTCTAAGGTCTTTAAGTTGGTGTATCTTTTTTTGCTTTCGAATTCTTCCTTTATATTCACTTTTTCTATCTTTCCACAATGTCTAAATCCCGAATTAAACCACAATAATGAATGTGAATCAACATCATTTACATGCCCAGGATGGTTAGAACAAACTTCCATAGATTGAAGCTTCTTGGCTTTCTCAGGGTCATCGAGTCTTTCATGAGAAGGAGTGACAGCACCTATGGCCGCGGAAAAATGGTCGTTAAATGAATAACTCTCCACACCCGAAAGAACCATAGCTAACCAGAATAGTTCTTTATCTCCATAAACCCTTGCCTGAACAGGGAGGTAAAAGTTCATTTCTGCCATCATAAGAGGCATGTTGAAATGTCTCTTTTTGTTGATCACTACTAAACCGGATTCCATGTAGTGATTTGAACCTTTTAATAACTCTCTGAGTAAAGTATAGTCGGTAATTTGGTCGAAACCAAAGAAAAACGTGTCTTCAATAGATGGCATGAGCTTTTTAAAAAAAGTCACATCGTGCATTGGTCTGTATTCGACAGCGTATCTGTCTTTGTAAAACATCGTTCCATTAGCGACGTATTTTGGTAATGTGAAGAAGAATTCAGGTGGTTTTAATACCACGGTATCTGCATCCATCAAAATCATTTGTTCAAAAGAGTTGAAAAGAGTTGCTAATATTTTGTTACCAAAACCTTCAAATTTACCTTTATACTCATCTTTAATAGATCTTGAAACATCAACAAACCACAAGTCTTGCATAGGATAGCCATCAAATTCAACAGTGCATGCAGCTACCAATTGAAATTTGGATTCATCAGAGAGATTTTTGAAGTATATAATTTGAATTGGTAACGTGTTTCCCAATGCTCGTAATAATCGTATCAATCTTATAGTGGACTCTAAATGGTCATCTGATATGGTCAAGACAATTCCTTCACCATTAAGTTTTTTCTTATAGTCGGTCAAAAAGCAGTCATGAGTTTCCTTAGATCTTCGAACTTTTTTGTACATGGGGAAAGAGTGTTCCTTTCCATCCCAATGTTGAAACTTTGGTAATTCACCTGTCAACCAAGGATACACTCTTGATTCAAGAGTTCTACATGTATATTTGACAAGTTTGAAATCTTCTGGAGGATGGCTATCCCCTATTACAAAATGTTTGAATGTCTTTCGTTGTTTCAGAGCAAACATCTCGTTTTCTTTCTCATCCCCTAGGAAACATTTGTTAAAAATTTTAGCATGGCTTATAAAATTATGCAACACTTGTTCTTCATACTTTATCCTGTTCCAATTTGAATGGTAAGTTTTGGTTATTTCTTCGATTACTTTTGGATCTATCGGTTCCTCTTTATCTGTTTCTTTTACTTGCTTTTCCTTAACTTGTTTGATTTGTTCTTCCTTATATTCCTCAAGGGATGCATGTTGTTCTCGATGATAATCAAAATGTCGATGGGGATCTACGAACCAACTACTTTCGAGATTAAATAACTCGGTGAAATACAACTCACACCGCTGATCAAAGTCCAATTTCTTGAAGATGTTCAACAACAGTATATCAGAAGTGGCTTTCTGATAGACATCAGACTTGATTTCATACTTCTGTAGCTGCTCATGTCTTGGGTATCTGGCTGTAACTATCTGGTCCAACTTACTTGGGTTGATCAAGACCATTGGGCTACTGAAAATCCATATACTCTTTGACCATGAATATAATGCAAAAATCCACAATGCCACTAGTACTTTTATGGCAAAACCGCGATATTTCCTGGCACTCATAAGCATTTTAGACGGCCAGTTCAAATAAACTAAAGCAATGAATGAAACTCGATGGGTAAGCTGTGTACACGATTATAAAGAAATTTTTATGGCACCCTCTATTGCAGTATCTAACTTAAGGAAGTAGACTCCTTAGAAAAGCAGTATAATCACAATGCCCTCTATTGTTGTCTTAAAGATTTCTCAAACTCCTCGTTTCTTGTATTTCGGTATGTTATTTATTTTTTATCGCCTCAAAATTCTAGTGATCTATTTTTGGCGCTTAATTTACTCGATACACTAATTAACTCAGTCTCAGTGGGTATAGCACGGTTTTTAAAGAGGATTCAATCATCAAACTAAAGGAATGTTTGATGTAAATAATGTGGAGATCATGTTAACGCGTTTATGCGTCTTATTACTTATGTTTAGCTGCAAGCCACTCTTGGATTCAAGAGAACAATACTTTTGTATAAAATACGAGTCACCTACCCCACGTGCTTACATCTAAAACTACACATAATTAACAAGGGACACACGACTTACGAGTCGGTGTTATCAAAGTGACCTCTTTAGGTTCCTGGGAATACTTCCATATTTTAGAATGGTTTTGCAACATCAAGATTGCCGTATATTTTACTCAAGACAAATTGAAACTCGAAAGCACAAATTAAGTGAGGGTAAAGGGAAAATGATAAACAATGCTATTACAATAGCTGTTTTGAGCACTTTGGTATTCTTCTATATACCCTTACATTACGTAACTTAAGAATAATAGCTCGGTTAGCTCGTTCTTACATGTAAATTAAAATCTGCACTTGGACGGCAAACTGGGCTTCCATTAACACATTTACTTCTTAGGATAGTAAATGATTCTAAGCCATCATACAGGATTTAAGAAGCCTCCCAAGTATTGAAAGCAGGGTGGCGTTATTGCCGAAGACGTGGATCAGTATATAAAGTCCAGATTAATCTCAATTCTAACTTATAGTAGTCATATATGCAGCAAGGGTTTGCCAAAAACCAATACTAAATGCTAATTCGCCCTCGAGTTTTTTTATCGTCTATCGTTTATCATACGCGTACGCCACAAAACCTAAGTTACCCGCCATAAGATTTTTCCAACCATTCCTTTAGCACAAGACCATTTGTCACAGCGCCCCACTATAATGTACTTCAAGCGGATTCCATCATGTGGACTTTAGAGTTGGGGCCCTAGGAGAGCGAGAGGCATTTCGTGGGGGGAAAAATTTCTAGGCTATTTCGACAATGCGAGGGCATTTTTGAGAGATATTTTCCTACACAGACCAATCAAAAAAAAGATAATGAACCAACTAAATGACAGGGCTATTGAAATATTTTTTGGACCTGTACTTCACACAATACATCAAGCTACATTATAATTGACACACCCACTATCTAGTCAGGAAAAGTGTGGACCTGACAATATGTTTCTTAAGATGATATTGTTTTTTTGTCTGTTCGATTAGTAAGAGAATGTAATTAGCCCCACCCCCGTAATAATAAGAAAAGAAAATCGTATTCTGGATAGACCTCTCGTATAATAATTTTATGCCTTGTTTTTTGATACTCTAATAATTATTCTCGCTTTATATCATTGATATTTACTCGTACACTATTGCCCTTTAGTTAGATCTTATCTGGCAAAAGGTATCAAAGCATGTACGGCATATAATTGGTATCTTATGCGCCCTTTCTTTTTCTTATCAAGAGCCTTCCGGTTATTTTTCAACAACGATGAGCAATATTGGCTTTAAATTAAATTATCCACCACACTAGCCTTTTATATCTATTCCCGGTACCTTACAACATTACACTTGCCCGTATGCGAAGTTTGTAGAAGTGGACTTTGCGCTTCTCAGCTATGATTTTGGTTGTTAACATCTCAGTTTTCCTCTTACCCAGGCCTTGTTATACATTCTCTCAATCGGGTGCGGCTCAGTAGAAAAGCCCAAAGCAATAGTGGCACGGATTTTTGATAAAATCCCCTGCACGGCGATTTCCATTTTCTGCACGACGTACAGTACAAGCTGGATTTCTAATTTCTGATAAGGATAAGCCATTATTCTTTCCTAGTGCAAATATAAAACGAACACCACTGAACATATTCTAGAGTTTTACGGAAAATCAAAGCTGTATCATGGTTCAAAAAGAATTGGACTACGTTAGGTCCAGAGAGGCTGCAGATGGATCCTCTGACGAGAAGGGTGGAGTGTACATTGATGCTTTTGATCAAAGCGATAAACCCCCATTAAAGGGATGGGCAAAGTTCCGTGATTCTTTCAGACGTTTTGATGATAATGACTTAGGAATTGATCCTAATCTTAGTGATGTAGAAAAGATAGCCATTAGAACGGCAAACTCTCCTTTGAGTAGATCATTGAAAGGTAGACATATGCAAATGATTGCTATTGGAGGATCTATTGGTACAGGTCTATTCGTTGGTTCTGGTCTGTCGTTAGAAAGTGCTGGTCCTGGAGGTTTGGTTTTAGATTACGTCTTAGTTTCATCAATGATTTGGTGCACCTGCCAATCATTAGGTGAACTAGCAGTCACTTTCCCAGTTTCTGGTGCTTTCGTTACGTATAATCAAAGATTTGTAGATCCGTCATGGGGTTTTGCCATGGCATGGAATTATGCTATCCAATGGTTGGTCACTTTACCGGTTGAATTGGTGGCTGCTGCAATGACTGTCCAATATTGGAATGATAAAATTAGTCCTGCTGCTTGGGTTGCTATTTTCTACGTTGTAATTGTCGTCATTAACTTTTTCGGTGTTAAGGGGTATGGTGAAGCGGAATTCCTTTTTGCAATCATAAAGGTTACCGCTGTTATTGGTTTTATGATTTTTGGTATTGTTGTTGCCGCAGGTGGTGGTCCTGCAAAGAATTACGGTGGCTCTTATCACAAGGACTTTTATTCACAATTAGGGACACCAACGGGATACATTGGCGCCAGATTGTGGCACAACCCAGGTTCTTTCAGTTATGGGTTCCATGGTGTCTGTAGTGTATTCGTTAATGCTGCGTTTGCATTCGCAGGTACTGAATTAGTTGGATTAGCTGCTGCAGAGTCTGCTAATCCTTCAAAGATGCTTCCAAGAGCTACAAAGCAAGTTGTATGGAGGATTTGTTTGTTCTATGTTATTTCTTTGACGATTATAGGATGCTTGGTTTCTTATAAAGATCCGCGTTTAGTTAGTGGTACTTCTTCAGCGGATGCAAAGGCTTCACCATTTGTTATTTCTATTAAAAATGCTGGAGTGAATGGATTGCCAAGTGTCATGAATGTTGTTATTTTGATTGCTGTTCTTTCTGTGGGTAACTCTTCAGTTTTTGCATCGTCAAGAACTTTTGCGGCATTGGCTGCTTCAGGTCAAGCACCTAAGATATTTGGATATATAGATAAAGCGGGTCGTCCGATGGTCGGTATTATCATTCAATGTATTTTTGGGTTATTGTGTTTCCTTGCTGCCTCGTCAAAGGAGTCAGAGGTTTTTAGCTGGCTTATGGCTCTTTCTGGTCTTTCGTCTATTTTCACTTGGGGATCTATCAACTTATGTCATATCCGTTTCAGACGTGCGTTGAAGGTTCAAGGTAGGGATACTTCTGAACTCACATTCTCTTCTCAAGGTGGAATTTGGGCAGCATACTATGGTTTGGGATTCAATATTCTCGTCCTTATCGCTCAATTTTATGTTGCTCTTTTCCCAGTTGGTGGTTCTCCTAGTGCGCTGGGATTTTTCAATGCGTACTTATCAGCTGTTATCGTTTTGGCTTTCTATATTGCTCATAAGATATGGAAGAGAAATTGGAGCTTCTTTATTAGGGCCAAGGACATGGATATTGATACTGGTAGAAGAGAATTGGATATTGAATTAGCCAAACAAGAAATCGCAGAAGAGAAGGAGCGTATAAGAGCCAAGCCATTTTACTACAGGATCTACTATTTCTGGTGTTAAAAATGACTTGATGAAATTCTTAATGTAATATAGGGTAATATCGTCTACGAATTGAACTCTTGGAATTTAATATAATTTTTGGGTGGAATTGAGATGTAAGTTTATTCACAGCTCTATTTATTTGCAACAGTCTTCTAGCTTTAGGTGCAAAATCTCTGAGCTCAAACCAGATGTCTCAAACGGGTAAGCGTCATCACGCATAATTTTTTTACGTCAACCGCGAATTGTAAGATTCTCGGCTCTTCGATTGTATGTTATTGATGACCTACAGAAAAAAATCAGAACAAAAAAGACATAATTAGGATGCCTACACTAATACAGTCAAGTTTTTCGATATGCAAGGAACGATGTTTGCCTTCATCTTGTCTTTGTTACTGCGAGGGGTAGTCATTTTTTGAAATTATAGCATATTTTAAGGTTCAAAGGTCATGGATGCGTGCTAGGCGTAAGGAAAGCTTGCTGCTTATCATTCTTGCTTATAGGGAAGCTACGTCGCACGATAGTCATTATAGGATGTCGCTAAGTTTTTTTAGTGGCCGATCGCATCTCTAAAACTTGATTGCCGCATAAATTTGCATGCAAAAAAAAAGTTCATCGGACATAGACTGAGCTTTTTTTATAAAGCATTATAATTCCTTACTTTGAAGAATTTATGGAGGCCCGAACATGAGCGAAAAAGAATTAGACTACATAAAATCTAAAGAAGCTTCTGCCGAAGGAGCATCTTACGAAAATGAAGGGGGGTTTATCGATTCATCAGATAGGAGCGAAAACAAAGAATTAAAAGGCTGGGCCAAATTCTGCGACTCGTTTCGAGGTTTTGACGATCATGAAACGGGAATTGACGCTAATTTAAGTGATGTGGAGAAGATTGCTCTTAGAACTGCTAACTCTCCTTTGAGCAAGTCATTAAAAGGAAGACATATGCAAATGATTGCTATTGGTGGATCTATTGGTACTGGTTTGTTCGTGGGTTCTGGTCTCTCATTATCAAGCACAGGACCTGCAGGTTTAGTTATGGACTATACCTTAATTTCCACGATGATTTGGTGTACTTGCCAATCATTAGGTGAATTAGCAGTCACTTTTCCAGTTTCTGGTGCATTCATTACTTATAACCAAAGATTCATAGATCCGTCGTGGGGTTTTGCCATGGCATGGAATTATGCTATCCAATGGTTGGTCGTTTTACCATTAGAATTAGTGGCGGCTGCCATGACTATCAAATATTGGAATGCAGAAATAAATTCAGCTGCTTGGGTAGCCATATTTTATGTTGTTATTGTATGTATAAATATGTTTGGGGTGAAAGGTTATGGGGAAGCTGAATTCGTGTTTGCCCTCATCAAAATAACTGCGATCATTGGTTTCATGATCTTCGGAATTGTTGTTGCAGCAGGTGGTGGACCAAGGATTCCATATGGCGGTAAGTTTCATGACGCATTCTACCTGTTCACGGGTGACAAACGTGGATATCTTGGTACAGTTCTTTGGCATAAACCTGGAGCTTGGAATCATGGGTTTCATGGAGTTTGTAGCGTTTTCGTTAACGCTGCTTTTGCTTTCTCTGGCACTGAATTGGTTGGTTTGGCTGCTGCAGAATCTGCCAATCCAGGTAAAGCTCTTCCAAGAGCTACCAAACAGGTTGTTTGGAGAATCTGCTTGTTCTATGTTATATCTTTGACCCTCATCGGTTGTTTAGTTGCATACAATGATGGTCGTTTACAAAGTTATAATGCTTCATCAAGTGCTGAAACATCACCTTTTGTCATTTCTATCAACAATGCAGGAGTCAAGGGATTACCTAGTGTCATGAATGCCGTTATCATGATTGCTGTTTTATCAGTCGGTAACGCTTCAGTTTTTGCATCGTCAAGAACTTTAGCTGCATTGGCAGCTTCAGGACAAGCACCAAAGATCCTTGGGTTTATAGACAAATCAGGTCGTCCTATGGCAGGAATCTTGACCCAATGTATCTTCGGACTATTATGCTTCCTTGCTGCATCAGATAAGCAATCGGAAGTATTCACTTGGCTCCAAGCTCTTTCTGGTCTTTCTTCTATCTTTACCTGGTTTTCAATAAATTTGTGCCATCTTCGTTTCAGACGTGCTTTGAAAGTTCAAGGAAGAGATCTGTCCGAGCTTACATTTACTTCTCAGGGTGGGATTTATACAGCAATTTATGGTGCTCTATTCAATATTCTTGTTCTTATTGCGCAATTCTATGTTGCTTTGTTTCCTCTTGGGGGTAAGCCAAATGCATCAGACTTCTTTCAAGCATATTTATCAGCAGTGGTTGTAATTGTTTTCTATGTCGGTCATAAATTATGGAAGAGAAACTGGTCTTTTTACATTAGGGCTAAAGATATTGATATTGATACGGGTCGAAAGGTCATAGATATTGACATGGCGAGACAAGAAATGGCAGAGGAAAGGGAGCAACTTAAGAGAGCCCCATTATATTATAGAATATACCGATTCTGGTGCTAAGTTTCATGATAGCTATGTTCTTTAATAAACGTTATCAACTAATTCAAGTTTTTTTTTTTTTTTTTTTTTTTTTTTTTTTTTAAATTTTGGAGTTCCGCTAATGTGGGCACTGTCTCTAGTGAAATAAAACCTTTCAATATGTATTTTTTGATAAAAAAGGGCTGCGACTTGGCATTGACCAACACTTAACAAAATATTTTATTGAATCTGCTTTAAGCTTTCCAAATTCGCTTTCGTCGCAAGGTCAAGATATGCTTGACCGTTGATCATGTGATTAGACTAGTCACGTGTTGTTTCCAAAAGTGAAGCTCGACATGATTTTAGGTTCTGTAGTGGCAACAGATAACTAGGAAACGCTATAGAGGCAATTCTTGGTGTGAAAGATATACATCTTGAATTTCTATCTTACGAAGATACTGAATTTGATTGATAATTATTTTTAAAGTTATTTGACGTGTAATACTAAGATACCATCAAAGTTTCACTGGTATTAAACTAAAGGCATGAACGGGATTTCTGTTGATATAACCCATTTGAAAAAGGGTGAAGTAAACTTGGGCACCTCTATCATGGCGGTGAAATTTAAAGATGGTGTTATATTGGGAGCTGACTCTAGAACAACTACTGGTGCTTATATTGCTAATAGAGTAACGGATAAACTTACCCAGATTCATGATACCATATACTGTTGCCGTTCAGGTTCTGCAGCTGATACACAAGCCGTGGCAGATATTGTTAAATACCATTTGCAGTTGTATTCGTCACAATTGCCTCCTGATGAGAAACCAACCACAGCAATTGCAGCTAATATATTCCAAGAATTGTGTTATAATAACAAGGACAATTTGACTGCAGGAATCATCTGTGCCGGTTACGATAAGCAAAAGAAAGGAAGCGTATACTCTATTCCTATCGGAGGGTCTATTCATGAACAGGAATATGCTATTGCTGGTTCTGGGTCAACCTTTATTTATGGTTGGTGTAACGAGAACTTCAAACCTGATATGGCCAAAGAAGAGTGCATTGAATTTATCAAGACTGCTTTATCTGAAGCTATGAAATGGGATGGTTCATCTGGAGGTGTCATAAGAATGGTTATATTGACAGAGAATGGCGTGGAGAGGCTACTTTTTTATCCTGAACAATTCCAAAAATAATTAACTATCATTAGAAGAAAAGATATATATCAGATGACATATTAATAAAGTGATTAGTTTATAGAACCTGTATTTTCTTTATCTCGTAAAATAGACAAAAAAGGTGTTGTCGAAAGTGGTGACTGAGTTTGTATCTGAAGTTGTTTTTTTTTTTTTTTTTTTTAATTTGTAATTCGATACTGGGGCACTGTGAATCATAAAAATGAACTTCTAGGAACAAGAATTGTGACAATAGGCAATACCGAAAGGACGATAGGTAATAATCAAATTGGGTCACAATATTGTGCAAGAGTACTAACAAAAAAGCAATTCATAACCTCTCTCTTTAAGAAGAGATTTGACATTTGTATCTCGAAAAGCATTACAGGAAAGTATTGGTTGTTGAAAAATATACTATGTCATATATATACTCTAATCACTTAACTGGTACCTCTTGGCGCAAAAATAAGATTTGATCACTAACTGCAGTCTTAAATGCGTCATCAAGATAGATATCAAAATGACCAACAGGATAGCGCTTTATAGTACCTCTTACTGCCTGCTCAGCATAACTGAGTGTTTTCTTCGAGGGAGCAACTGAATCGTTGTCGCATACACAAAAGAGAACCGGACATTTAATGTTGGGGACACTTTTTCCTGGGGCAATTCTTATGACTTGGAAGACAAATCTCGCAGCAATTTCATTTTTAAATCTCTTCCCAGCCTCACCTTCAGGAATTAATTTGAAGCCACGTTCAGAATCTGGCGTCGTCATGAGTGCTGCTTCTGAAGGTTTGCCAGCGGCTTTGATGTATAATGGCGCCTTTCCTATCATCGATCCAAGTACATCCCAACTAGCAAGTGCACCTAGTTTAAGATTTGATGTCAAATTAAGTGTCATGGCAGATGCTATTCCATCAGTAAAAGGACATTGTGATATGATAGCAGATATGTCCTTATCCATGGCCCCCAAACGTAAAACGTGCCCCCCTGAAAATGAAGAGCCCCATAATATCACTTTCTGAGAATCAACTTCTTTACAATTCCTTGCGTAAGCAATTGCAGCTTTCCAATCTTCAATCTGACTGTCAACGTCCAAAAGCTGCCTTGGTTCACCTTCTGAAGCTCCAAAATATCTGTAATCAAAAAGTAAACAGGCGTAACCTTGATTGGAAAACTCATCGGCAAACGCATCTAAACGCATTTCTTTTATGCCTCCTAGTCCATGAGCCATCACTATCACAGGGCTTTTTTGACTGGTTTGAGGAAGATATAATACAGCAGCACATTTCTTGCCGTGGGAAGTAATCCAAACATCACTCTTTGTTACCATATTATAATTCACTGTTTAAAATACTGAATTAATGCTTTCTTCTTTGCTATCACATGCCATATTTAAAGTTTAAATACCCGCAATTATTACACCGCTAGCCGGAAGGTGAATACTTAGTTGATCCGGCACGTAATAAACCGGAAAAGACATAGGATGAGTGTGCGATTTTCCCCTCTATAAAGTGAGCACATTCATAATAGAAACTTCGTGCAGAATTTACTGGATGGATATGTGTTGCCTTTGCTTGATCACATTTTGCTGATGTTACTAACACGCCGAAGAATTTTAGAAGATAAGCGAAGATGAACTACTCTCCTTAAAAATTCTTGGTTCTTTGCCAATCGGAACATCAAGGCAACAGAGCAATGCCATCTCCAGTATATGGCGACTAAATTGAACTATACTCTGCCAAAATGACTTCTCTGTCATTTATGATTTGTACATGTTATTTTATCGAATGAAAAAAAGTTTGGATCCTTTCAAAACGAAATTGGTAAAAGTTGACCCAATCTCATTAATTTAGAAGTCACGACATGGAACCTGACACTATTTTCTAATAATATGGAATCAGAGTAACTCAGAGTGATAGTCAGAAACACAAGCTACAAGTGAATAATAAGGGGCATTAACAATTACTTTAGTGGTGCGCAAGACTAAAGACTCTATTTAATTCTTTCCCCATTTCCAAAGCTTCTCGCCAGGATTGAGCAATTCGTTTTCGGTAGAGCTAAAAGATGAACCCTTATCAAGTCCTTGAGATATAATAGCGTTCAAGTAGAACAAGAAATCTGCTCCATTGAAACCAGGAGCGATCTTATCTTGGAACTCTTTTAAAGTTTGCTCCTTAGAAATTGTTCCAGCATCTTCCAATTTTACATTATGGCCTTTCTCATATCTAGCAACTACGTCTCTATACGTGATTTCATCCGATTGAATTCTGACATTGTCAGGGACTGATTTTGGTTCACTTGTGGCAATAACTGCAACAGCTTTACCAATATCTTCCAACGAAGAAACGGCAAATTTACTGTCAGGATTGCCCCTGTAAGTCACCGACTTTTTATCAGCATCGATACCTGCAAAATCAAGAGCAACAGGAATATCAAGCATAGATGTAAACACAGAAGTGGAAAAGTCAACTACCTTAATTCCCTCCTTTCTGACAGCGGCCGAGTGATCGCTCTTAACTGTTAAAAAGTTTGGAGCGTAAGTTTGAACTTTTCTGACTTCAACGCCGAATTGTGATGGAATGAAAAGTTTAGGCTTAGCTTGTTTCAAAACCTCTTCGATCAAATGATTGATATCTGGACTTGGTTTAATCAACTCAACAATCACGTCAGTACCTTTGAGAATATTTGCAATATCAGGTACCTTATCCTCACTCCATTGTACTTTCAAATATTTCAATTTTTCAGTAGATGTCTTTTCACTTCTACTCAACACCTTAATAGGATATTCGATCTTATCTGAGACGAGATCAGACTGAAGGGCGTCAAGAACTGGCTTACCCAAGAATCCACTCGGTCCTATAACTGCAATTGAAAACTTGGTCATTATGTTTTATACGTATTATTCTTCCTATTTGAAATAGTTATTGTCCTTCAAAATGAAAGTAATTGGAATGTTCTTCTCATTTATATATTCAAGTGCCAAAGAGCCATACAGAGCCATACAGAGCCATACAGAGCCATACCTTGTACGTTTAGGAAATATACAGGAAAAATTGTCATCATTTGTAAAATAATGTAAG